>CM066031.1:495399441-496599441 GCA_033557465.1 Ichthyophis bannanicus
TTGTTTCAATTCCTCTGATACATCACCTTTAAATATCATTTCTGGCATGAGTAAATTTTCTTCATCTTCTTCACGAAAAACTGAAGCAAAATAATTCATTCAGTCTCTCCATTATGGCCATGTCCTCTCTCAGTGTATCTTCTACCCCTCCATCATCTAATCGAACTGACTCCCTCACAGATGGGACCGGATGGGATACACCCTAGAATACTGAGGGAACTTGAGGACATTCTAGCAACTCCACTGACTGACCTTTTCAATGCCTCGTTGGAGTCGGGAGTGGTGCCAAAGGACTGGAGAGAGGCTCATGTGGTGCCTTTACACAAAAGCGGAAGTAAGGATGTGGTTGAAAACTACAGGCCAGTTAGTTTAACTTCGGTGAGTAAATTATTGGAAACACTGCTGACAGAGAAAATAGTGAGGTTTCTGGAATCCAGCAGATTACAGGATCCGAGGCAGCATGGATTCACCAGAGGCAGGTCTTGTCAGACAAATCTGATTGATTTCTTTGACTGGGTGACCAGGGTGACCAGGGAGTTGGACCGAGGGAGAGCTCTAGATGTGGTGTATTTAGATTTCAGTAAAGCCTTTGACACTGTTCCTCACAGGTGACTTATAAACAAACTGAGCACCCTAGGGATGGACCCTAAAGTTACTGCTTGGGTTAGAAATTGGTTGGGTGGGAGGCGACAAAGAGTACATGTAAATGGAGCTCACTCTGAGGAGAAGGATGTTACCAGTAGTGTGCCCCAGGGATCTGTCCTTAGTCCAATTCTTTTTAACATCTTTGTTAGTGATATAGCGGAAGGGCTGTCGGGTAAGGTTTGCCTCTTTGCGGATGATACCAAAATCTGCAATAGACTAGACACCCAGGAAGGTGTAGATAACATGAGGAGGGATCTAGCTAAGCTTGAAGAATGGTCTAGAATTTGGCAGTTGGGATTTAATGTGAAAAAATGAAAGGTCATGCATTTGGGCTGCAGCAATCCAAGGGAACAATATAGTATAGGGGGTGAAGTACTTTTGTCCACTAAAGAAGAGTGGGACCTAGGCGTGGTGGTATCTGATGATCAAAAAGGAGCAGTTGCAAAGGTTAAAGACGTACATCAAGCTTGGGTGTTGTTGAAAAATACTATCTTGGAAGCCCAGACCAGCTGTATTCCATGCTTTAAGAAAAGTGGAAGGAAGTCCAAAAAACTGCCAGCATGGTTTAAAGGTGAGGTCAGAGAGGCTGTTGTTGCCAAAAAAGCATCTTTCAGGAAATGGAAAAAAGAGCCAAACGATGAAACCTGGAAACAGCACAAGCACTGGCAAGTCAAATGCAAGGCATTGATAAGCAGGCAAAAAGAATTTGAGAAGAAGCTTGCTGCGGAAGCAAAAACGCGAAATAAAGACCTTTTCAAGTACATTTGTAGCAAAAAACCTGTGAGAGAGTCAGTTGGTCCATTAGATGATAAAGGGGTTAAAGGAGCACTAAGAGGCGACAAGGCGATAGCGGAGAGACTGAATGAATTCTTTGCTTCGGTCTTTACTGAGGAAGATGTAGGGATGTTACCCATGACTGAAGTGGTATTTAAAGGTGCAGAAGAATTGAAGGAAATATCAATACATCGGGAAGATGTCTTACAACTATTAGATAAAATGAAGAGTAGCAAATCACCTTGGCCGGATGGTTTACACCCAAGGGTGTTGATAGTACTGATATACGAGATTGCAGACCTGCTATTCAGTAATCTGTGAACTATCATTAAAATCATCTCTAATACCTGAAGATTGGAGGATCGCCAATGTAACACCAATTTTTAAAAAGGGTTCCAGGGGTGATCCGGGAAACTACAGACCGGTGAGCCTGACGTCAGTACCAGGAAAAATGGTAGAAACCATCATAAAGAATAAAATTACTTAGCATGTAGATAGTCACAACCTAATGGGAGACAGCCAACATGGCTTTAGACAAGGAAGATCTTGTCTTACTAATCTGTTATGTTTTTTTGAAGGAGTGAATAAACAGGTGGACAAAGGTGAGTCGGTTGATATTGTGTATCTGGACTTTCAGAAAGCCTTTGACAAGGTCCCTCATCAGAGACTTTTGGCAAAACTAAAGAGTCATGGGATAGGAGGCAGTGTACTATTGTGGATCAGGAACTGGTTAAAAGATAGAAAGCAGAGGGTAGGGCTAAATGGCCAATTTTCCCAATGGAGAAAGGTGAATAGTGGTGTACCCCAGGGATCTGTGCTGGGTCCGCTGCTTTTTGACATATTCATAAATGACCTGGAAAGTGGAATAACGAGTGAGGTTATCAAATTTGCAGATGACACAAAACTATTTAAAGTTGTTAAAACCCAAGAGGATTGTGAAAAATTGCAAGAGGATCTTGATAAATTGGAAGACTGGGCATCAAAATGGCAGATGAAATTTAATGTGGACAAGTGCAAGGTTATGCACCTAGGGAAGAATAACCCAAACTATGGTTACACGATGCAAGGTTCCACATTAGGAACCACCACCCAGGAAAAAGATTTAGGCGTCATTTTGGATACCATGTTAAAACCCTCGGCCCAGTGTGCAGCGGCGGCCAAGAGAGCAAATAGAATGCTAGGTATGATAAGGAAAGGAATGGAAAATAAAACAAAAGATATTATAATGCCTCTATATCGTTCCATGGTGAGACCGCACCTTGAATATTGTGTGCAATTCTGGTCGCCGTATCTTAAAAAGGATATAGCGATTTTAGAAAAGGGTCAGAGAAGAGCCACCAAAATGGTAAAGGGGATGGAAGGATACTCCTATGAAGAAAGGCTAAAAAGGTTAGGGCTCTTTAACCTGGAAGAGACGGCTGAGGGGAGATATGATAGAAGTCTATAAATTAATGAATGGAGTGGAACGGGTAAACGTAGATCGATTGTTTACGTTATCAGAATATAGAAAGACTAGGGGACATGCAATGAAGCTACAGGGTAAACTATTTAAGACTAATAAAAGAAAATATTTTTTCACTCAACGTGCAATCAAACTCTGGAATTTGTTACCGGAGGATGTAGTAAAGGCTGTTAGTGTAGCTGGGTTTAAAAAAGGTTTGGACAAGTTCCTGGAGGAAAGGTCCATAAACCGTTATTAAGAAGTGACCGAAGATATCAATGCTTGACCCAGTACAAGCATTGTGGAACTTGTGTCTCTTGGGGAAACTGCTAGGTACATGACCTAGATTGGCCACTGTTGGAAACAGAATACTGGGCTTGATGGACCTTGGTCTGACCCAGTATGGCATATCTTATGTTCTTATGTTCTTATCTTAAAGTAGCTAAACAGGTAGAAAATGCGACGGCAAAAGCTAGAAGGATGCTTGGGTGCATACGGAGAGGAATGGCTAGCAGAAAAAAGGAGGTGGTAATGCCTCTCTATAAGTCTTTGGTGCAACTTCATTTAGAGTATAGTGTGCAATTCTGGAGACCGCACCTTCAAAAGGATGTGAACAGGATGGAGTCGGTGCAGAGGGTGGCTACTAAAATGATTAGTGGTCTTCATTACCTTGCCTCTCTCAACTAACTGGGCTTTATGTGGTACCCCCCCCCCTCCCCCTGCTGAGGTTTCAGGACAGGGTACCTTGTAACTGCCCTCTTTAATAGGACTTATCTCCCTCCCTCCCTCCCCAGCACCCACCCACCCCTGGGGTAATTGTACTTTTATAGGTACTTGCACATCTTAGAAGAAAGGGGCTGCTCTCAGGTGCAGCTCGTTATCCACATCAGTCATACACGGAGGATCTGAGCTTAATTAATTAAGCTTCAGGTACACAGGGTGTATTAGGGTATTAGATACACTTTTATTGGTATAAGCATCTACACCAATCCTTATATATACAGAATTTAAAAGACCTAAACACAAGCTTTAAACTAAGATGCAGACAGAAGTCCAGCAACGAGATGGGGGTTCTCCGGTCTTTTGCATTGAGTGTCACATGTATGATTTTCTCCCAGTTGGTGAGAGGTCTTACATATGCACTAAGTGCAAAGAACTCTTTGCTCTCAGGGAACGAGTCCGTTCTCTAGAGGCTAGAGTAGCAGACCTGGAAGACATAAGAAAGACAGAGATGTACATGGACGTGACCTACAGGGATATAGTCCTGAAGTCCCACCTCCAGTCTGGCAGCATCCCTGTTGCCATGGAGGAGAGAGGTCACGTGACAGGAGAGCATCACCCTGGTGTGGCAGGAAGTGATCCTGTAACTAGGACCTGTCCTCCAGGTGATGTAAAACCCTCTTGCACCGAGGACGTTTCTCCAGGGCCACGTGCCCATGAGGGGAGGGTCAGGACAGCTGTTATAGTTGGTGATTCAATCATTAGGAATGTAGATAGCTGGGTGGCTGGTGGACGTGAGGATCGCCTGGTAACATGCCTGCCTGGTGCGAAGGTAGCGGACCTCACGCACCGCCTAGATAGGATCGTAGAGTGCTGGGGAGGAGTCTGCTGTCTTGGTACATGTTGGTACCAATGACATAGGAAAATGTGGTAGGGAAGTTCTGGAGGCTAAATTTAAGCTTTTAGGTAGGAAGTTGAAATCCAGAACTTCCAGGATAGCGTTCTCCGAAATGCTTCCTGTTCCACGTGCAGGACCCAAAAGACAGGCAGAGCTCCGGAGTCTCAATGCGTGGATGAGACAATGGTGCAAAGATGAGGGGTTTGGATTTGTTAGGAAACTGGGGAACATTCTGGGGAACGGGGGGGCTCTTCCGAAGGGATGGGCTTCACCTTAATCAGGATGGGACCAGACTGCTGGCATTAACCTTTAAAAAGGAGATAGAGAAGCTTTTAAACTAAAGAATAGGGGAAAGCCGACAGTCACCCAGGAGCGCATGGTTCGGACAGAAGGTATCCTTGAAGGATACTACCAAAAGCAGTGAGGTTCCAAAAGGGAGTTATAGTAGCCGAAATGCCCTCTGAGTAAGGAGCAAACAGAGCATAAAGATTCCAACTTACCCATGCACTACCAATAGCCAGATTAATATGAATAAACATACAGTCTCTCAAATGCTTGTATGCCCCAATGCTTAGAAGTGAAACAATCGATGGGAGAGTTTAGAATATATGGCACCTAAATGAGAGGTGAGATATGATTGCACTCTCAGAGACATGGTGGAAGGAGGCATAACCAGTGGGACACTGTGATACCTGGATGCAAAACTATATCGTAATGATAATAGCTGATCCAAATGGTGGAGGGGTTGCGCTCTAATGTTAGAGAGGGCATTGAGACAGAAAGGATTAAAGTTGGCAGGGAACAAAAAGTTTGCTATAGAATCTCTATGGATTGAAATTCCACTTATGAAGGGGGAAGGTAATGGCAGTGGGGAGTATACTATCGACCGCATGGCCAGAATGATCAAAGTGGATTGGATGAAAGGCTCAAGGGAAACACAGAAGCTAACAAAAAGTCACCACAGAGTAGTTAAAAGGGCTGATTTCAATTACCCCGGTTATCGAAGGGGTTCAGTGTCACGGCAGGACAAGCTAAAGAGCTAAAGTTGCTAGATGGGAATAAATGACTGCTTCTTGGAGCAAGATGGTTCATGAACCGCACCAGAGGGGAAGCCATACTGGACCTAGTCCTATACTGGAACGTCAGATCTGCTGCAAGAAATAAGGGTGTTGGGACCCACTTGCGCAATACGGATTCATAATTATGATCATGTTTGATTTAATTACTGGAGGACAAAATAGTAAAGGAATATCACAGTACTACCTTTCAACTTTCAAAAGGGAGAATATGATAGAATGAGGAGGATATAGTTAGGAAAAAATTAAAGGAGCGGTTCCAAAGGTTTTTAAAGACTTACAGCAAGCTTGGTCGTTATTTAAAACTAACTATCCTCGAAGCCCAGACCAGCTGTATTCCATGCATTAAGAAGAGGGAGAGGAAAGTCCAAAAAAAACTGACAGCCATGGTTTAAAGGTGAGGTCAGAGAGGCTGTTGCTGCCAAAAAAGCCAAACCTTCAGGAAATGGAAAAAAGAGCCAAATGATGAAAACTGGAAACCGGCACAAAGCACTGGCAGGTTAAATGAACAAGCATTGATAAGGCAGGCAAAGCGGGGGACATTTGAGAAGACAACTTGCTACGGAAGCAAAAACAAGAAATAAAGACTTTTTTCAAGTACATTCGTAGCAAAAGGCCTGTGAGAGAGTCAATTGGACCGTTAGATGATAGAGGGGTAAACGGGGCAGTAAACAGGAGACAAGGCTTATAGCAGAGAGGACTGAATGAATTCTTTGCTTCGGTCTTAACTGAGGAAGATGTTAGGATGTTACCCAAAGACTGAGAGTGGTATTTAAAGGTGATACTGCAGAGGAATTGATGAGATAATATCGTCTACACCGGGAAAATATATTACAACTAGTTGATAAACTGAATAGGAGCAACTCCCCTGGACCGGATGGTATCCATCCCCGAGTGTTGAAAGAACTGCAATATGAGATTGCAGAACCTGCTATTGGTAATCTGTGAACTTTCATTAAAATCATCTGTAATACCTGAAGATTGGAGGGGTGCCAACGTAACACCAATTTTTAAAAAGGGTTCCAGGGGTGACCCGGGAAACTACAGAACGGTGAGCCTGACGTCTAGTACCAGGAAAAATGGGAAAAAAAAAAAAAAAAAAAAAAAAAAAAAAAAAAAAAAAAAAAGAAAAAAAAAAAAAAAAAAACAAACCATCATAAAGAAACCAAATTACACAGCATGTAGATAGTCGATGGCCTAATGGGGAGACAGCCAACATGGCTTTAGACAAGGGAAAGATCTTGTCTTACTAATCTGATATGTTTTTTTGAAGGTGTGCATATAAACAGGTAGACAAAGGTTGAGTCGGGTTGATATAGTGTATCTGGACTTTCAGAAAGCTTTTGACAAGGTCCCCCATCAGAGACTTTTGGCCAAACTAAAAAGTCATGGGATAGGAGGCACAGTCGTACTATTGTGGATATAAGGAACTGGTTAAAAGATAGAAACGCAGAGGGTAGGGCTAAATGGCCAATATTCCCAATGGAAAAAAAAAGTGAATAGTGGAGTACCCCAGGGAATCTGTACTGGGCACGCTGCTTTTTGACATATTCATAAATGACCTGGAAAAGGGATAAACGAGTGAGGTTATCAAATTTGCAAGATGGACACAAAACTGTTTAAAGCTGTTAAAACCCAAGAGGACGGGATAGTGGAAACCTGCAGGAGGACCTGGAATAAATTGGAAGGAATGGGCCATCCAAATGGCAGCTTCAATGTAATGTGGACAAGTGGTAAAGTTATGCACCTAGGACAGAACAACCCAACACTATAGTTACTCGATGCACGGCTCAACAGTAGAAGCCAATCACCCAGGAAAAAGATTTAGGAGTCATCGTGGATAACATGTTTTTTAAACCCCTCGCGCCCAGTGTGCAGCGGCGGCCAAGAAAGCAAAACAGAATGCGAGGTCATCATAAGGAAAAGGGATGGAGAATAAGACCAAAAGGATATTTATAATGCCTCTGTATCGCCTCCATGGTACGAACCGCACATTGAATAGCTGTGTGCAATCTCTGGTCACCGTATCTTAAAAAAGGACATAGCGTTATTAGAAAAAGTACAGAGAAGAGCCACCAAATTGGTAAAGGGGGATGGAAGGCTACTCCTATGAAGAGAGGCTAAAAAAGAGCTAGGGGGGGGGGGGGGGGGGGGGGGGCCCCCCTTTTCTTTTTTTTTAGCCTGCGAAAAGAGACGGCTGAGGGGAGATATGATACGAGGTCTAGAAATTAATGAATGTTTGAGTGGAACAGATAAACGTGGATCAATTGTTTACGCTATCAGACAGATAGAAAGACTAGGGGACATGTAATGAAGCCGACAGGGGTAAAAAACTATTTAAGACAACAATAAGAGAAAATATTTTTTCAATCAAACGCTGGAATCAAACTCTGGTAATCTGTTACCGGAGGAGGTGGGTAAGGGCTGTTAGTATAGCTGTGTTTAAACAAGGTTTGGACACGTTCCTGGAGGAAAGGTCCATAAACCACTATTAAAAAGGGACCCAGGACCATCAATGCTTGATCCCAGTACAAGCATTGAGGAACCTGTGTCGTTTGGGGGGGATATTGCTAGGTATGTATGACCTAGATTGCCCACTGTTGGAAAACAGGATACTGGGCTCGATGCGACCTTAGGTCTGACACAGTGATGGCATGTCTTATTTTCTTATGTTCCTGATTATAAAGCATATGAGGACAGACTGAAGGATCGTAGATGTACACCTTAGAGGAAAGGCGGGAGAGAGCGTGATATGATTGCGAGGTTTAAATACCTCCATGGCATAAATGTTCAGGGAGAGCGCCTCTTTCAATTGACAAGCAAGTTCTGCTATGAGGGGACATGGGATGAGGGGTGGAGGGGAGATAAATTCAGGGCGTGATATGCGGGAATATTTCTTGACGGAAAGAGTAGTGGATTCCCATGGAATGTTCTCCCAGTGGAGGTGGTTAGAGATGAGGACAGGAACTGAATCAAAAAAAAGATTAGACAAAACACAGAGGTTCTCTAAAGGTAAAAAGGGGATCTGTTGTAGTTGTTGCTATGGAAAGAAAGACTTAGATAGGACAGGGGGTCTTTTTCTGTAAACATATTTCTATGTTTCTTGTATGTTTCTATGTTTTGCTATGAATATACTTGAAAAAAATTTTAGTATGTGCTTTTGCGCCATGGCAAGCTTCGTTTCAGATTTTCTCTTTGCCTGCCGATCCAGGTCTTGTAGTTATCCTGGCCAGTTACTTATGCTGTTTCATGTTTTAATCATTCGGGCTCTTTTTTTTCCATTTTCTGAACGATTTCTTTCTTAGCTATAACAGCCTCTCTGAACTCACTTTTAAACCATTTTGGCTGTCATTGGCATTCCTTCGACCTTTGTGAAAAGCATGGAAATACATCTGGTCTGGGCATCCAAGATAGTATTTTTAAATGATGCCCAGGCCTGATTGTACAAATCTTAACATTTGCAAGTCATTCCTTTCAGTTTTTTCTTAACCCTTTTTCTCATTTTATTATAGTCTTCATTTTGGAAGTTTTAAATGGTTAACCGAAGTCAATGCTTTTGCTGTCCTCCTTCCACTTTATCAAACCCTCAAATTTGTTTATGTTATGGTTTCGTGTATAGCCAAGTGGCCCCAAAACCAGTTACACCTACTCGCACTAGGATCCTGACATTACACCTGCATTGACCACAACCATGGTCAATATTATTCAGCAGTGCAAGGTGATGTATTGATGGGGTGTGTTAGGGATTTGGGAGTGTAGAGTACCTATGGGTGGGGTCCTGTGTTGGGGGTAGTATAAGAGGGTCTACTTGTGTAGGAATTCTTTATGTTTGGACGTGAATGTGTAGGGGAGTTAAAGTGAAGCATATATAGGATATGGAAAAGTGGGGGAAAAGGGGGGGAATAAGATATGTTTGCATTGCTTATCTGACTGTTCATTTCTACTTCTCTACCATCTATCCCCTTCCGTTCTGTTTCCCTTTCCCTTCCCTTATACCTTCTTGTACTGCGGTTTCTCCTCCTTTCTCTCTTCTCTTCTACTCCCCCCTTCCAATCTCACTCTGTTCTACCCACAGTCCCCTAGCTCTCTGCCGAAATATCAATAGAATTACATTTTAATAAGGTTCTTCAGTCAGAATCTCTATCTTTCCGAGATCAACTACTTTATAACAACAAATCCATTCGCTTCTGGTTAATTATCAACTTTGTTTTTCACCAGATGGTCACATATATGTCGTGTAGTCTTTTTGCATTATGGGAAATCAGTAGTAATATACTGCAATTGAGTACTGATCTGTTGTTTTTCATAATGAATCCTGAGGAAATTACAAAGCTATAGGAGAGGAGGGCAAGGTTTTTTGTGGAATGGGTATTGGTTAGAAATAGAATAGACAATAGGTTTTAAATGACCCAATTTTCTCAATGAAGGTAATTATGAATAGGTGAAGTATCCCAGGGGTTTGTACTGGGGTTTGGTGCTTTTTAATATATTTATAAATGATCTGGAAACTGGGAACAAATGAGTGAGGTCATAAATAATTGGCAAGTTGATATTAAAATTATGCCCAGGTTATTAGAAAATAGAAACAGAGAGACAAATGATAGACAGAAAAAGACCACATGGCCTATTCCCAGTCTATCCTTCCATATCAACAACTACAAACAGTCCCCCTGTTTCCTTTAGAGAATCTTCTATTTGTCCCATGCTTGTTTGAAATTCAGATACCATCCTCATTCTCTACCACTTCCACTGGGGAGGACTATTCCACGGCTCCACCACTCTTTTCGTAAAGAAATATTTCCGCATATCACTCCTGAAATCTATCCCCCTTCACCCTCATCCCATGTCCCCTCATAGCAGGAACTTGACTTTCAATCGAAAGAGGCTTCTCCCCTGTGCATTTATGACACGGAGGAAATTTAAACATCTCAATCATATCACCTCTATTCCTCCTTTCCTCTAAGGTGGTACATATTAAGATCCTTATGTCTGTCCTCATATGCTTTATAATGAAGACCACTAACCATTTGAGTAGCCACCCTCTGTACTTGACTCCATCCTGTTTTTATATCCTTTTGAAGGTGCGTGGTCTCTCCAGAATTGCACACAATTAACTCCAAACTAGGAAGGCTCGCACCAAAGGACTTATACAAGATGGCAACTATAAACCACCTCCTTTTTTCTGCTAGCCATTCCTCTCCCTATGCACCCAAGCATCCTTCTAGCTTTTGCTGTCGCCCTTTTCTACCTGTTTAGCTACTTTAAGATCATCAGAGTCAACCACACTGATCTCAGGTTCCCGCTCTTCTTTTAGTGGACAAAAAGCACTGTACCCCCTATACTACTAATTGCTCCCTTGGATTGCTGCAGCCCAAATGGCATGACCTTGCATTTTTTAAACATAAATTGCATGTATACGGTGAAAAATTGCAGAAGGGGACTTTTGGGCAGACCCAGAAGGACTGAGCAATTCCAATTGGCCAAAAGAAAATTAAGGAGGCATGTTTACTAATATGTGCTAATTGGTAGGGAGGGATTTAGTGTGCCAAGTAAGTTGTGGCCATTGCTAACAGCATTAGTGTGCAGTAAGTGAGCCATGCTAACAGCACAGGCCCCCGCACCCAAACAGGCCAAAACATGGCAAAAAAAAAAAAAAAAAAATGACTTTGTAGGTGTTGGCAGCACCTTCGAGAAGCAGTAATGTGGGGGAGGTCCTTCAAGGTTAGCATTTTTTGGGCACATGGGTGGTGACATAACACCACTTTCAGTGGCGTTATAGTAAGGACCAGTGCACCGGTTAGCACAGTGTTGTATGCTTAATACTGCACCACTGACAGGGAAATGGACACACATGCCCTCTAAACTATTAAGCAAGCATCCTGCCCATGCTTTCAGTCTCCAATGGTATGCTAAACCCAACTGTGTCATTTAGTCAATCCATGCCCCTTGAATGTTGAATAAGTTGTGAAGCCATACCACATAGGGAAGAATTAACCCACATTATGGGTACACAATGATAGATTGGTGGTTTAGTGCACTTGATATACCACCCTTTACAGCACTTTTTTATTCATCAATCCCCAAAGGGCTCATAATCTAAGTTGTACCTGAGGCAATGGAGAATTAATTGACTTGCCCAAGGAAATGGGCTATGGGACTAGGGACCCCAGTCACCCTGGCCTGAGGTTACTTGTCCCTAAAGGGGACTTGGAACTCCTGGGCCCTAAATTAAAACCTGCCCCAACCACTGAGCCACTCCTCCCTCCTCCTTCTGTAGTAGGAGTTACTACCCAAGAAAAGTATCTAGATGTCACTGTGGACAATACATTTAAATCTTCTGCTTAGTGTGTGGCAGTGGCCCAGAAAAACAAACAGAACGTTAGGAATTATCAGGAAAGTAATAGAGAATAAAAGAAAGACTATCACAATGCCTCTTTTCTGCACTGTGATTTGACTGCACATGTGACTATTATGTGCAATTCTGGTCGCCATATCTCACAAAAGAATACAGTGGAAATGGGGGGGCGGAGCCCGATGTCCAGCGCTGGATGGTCGCATAACGCTGAGGCTCCCGAGACCCGGCCACTATCAGAATCCTGAATTAACACCGGACATACTTGAATGTCTGCTCTGATCTTGCCGGGGCACATTGGTGAGATGGCGGGGACCAAACCCACGCGCCTGGAATTTGGATCTCCAGCGGCTTCTCACGGTAAACGCTCCAAAACTGAACCCCCGTCCCCGCAGAAGGGGCTGGCTTTGCGCGAGGGCCCCGAAATGCAGCAGGAAATCCTCGCAGACATTAGAGGGTAAGGACCTCGTGCAGTCAAACGGTGAAGCACTTCGAGCGCTGAGGGAAGATCTTGGTGTACTGCAAGGTAGGCTGGAGGGGCTCTCTTCGCGTCAGGACAAAATGGAGAGTATATTAGACTCCCATGCGGTCCGGCTGTCCAAACTCGACAAAGTTGAACGTCAGGTGCGGGCCTTGCAGAGAAGAAGTGGAAGATGGCAATAATAGAGCGCAGCCGCAACAATCTACGACTCGTGGGCATACCGGAGGGAGCGGAATTGGGAGACATGAAGGAGTTTTAGGTAAAATCCTCCCTTCCCTGCTCCAAATCACCTTTACCAAAAATTGGAGATCGATCGCCGGCTCATCGTGTACCCACAAACATAACGCTCAACAGGAAGACCCCGCGGCCTATCATCTTTCGACTTTTGAGATATCAACATGTGGAACAAATTCTCAGTGCCTCCCGGGCAAAGGGCCATATGGAGTTTTGAGAGCCACAAGATCGCCTTCTATCCTCACGTGGCTCAACCCACGGTTGACCGCCGAAAGCGCTTTCGGGAATTCCGGCCGAGGCTACACCAACTCCCAGCACGCTCTGGCCTGATGTCCCCGGCCCAGCTCCGAGTCACGCTGCACACTCAGACAAGAACATTTGAGGACCCTGATCTACTAGCGGAGTTTTTTGGACTCTAAAGAAGCCGACTTGATGCGCTGACTTCCAGGATATTCCTACCAGTACTCTCATATCCGCTGTGCCTGCCATATTGGATTTACCGCGATTCAGCGAAGAGGTCTGTCGAGGGCGGTTTGTTGCCTTTATTTTGAAGATATCTGGGACCCTACTCCATCTACCCATAGTAGCCTCGACGAGTATCAGAGACAGTGTTACTTATGGACTCTGGTGTTTTTTCTTTTCTTTTACTATGTCTCTATCTTCCTCTCTAGGGGCCTCCTCCCGCAGACATATGGTCGCCATATTCATTGGGGGTTTTGCTTCTTCTCTAAGTTACTTTGGTACATACTTTTCAATTTGGGTGTATTGGCCAGCATACTTGGTGCTTATGTCCTTATTGTACAGATTCTGATTATGTTGTAAGTTTTCAAGCGCTCTTACCTAAAATGTCTGTTATCGATTGATGGCACCATGTAAGATTTTCTCATTGAACGTACAATGAATCAATAATCCGATAAAACGGAGGAAAATCCTAAGTTATTTAAGTCATGACGCTGCGGACCTGATTTTCCTCCAAGAAACACATTTCAAATTCGAAGGAAACTCTCAAACTCAATATTAAACCTTACATGGTGGCCGCCTATTCCCCAGCCGTTTCTAGGGAATGTGGGGGTTGCCATATTGGATAGGAACTCTCTGCATGCTATTATTATTGCGACTTGCTCAGATACAGCGGTTAGATGGTCCCGAGTTCACCTCAAGATAGGTAACTTTAAAGTTACATGTATATGCCTTTATGCTCCTAATGTAGATGACCCCGCCCTTTTGCTACTATTGCTCAGGTTGCGCAGGCCTCTGCTAATACTTCATTGATATTGGGGGGGATTTCAATTTAATTCTTGATCCCCTGATTGACAAATAGCCGCCTAGGACAAGTGGTCCCCCCAAGAGTCCACATCGCGCTAATCTCTGTGAACACAGATATTGTTCTAGTCGATCCATGGAGGTTATTATACCCCAATGAGCTTGACTTTACCTTCTTCACTTCCCCTCACAAATCCCAGTTTTGCATCGATTTCTTTCTGATATCAAAACTGTTGGTTCCTCAGGTGGACGCTGCAAAGATTCACTCTCAGCATATTTCAGATCATGCTGCTATTTCTTTTCAATAACATACTACTGCACTCCAAGGGAATCCGGGGGCCTGGTTCTTTGATAGAGCCCTATTAACTCAGCCAGAGTTCCGGTTAGAAATTCGAGCAGCCATGTATGATTACTTCCAGACCCTGGTACTCCAGGGGGATCTGGACACCCCAACAGCTCTTCTCTGCAGCTCGTTGGACAACCTTTTCCGATTTATACAGGGAATTTGCGTTACCAGCGAAACATTACTTTCAATTGATGCAGCTTCCATGCTGCCTCCAAAATGCTCCAATCATGCCGCCCTCTGTCCCTACTAAGGACGGGCTATTAGAACTAATTCACTCTATTAGTAGAACACATGGGGTAGCCTCTAACTTTTATAACTATTATGTCAGGGTACAGATACTGTCACTTGTAGAGTCCAACAAGCCTGGGATCGCTAACCGCAAACCACTTTAACCCCTGTGCATTAGAGCGTTTTCTGGAGTAAAATAGTGCGGGTTTCCCGGTCTGCCTCAGTTACCCAAACTCTTTTCCTTTTTGCACATAGATGTTCTTATATTCCAGGAAAATAGCCAAATGGAACACAACTGCCAGGGATCAGTGTAGGTCTTGCCATACTGATGTAGGACCCTCGCTCATGTTCTTTATGAATGTCCTTAACTACAGGTTTACTGGGGGCGGGTCTGGGGTCGTATTCCATTTACCTTACACCTTCAAGAGCCTCTTTCTTGGAAGACTGTGGGACTCCGCTCAGTGACGGAGGTCCCCTCTCTTCCTAAGAAGGGTCGCTTTCTCCTGATTTCATGCTGGGTATAGCCATATGTTTAACCACGAGGACTTGGAAGGATAGTTCTCGACTTACTGTCAATGAATAGTGGAACCTTGTCTGCTTATATAGTAAATATGAGCAGATATCTCGGAGAGCTATTTTCCATACCCAAATTTATTCTCGCTTGTCTAAATGGCAGATGCTCAAAGATCATGTACAATCTGCTCATTGCTTCGACATGTCTGTTTAATGTACATTCATCATGTTTCAGATCGCTGTTAGGTTTTGTAACACAATAATGTCAGTACACGCCCGCTTCGAGAATGATTCAGTTTCCTAGAGAAGAAGCAGGGGGGAGGGGGGTGGCAGGGGTTTACTTTGGTGTATGTATCATATTCCATGTATGTATTTGTCTTTTAGCTGTATGTCTTCCTTTCCTTTGTTGTTGTAAAACGAAAATAAAGAATTAAAAAAAAAAGAATACAGTGGAAATTGAGAACATACAGAGAAGTGCAACCGAAATGATAAAGGGCATAGAATGACTCTCATATGAGGAAAGATTAAAGAAGTTATGGCAATCCAGCTTGGAGAAGAGACAGCTGTGGGCATATATGCTAGAGATCTATAAAATTCTCAGTGACGTGTAATGACAAAGCACAAATCAATTGTTTATTGAAAGTACAAAGATCAGAGCACATACCATGAACTTACCAAATAGTACATAAAAACAAATTGGAGAAAATAGTTTTTCAATTGCTGGAGGATGTGGTAAAAGCAGTTAGTGCAGCTAGGATTTAAAAAAGGTTTGGACAAACCTTAGCACTGGAAGTAAAGTTCATAAACTGTTATTAAAATAGATCTAGGAAAACTATTGCTAATCCCTGAAGTTAGGTAGCCTGGAATCTTGCTACTTTTTGTGACCCTGCCAAGTACTTGAAATCTTGATTGATCGCTATTGGAAACAGGATTTTGGGCTAGATAGACTTTTGGCCTGACCCAGTATGGCATTTTTTAAGTTATTATGTTCTTAAATGCAAAGTATTTGTTTCTGACTCAGTTTACCTTGATTGAGACTGCAATATAAGAAATATGGCAAGATAAGAGTATTTTTACCATATCTTTAATGATGAGAACCTCTGTCAGGATTCTCTTCATAAATTGCCTTTTGTTATTTATGTTTGCTTTTTTTTTAACCAGGAAATTCATTCTTGTTCCGGTGGGTTTCCAGCTCAATTGTACCATCAGGAACTTTTCATTTATGTTGACTCTTGCATTCCCCCCCTTCAAGAACCTTCCAACATGGACCCTGGATATGCTCCACTAATGCTTTAATTCCTTCCCCCACAGAGTTAGTAAATGATGACTCCAAAGCATCCATAGATACAACTGACTTGAAGAGCAGAAGAACTGATGTGGAGATCTATCCACTCTGGAGACCTTCCACATAGCAGAGCATAGAACATCCCAGCTGAGCTACTGGGATAATCAGGTATCTTATTTTCACTATGGGGTCTATTCTGAGCCCTGAATAGAGGGGATGTGTGCCATGTTTAGATGAGCATCCCTGCTATATGTTCCCCTTGCTGTCCACATGCAAGGCTCGCTATATGAACAGCAGAGTTTGTATGAGGAACCTTAGATGGGGGTTGGAAGGGCGGACAGGAGGCGGAGCAAGGGCAGTGCCTGGGTAGGTCGTCACCTGGACATACTAGGCCTATTCTGAGGTTGACCCTGTACGTCCGGGGTAGACTGGTTAGACGGGGGACTTAATCCACCTCAGAGGAGGAATAAGTCTCCCTGGATGCAGGGTAGCAGTGACAGCCAATGGGACAAAACATGGAAGTATGCAGGGGGAGCCTCACAGCTGGACCCTGGCCATGGGATGCTGGATTGGGGCTCTGACTGTGCGGAAAGGACAGTCTCGATGGTGAATACCATGGCATCGTGGCTCCATTCAGGAGCCTGTCAGGGGTATACATGTAGGTGGCTGGATGTGCGACAAGTCAGAATTGTGGTCCGGCCTGCATGCATGATTCTGATCCTGTGGTGGCTAGATGCCCCCCCCCCCCCCCGGGTTCAGAGTAAGGTCTACCGCTGTACGCCCTGATTCTGAGGGGATGTACCCGGGCTCAGTGTCCAGTAGAAAATAGGCCTCTATACATCTGTAAACTCTGTTCCTTCTTAAGCTGCAATTTATATAATGTATGACTGAGGCCATTACAATGGCTTTGAAAATTGTCCTCCCCACTCCCTGGAAAAAGTACCAAAGGGGAAAAGAGGCTGAGCAAGGCCCAGTGCTACCATTAGGTTAAACAAATGGTTGCATAGAGCACTGATCTTCTAGGGGCACTGCTGTTGCCCCTCTCTGGGTCTGCAGCAGCAGCAATGGTTCTAAAAAACATGACACAGCACTTACGTAAAGACTTTGGTGCTGTGTCACAGTTTCCATGTGTTCCTATTTGCCACTTCAGCTCTCCTTCAAACTGGAAGTCTGTGTTGGAGGTGGGCAGTAGCAGTGGGGAGGAGAACATGAAAACTACAACACAGTGCCAAAGCCTTTAAGTAAGCACTGTGTCACAGTTTTTGAGCCATTGCCACTGCTGCAGGCCCTGGAGAGGCAAAAGTGGTGGCAATGGGGGCGGGAGACAGTGGAAGGGTCAGCAGGATGGAGGTCTTGCCTAGGGCACCTCCATTCCTTGCTCTGGTCCTTGGCTGAGCTAGCTTGTGGGACTAGTGTGGGCCAGCAAAACAAAGGGGTATGTTTACTAAGGGAGTGTTAAGGTAGCAAAGGTGCGATTAACAGGCATTATCGGCATCCTTGAATGGCTAACACTACAGAAAGCGTCAATAATGCTGAAATAACGTGTGTTAGCTGGTCCCTTAGTGTTAAGGTAAAAGGGGTAGAGAGTTGGTGTTACTGGGGTGGAGATTGGGCAGGGATGGGGTGTGCGCCGTTGCTGCCAGTTGTTGTACCATCTGTTATTTATTTATTTATTTTATTTGCAGCGCTTGATATACCTCCCATACCGGAGTGTCAGGGTGGTGTACAATAATAATCATAGAGACTGCTAGAAAAACAAAGGAGGAAAAAGAATGCCATTGGTTAATAGGAAAGTAATAGTGAGGCGGTAGAAGAGTATAGGAAAGGGACAGAGCTGGACGGAGAGGCAGAGCTTACTGCGGGTGGGGTGGGAGGGTAAGGGGGGGAAAGGAAGGGAAATGCATAGCACTGTGACCATCATGTCACAGTTTCAGGGGCAAGGAGGTCGAAGGCCCGACAGTAAAGATGGATTTTGAGTAGGGCTTTAAAGCAGGGAAATGAAAGTTCAGTACGGAGAGAGTGTGGGAGTGAATTCCACAGAGTGTGACTTAGAAAGAAAAACGCGGAGTGACGGGTGAGTTTGAGGTGCGCTTGAGATGGTGAGGGAAGAAAAAGATGGTAGTCATGGGTAGAGCGAAGCAAACGAGGAGCAGACTGGAGATGGATGAGGTCAGCCAGATACTGGGGGATACCGGTGTGGAGAGCCTTGTGTGTGGTGATGAGGAACTTATAAATTAATCTGAATTTGATGGGGAGCCAATGGAGAGAGAGAAGACAGGGAGTGATGTGGGGTGAAGGGGGAACAATGAGTGATAAGACGAGCAGCTGTATTTTGAACAAGTTGGAGACGTTGAAGCTGATAGTTGGGGAGACTGGCGAAAACAGAATTACAATAGTCCAAGCGGGAAATCGCAAGAGAGAGAACCAGGGTAGTGAGGGAGGGAACAAGAGAAGTGGCCGAAGAGCTCGAATCCTCCAAAGGTGAAAGAAACAGCTATGCACAAGGGTGGAAATATGCTGGTGGAAAGACAGTGAGGAATCGAGGGTAACACCGAGGTAACAGAGAGTAGGGACGAGTGGGATGGGGAGGGAGGACATAGTGGGAGCCAGGGTGGGAGGGGTGGCGCTGAAAGAGAACCAAATGGCGGAAGACTTAGACAGGTTGATGAATAGGAAATTATCGGAGAACCAGCCGTCAGCAAGGGTGAGACAAGTATTAAGGGCAGTGAGGTCAGGGGCTGAGGAACTAGTGTGATGGATGAGGAGAATATCGTCGGCATAAAAATAGGCAGATATACCGGTCTGCTGGATGAGCAAAGCGAGGGGTGCAAGGAAAATGTTGAAGAGGATGGGGGGCGAAGATAGAGCCCTGGGGGACAACACAGTGCAAGGGGAGTGATGGAGATATATCAGAGCCTGAGTACACAGCAAAGGTGCGTGATGAGAGAAAAGACCGAAACCAAAGGAGGACAGTACCACTGACGCCAAGGTCGGACAGAAGGGTGAGGAGAGAGTGCAGTGGTCAACAATGTCAAAGGCAGTGGAAAGATCTAAAGAGACAGCAATAGATAGGTCACCACGGTCGTGAGAGCGGTGGACTTTGCTAAGACGTGCCAGAAGAATAGTTTCAGTGCTGTGGCCCGCCCTGAAACCAGACTGCCGGGGCTGAAGGGAAAGGATAGTGTCAAGATGTGCAGACAGCTGTGTGAACACAAGCTTTTCAAGAACTTTAGAGAGGAAAGGGAGATTCGATACTGGGCGCCAATGTGCAGGAACAGCAGGGTCGAGAGTGGGCTTCTTCAGAAGGGGATGAACCAGAACATGTTTCCAATGGGAAGGGAAGCAACTGGAGGTGAGTCTGGAATTAATTATGGCAAGAACGTAAGGGAGAAGCGTGAGGAATGGATCCAGGAGCCAGGAAGGAAGGGGATTAAGTGGACAGGTGGTCTTGTGAGATTAAGGGATGGCCTTGACAAGTTCAGAGGAGGTAACGGGCTGGAAAGATTGCCAGGTGTGGGGGAAGATGCAAGATGGGGGGGGGGAGTAGAAAAAAGAGAGGGCAGGGGAGGAAGGGGGAAGGGGAGGAGGATATGAATGAAAGGAAGAGCGGAGGGACTGGATCTTAACAACAAAGAAGATGTGAGACTAGTTGGGCTAGGGGCAGTAGAAGGAAGTACCGACGAAGGAGGAAGTGTAGAGGGTGAAGAAAGAGAACAGAGAACCTGATAGAGGCAGCGAGAGGAGTTAGAGGAAGAAGTGATGAGGTTTGAGTAGTAGGCCTGCTTGGCAGCAGTGATCATAGAATGATATGAACGATGTGCAGAATGGAAAACAGAAAGGGAAGTAGCGGAAGGATGTTTACGCCAAGAGCGTTCAGCGTGTCGAAGGTTGGCAAATTGGAGGTACAAACCTGGGTGGTACCAGGGATGGTGGGATGAAGGAGGGGAATAGGATGGAGAGGAGCCAGAGTATTGAGAGTTGAAGCGAGGGTGGAAGACCAGGTGTCAACCTGCTGATCCACAGTAAAGGAAAGGAAATCCGGAGGGAAGAGGGAATCGGCCGGTGGGAAATGTTGCAAGGTGAGAGGGGTGAGATGTCGTCTGAGTATTTGGGAAGAGGGACTGGTGGTAGGCAGTACGGTAGCCTGAAAGGGAGGGAGAGAAAAGGAAAACAGCAAGCAATAGTGGTCAGACCAGGGAAGAGGGAGAGGTAGAATACTGGATGGTATGTAAGGGGAGTGGAAGGAAGTGAGAATGAGGCCAAGGGTGTGCCCGGAGGAGTGAGTTGGACAGTCCACATGCTGGATGAGGGATAAGTCTTTGAAAAGTTACATAAGAGCCCTATCACAGGATCTGATCTGAGAATTCAGGTGGACATTAAAGTCACCCAAAACGACAAGATGGGAGGACAGAAGAGCCGTCTCGGAAAGAGTGAGCAGAAGAGATTCCCAAAGATCCGAATGCAATGAGGGTGGAGCGTAGAGAAGGAGAAAGTATATGGGGGTAGAGGTCTCAGAACGCAATAGCAGAGCTTCTGGGTAGCGGGGAGGGGGCGAGACAAGCATGAAGGGAAGAGAGGCACGGTGTATGATTGCCACACCTCCACCTGTCCGATGGAGTCAAGGTGCATGGAAGGCGGAGTAGCCTGGGGGAAGACAGCGGTGGAGAAGGCCATCCTTCCCCTCACGGAGCCAAGATTTAGTAAGGAAGAGAGCTTCAAATGTGTTCTGGGTTAGGAGATTGTGTATCAGAGGGGTCTTGGCGCGGAGGATCTACAATTCAGGAGAGCAAAGGAAAGGGTCAGTAGGGGAACAACTAGTGGAGAAGGTGATGCAGAGGGAAACGGACAAGAGGGACAGGGGAGGAGATTACTCATATTACGGGCAATGATCCCAGATGGGGCGGGACTACTGGGGATGGACGGTGACCCCAGAACACAGGGATAGCAGCCATAGATAGAGGCTGTGAGAGCTCAGGAAATAACAGGGTAGGGGAAGGCCTAAGTGAACAGACTGGAAAGATCTGTAAAGAAAGAAGCAGCAGTGGTAGTAGAAGTACAACAAGGCACAGTGAGGCCCACAGATCGTAAAGACACTGACCTGGCAGGAGGTGGAATTTGCCCCAGTCATCGCCCCAAGGAGCTCGCCCAAGGAGCACGGCCTGCTCCTTGGTCGCGCTCCTTCGGCGCGCACCTCCATGGTGTGGTGCGCCGTACCGGAGGAGCTTTTCAACAGTTTGAGGTCCAAGAGGGACAGGTGGTGAGAGACAATCATGGGAGTCAGGAGGAGGTACCTGGAGAGGTGGGAACAGCAAACACAGCAGCAGCAATTAGGCACGGAGGCAGCAGACAAGCGCTAATGGTAACAGCAAAACAGATGAGGACAGCAGCATGCAATAACTGGAACCGGAGGAGCTTTTAAACAGTTTGAGGTCCAGGAGGGACAGGTGGTGCGAGCCAATCAGGGGAGGCAGGAGGAGGTACTTGGAGAGGTGGGAACAGGAAACACAGCAGCAGAAATTAGGCATGGAGGCAGCAGACAAGCACTAATGGTAACAGCAAAACAGGTGAGGATAGCAGCAGGCAATAACTGGAACCGGAGGAGCTTTTAAACAGTTTGAGGTCCAGGAGGGACAGATGGTGAGAGCCAGGGCTGGCCCATCCATTGTGCAAGAATGTTGTTTGCACAGGGCACCGCGTTTCAGGGGGCCCCGCGCAAACAACATTCTGCATCTGCCAGTAAATTAAAAAAAAAAATCCTTGCTGCTGCTGCCGCTGCCAATGTAGCAGCGGCAGAATCGAGAATCCTGCAGGGCCCCCCCTGCCTGGCAGAGTCCTCCATGTGGCCTCAGCTCCCTAAGTGCCGCTTTCAGAGCCGCAAAGGGAGAGCTTCTCCCTTGCATCGCGGCTCTCTTAAGCTGCTGGCGCTGATGAGAAACATGATTTCCTGTTTCCCATCAGCCCCGTGGGCTTAAACAGAGCCACGAGAAAGAGAAACTCTCCCTTCGCGGCTCTGAAAAGCCCGCCCTGAGGGAACTGAGGCCGCATGGAGGACTCTGCCGGGCAGGGGGGGCCCGCGGGACGCTTGATTCTGCCGCTGCCATGGCGACAGCGGCAGTAGCAGCAAGTTTTTTTTTTAAAAATCTACCTGGGCTATGCGGGGGGGAGCTAAGACTGGAAGTGGGCTGATGAGGGGGGTAGGACTGGTAATGGGCTATGGGGGGACTAGGACTGGTAATGGGATATGGGGGGGCCAGGACTGGAAATCGGCTGATGGGGGGGCTAGGACTGGTAATGGGCTATGGGGGGGCTAGGACTGGAAATGGGCTGATGGGGGGCTAGGACTGCTAATGGGCTATGGGGGGGCTAGGACTGGAAATGGGCTGATGGGGGGGCTAGGACTGGTAATGGGCTATGGGGGGCTAGGAATGGAAGTGGGCTGATGGGGGGTTTAGGACTGGTAATGGGCTATGGGTGTGGGGCTAGGACTGGTAATGGGCTGGGGGGGGTTGCTAGGACTGGAAATGGTCTGAGTGGAAGGTGGGCTTGAACTGCAAATAGCTGATGGGGAGTGGGGCTTTGAATGGAAATGGGCTGTGAGGGGAGGGAGCTAGGACAGGAAATGGGCTGATGGAGGGGCTAGAATAGGACTGGAAATGGGCTGTTGGGGGGTGCTAAGATTGGAAATGGTCTGTGGTGGGGGCTTGGATTGTAATGGACTCCTGGAGGGGCTAGAACTGGAAGTAGGCTCATGGGGGGCTTGGACTGGAAATGGGCTGAGTGGAGGGGAGCTAGGATTTGACATCGGCTGATGGTGGGGCTAGGAAAGGATTAGAAATGGGGGGCTGGGATTAGAAATGAGCTGATGGAGGGACTCGGATAGGACTGGAAATGGATGGGGGAGCTTGGACTGGAAATGGGCTGATGGTGTGGCTAGGATAGGATTGGAAATGGGCTGATGTGGGGCTAGGACTGGAAATGGGCTGATGCGGGGACTAGGACTGGAAATGGGCTGATGCGGGGACTAGAAGGGAGCGGATGCTGGGTGGGGCTGGAACTAGAAGGGAGCTGATGTTGGGGGAGGATTAGAATGGGATGGAGCTGGGAGAGTGAAATGGAGAGGGAAATTTTTTTTTGTGTGGGAGGGAAGACAAATCTACAATTGGCCGGGTATTGGGAGAGTAAGTGGGGATTGAGAATGGAGGGGTAAAATTTGAGTGGATGAAATAGGAATGAGGAAAGAGCAAAAGGAGAAAGATTAGTATGTTAAAGCAGATGTAGAGAGAGAATGGAAAAAAAAACTAGAAGAGAGAAGAAAAGACAAATGGACAGCAGACGATGGAGAGAGTTAGCAGAAGGCATGAAGAAACCGGAAGAAAGTGGCTGGAGCAATTGCAACTGAAAAAAATGCAGAAAAGGTAGAAAAATATCTCTTTATTTTGAATTTATTAACTGGAATATGTCAGCTCTGGGAAATGTGCATCATTAATGTCTGCGCTTTGTTTAGTACAAGAGGAAATTAATTTATAGTTTTATTTCTACGGTGTTGTTGTACATTCCAAGTTTAGCTTTTGGGGTTCCCAGTTTAATTATTGTCTTCCTATTTCTAAATTGTGATTCCTTGTTTGGTGATGGCCTATGTTCTGCATGTGTAACTGAGCTGAGGTATTCTGTTTATGTAATTCCTATTTGACATTGCCACTTGTTCTCTTACTCCAGTAGGTCATGTGTTGTTATTCTCTGAAATGTATTGGTTTAATATTTGCAGTGTTGCCTTTTGATAGGTAATGGTGCTTTGTGAGTCCTGGTATTGCTGTTATGATATGGCGGGTTTGCTATGGGTTCTAAATGGGCAGTGTTTGTAGTAGCTCCTAATGTGCCTGGCGGTTGGCATTGCATTATAGTAATGTAGAAATCTTTTAGTCTTTCTTTATCCATACACTCATTAAGAGGCATGTTTACTAAAAGTTAGCGTATGGTAACATTATGCAAATGAGTCCCTTATGCAAATGAGGCCCCACACTCAGTCTCCGCACATGGCCCCGCACCCCTCTTGGGCCGCCCCTGGTGAGAACCAATCATGGCAGGAGGAGGTACCTGAAGAGATGAGAACAGCAAACACAGCAGCAGCAATTAGGCACGGAGGCAGCAGACAAGCACTAATGGCAACAGCAAAACAGGTGAGGACAGCAGCTGTCAGGTTAGAGGTGCAGCTGGCAGGAACCCCAATGCCAGCTCAGAGATTGCGTTAAGGGCTACCTCTGAAGGGAGAGAGAGCCTTTTACATCATGCAAGCAGCGCACAGGGAGACTATTTAGCTGTATGCAATGTGCTACTCCTATTGTAGCCCTAGAATTAGTGCTAGTAGTGCTCCATTGGCAGTAACTAATCTAACAAAACTCACTCTCCAAATTTATACATTAATTTTCAAGCACACTTACAATTAGAACTATATAGCTGCAAACAAACAACCAACAATAGATAGACCATTAGATTTTCACTGTAGGGACCATGTTTAAAGGGGTGAAACCCCAACAACTAAAATCCCAGTGTTTTTGTTCATAGTTCTCACCTGTTGAAGGGATACTTGAAAATATGCTTAGGGTCCAATTCTGATGCAGATGTAGATCCCCTCTGTGTGTCCAGTCTGAACTGGATGCACAGCGGGGATTGCGATTCTGATCGCACAGGGCATGTCTAGCCCCGTGGAATCAGAATCACAAACAGTCCTGCACGTGCAGCCCAGGACAGCGATTCTTTCTGGCCTTCACATGCTGGACTGCACCTAGAATGGATTTTAACAGTCATAGTCCTAATACTGAACCATACCATCTGGTGATCACTGGATGCAAAATGATCTCCCACTATAATATCAGAAAAACTTTCATCATTGGTAAGCACCAAGTCTAGTATGGCCCCTTCACGTGTGGGTTCTGTTACCAGTTGCCTGAATAGTTCTCCCTGTAGAGAATCCAGGATCTCCTTACTTCTAGATGATACTGCAGCAGGAATGTGCCAGTCAACATATGGCATATTGAAATCCCCTATCAGTAGCACTATCCCTTTCCTAGCAATGCTGCGTATGTCTTCAATTAACTCTCCATCCACCTCTTCCTCCTGTGAGGGAGGTATGTATATCACACCAATACAAATAGACCCAGAGCCATGAAGTCACTTTTGATATGCTCAGAGGGATACTTGGCAGTATCATTTGTGCCGACATGGATTAACAACATTGGGTAATAGTCAGTGGGCTTGATGAGTCTCGGCAAACTCTCCATAATATCTCGGATTTTGGCACCTGGCAGACAGCATACTTCTCTGGACATCAAGTCTGGTCAGCAGATGGATGCCTCAGTACCTCTCATAAGAGAGACACCAACCACCACTACCCTTTGCTTCCTTGTGGTCACTGATCTTGCTTCTTTGGGGTGCTCGAGCTCTGGTTCTGCCCTTTCCAGGGATGCTTTCACCTCCTCCACTTCCAGGGCTGCATAATGGTTCTTCATTTCAAAGGCTGGAGAAATTGTATTGGTGATTCTGCAGGCCCTCATGACTTCTGTCCAACCTTCGTCATTCTGTAGGCTCCCATCTTCTCCTCTGCTGGAGAGCTTGGATGTTGCAAGAAGCATCTCATCAATGTACTTCTCAATCTCTTGAATGCTCTTCAGCCTCACCACCTCCTCTCTGAGTTCCTCCACTTGTTTCCTGAGAGCTTCTGCCTGCAGGCATCCTGCACATGGAACTGGTTCTTCAGCTGGCATTGGGACCTCTGCAGGACAGATGCAGAAGCTGTAATGTGGGCAAAAGCTTTAGCGATACGATTTTTCCCAGCCATTGTTCAGTCAGTGGAGCATAGGTATCTGTTAAAGCAAAAGAGTGAGACCTACCAATGTATCAGCTGGTTCCCCAGCTGTCCTTTCAGAGAAAAAGCAATTAAATCTCTTTAAGTGTGTTCAAAATGTGCTGTTCCAAGTCCCTATGTGTAGTTAATTGGGGAGGTGCTCTATAAAGCAAGACTGATAACTAGGGGTGGGTGGAAGTTGGGGGGTTGTAGGGAGGGAACTAACACCTGATGAGGTGTCAGTAGCTTCAAAAAGCTGAGAAAGATACTAAAGCAGAGCTTTAAACCTTCCAACTAAAGAAAATATTTCCCCTTTGACCTAAAGCACCAAAAAAGAATGCAACTTTGTTTTCAAAATGTACTAAAACCCTTTTAAGAGCTCCCAGGCTTGAAATAATAGCCCCTGTTAGGAATGCTAATCTTGCTCCTGTGCTCTGCCAAATATGAGATTATTCCCAGACTAGGCTACCTGCACACACCCAGAAATGGGTTCATTGGTCACTCGGCTAGGTCAACTATGGTCTGGAATGTGTGTGTGCATGTATCATGGCCCTTCTCTCTGGCAGGACAGATCCCATATGTAAGACATGAATATCAGTTGAACCAGCAGCATATCAATGCAGTGCTATATACAGACCAAACCAGATGTCCCTCTCCCACACCTGGCTAACATATCTTGTCAGGTAAGTATAGGCCAAAGCCTGACAACAGCTACGCAGACATAGACATACCCCAAATCATGCTGTTAGGCACTTTGACAATGCTCACATATATACACAAGAACTGATGGATCCCTGCTACTACATTGCTGCTGTGTGGCTCAGAACACTTGGCCAGTGTTTGTACAAGACAAAGGTCAGGAGTTCAAGACCAGCCTGTAGATCAGGACTAATATGTCTAGTTGGGTTAACTCTATTTTATGTTTCTAGAGCTGTAGCAGCATGTGCACCCTGCTTAGCATGAGTCTGCACACTGAGCAGCTGCAACAAGAACTGCTGAATGGTAGAGTGTGTGAATAACACCTGTACACAGACTGTGTCAGAGCATGCTAACAGTGCCTGCACACTGAGAGAGCATTGACAACTGCTCAGCATTAATGTGTGTGCTGAGAGGACTGTGAGCTGCAGCAGTGCATGTATTGGCCAAGCCTCATGGTTGGGTGTACAACATGCTGCTAGACAGCAAATCCACATACTGCTTAAAACCCCATTTATAAGCAGAAGGTGAGTTCTCAGTGTAAGTAATTTCAACCTGTGGGAGTCATTTGATGGCCAGCTCTGCATGTACACATCTTGTCTCCACAGCAGTAATGCATTCCTAGTCACATCATCGTCAAGCCCCATCCCATCAGCATTCACTTACGCTTACCTCACAACCTGACACTGCTGTACAGCTCCCATATCACCTGCTGGTTGACTGCAGTGAGCTGGGGAGACAGATGTGTGTGTGTATAGCAACTGTCATCTTCAACTGAGCCTTCAGAACTCATGCTGCAGCTATTTGTCCAGGTGAGAGGCCTGATTAATCCCAATAGCTCTATCTTCTTGATGCAGCTGCAGCATATAGGGATTTAGGACCTACTGGAGGACTGGTCTCTGTGAATGTCCACTTCAGTCACCTAGTTGGTGACTCTGCAAAGAGTCTGTGATGGACCTGCATGCATGTTGCTCTTCTCCTATGCTGCAATAATAGCATGCAATCCGGGGGATTCTTTGTTCCATGTACAGTAAGCACATAGAGGCAGGACCATATCAGACAAATTTTCACATAAAATACACGCTGTCCAGTGTCTGCTGTACATCACCTGCTATTCTGGAACCACAACATGCCTTATGTTTCCAGAGACAAAATGTACATGTCTGCTTGAATATGACACTGGGACACTGACCTCTCAATGGTTCATGCCCAATATCAGCAGGCAATATATGCTACAGAATGTCATGTGTGTCTGTTCATTGCACACCACAATATGGGAAGGCAGTGCCTGGAGGTGAATGTTGGGATAGGGGTGGAGGTGGGGACAACAGTGCCATACCTCTTTTTCCATGTGCCATTTGAAGGTAGCATTGCTGCCCAAAGCACAGCACCTATGAGGGCCCACTAAGTGTCTGCATGTTTCACATCAGCGTCCATGCAGCCTAACCTGTTCTCTGTGGGCACAGAGTGTGATAGCCACAAAGATGTCCTTACAGTAGCAAGAGGCAGGGAATGGTGGCATATGTGTAGCCAGCAACTGCACCAACATCTATCCCCAAGTCCAACTGGCCATGCTTCCACGTGGACTTTGGGAGGGGGGCCAACTGGGTCTGAAGCATGGGAGAGTGCCTCTGTTGCACTGGTCATTTTTGCATTTTTCCATTCTCTGAGAGGGGATATGATTGAAATTTATAGAATCATGAAAAGGGTGGAAAGGTTAAATGAGGAATGGTTGTTTAACCTTTCAAACAACATCAAAACAAGAGGACACTCCATGAAACTAATGGCCCCCAGATTGAAAACAATCAATCATATAAAGCATTTTTTCATGCAGCGCATAATTATGCTGTGGAATCTGTTGCACCATCTTAAAGGACCCAGTGTGTTAAAGAAGAAGCACAATCCAGGCAGGGCCAGCCCTAGAATTGTTTCAAGGTGTTGGCACCCTGGGCAAAACTTAAGCGTTACAGCTCCCTGACTGCCAGAATCTATTTTTTGGCTTTGAATTCCCTGTTTTTTGCTGTTCTCTAGAATCTGTCAACCTAGGCAGGTGCAAAGTTTGCCTAATGGTTAGGACAACCGGATCCAGCTATTCCCCTCCCCTGAAGATACTCCCTATTTTCCTATCACCGAGATATATGTCAAGCACCTCTGAGAAGTCCCCAGTCATGACCCCCCACCCCTCTAAAGACATCTCCAACTCACACATGTCACCCCAGAACTACCTGAAACATTCTCTGTGGTCTAGGGGAACAATCTCCACTCACTCCTGCCTAGGTCAGCACTGGTTCAAACTGGCGCCCATGATACCTAGCAGTAGTCTTGCAGTCAAGGAGGGGCGGGGGTGAAGGCCATATACTCTTGTGGTCTTGGGCAAGTTGCTTAACCCTGTTTAATGTACATTACCAAATTTAAGTTACAATGTAACCCACTTTGACTATTATGATAAAGTGGTATAAAAAACCTGTTAAATAAATAAAATAAATATAGAGCCTTTTCCCAATATTGCTCTTATCATAGGGTTTCACTATCTTGTGAATATGGGAAATTGTTTGCTTGAAATTAATCCCTATGGTGTACTATTGCACAGATGTCTGAACCCCAGGGAGGTCATTCCAAAAGCAGAGATGTATGTCTGGAATAGACGTACAAGCCCCGCTATTCCCTGTGCTGCTATTCTCAACCAGGAGCTCCCCTCACCTACAGGGCAGTTGTGCGGGGTGCTCCGGGTGGGGACAGGAAGGGGCAGAGACAGGGAGGAGAGTGGGTGGTGCAGGGCGAGGTGCACATCCTGGACGTGCAGGGCGAGGTGCACATCCTGGATGTACAGGGCCGATTCCAGTCGCAGCCCTGTATGTCCAGCATGGAGGGGAGAAACAGGGAACCTATTCCACCCCGGAAGTGGAATAAGTCTCCCCAAGGATGGGATTGGCACCGAAGGAACCCCCTGTGAAGATATGAGGAGCACTAGGAGGTTCCCCACAGCCCATTACCAGCCTTGGCAGGCCCCTTTGAGGGTTGGGCAGCAGAGAACAGCAATCTTTAACTTTTGTGGGGCTCCTGCATGACATCCTGGTGCCATGGCGATGGGACGCCACAGCACTGGAGCTCCATGCAGGCTGTTTGGCTGGGTTAGACATTGTGGGAACTGTCTATCCTGTGGCACAGAATTGGGGCACTTCCTGCTCATCCAGACCCTTTGCACCTAATTCTGCTCTCGCGGGTGCAGAATCGGATGCAAAGCTGGCCCGTCCAGATGTAAATGTATACTTTAAACCTTTTTTGCACATTGGACTAGTCCTCAAGCTTTCTTAAATTGTTCTCATTTTGTCTATTCCCTCTGGGATATCCACTCTGCTGCATTTCTTAGTGCCATCTTTGAAAAGGCAATTTTTTCTTTTTAATTCCTCCTTACTCACAAAGATGTTGAACAGAACTTTTCCCAGGCCCAGTTCCTGAGCCATTCCACTAATCAGCCCTCTTTCTCTTCAGAGTCAATTCCACTTATCACTTTGGCATCTATCATTCTAATCCAGTCCACAGCCTTGAAACACATGCTCAGTTTATTTATGATCCTACTGTGGACAGTATCAATGGCCTTGTGGAAATCCAAATAAATCATATCTAGAACACACCCTTCATCCATGTCACTCAATCTAAAAAAATATTTTCATATAATCTCCTTCTAATAAAACCATATTGCCTTGGATCCTGCAGCCCACTGGAGCATGTTTACTAAAGAGCATGCCTGCAATGCACGTTTGAGGTGCAAAATTAGCATGGAGTCCTGTGCTAACTTTAGAGAGCATGTGCATCCATCCCTCTGCCCTCTGCACATTGCTAACACATGCCATCACACTATGCGGCACATAGGTGCACTTCACACCACCCACTGAGATGGCATGAAGTGCACTTGTGCTAACAGCAACAGGCACAGTTAGCTTGCACCCAAAATGGCTGTACTATCCATGATGCACCATTAACGCCTGCATTCTACTCCAACTTGCCCAATCCCCATCCATTTCATGCTCACTGGTAAGCACAACATGCTTAGCACACAGCAAACCCAGTAAACTCTATTGTATAAAACTGTGCACATTTTGTGTTGTTTCCATTTAGTGTGGGATAAAAGTCATAATGCACTAAAATAAGTGATTTTTAAACAAAATAGTGTGCACCAATTCCTTTTTTTGTGTGTGATTTCATTTAATTCATTTTAGTGTATGCTTAAACAAAATTGTGTGCAGTACAATGTAATGATAAGTAATGAATTGAAAATAAAAGCATTATGAAAGAAAAAAATTGAGAAAGAACAAAACAAAACCAACATTTTGTTTGAATATTTATACTTCACTGCCCTTTCCTTTCTGTAGACTTTCCATTGAAATGTCTACCACAGAGATCAATTGTGCCTGTAGTTTGCAACCTTTCTGTTACTACTAAGGATGCATATACCAAAAATTTTTCATTTTCAATAGTATTAATCCATGCATCCCATTCTGTTAGTGTTGAATCATTTGTGCATTTATCCCATTCATTTCTATTCAAGTGAATGGGATACGTTATTTTACCATGAAATGGTAAGGTTTGCCATCCATTTTCAATCAAACCTGCTTGAACCTTGCTGGCAGGCATCAATAACAATGGAAATAGTACTGTAAGTGATTAAGAAAGTCACAAATGCTTCATGACACCAGAAGAGGGGCAAAGAGCTAGTGCCAGGGAGACTCTAAGGGGCATGTTTACTAAACTGCAGTAATGTCATTCCGCGGTAAAGGTAGAGATGCCCATATAAAGGAGTGGGCGGGGCAGCAGTAAAGCTGTGTGTCAGATAAGGCACATATCTGCCTTGGACAGGAGGGAACAACAAGGACTTGAACCCATGACCTCTGTCTCCACAGTCACCAATGTAACCAGTGGGCTACAGCTCTTCAGTGTCTAATACACTGCTGGCTGGCTACAGAAAGACTGCAGGTGGCCACACAAGATGTCTGCTGTGGTTATCAGGATAGAGTAGACCCACCCATACCCATGATGCACGGCACATGCAGATCAGCAGCCTATGTATGATCACAAGATGGGGTACGCGCCACTATAGCACCCTGGCCTGGTAGGAGGAGCTGACCGTGTGTGTTACTGGCACAGAGTAGCTACAGACTGTGACAGCATGCGGTTCCTGTGCTCACCCTGAGGGTAAAGTGGGGGGGCCCAGCACCAGGTCCGCAGCACATGCAATGGCTAAAATAGGCTGTGCTGCAGGTCCTCATCAGTGTCAGTGTGTGATAGGTAGTCCTTGCAGACACACCTAAGATACACCTGTGTCCATCTGTATTCCCCAGTCATGTCTAGCCCTTGTGGACTATGATGCACCCAGAATAGTGCATATCCTGTGTGGGTGCCATGGTCACAGAATACGTGAAGGGTGGTAGGCTGACCCTAAAGCGGATTATATGAGCACCACCCAACCCGCCCCTATGGGTCAGAGTGGAGAACAGAATCCCACACCACAGATCCACAGTCTACATCCCTGCAATGGTGGCAGTAGAGCGGACCATCAACCCCAGTCTTGCTGGGGAACAGATACCCTACAGGGCAGGCAATGCAGATCTATACACATCCATAAGGCAATGCTAGACAGACAGTAGGCCTGGAGATGCTCACTATCTGACAGCCTCCAGCCGCTGCACCCTGCGAGGTGCTCCAGCCATACACATACTAACTACAGACACTCTGCTAGCTAGTCCATGTTCCTGGAGGGGATGTAAATGCACACACCAAGCAGCTAAGTCAGTGATTGGGCCCCAGAAAAAAAGAACCCATAAATATCACTTGAGAGAAATGCTATATAGCACTATGGGGGAACCTGGCCATGCCGTGGTCACTGCTCAGTCAGGGTGTGTGTGACCCCCCCCCCCCCCCCCCCAGCAGGACATGATGTGGCCACCCTATCCATGTAGGTTGTGGCCGGGCACTACAATGTCCGAGCCATTGCCCTATGCCCTGTGCAGATGCAGCCAGGCCAGGCCACCCTGTCCATGCTATACGCATGGTACCTTGCTCCTCATTATGCACATTGGCAGGCTTACACTGGCAACAGTGCAAGCAGTGTGGGCTGAGGAAGGTGTTGGCAGACACCACACACTGGATAGACAGACACACACTCCCACACCTATGTCAGCATTGTGCAACTATAGAGGCTCTTGGCAGCCCTGGCCACTGCACCAATCCTGGGCACAGTGCAGGCATGGCTATGGTACGCAATACTGTTGGGGTCAATCCCCAGGGTGGTGAACACTGTCAGACACCAGACCTGAAACACACTCCACAGACATCAGGGAGGTTGGTATGATACAGCTCAATGAGCAGATTGTGCTTAACTTAGGAATTGCTATCTGCCAGTAATCATAGCAACCTCTTGATATATGTGTACCATATTCCCAGGTTTAGGTTGGCATTGCTAGGATATGTAAGTGCTAGTATTGGGAGATACACGCAGGGCCCAACATCCTGCCTCTCCAGGAGGCTTTGGATACAGGAGCCTGTGGGTGCAGGTGTGTCTGCTGCTCTAGGGCAGAGGTTCACAACTCGAGTCCTGGTGGGCCAAACACTGTTCGGGTTTTCATGCTGTCCCTAATGAATATGCATGAGATACATCTGCATACCATGGGGGCGGCGCATAGAAATGCAGCACAGACATCTGTATTAGAGACAGCATGACACCTGAATGGTGTTTGGCCCTCCAGGACTGCAGCTGGGAAACTCTGCTCTAGGTATTGCGCATGTTTATGGTGTCTGTGCTCTGTAGGGTAAAATATAGGCGTTTAAGGCATGTTTATGTTATTGGCAATAAAGGTTCGGTCTTTATTACCACGTTTTAGTAGTGGGTAAAATATGGGGACTGAGTTGGCAGGAACCACAGCTGGGATGTGAACTTGTGACCTTCCACTCCTGAACACACTGGCTGTGTGTACTGCACCACTATGTTACCACAGAGATAGTGCAGTCCCTGGGGATACAATGACTGTTCATCAGACAGGGCCTGTCTGTTGCAATGCATAGCACCCACCTACACAGGGCTAGGCCATGGTCTGCTGTGGGCAGCTGCCACTTCCCCCTCCACCGCAAGTACCCCTCTGCCACCATGCTGACATGCCCTTCTGCTGGTGGTGCTGGTGGTGCGCAGTCTCAGGCCATCCACTGTGCCGGTAGGCGGCTGCCTATGGTGCGGGTTCTGGGGTAGGGGTGCCCGCATAGATGTCCACGCTTCCCCCCAGCACCGCCTGCCAATGTTTTGTGCCCATGGGGGTACCTGCTGGGTACCATCCCCTATGACACTGTGGGAAACACACTCGTGCCCATGTTGGGCCCTCATCAGTTGCTGTCTGGCTGCTCTACTGTTTCAGCATTCCTATGGGCCACCTAAGCATCATCCTGGGCCACACTGTGGCCCAGCTGCACCACAGCATGTGCCGCATGCAGCCCTCTGTATCCCCTTTTCCAGCATCTGTCCAGTTGCCTGTTCTGACATGCCCACCCTGCTGTTGTGGAACATGTGCATGCCATAGAAAACCTGTCCAATAACAAGGGGAAACCGTGATCAGCGCTATTTCACTGTGGGATCTTTCACCTTGAATGGGGACAGAGCATAGACCCTTCCATAATTAATATCCTTCTTTTGGAGCTTTCTCGGTAGTGTTTTTTGATGTTTCCCATTTATATCACTATTGGACAGCTAGGTTATGTTTGTTTTACATTTAGTTCAGGTCATTTTCAGTGTTTATTTGCCCTTTTGTTCTGTGCACATGTATCACACTTATCACTTTTTGTAGGTTTCCCTGGCATTGCTGTACATCTGCTGACTGAAATGATTTCTCTCTCCTGCAATTGTGTGCTCTCTCCTGCAATTGTGTGTTTTCATTTGCATTAGGATTCAGCCCTTAATTCCTCCGCGTTAGTGTGAAAGGGGCCTCTCCCTGCCCACTCCCTGCCCATTGACCCCTTCTCCCCGCCCTCTCTCCACCCTTTTCTGCACTTAACGTGGCCGGGAACGTTAAGGCGCGTTAAGGGCTGTTAAGGCACCTTAATGGTACAGAATGTACCGTTAAGGCACCTTAACGCGCCTTAACATAGCCGCTGCTACATTAACGCAGTTTAGTAAACATGCCCCTAAGTCATCAGAAGAGGTCAAAGAGGCACAAAGAGTAGAATGAACACTTTAGGGAAGTGGAAGAGGAGAAAATAGCACCATCATTGGCAGGAAAACACCATGGCACCTTGATGGAGTAAAACAGCACCAACAGTGTTTGGAAGACTCCAGGGCATAAAAAGAGTGGTAAAGTGGCAACAATACTGAGTGGGTTAAAGCTGTCCTAACATTAGTTGCCAGGTACAGAAAAAAACCCAAATGCATAAACATGGAGATAAAGGCGAGCTAGTCAATACGGGGTATCTGGAATTTCAGAAAGTATTTGACAAGGTTTTTCAAGGAACAATCTTGATGAAATTAAAAAGTCATGGGATAGTAGGCATTGTCCTATTGTGGACTCAGATCTGGTTCAAAAATAGAAAGCACAGAGTAGAGCTAAATGGAGAATTTCTCAATGGAGTGCTTCAAGGATTTTTTTTTACTTTTTGAGTCTGAACTTTTATATCCCATGTTGAAGATTATTATAAGCTTAGACTTGAACTAAGACGTGATATCAAGAAACCTGTAAACAACTGCAATGAACATTGAACAGCAGGGACTAACAATTGATTATAAGGTGGAAGCTTGCATTTTAGAGGGTAATTTTATTAGGGTTGCCTAGTTTAACAATCATTGTTACATACATATTTTGCTCCTATTTTATAAAGTATGCATAAACATGCATAAATGAGGCATCTACCATGCCCTTTTTCATAGTTGCCTGGCAAACTGCTGAGTCATCAGTCCTACCCTATTGGCCTTTTCCTAGGGACCATGTCTTACTTTTATCCAGGGATCCCAGTGAATCTTCCTCCTATAAACTGCTTCCAGCTCCCTCCTCCCTTCCTTACCTTAGCTCATGTTTTAATTCTGCTAATTTTCTTCTATGTATTTCAGATTAAATCTCTCTCTTTTGTTTACTTGCTGCCTCCATTCTTCTAGGGAATGGTAACCCTGGCCTTCATGAACTGGTGCCCTTCCCCTTTGCCAGAGAAATGCAGTTTGAAGACCTTTCCAGTACTGAGTTGTTCAAGTAGGCACAGGGATGTGGCAGATGTGTGTCTGGGGAAGACAATAGATTTACACGTCCCCGTTCGATCCCAGAAGCAGAAAAGCCATCTGTAGGCACGTGCATGTTTATTCCTCCTGCAGGCATAAATAGGAATCAGGCAAGTGTTTGTTTTCACCTTAAAACATCCAGAGAAGAAGGATAATTAAATGACTAGCTTTAGAGTACAAAGCCCCAACTGGAATTTGAACCCTGTCCATGTAGCTCTTAAAGCCACTATGCTAACCATTATACTATTAAACACTGTAGTCCTGAAAAAGCTTCCCTGGGGACATCTATATAGACTTTTGATACACGTGCATATAGGGCACATCCACATTTCTGGAATTGTGCCTGAACTTGCACGTGCCTGCCTTTCTTTTCAGATGTGCTGACTTTGATGTCCCAGATTGCACTTGGACATCCCATTTGGAATGTGCCTCCACATGCGTACAACCCATGACGAGAACAAATTCGATGTATGGTGATTCATGCAAAGCCATGGGCAGGTGGACTCAATGAGGGGAATGTTTACTAAACTCTCTTAGCTGTTAACATGGCAGATAGTGTTTGCTAAGTGCACCATGTTAACAGCTAACCTGGGGCACATGCAGATACTGTCGCATAGCAATTTCCTGCGCAATCTGCAGAACGCGCATTAGTTGTGTGCATGGGCAGGGTGAGAGTAAAGAGGGGCGTGTCAGCACCACATGCTTACTATGCTCATCAACAGCGTGCCACAACTTTCACATTTGCAGACAGCACAGGTGCAACAAACAACACCACAATGGCAGTGTTAGCTGCATCCAGGCTTCTGTCGGACTGTGCTCTCTGCATTTTTGGTGCATTATCTGCTGGGGGTATGCTGTTCATGCCTCTATGTGATACTACATGGTTTTTGCAGCTAATATGGCGCTATTTGCACCAACATGCCATGTTAGTTGCAAAAGCCTAATGTGGTTTAATAAACATGCCCCTTAAATTTTGGTGAATCTAATCAAAATAGAAACTTTTTTTCAAATTTTAGCATTTGCACAAAAACTAGTGCACATTGTTAGCACTTTAGGAAGTGAAAACATAACTACACGTCTTGCTACCTTACATTAGCTCACGGTTTAAGTCTGCTTTTTCAAAATCCTTCAGTTCACAAATGCAGATATTAATTTGCTTCTAAACATTTCTGATTTAGGGCCTGATTCTGAGTTGATAGTGGAATAAGCAGCACTGACCCGGCAATCGGAGCCGGAGATCTCCCCCCCCAGGGCCGGGACCAGGTGCAGGGGGGTCCCTGCTGCCCTATCCAGGCCCCGGCTGGCCAGCCATGGATTGGGCGGTGGGGAAGAAGGGGGTCTAAGCTGCGGGAGTCGGACAGCCTGCTGGGAGGATTTCCCTGCAGGCATTCAGGGGCACGCCAGGCCATCCTCGGGCCTGATTCTGTGTATAGCGGGAACGAAATATTCCCACCGCACACAGAATCGGGCCTGTCCTACACGGGGCCATCTGGTCAGTCCGGACATGCCCCTCTCGGAATCGGGCTCCTCATCTCTCTCTTTTCTTTTAGTCGCTACCTTCATTCTTCTAGGCAGCAACTTATTTCTTTTTCAAGTTTCATATAAGCATTTTCAAGGGATGTGCACAGGTAGCAAGTTTAGGCTCATTTTCAGAAAAAAATAGCCTTTTGCCCCATTTTTCATTATTTTTTTCAGTTTGCTTCACACATTTCTATTGGCCATTTTCGTAAACCCATATTAGAACTTTCTGTTGCACAGAAATCAATTAAACTCTTGTTAATTTGTAAGTTAATGCCATTAATTCAGTTTTATGAGCACTAGCTTTTCTAAAGTGTTGCAACAAACCTAATGCCTGCTAATGAATGCATGTCTCTAGTATTTTTTTTGTTGACTCATACCTCAAGAATCAATTCCCTTCTGATATCTAAGACAATGCAACACTGAATTGTCAAACTACATTCAAGCAAAATATTATGGTTGCCCTCTTAGTTTAGTTGAATATGTTGAATTAAAGATGAACAAAAAATTGTAGGTAATAACTTTTTATTGGACTAGCTCAGTGCATCTGTGACAAACATTCTAGAGAAGCATTCCCTTCATCAGGCTAGAGTTTAAATTCAAAAATCTACAATTCAGAGTTACCTTCAAGGAAGTAATTGAATTTATTGCCATCTGATGTTTATAACACAACCTAGCTAAGTGCAGAAATAAAAATCATGTTATATAACATTTTAGCCTAATATTAAGAATAATGCACTTGCTTTCCAATAAGGTTTGCCTCTATAAATTCTTAAATACAAATTATTGAACAGTATTTTGTGCCTTAATCTAACTCAGGTGAAACCAGGCCTTTCAATTCAATTGTAAATAACAAGTTTTCATTTCACTTTTATCTGTCTTGATCTTTCACTTTCCCTGGCTCAGTGAAGACAGAAATATTTTGAAATAAAGATTCAGAAAAAAACTATATTTACCAAGATACCATTTAATGGTATAAGAATATTTACTTATTCTTAAGTTTCTTTCTCAGCTGTTAAAAACTTGCTGAGGCTGAACATTTATAGTTAATGCTGTGTCTAGCAAAACAATCTGTGTGAAAATATAGGGGTATGTTTACTAAACCGTCTGAATGTTCCCGGTGCTAGTTGCAGCGATAATGTGAAGGATGCCATATAAGGAGTGGGCGTTCTGATCTTAAGGTTGCAATCACAGGTTATCTATCGCGTGTTAAAGTGCGCCGTGTCCATTATCGCGAGATAGAGGGAGCCGCGTACGTTACCACGCGTTAACCTTAACTTCACGTGCTGACCTGCAATCACAGCAATGGAGGTATAGCACACTGGCTAATACAATGACTGATAAAACAGGGGTCATGAGTTTCATCCACCAGTGGGCTTAATGAGTAAGGCTGTCTGAGGCATTGCCCTTTACTTTAAATCAGTGCTGTCTGAGGCATTTTCTTTTAAAATTTAAATTAGTGCTGCCAACAAACACACCCTAACAGTGCCGTAACCTAAGGTGTCGCATAAGGCGCCCTATAAGGCACTCCAGAGGGCACATTATAAAGTGCACTGTCCGCCAAGGCACCTTATAATGTTCTCTATAGGGCGCCTTCTAGGGTGCTTTATAGGGTGCCTTATAGGGCGCTTTATAGGGAACATTATGAGGCACCTTAAGGTTACAGCTCTGTGAGGGTGTTTTTGCTTGCAGAACTAATTTAAATTAAAAAGGAAATGCCTCAAACAGCCCTATCAAATAACACCACTGTGGGATCAAACCCATGATCTCTGCCTCCACAGTCAGTGAAGTAACCAGTGGGCTACATCTCTATAGCTACTAACAAGCCCCTGGCTGGCTACAGAAGGACTGCAGGTCACCACACAAACTGTCTGCTGTGGTTACCAGGATAGGGTTAACCCACCCGTACCCATGATGCACTGCACATGCAGATCAGCAGTCTACAGATGATCACAAGATGGGGTATGCACACCCACAGCACCTCGGCCTGGTAGGGGGAACTGACCGTGTGTGTTACTGGCACAGAGTAGCTACAGACTGACACATTGTGGGGGTACTGTGCTCACCCTGAGGGCAAAGTGGGGTGCCCAGCACCAGGTCCCCAGCACCTGGCTTAGCTGAGATAGACTATGCTGCAGGTTGCTATCAGTGCCAGTCTGTGATAGGTAATCCTTGCAGACACACCTAGGATACACCTGTGTCCATCCATATTTCCCAGTCACATCTAGCCCTTTTAGACTATGATGCACCCAGAATAGTGCATATCCTGTGTGGGTGCCATGGTCACATGGTTTAAGTGAAGGTGGGTGTTTGGACCCATAGGCAGATTATGTAACACCACCCAACCTGCTCTCTGGAGCTCAGGGTGGGAGACAGATCCACATTCCACATCCCTGCAATGGTGGCATTAGAGGGGACCATCAACTCCAGCCCTGCTGGGGAACAGGCACCCTACAGGGCAGGCAATGGCAGACAGACAGTTGGCCTGGAAATGTTCAGCTGCCCCCCACCACTATCTGACAGTCTCCAGCCACTGCACCCTGCAAGGTGCTCCAGCCATACACATCCTAACTGCAGACAGTCTGCTAGCTAGCTAGCTCATGTCCTGGAAGAGATGTGAGCAAGCAAGCGCGCGCGCACACACACACACACCAAGCAGATAAATCAGTGCTTGAGCCCCAGAAAAGTAAACCCATAAATATCACTTGAGAAAAATACTATATAGCACTATGGGGGAACCTAGCCATGCCATGGTCACTGCTCAGTCAGGGTGAGAGTGACCTCCCAGCAGGACATGCTGTGGCCACCCTGTCCGTGCAGGTGGTGGCCGGGCACTACAATGTCCAAGCAATTGCCCTATGCCCTGTGCAGATGCATCCTGCCCAGGCCACCATGTCCGGGCCATACCCACAGTACATTGCTCCTCATTATGCACATTGGCAGGCTAACACTGGAAACAGTGCAAGCAGTGTGGGCTGAGTAAGGTGTAGGCAGCCACAACACACTGGATAGACAGACACACACTCCCACACCTATGCCAGCATTGTGCAAATATAGAGACATTTGGCAGCCCTGGCCACCACACCAGTCCTGGGCACATTGCAGGCATGGCTATGGTACGCAATACTGTTGGGGTCACTCCCCAGGGTGGTAAACACTGTCAGAAACCAAAACTGAAACACACTCCATAGATATCAGAAAGGTTGCTATGATGCAGCTCTATCAGCAAATTGTGCTTATCTTAGGAATTGTTATCTGCCATTAATCATAGCAACCTTTTGATATATGTGTAACGTATTCCCAAGTTTAGGGCGACATCGCTAAGGTATGCAAGTGCTAGTATTGGGAGATGCTGCTGTGCGCAGGGCCCAACAGCCTAACTCTCCATGAGGCTTTGGATAGTGGAGCCTGTGGGTGTGGGTGTTTATGCCCCTGTTGGCGGCTGCTCTAGGGCAGAGGTTCCCAACTCCGGTCCTGGTGGGCCAAACACTCTTCAGGTTTTCATGCTGTCCCTAATGAATATGCATGAGAACATTTGCATGCAATGAGGGCGGTGCAAACTAATGCAGCACAGGCATATTTATTAGGGACAGCATGAAACCTGAATGGTGTTTGGCCCTCCAGGACTGCAGTTGTGAAACTCCGCTCTAGGGATTGCACATGTTTATGGTATCTGTGCTCTACAAGGTAAAATATAGGCGTTTCAGGCATGTTTATTTTATCTGCAATAAAGGTTACGTCAGTTTAGTACTGGGTAAAATATGGTGAAAGGGTTGGCAGGAGCCACAGCTGGACTTGAACTTGTGACCTTCTGCTCCTGAACACACTGGCTGTGTGTACTGCACCACACTGTTGCCGCAGGGACAGTTCATTCCCTGGGGATATCATGACTGTTCGTCAGACAAACCCTGTCTGTTGCATTGCACGGCACCCACCTAAACGGGGCTAGGTGATGGTCTGCTGTGGGCAGATGCCACTGCCCCCTCCGCCACCAGCACCCCTCCGCCACCTTGCTGCCATGCCATTATGCTGGTGGTGCGCAGTCCCAGGCCATCCAGTATGCTGGTAGGCAGATGCCTATGGTGTGGGTTCTCGGGTAGGGGTGCCTACATGGACATGCGCGCTTCCCCCCCCCCCCCCCGCACCGCCTCCCAATGTTATGTGCCCTTGGGGGTACCTGCTGGGTAATCTCCCCTGTGCCACTGTGGGACACACATTCATGCCCATGTTGGACCCTCGTCAATTGCTGTCTTGCTGCTTTATAGTTTCAGCATTCCTATGTGCCACCTAGGCATCTGCCTAGCCCTCACTGTGCCCCAGCTGGACCACAGCATGTGCCGCCTGTAGCCCCCTGTATCCCATTTACAACATCAGTACAGTTGCCGTTTCCTACGTGCCCGCTCTGCTGATACTGAACATGTGCACGCCATAACAAACTTGCCCCATCTAAATGACAGAAACCCTGATCAGCGCTATTTCAATGTGGGATCATTCACTTTGTAGGGGGACAGAGCATAAACCCTTCCAAGCATGATATCTTAATTTATACGCTTTGTCAGTAGTGTTGCTTTATGTTTATCATTAATATCACTATTGGCCAGCTTGGTTATGGGATTTTAGATGTGGTTCTGGTCCTTTTATATGTTTATTTGCCTTTTTGGTCCCTGCACATGGATCACAACTATCACTTTTCTGGGTTTCCCTGCCTTTGCTGCACACTGCTGACTGAAATTGTTTCTCTTTCCTGCAAATGTGCCTTAACGCGAGGTTTTCACTAGTGTTAGTGTTCAGACCCAGATTTCACAGCGTTAGTGTGCCTGGAGCCTCTCCCCTCCCACTCTCTGCCCATTGACCCTTTCTCTCCGCCCTCTGGGAAGCCTTACTCCACGCTTCAGACTAGTATTTCAAAGTGTTAGTGTGCCTTAATGCCGCCGCTGTGTTATCACGCGATAAGTGACGTTATCGCGCGATAATGTCACTTATCGCGCGATAATACCACCGCTGTGACGTTAAGATGGTTTAGTAAACATACCCCATAGTGTTTGTTTTATGTGACCTGTTTTACATTATTATTCAAAGGTTCAAATGTTTTCTTTGTTCCCCTAAGGGCCCAGTTCTGCAAGGCGGATAGTGGGGCTGTATGTCCCAGCAGGACGTCCAGCCCTGCTAGCTGCCTGCACCATGTGTCACCTCCTGGCCCCCTTGCATTCACAGAGCCACTGTGCTTGCTATGGTGGATGGGGTGGCATGGGGGTGAGGTGTGCACAGGATTAGCCCCTGGACATATAGGGGGATGTTTACTAAAGTGAGGTAATCGTGATTAACTCGCATAAAGTACGTTTAACGATCGTTAGCATGTCCAAACGCGCGTTCTGACGTGCTAACGATCGTTAAACGTACTTTAAGCGCGTTAACCGCAGTTAACGATCGTAAACCTCCGCGGCGCGTTAAAACAGCGCAGAAGGTGGAGAGTGGGCGGAGAGAAAGGGTCAATGGGCGGAGAGTGAGCGGGGAGAGGCTCCCCTCATACTAACGCGCTGAATTTCTGAGCTCAATTCCAACGCGAATGAAAACCTGTCGTTAAAGGCATATTAAAGGGAAGAGAAACCATTTCCGTCAGCAATGTACAGAAAAACCGGGGAAACCCACAAAACGTGAGCAGTGTGATACATGTGCACAGAACAAAATTTCACATAAAACGTTAAAAATGACCACAAGAAACATTTTAAAAAGCACAATCCAGCTGGGCAACAGTGATAGCAATGGGCAACAAGGAACAACACTCCCTGGAAAGCACCAAATAAAAAATAAATGATGTGTGGAAGGGTCTACGCTCCGCAGACCCTTTCAAAGATCATTTCATTGTAATGGAGCTGTCCTGGGAGTGTTGTGTAATGTTGCCCAATGATATCATTGTTGCCCAGCTTGGTTATGGGTGTGTGCCCCTTTTCTGAGGTCTTTTCTGAGGTTTATGTGCACCTTTGTCTGCATACAAGGTAAATGAGGCCACAGTAAACCTGTTGCAGAGCAGGGTTTCTGATTCGTCAGACCGGTTTAACTAACTCCAGGGACTGCACTATCTCTGTGGCCACAGTGTGGTGCAACAGACACAGCCAGTGCCTGTAAAACCAGAGGGTCACAGGTTCCAATCCCAGCTGGGGCTCCTGCCAACCCAGTCCCCATAGTTTTACCCACCACTAAACAGTGATAGTAAAGACACTCCTTTATTGCAGAGAACATACGCATGGCCTATATTTTACCACACCAAACACAGACACCAGAAACAGGCACATTACCTAAAGCAGAGTCCCGCAAATGCAGTCCTGGAGGGCCCCACACCATTCCGGCTTCATGCTGCCTCTAATAAAGATGCCTGTGCTGCATAGCTATGCACCACCCCCATGGTATGCAGACGTAGCTCATGCATATTTATGAGGGACAGCATGAAAACCCGAACAGTGTTTGGAACACCAGGACTGGAGTTGGGGAACTCTGCCGTAAAGCAGCAGCCAACAGGGCCACACACCACCCACAGGCCCCATTGGCCAATGCCTCCTGGAGAGGCAAGACATTGGGCCCTGCCTGTATCTCCCAATACTAGCAGTTGCATACCTTAGCAATGCCACCCTACACCTGGGTATATGGTACAGAGCTATCAAACGTTTCCTATGATAACTGGCAGATATCAATTCCTACGTTAAGCACATTTTGCTCATTGAGCTCCACCATAACAATCATTCTGATGTCTGCGGTGTGTGCTGCAGGTCTGGTCTCTGACAGTGTTCACCACCCTGGGGAGTGACCCCCCAACAGCCTTGTGTACCATATCCATGCCTGTACTATGCCCATGACTGGTGTGGTGGGTATGGCTGCTGACCACCTCTATAGTAGCACAATGCTGGCATAGGTGTGGGGGTGGCTGTCTGTCTATCCAATGTGTGGTGGCTGCAAACACCTTCCACAGTCCACACTGCCAGCAATGTTGCCAGTATTGGGCTGCCAATGTGCATAATGAGGAGCAAGGTACCATGGGTATAGGCCGGACAGGGTAGCCTGGCCAGGGTGCATCTGCACAGGGCATAGGGCAGTGACAGGCACATTGTAGTGCCCGGCCACCACCTACACAGACAGGGTGACCTCAGTATATCCTGCTGAGAGATCACTCTCACCCTGACTGTTTAGTGACCACAGCATGGATAGGCACTCCCATGGTGCTATCTAGTATTTCTCTCATGTGATAAATATGGGTTTCCTTTTGGGGCCCAGTCACTGATGTATCTGCTTGCTGTGTATGCTGACATCCCAGTTCTGGGTGCAGACATCTCCACTGGGCACTAGCAGACTGTTTGCAGCTGGTAGGTGTTGTGATGGAGTGGCTTGCAGTGGCTGATGGCTTGTACTAGGGGAATATCAGATAGTGGTGGGGTGCAGCATACCATATCCAGGCCTAATGTCTGTTTGCTATTGTGTTATGGCTGTGTACAGAGCTGCATTGACTGCCCTGTGGGGTGTCTGTTCCTCAGCAGGACTAGGGTTAATGTTCCCCTTTACTGCCACCTTTGCAGGGAGGTAGACTGTGGATCTTTTGATAGGAGACCCTGTTTGACTGCCCTGGGGGAGGAGTGGGGTGGTGGTGGTGCATGGGGGCTACATCTGACTGAAACAGACAGAGATGTCCAAGGTGATCCTGCAGAAACTACCTATCTCACACAGTAACAACTGCTTTGGACCTACGCCATGCGCCTCTTTCAGCCATGGACGGTGCTGTGGACCTAGTGCTGGGCGCCTCACTGCACCCTCAGGGTGAGCACAGTACCCGCACAATGTGACGGTGTGTAGCTACTCTGTGCCAGTACAACACACGGTCAGTTCCCCCTACCAGGCCGAGGTGCTGTGGGGGTGCATTCCCCATGGTGTGTATCTGTGGACAGCTGATTTGCATGTGCAGTGCATCATGGGTGTGACTGGCACAATCCAACCCTGTGAAACTCCAGCCCCTGCTCACAGGCTCTGATAAACCATAGGCCATCACACGTACATCTGCTAGCATAATGCATAGGTGCAAGACACCCTACAGAGTCTGTAATATAAGATGCCCACACTGGTAAAAACACATGTACCCACGCACGGAGCTACGCCCGTACCAACGCATGCAGCCTAGCACGCACCAACGTACGTGGCTAGGCACACTCCGAGGGTATGTTTCTGACACCAATACTCAACATAACGAAAAACATGCCTCCTCATTCCCTCTGTAATGTACAGGGTGATGCCTGGGACAGCCTTCTGCGTTAGGCACACTGGGGACTCGAACCCATGCTGCCTGTAACAGCAGTCAGTACCGTAACCATTGTGCTACAGCTCTGTTTCAGTGCTTTGTGTCTGTACGTCTTCTTACGATTAACGCGCAGTAACGCACCACGGCGCCCGGTAACGCTCGTTAATTTTTTTAACGCGTGTTAGTGGTGACGATGTACCGCCCATGTCCTTATTTGGCGTTTCTGTAACTACCGCGGCTCCTAACGCGAATTGCACTAACGCAGTTTAGTAAACATACCCCATAGAGCCTATTCAGGTCACGGTCCTGTACATCAGTGGAGCACCAGGGGCACTAACTACATTTGTGGTAATCTCAGCAAATTTAGCAAGGGAGTAGTGCTTGAGTCATGCTAACTGCATAGGAAACACAAAGGGCGAAGGCCAGTAGTGGTCACAGGTGTCAAGTTTATTGGTTAAAAATCCCCTACACGTTTCGGCATGGAGCCTTCATCGGGGGGTACGCATCTACAACAATAGTATACAACACTATTGTAAAACAACATATAATAAGACATGTAGAAAACACATTTGTACATAAAATGTAGGGTGTTAAGATTAATATTTAAAAGGCTAATCATGAGAGGATAAACAAATAAATAAATAATAACCTCATATATTAAAACATGTAAAGAGTAAACACATAAAAAACACATTTATACATAAAGTGTAAGATATTAAAATTAATATTTAAAAAACTAACCATGAGAGGATGAATGAATAAATAACTAATAACACATAAAAACCAAAAGTAGCCAGATAAATAATAAAAAGTGAATAAAAGATAATAAATAAACAAAACATTCAAGTTGTCAGAATAGGGTATTGCAGAGAGGGTACTTACATGAGACACCATGTGATTGGCACACCTAAATGGAAGTCTTGAAAAAGACCTTTTTCAGTTAGTTATTCACTGTTAAGGAAACAGAGATAATGTGAATGTAGAAAACTTACATTAAAAACTTACATAAAAAAACAAAGCTAAATAGAAAAACCTGATATGAGAGGAGCAGGAGGGACTTTTGTATTATGGATTACTTGAGAAGGAGGAGAGAGGCATTAATCAATTTTAGAAACATTGTCTCAGAGAAAGCTTACCATGCCCATAGTACGGGATTGTGTGTGAGGATCTTGTAATTCAAAAAGGATAATGATATATTAAAGGCATATTACAATATTATTAAAACTGAGCCAAAACCTTGGGTTGTATACGTGTGGTATAAACAACCGTAAAGAGCGAATCAAATGCTGAAAAAAACATTTTGTCATCGAGGTGGATATGTAAACATAATTGAATTGTGAGTCGGACAGATCAGACACACACAGGCGGCTGCAGAACAAATGAAAAGGTGTCCCAGATGTACCACACAGTAAAAACTGTGAACATAATCAAAAGAACAGTGCCAAAACCCACATGGAGAAACAAATAATGTCATTGAACAATTTGTCCATTAGATGACAATCAAATTAGATTGCGTAATAAAATCCTGTTTCCAACAGTGGCCAATCCAGATCGTAAGGACCTGTCAGATTCCCAAAAGGTAGAAAGATTCCATGTTGCTTATCCCAGGTGTAAGCAGTGGATTTCCCCAGTCCAATTTAATAATGGTTTAGGGACTTTTCCTCCGGGAACTCAACCAATGCTATGACCATTCAGAATTGGTACCCATTCCTACTCATCAATGAACTGCCAGAGAATTTCAGAATGGTCCAAAATTTCTATAGCTTGACTTCCATGGAACCTACATGCTTATTCCTAAACAAAAGGGAAAGGAATGTAAAATGGCCTTTTGCACCTTGAACTTAGCAATGACCTTTGGATTTAAAAATGCTCCTGCAGTGAGTGTTCTGTTCCTGTTTACTACATTTCCCTCTTGATTTGGACCCTGGTCTCAGCTGCTTTGCACTAGCCTGTGATGTGTGGCTGTAAGGGCTATTTCATCCAGCCCCATCTTGGGATATTATGAGTGCTCTGTTCCTGTTTGCTGCATTTCCCTCTTGATTTGGACCCTGGTCTCAGCTGTTCTGCACTAGCCTGTTACGTGTGGCTGTAAGGGCTATTTCATCCAGCCCCATTTTGGGATATTATGAGTGCTCTGTTCCTGTTTGCTGCGTTTCCCTCTTGATTTGGACCCTGGTCTCAGCTGTTCTGCACCAGCCTTTTACGTGTGGCTGTAAGGGCTATTTCATCTAGCCCCACCGCAGGACGCAGCTGTGGGCGCGTGGCCGTGGGTGCATGCTCCGAAGGGGCGTGTCCAAAGGGGCAGGGTCTGCTCCTTGGGAGCCCCTTCGGAGCACGAAGGAGAAGTAAGGAAGTTGCTTGCTCTCGGCATGGGGAAACGAAAAAAGAAATCTTTTGCTCCCCCGAAGGTAAAAGCTGTTAAGTTTGTTGGTCCTCTTGATACTCATTTTGGAGTTATGGAGAAAGTTCCTGCAGCTTCTGCCATCGGGAAGGAGTCTCTAGCTGTGAATACTGTCTCTTCCTCCTCCTCAACCTCGTTGGGTTTTACTCCTCCCAACCTGAGTAGTAGCTCTGTTAATGCTCTCCCTGCTCTACATAAGCAGAGTGGGGGAACATGGGGGCCTATACCCCTGCCGGATTCTTTCCTACAGTTGGAATTTCTCTCTGACTCTAAATTTGTGTTACCTAAACCAGCTAGTTTCTTAGAGGTTTCTGAGAAACCTGAACCTCCGTAAGATATTTCACTTAAAGATATGTGGGAAGTGGTGAAACGGACTGAATTATCTTTGCAATCTTCTCTTTCTCGTATTTCTACTTTCTCTGAGGAGATGGTGACTGCTCTCGATGAGCATGAGGTTAAATTTTCATGTGATAATCGATGTTCTAAACTTGAATCTCAGACCTCATTGATCCAGTCTGCCCTTGCTTCCTCAGTACAAGATTTTCTTGCTTTGCAGCGTCAGAGTGAATTTTGTGAGAATGCTCTTCGTTCAAAAAATTTGACGTTTGTGAATTTTCTATGTACTCATTTCTTGTCCTCTGGGATTTTGTTCTCCAAATATCTTAAGGATATCCTGTTGCACCCTGATCCTGATTCAATTAAAATATCCAAAATGTATTACATAGTAACATAGTAAATGATGGCAGATAAAGACCAGTATGGTCCATCTAGTCTGCCCAGCAAGATAGCAGGAGTAAAATGGCAGGAGTAGGTGCACCCCTCCCCATATCTTTGTTTAGGGGTGCACCTACCACTCTGTGCAGGCCACCCCTCCCCACGTCTTTGTTTAGGGGTGAACCCACCGCTCCATGTAGGACACCCCTATTTGTTGAGAAATTAGATGGTTCAGTTTATTTTGATTTTATCCTTTTGCTGTAAAGGGATCCTCTGTTTCTGTCCCATGCCATCTTGAATTCCGTCATCGTGTTTGCCCCCACCACTTCCATCGGGAGGGCATTGCAAGCATCCACCACCCTTTCAGTGAAAAAGTATTTCCTGACATTGCCTTTCAAGTTACCACCTTGCAGCTTCATGTTATGCCCTCTGGTTTTACAGCTTCCCTGTCTTTGGAAGAGGTTTGTTTGTTCATTATTTCTCTTTAAGTATTTAAAGGTCTGAATCATATCTCCCCTATCTCTCCTCTCCTCCAAAGTGTACATATTTAGGTCTTCAAGTCTCTTCTCATAAGGCTTCTGACGCAGGCTCAAAAATCATTTTGGTCACCTTCCTCTGAACAGTTTCCATTCTTTTTACATTAGTTGCCTAAGGGTGTGAAGGAGACACTTAAGGGTGTTTGCTTGAATGGGCAGGAGATGGATCAATTAAGTGGGCCAAGCCTTGATTTGTCTGCTTATTTAGAGACATCATTGGAGGAAATTTCCTGAAGAGCAATCCTTTTGGTGACTTTTCTAATGGAGTCAGACAAAGACTTGGGGGTATGTTTACTAAACCGTCCTAATGTGCGCCCGGCGCTAGTGTGCAGGATGCCATATAAGGAGTGGGCATTTCAGTCTTAACCTAGCAAACCGGGATTATTGCGTGCTCATGTGCACTGCACGCTAATGTGCGCCGCGCACATTAGCGCACGAGAAACGCACGCGGAAAGCATAAGCAGGCGCGCTGATGTGCAAACAGAGGAATAGGGCTGCAGTACAATGGTGAAGACACTGGCAAATGGTGCAGGGGTTATGGGTTCAATCCCACACTGTGCCCAATGAATTATGCTGGCTGAGGCACTACCTGTTATGTGTAATATTGCATTTTAATTTTATTTTAATTACTGCTGCTAGCTAACGCACCCTCAAAGCGCTGTAACATAAGGTGCTGCATACGGCACCCCATAAGGTACCCCAGAGGGGACATTTTAAAGTGCACTGGCCGCCACGGCACCTTACAATGTTGCTTAAAGGGTGGCCTATAGGGCGCCATATAGGGTGCCCTATGAGGCACGGCAAGGTCATAGCACTGTTTTTGATGGCAGCACTGTGCATTTTAACGCATGGAAATGTTAAGTAGGTGCACTGACATGCAAGGGGAAACAGCAGTGTAGCACAATGGTTAAGACACTGACTGATGGTGCAGGGGTCATGGGTTCAATCCCTCACTGTGCCCAGTGAATAAGGCTGGCTGAGGCACTACCTATTATGTGTAATATTGCATTATGAGGCAATTTAATATTGTTTTAATTAGTGCTGCTAGCAAACACACTCTCAAAGTGCTGTAACATTAAGTGCCGCATCAGCCGCCCTATAAGGCACTCCAGAGGACATACTATAAAGTGCACCATCCGCCCAGGCACCCTATAATGTCCCCTATAGGGCACCCTATAAGGCGCTCCATAGGACACCTTATAAGGCACCTTCTACGGACTGTAACCATAAGGTGCCTCAGAAGGCGCTTTATAGGGTGCCCTATAAGGCGCCCTCTGAGGCACCTTATGGTTACAGTACCCCGAGGGTGTTATGCTGGCAGCACTAATGTACATTAAAAATAGACAATGCTTCAGACAGCCCTATCAAATAACCCCACTGTGGGTTTGAACCCATGACCTCTGGCTTCACAAGCAGTGAAGTAACCAGTGGGCTACAGCTCCATAGCTGCTAGCCAGCCCCTGGCTGGCTGCAGAAGGACTGCACGTCACCACACAAACAGTCTGCTGTGGTCACCAGGATAGGGTTAACCCACCCATACCCATGATGCACTGCACATGCAAATCAGCAGTCTACAGATGATCACAAGATGGGGTAGGCACCCCCACAGCACCCTGGCCTGGTAGGGGGAACTGACCGTGTGTGGCACTGGCACAGAGTAGCTACACACCGTCACATTGTGCAGGTACGGTACTCACCCTGAGGGTGAGGTAGGGCGCCCAGCACCAGGTCCACAGCAGAAATAGGCCATGCTGCAGGACCCAGCAGTGCTAATATCTGAGATAGGTAGTGTCTGCAGACGCACCTTGGATATATCTGTATTTCTCAGTCAAGGTTTAGCCCTTATGGACCCATAGGTGTATTATGTCTCACCATCCCCTCTCCCCCTTTGGGGCTGAGGGTGGGAAATAGGGTCTCCCACCAACAGATCCACATTCTACCTCCCTGCAATGGTGGCAGTAGAGGGGACTATCAACCCCAGTCCTGCTGGGGAACAGACACCCTACAGGGCAGTCAATGCAGCTCTGTACACATCCATAAAGCAATAGCAGACAGACATTAGGCCTGGATATGCTAAGCTGCACCCCACCACTATCTGATATTCTCCTGCAACAAGCCTCCAGCCACTGCACCCCGCAAGGTGCTCCAGCAAGACACATACTAGCTGCAGACAGTCCACTAACTAATCCATAGTGAATGTTCCTGGTGGAAATGCGTGCACACAGAACAGAGATGTCAGCATACACACCAAGCAGATAAGTCAGTGACTCGGCCCCAAAAGAGAACCCATAAATATTACATAGCACCATGGGGGAACCTAGCCATGCCGTGGTCACTGCTCAGTCAGGGTGAGAGTGATCTCCCAGCAGAACATGGTGTGGCTACCCTGTCTGTGCAGGTGGTGACCGGGCACTACAATGTCCCAGCCATTGCCCTATGCCCTTTGCAGATGCATCCTGGCCAGGCCACCCTGTCCGGGCTATACCCATGGTAACTTGCTCCTCATTATGCACATTGGCAGGCCAATACTGGCAACAGTGCTGGCAGTGTGGGCTGTGGAGGGTGTTTGCAGCCACCACACACTGGATAGACAGACACACACTCCGCACACCTATGCCAGCATTGTGCAACTATAGAGGTGTTTGGCAGCCCTGGCACCTGCACCAGTCCTGGGCACAGTGCAGGCATGGCTATGGTGCACAATACTGTAGGAGACACTCCCCAGGGTGGTAAACACTGTCAGATACCAGAACTGAAGCACATTCCACAGACATCAGAAATGTTGCTATGATGCAGCTCACTCAGCAAATTCTGATTAACTTAGGAATTGCTATCTGCCAGTAACCATGGCAACCTTTTGATAGATGTGTACCATATTCCTAGGTTTAGGGTGGCATTGCTAAGGTATGCAAGTGCTAGTATTGGGAGATGCATGCAGGGCCCAATGTCCTGCCTCTCCAGGAGGCATTGGCTAACAGAGCCTGTGGGTGCGGGTGTGTCTGCCCCTGTTGGCTGCTGCTTTATGGCAGAGGTTCCCAACTCTGGTCCTGGTGGGCCAAACACTGTTCGGGTTTTCATGCTGTCCCTACTGAATATGCATGAGAAACATCTGCATACCATGGGGGTGGTGCATAGAGATGCAGCACAGCCATATTTAGTGGAGACAGCATGGAACCTGAATGGTGTTTGGCCCTCCAGGACTGCTTTTGGGAGACTCTGCTCTAAGTATTGCGCATGTTTATGGCGTCTGTGCTCTGTACGGTAAAATGTAGGCGTTTTGGGCATGTTTACGATATCTGCACTAACAGTTCTGTCTGTAATACTATGTTTTAGTAGTGGGTAAAATATGGGGACTGGGTTGGCTGGAACCACAGCTGGGACTTGAACTTGTGACATTTTGCTCCTGAACTCACTGGCTGCGTGCACTGCTCCACCGTGTTGCCACAGAAATGATGCATTCCCTGGGGATTCCATGACTGTACATCAGACAGGGCCTGTCTGTTGCAGTGCACGGCACCCACCTAAAAAGGGCTAGGCCAAGGTCTGCTGTGGGCAGCTGCCACTGCCCCCTCCACCACCAGTACCCCTCTGCCACCATGCTGACAAGCCCTTCTGCTGGTGGTGCTGGTGGTGCGCCATCTCAGGCCATCCATTGTGTGGGTAGGCGGCTGCCTATGGTGTGGGTTCTGGAGTAGGGGTGCCTGCATAGACGTCCACGCTTCCCCCCCAACACCACCTGCCAATGTTCTGTGCCCTTGGAGGTACCTGCTGGGTACTATCCCCTGTGACACTGTGATAAACACACTCGTGCCCATGTTGGGCCCTCATCAATTGCTGTCTGGCTGCTGTACGGTTTCAGCATTCCTAGGTGCCACCTTGGCATCTGCCTAGTCCGCACTGTGCCCAAGCTGCACCACAGCATGTGCCGCCTGCAGCCCTCTGTATCCCATTTCCAAGCATCTGTCCAGTTGGCCATTCCGACATGCCCGCCCTGCTGTTGCCGTGGCAGGAAGAGGAAAGAGAAGGGGAGGGGAATGGGGAGGAGGAGGAGGGGGAAAAGGAGAGGAAGAAGGGGGAAGGAATAGGAACTGAGATGCACTGTGAGATGGCAGACTAGTAGAGACCCACTGTCTGGCCGACATAGATTTAAAACTGCCAGTGACTTGGAAAGTGAGGGCCATGGTATGGGTTGGACCCTCTCTATGGTGCAGCAGAAGAATGGCTCTAGCTCCTGGCAGAGATGGAAGATGGCTTCCTTGTCAAAGTGAAACCTGGTGAGGGAGTACTTGGCTGTGAAATCCAGAAATTGGATCCTGGGCCTGTAGACCCTCTGATGTTGATACCTCCAATGGTGCTCCTGTGTTCCCTGTGGATCTCATGCAGCATGGAATGTACAAATCATGTGTTTAGGTCATCCTGCCTTCCTCTACCAATGTCCAATGGCTCAATCCATCAACACCTAGTGACTCTATCCAAAGTTATTAGTTTTGGCCTTTAAGGCGCTGCGGGGATTGGGGACCAGTTATTTGCAAAGCTTTGTGATGTGGTACCAGTCCAACAGGCCCCTGCATTCATCGCAGGCCCAACTGCTGACCATGCCAAGGTTTTCCTAGGTACATCTTTGCAGTAGCGGGCACGTGAGTTCTCAGTTGCAGCCCTGGTTTTTGTGGAGCCTTTTGGAAGGCTTTAAAAACACTGCTGGAGGCCTCTTGGAAGGCTTTAAAAATGTTTTTGTTCCTGCCTTAGTGCAATAGTAGATGGAGGCCAGCGGTGCGTTTGCAGTTGGTGGCAGTAGCAATGTTCCAAGCCTTGTACTCAGCAATGGTTTGTTATTGTTTATGTGTATGGGGTTGAGAGAGGGGGATAATTTTCTTTGCAACTCCTTTGTATTTTTAGATTGTTGTAAACTGCCTTGAATGCCTGCGCATATAGCGGTCTAAAAATGTTTTAAAATAAATTAGTAACACCTACAGCACTGCATATGCACACACAGTGAGACAGGCAGCAATGAAACACACTGAAACACAAATGCAGCTGAAAGCACTAGAGCACACACAGGCAGATGGCATCAGACATTCTCTACGCCAGGGAGAGGGACACTGGGAATATAGGATAGGCATAGCATTGGGGAAGGGGGGGGGGGGGTTCTAAAGTCAATAAATTCATAAGGAAAAGAATCCAGGAGCTCCATATGAGACAAGCTTTGGGCCATTCAATAAACAGGAACAATGATCACCAGCAATATAAGAGATAGTTAGTTAGGTGCAGGTTGGCTAAAGCCACCTCCCCCCCCCCTCAGGAAATGCAATAGATTCCTCCCTTCTAACCCAACGGTCATTGGTTTGATGACGGTCTCTGATTGTGAGAAAAACAGCCAGTTGGATTTTTTATTTGTTTGAAACCTCTAGTAATCTTTCAGCTGTTTTTCATTTAGGCAGCCAACTCTTTAATCAATAGAATTGCCCTGAAATAAAAATGTATTATAAAAAATGACACAAAAAAATGTATTAAATCAAAACAAAACAAAACATGCAAACGAACCAGGAAACAAAACAAAACATTTTTTGGCCTGCGTACCCCTAGCCCAGCATTAATATGACAACATAACATGCATAAATAACTTATAAAGTATTGACTGGCCTAAAAGTATACACTTTACATAAAGGTGCATACTTTGCCGAAAGGCGTTGCTAGGGGCATGGTCTGGGTGGAGCATGGGTGGAGCTGTGATGTTCACATGTAGATTAGAAAATATCTTAAAAGGCTTGTGTATGTGCATAAAGTCCATATTTATATCTGCTCATGTACAGGTCTAAGTGATCACATGGTAAGTGCAACCATCATGTGCCAGCTGTTGAGGGCATGCTCAGCAAGTTCCCTGAAATTAGATCATAATCAAGTCCCAGAATACACGGTACAATGAATAGAGGTGCACCTAACAGTGCCCATAGAGATACCATTGTGTGCACCCACACTAATTGCCACATTGCCACTGAGGACACAGCGATTGTACTCACGCTAGGGGCAATGTGTTTTCCATACCCACAATCTACCCCTAATCCACCCACTCTCCTTGCTAGTGTGCAATGCCACTAAACCCGAGTTTTAGCAGCCAGTAGCTGGCCTACATGTGCGTTAGTGTTGTTAGCTAACAGTTTCTGTATGCTAAAATGGGTGTTAATCGGTAAGCGGTCTTTAGTAAAAAGGTCCCTATGGGGGTAGTTACTAGTGTGCATTAATAGAATAAGATTGAGTTGCTGCGGGTTAGTGACTCTCACGGTAAATTCAACTGTAGTAAAATGTGAAATGTTACTGCAGATTAGTAATTTCCCCCATGTGTCTTACTGTCTAATGATCCAAAAAGCAAACCATAATGAAATGAAAATAGAAAACTCAACCAAACCAAAAGCAGCTAATGTGCAAAACTTTAAGAGTTTATTGGATGTGCTTAACACAAACACAGGATTTGAAAAGAATGAGCTCTGCCAAAATAGAAATATCAGTCAGCACAGTCTGACAGCTTTCCATTCTGAAAGAGTGAAAAGGAAGAGAGATGCCACTTCCATTTTTAAATGTCTCAATTCCGGCAGTTCACAGTTGATTGACAGCTGCAGCAGCTATATATACTGTGTGCCCTTCTTTCTCTCAGACTTGCTAATGCCATTTGTATTAGTCCTAATAATAGGATCTTCAGTCGAATGGATGCAATAAAACGTATTAAATCACACTTTCATGAAATTTATAATCGAGTAATGTCCACAATCAAATTATTCATAAATTGTTGATGTTAGACCATAAGAAATTTATTTATTTACATTCTCTTATATACTGTGCTATTCTGCATCAGTGTGGTTTACATTGAACAAACTGAAACTACATTGAACAGGGCATTATAACTTGGAGATAACTATTTTACAGGGAACATGGGCTATGGAGGGTTAAGTGGCTTGCCCAAGACCACAAGGAGCACCTGTGGGACTAGCAACCCCAGTCCTTCTGGCCCAAGGTTGCTGTCCTCTAGTGGGATTTGAACCCCCAACCTTCCGGCCTGAAGTACCTTGCCCCAACCACTAGGCCACTCCTCCACTCCACTTTAATAATGGTTTATGGACCTTTCCTCCAGGAATTTATCCAAATCTTTTGTAAACCCAGCTACAATAACTGTTTTTACTATATCCTCCAGTAACGAATTCCAGAGTTTGATTACACATTGAGTGAAAAACTGTTTTCTCATATTTCTCTTAAATTGGTTGCATTGTAGCTTCATTACATGCCCCCTAGTCTTTCTACTTTTTGATGGAGTAAACAACGTATCTATGTTTACCCGTTCTACTCCATTCATTAATTTATAGACTTCTATCATGGCTTCCCTTAGCTGTCTCTTTTCCAAATTGAAGAACCCTAACCTTTTAAGTTTTCCTCATAGGGATATTCTTTCATCCCCTTTACCATTTTGGAGGCTGTTTTCTGTACCTTTCCTAATTCTGCTATATTCTTTTTAAAATATGGCGACCAGAATTGCACACAACATTCAAAGTTTGGTCGCACTATAAAACAATGCAGACATTATAATATCCTTGGCTTTATTCTGCATTCCTTTCCTTTTGATTCCTAGCATTCTATTTGCTTTCTTGGCCACTGCTGCATATTGAGTGGAGGGTTTCAATGCACTAAATATGATAACACCTAAATATTTTTTCTTGGGTGGTGGTTCCTAATGTTGAACCTTGCATTGTGTAACCGTAGTTTGGATTATTCTTTCATAGGTGCATAACTTTGCACTTGTCCACATTAAATTCCATCTGCCATTTGGACGTCCAGTCTTCCGATTTATCAATGTCCTCTTGCAATTTTTCACAATCCTCTTCTGATTTAACAGCTTTGAATAATTTTGTGTCATCTGAAAATTTGATCACCTCACTTGTTATTCCTATTTCCAGGTTATTTATGAATCTGTAAAAAGCAGTGGGCCCAGCACAAATCCCTACCTGTATCTCTTTCTAATAAAATGTTTCTTAAAATTTAATAATATGATTTAAGAATCCAAATGATACAAATGAAATAAGTTATTAATATATACCTTATTAATAAGGGTATTTTGGGGGGGGCACTAATGAGCACTGGAAAATGGCTGTCTGACTCATGAGCTATACTCCATACCATCCGATATGTGATCTGATTGATAGCAAACTAAGATTCATCTATCTTCTTCCCAGAACTGGCTCAAGGTTTTCTGCCACCCTAGGCAAATCTTTCAGTCATTGCCTCCCCCCCCCCCCCCCCACTGCAGGTGGCTGAAAGCTTTACTGCCCTTGCAACATGCTTTATCTTTCTTCTACCCTCTCTCCCGGTAGTTCAGAATCTTTCCCCTTCCCCCTACATGGTCCGTCCCCTCAAACCTTTCACCCATGACTCTTTTTTCCTTTTATTCAGGCATGTCAGTGCTGCAAATGAAAATGAACCTGCTGTGAAGCCTCGTGCTCAAGCGCACTGGAAGCCTTTGCTGTTCCCACCCCCTCTGAGGTGCATTTTCTGCTGCTGTGGAGGCAAAATGGGCACAGGCTTCCAGCAGCCTTGAGTGCGAGGCTCCACAGGTTTGTTTTAATTTTCAGCACTGACATGCTTTTATAAAAGGAAAAAAAAGAGTCAGAGCTGAAAAGTCCGAGGGGGAACTCATCCCACTATGTTTGTGGTGGTGTGGCTGTGGCTGGAATGTTTGAGAAGGCAGAGAGGGAGGAAGCACTTGTTCGTCAGCATTTGTGGTAAGGGGCAGTTACGGCTGATTTGGATGCCCTCTGCTTCCACTCCTGCTTCTATGCTGTGCTGCACTTGCTACCCCTAAACTTGTGCTGTCCTGGGCAATTGCCTTGCTCATTTGAAAGAAGTTCCAGAATATAGAGCCTGAATGCTCTGGTCAAGGTTTTGTGCTCAGAGTTGCTGGGATGATCAGAAACTATGTGCTACTGGGACAACATGAGGGGAACCACAGTGTGTGGAGCAGACCTGATGCAAAAACGTGCATAAGCACAGCTCTGCCTCCACTTGGCCTTATCAATTGCATGTGGGGGAAGGGGTGCAGAGCAGAGGCTATAGCACAGTAGAGGGGTGAAGTTTCAATGGTAGAAGCCTCATGTGTTAGCCATCAGTGCTCTGGGTGAATGTTGTCTTGGACTGCACCATAAGATAAGAACCCAACACCCCTTCTCCCTCAAAGGCAGAATAAGAGGGAATGCTGTGATTTTCCTTTCCTCTTTTATTGGGGCACCGCTATACAATTTCAATGGTAGAGGGACATTTGAGCAGTGAAACATCAACCCAGATATGTAACCCGGTTGTTTAGCCGTTTGATGATTTTCTTTTTCTAAAAATGTTAACAAAGATAATATTTAAAAACATAGACACATGACAGCAGGAAAAGACCACATGGCCTATCTAGTCTGACCTTCCATATCAACTACAATAGTCCCACTTTTACCCCCTTTAGAGATCTTCTGTGTTTGTCCCATGCTTTTTTGAATTCAGATACTGTTCTCACTTCTACCACCTTCACAGGAAGACTATTGCATGCATCTACCACCCTTTCCATAAAGAAATATTTCTGCATATTACTCCTGAGTCAATCCCCTTTAACTCTCATTTATATTCCCTCATAGCAGAGCTTGCTTTAAATCAAAAGAGACTCTCTTCCTGTGCATTTATACCACAGAGGTATTTAAACATCTCTATCATACCTCCTCTATTCTGCCTTTCCTTTAATCCTTCATCACACACATTAAATTATCGACGACTTTAAACAACTGGGGTCAATTTGACCCCATCAGTAAATGACCAGAAACCATGAACAATTTCATCCACATAGGATTGGTATTTTAATGCATTTATTAAAAACAGTTCTCAGTTTTTGCTGTTTACAAATGTTCAGTGTTTATGATATAAAAGTAGACTATTAACTTCAGTTTATCACTTAATTGTAATAAGTCTCGACACCCCTAGTATAATCATCTATCTAGATGTCTTTTAGTCAGCACATTCATTGCATAACAGCTAGCAATGTTCTGGGCGTATGGCTGACCACATCGCTTACAGTATTTTGATGTTTTCTTATCTGATGATCTGGTGCAAAGCTGGCAGCGCAATCGTGCCCCTCTGGATTCACAGCCTGTAGGACCAGGTAAGCTGAATCCAAATAGTTGCATGCAGATCCGCACCCCTTTCTGAAGTGTTCTTGGGTTCTGCAATCACAATGTCTGCTGTGGCAGAACTAACTCCTTTGCCAGTTCTGTTAGGAACAGTCGCCGTTTGTGGGAAACCTCTGTTTGCCATTTGGGTTTTTGCTGCACCCAAATTATGTATATCTATGCACAAGCTTGTCCAGATTGTCTACTCCAGACTTAGGGGGATGTTTACTAAACTGCGGTAACGTTACATAACGCGCGTTATGTAACGTTAACGATCGTTGCACATCATAACGCGCGTTATGATGCGCTAATGATCGTTAACATTACATAACGCGCGTTAACCAACATTAACGATCGTAAAGCTCCGCGGCGCAGTAAAACACCGCAGAAGGTGGAGAGAGGGCGGAGAGAAGGGGTAAGTGGGCGGAGAGTGGGCGGGGAGAGGCTCCCTTCACACTAACGCGCTGATCTGAAGAGCTGAATCCAAACGCGATTGAAAACCTGCCGTTAAATACACATTACAGGGGAGAGAAACCATTTCAGTGTCAGCAATGTACAGCCCAGGCAGGGAAACCTAAATAAAGTGATAAGTGTGATACATGCGCACAGAACAAAAGGGCACATAAACACTGAAAATGACCCCAACAAACTGGAAAAAAACCATAACCAAGCTGGCCAATAGTGGTATCAATGAGAAACATCAACCCCTCCCCCCCCCCCCCGAGTAAGCTGCATAGAAAAGATATAAATTGTGGAAGGGTCTATACTCCGTCCCCATACAAGGTGAATGAGCCCACAGTGAAATAGCGCTGCTCAGGGTTTTCCCCACCATCGGACAGGGTTCCTATGGCGTACACATGTCCCGCAACATCAGGGCGGGCATGTCAGAATGGCAACTGGACAGATGCCGGAGAAGGGGATACAGAGGGCCACAGGCGGCACATGCTGTGGTGCAGCTGGGCCACAGTGCGGACTAGGGTGATGCCTAGGTGGCCCATATGAATGCTGAAACAGCAGAGCAGCCAGATACCAACTGCTGAAGGCCCAACATGGGCATGAGTATGTTTCCCAAAGTGTCACAGGGGATAGTACCCAACAGCAACCCCCAAGGGCACGGAACATTGGCAGGCGGGGCTGGGGGGAGCGTGGACGTCTATGCAGGCATCCCTACCCCAGAAACCCGCACCATAGGCAGCCGCCTACCTGCACACTGGATGGCCTGAGACTGCGCACCACCAGCAGAAGGGCATGTCAGCATGGTGGCTGAGGGATACTGGTGGTGGAGGGGGCAGTGGCAGTTTCCCAGAGCAGACCGTGGCCTAGCCCTGTGTAGGTGGGTGCCGTGTACTGCAACAGACGGGCCCTGTCTGATGAACAGTCATGGTATCACCAAGGAATGTACTGACTCTGTGACAACAAGGTGGTGCAGTGTACAAAACCAGTGTATTCAGAAGCAAAGGGTCACATGTTCAAATCCCAGTTGTGGTTCCTGCCAACCCAGTCCCCATATTTTACCCACTATTACAACGTGCTAATACAGACAGCACCTTTATTGCAGATGACGTAAACATGCCCAAGACACCTACATTTTACCCTACAGAGCACAGACACCATAAACATGCACATTACCTAGAGCAGAGTCTCCCAAATGCAGTCCTGGAGGGCCAAACACCATTCCGTTTCCATGCTGCCTCTGATAAAGATGCCTGTGCTGCATTTCTATGCGCCACTCCCATGGTATGCAGATGTATCTCATGCATATTCATGAGGGACAGCATGAAAACCTGAACAGTGTTTGGCACCGCAGGGCTGGAGTTGGGAACCTCTGCCGTAAAGCAGCAGCCAACAGGGGCAGACACACCCGCACCCACAGGCCCCATTATCCAAAGCCTCCTGGAGAGGCAGGACTTTGGGCTCTGCGTGCATCTCCCAATACTAGCAATTGCATACCTCAGTAATGACACCCTAAACCTGGGAATATGGTACACATCTATCAAAAGGTTGCTATGATTACTGGCAGATAGCAATTCCTAGGTTAACTACAATTTCCTGAGTGAGCTGCATCATAGCAACCTTTCTGATGTCTGTGGAGTGTGCTACAGATCTTGTGTCTGACAGTGTTCACCAACCTGGGGAGTGACTCCTACAGTATTGCGTACCATAGCCATGCCTGCACTGTGCCCAGGACTGGTGTGGTGGCCTGGGCTGCCCAACACCTCTATAGTTGCACAATGCTGGCATAGGTGTGGGGAGTGTGTGTCTGTCTATCCAGTGTGTGGTGGCTGCCAACACCCTCCACAGCCCACACTGCTAGCACTGTTGCCAGTATTGGCCTGCCAATGTGCATAATGAGGAGCAAGGTACTGTGGGAATAGCCTGGATAGGGTGGCCTGGCCTGGATGCATCTGCACACGGCATAGGGCAATGGCTCGGACATTGTAGTGCCTGGCCACCACCTGCACGGACAGGGTGGCCATAGCATGTCCTGCTGGGAGGTCACTCTCACCCTGACTGAGCAGTGACCATGGCATGGCTAGGTTCACCCATAGTGCTATATAGCATTTCTTTCATGTGATATTTATGGGTTTTCTTTTGGGGCCCAATCACTGACTTATCTGCTTGGTGTGTATGCTGACATCCCCGTTCTGGGTACATGCATCTCCTCCAGGACCATGCACTATGGACTAGCTGGCAGACTGTCTGCAGTTAGTATGTGTCTTGCTAGAACACCTTGCAGGGTGCAGCGGCTGGAGGCTTGCTGCTGGAGAATGTCAGATAATGGTGGGGGCAGCTGAGCATTTCCAGGCCTGCTGTCTGTCTGTTATTGTGTTATGGATGTGTACTGCTCTGTCTGTTCCTCAGCAGGAGTGGGGTTGATGGTTTTCTCTACTGCTACCATTGCAGGGAGGTAGACTGTGGATCTATTGGTGGGTGATCCTGTTTCCCACCCTGAGCCCCAGAACGTAGGTTGTGTGGTGGTACATGATCTGCCTATGGGTCCATATACACTCCCTCCCTTCCTTTCACCTACAGCAGGTAACCATGGCACCAACACAGGATATGCACTATTCTGGGTGCATCATCGCCCATATGGACGAGACATACAGCAAGACACAGATGTATCCTAGGTGTGTCTAATGCAGGGGTGGGGAACCCTGGTCCTGGAGAGCCGCAGACCAGTCAGGTATTTGGGATATCCCTAATGAATATGCATTAGAGATATCCTGCCAACCTGACTGGTTTGTGGCCCTCCAGGGCTGGATTTGGAGACCCCTGCCTTACACCTCTGTCATTTAAGATTATGAGTGGGCAAGGTGCAGATGTCCAAGACATCAAAAAGGTTAGATAGAATGTGACACATTCCTCCTCACTTCTCACCACCACCAAAATATTGTCTATTAGACAACTTTTTGGTGGTGGTGAGAATTGAGGAGGAATGTGACACATTCTATATACCCTTTCGATGTCTAGGACATCTGAACCTTGCCCACTCACAATCTTAAATGACAGAAGTGTAAGGCAGGGGTCTCCAAATCCAGCCCTGGAGGGCCACAAACCAGTCAGGTTGGCAGGATATCTCTAATGCATATTCATTAGGGATATCCTAAAAACCTGACTGGTCTGCGGCTCTCCAGGACCAGGGTTCCCCACCCCTGGTCTAACAGAACTACCTATCACACACTGCTGGGGGCCTGCAGCATGGCGTATTTCAGCCATGAAAGGTGCTGTGGACCTGGTGCTGGGCACCCCACCTCAACCTCAGGGTGGGCACAGTACCCGCACAATGTGACTGTCTGTGGCTACTCTGTGGCAGTGCCACACACCGTCTGTTCCCCCTACCAGGCCGAGATGCTGTGGGGTGGAATACCCAATCTTGTGCCCATCTCTCGACTGCTGATTTTCATGTGCAGTGCATCATGGGTACGGGTGGGTTAACCCTATCCTGGTAACAACAGCAGACAGTTTGTGTGGTGACGTGCAGTCCTTCTGCAGCCAGCCGGGGCTTTGTTCACAGCCTTATAAGGTGTCCTATAGGGGACATTATATGGTGCCTTGGCGGACAGTACACTTTATAATGTGCCCTATGGAGTGCGTTATGGGTTGCCTTATGCTGCACCTTAGGTTATGCCACCGTGAGGGTGTGTTTGCTGGCAGCACTAATTAAAATATACTTCAAATGCCTCAACAATCACTACTTAAATGTAAAGGGTACTGCCTCAGCCCGCCTTATACATTAGGCCCACTGGGGAATCGAACCCATGACCCCTATACCATCAGTCAGTGTTGTAACCATTGGACTACAGCTCTGTTGTTGTCCTTGCATGCCTGCGCGCCTTCTTAAGATTAATGCACGGTAACGTGCCCTGTAGCGCTCGTTCATTTATGGCGCCTGGTAACGCGCGTTATCGGTAATGATGTACCGCCCATGTCCTTATTTGGGATTTCTGCCTCTACCGCGGCTCCTAACGTGAATCACACTAACACAGTTTAGTAAACATACCCCTTAGTAGCATTATAGTGCAGAATCATTGCAGGCTTCTTTTCATTCTTGTCGTCTATCGTCTTGTCATTATGCATGCTGCTCAAAACAATGACGGTTTTGTTTTTCTTTGGAACATAACTCACTAGTGTGATCTCTTTGCAAAAAACAAACTGTGATGAAAACAGTTCCTTGTTCCGCAAAATCTGCAGTTCACCTGGTATGTCCCTTTTGTTTTTTCTCATGGTGCCAACAACTGTAGTGTGTTGAATCAGAAGATCTTCAGCCAGTCCTACATCAGTAAAGAAATTATCACATGTAATATTGCAGCCTGTTTTCCACCAATGTCTAGTCAATCTTTTCACTACTTCAACTCCTTTCTTCAGTTCAATCCCTGCTCCTGGTTGCTTCCCCAGATAAACTTCTCCTTTCAGTGGATAGCTGGTCACTGCATTGTAGTTCCAGAATATCTTTATTCCATACTTTCCTGGCTTTGTGGAAATGTATTGTCGAAAGCCGCACTTGCCTCTGAAGCTGACCAGTTGCTCATCAACTGTCATATCCATTCCAGGTAAGTACATCATTGATAAGCATGCATTTAGCATGTCCCATATATCACAGATGGGTGCCAACCTGTCGGTGGCTACCCGTTCTGGATGAGTGCACAAGTTATCCATTCTCACAAACCGTAAGATATCCTGAAAATGATTTATGTTCATTACGGAGCGATAAAAAGGTTTTGAGTCAGGTGCAAACAATGATGTAATTGCTTCTTTTGATGATCTGTCTTTACCGGCATGCAGCAATATTCCAGTGGTTGCCTTTAGTTTAGCAATGTCAATATCTGTCCACTCTTTTACGTTTTCATCAGTTTGTTCGGCTTGTGTATGGTAGTAGTTCTTGGCATAACGATTAGTCTCTCTAAGAATGATGTCCAACATTTCATCGGTAATGAACAAAGAGAATGCCTCGCCTATTGACTGGACTTTGTCTGCCCTAGTAAAGCCAGGCATCTGACGAAGCAGATTAGCTGCCATTGTACGCAAGGCAGCATTAGGCTCGTGTTCTGACCATATGCATCCACTCTTTGCCTTGTAGATTTTACCTGATTTCTTCTGTTTATAAAATCCTGAGTTAATTTTTCTTTTCTTGGTTGTGTATCATCATCAGATGATGCACTGTCTTCATTCTCCGCAGTATCACCTGCCAGGTACTGTGCTTCCTGACCCTCAATTTGATTGTCATAGTCACTAGTTTGTTCAACATTGTCTGGCTTACCATCAGAGTCTTCACCTTCTATTCCTGTTTCATCTTCTGATGATTCATTTTCAAGTTCAGCTAATACTGCCTGAAGTACAGCCTGGCTTGTTAGATGACGAGGACGACTACTACTCGTTTCACTCAGAATTCTTGGAACAATAAAATAACTGAAATCGTAATAAATAACTGTTATTACCAATCAAATATATCTCAGAAAAAAGAAACAATGTTGGCGGCAAAGCGCCATTACTTCTATAACAGCAATGAATAGGTCTATACGAACACATGCCTGGTATGAACTCGAACACTAAAAAACGTCGCCTTAATTTCACATGAAGATCACAGTAGTATATAGATGAAATAGCCTAGCAATGCCAAATTAACAATAATAATTACAACATGAACCTGAAACAGGAATCCTGACAACACTGGTTTTGCTAAGCTGGGGTCAATTTGACCCCAGGTGTGTATAATAGGTATATATACCATAGAAATGTTAACAAAAAATTACTGTTCCGATTAAATGGTCACACTCTACGGGAAATTCAATGGCTGTCAATATTGAGAAGCTACCGGAAGTTTTAAGTCATGGCTGAAATAAATAAATAAGTAATTTGATATAACAAAAGGCTTGGGGTCAAAATGACCCCACGTGTGTGGTGAAGAGTTAAAGTATACAAGTTAAGATTCTTAAGTCTATCCTCATATGCTTTATAACAAAGACCACTAACCATTTTCGTAGCCACCCACTGCACCAACTCTATCCTGTTTATATCCTTTTAAAGGTATGGCTTCCAGAATTGCACGCAATACTTCAAATGAGGTCACACCAAAGACTTATGCAGAGGCACTATCACCTCCTTCTTTCTGTTGTCCATTCCTCTCTCTATGTACCCAAGCATCCTTCTAGCTTTTGCCATTGCCTTCTCTACCTGTTTAGCTACTAATCAGACAGAATCACGCCCAGGTCTCGTTCTTTTGTGGACAGAAAGTCTTCACCCGCTACACTGTACCGTTCCCTTGGATTTTTGCAGCCCAAATGCATGACCCTACTTTTTTTAGCATGAAATCTCAACTGCCAAATTCTTGGTCATTCTTCAGGCTTAGCTAGAACCCTCCTCATGTTATCTATTCCTTCCTGGGTGTCTACTTTATTACAAATTTTGGTATCATCTGCACTATATCAACAAGATGATCATTTGGAGGTGAACTCTTGTTTAGCACAGTTTCTCTAGAGATATGCTAGTAGGGAAAGGAGAGCACAGTGTAACTACTCCTGAGAAGATTTCTTGCTGATCCTCTTAGATCCCTCCATGTGACTGAGATGTCTGTGAGTGAGGAACTTTGTATTTTTGCTGTGGTTCTGTGTGCTAAGTGTTTGTCCATTGAGTAGGGCAAGATTAGTTATTCTGAGATTTTGGAAGAATTTAGCGGATGAGCAAAAGAATGTCTCAAGTCCTGCCATAGCCATTCCACCCACTCTCGCCCCTCCCGATGGCATCACTGGAAGTCATAATCCATCATGTCTCAGACCACACTCCTTTGGATGACATAACCAGAAGTGGTCATCATCCACATTCCCAAACCACACCCCTCCTGCCCATTCACTACCACGTTTGATGGTGTTATCAGTTGTTCCCCCAGAGATCATAGAAACACCTTCACCATGCACACTTTAATAACATATCCAAGATGATCCCTCCATACACAGCACTAGAATCATCAACAGATCTTCATCATCAAGATGGCTACCTCCATAAAAGTCACCCGAATACACATGCATAGTTTTTATTCTAGCAAAAAGGCAAGATCATGGTGTAAAAAATTTCAGAGAGGCTTTTTTTTTTTTTTGAATGCTTTATTTATAGACCACCACAAAATTATACAATATACAGGAAAACAGGACTCTCTAGGGGGGTGGAACTCTTATCCCCCTCCAGAGAGTTACAACAAAGATATAAGAACAGGTGGATTATAACCCATTAAACCCTCCCCCCCTCCCTCCCGCCCCCTCCTCTACCCCCCACCCCCACCCGTAGCAACACTCCTCCAGCAGACAAAAGAGAACTACTAGCATGAGGTCAACCTGCATCCGCCCCCATCCCCCTACAAGACCTCCATCAACTACCTACATGTAACACTTCATTCCGGCATCAAGCCCCCAGGCTTTGAATGTAGGGTTCCCAGACACGCATAAAGGCCATCCATCTTTTGACACAACCCCGTGCACTCCATCTCTCCGTCAACATGAATTGGTGAAAATAGTTCCGCCACTCCCCGAAGGTAGGTGCTTCCCTTTCCCGCCATAGGCGAAGAATAGGCCCCTTCCCCACCAGACAGGCCTTGCGCACCAGCAGCTGTTCCCCATCTCGCGAGAGACCGGGGGAGTCCAACCAATCTAACACTACCAGGGAGGCAGACCACCGCAATCTCTGCTGCAAGAGGATCCCCATAAATCTTGAAATCCTAGCCCAGTAGGGCCGGATAAACCTGCATTCCCACCACATATGCAATAGAGTGGCCATGGCCTCAGAACATCGAGGGCAACGGCCGTCCGTTGTAATACGGCTCCGAAACGCCCGCCGCGGGGATACATGGGCTCTAGTGATACATTTAAACTGTACTTCTCTCCATCGCGCCCCAGAAGTAAGTTTTACTATCCGTTTTAGAGCCAGGCGAACCGTCCCTGGGAGTACCTGCCCATGTAGCTCCGCCGCCCAAGCCTCCTCCACCGGTCCGTAATCTGGAAACACCCCGTTACGATCCAGGCGGCTCTTTAAGATCGAGATCGAAGGCGGGCAATCCCCCTCTATCCCAAAAAATTCCATGATCTGTGCCGATCGTTCTAAGCTGAGCGCTTCCTTCGGCAAAGAGGACACATAGTGAGATACCTGTATGTACGCAAAACAATGTCGAGAGGAGAGATCGTATTCCCCGCTCAGAGTTAAAAAAGATTTACAGGAACCGGTGGGGCCCACTAAGTGCCCCAGCTTCTGAATGCCTCTGTCACTCCAGTCCCGGAAAATCGCTGTTTCAGAGCCCGGGGTAAATTGTACGTTCCCTTGTAATGGTAGCCAGCTAGAAGCGGTCCACGAAGTGTTCCAAAGTTTATTGAGGTGTCTCCAGGTTCGTCGGGCCAAGCTAATCAATGCACTCTGCACTATCCGGTTAGGCAAATCGCGGTCCGCCCCATGTAAGACTCCCAACAAAGTATGGGGGGCCACCAACCCTCTTCCATCGCTCTTGGCGTATACACCTCGGTCCCTCCCAGCCAGTCTCCAATGTGTCTGGCTTGACAAGCTAGAGCATAAACCTTTAGATTGGGCAATCCCAGTCCCCCCTCCCTACAGGTCCCCAACATCCGATTCCAAGGTATACGGGCCCTTCCCCCTTCCACAAGAATGCCCTTATGAGGGCTTCTACCCGGCGCAAATCACGGCTCAACAGCCATACCGGCAGCGTCTGCAGCCAGTACAGGATCCTCGGAAGTATCACCATCTGGACGGCTGCTACCCGTCCCATCAGAGAAAGCGGGAGATGACTCCAGTCTTTCAACTGGGTATGCAATCCCTTAAGGATGCGGTCCAGATTGCGCCCATATAGGGCGTTAACTTGCCGGGGCAACACTATGCCTAAATATTTAAACTCCGTATCGGCCCATTTTAGGGGAAACCCCTCCCACCCCCTTCTCAGCCGACCCGAGATATCCAAAGCCTCAGATTTATCTTTGTTGATGCGCAACCCCGCAATTCGTCCAAAACGTGTAATTTCCAGTAATAAACACGGCAACGATCGATCAGGGGCAAGCAAATGCACCAGCAGGTCATCAGCAAAGGCCGCAATCTTGAACTCTGTTGTCCCAATCCGGATTCCTTTTATCTCCCGAGAAGCCTCTATAAGCCGTATCAAGGGGTCAAGAGAGAGGACAAACAGTAAAGGTGAAAGTGGGCAGCCCTGCCGGGTGCCTCTTTCCAGGGGGAAGGTGTCGGAGAGCACCCCATTACAAAGAACCCTGGCCGTCGGCTGCGCATATAGGCTATCCACCATGCGACAAAAATAGCCGCCCAGACCATATTGTGGAAGTAGACACTGCAAGTACCGCCAGTCAACCCTATCAAAGGCCTTTTCGGCATCGAAACTAACTAATAGAGAAGACAACTGATGGTTCTGCACCCATTCCATGGAAGTCAACAACTTGCGCATATTTCGGACTGTATAACGCCCCTTGACAAAGCCCACCTGGGATTCATGTACCAGGTCACCCAGCACCTCGGCTAGGCGCACTGCAAGGATCTTCGCCAATATTTTGAGATCAAAATTGAGCAACGAGATAGGCCGATATGACGAGGCCTGAACTGGATCTTTACCCGGTTTGGGAATGAGTGTGATATGGGCTTGATTCTGTCCCCACCGAAACCCTCCCTGCTCCGCACGGCGTCCAAACACCTCAGCCAATACCGGACTGACAGACTCCTGAAGAATCTTATAAAACTCTGCCCCTAGGCCATCTGGTCCTGGTGCCTTGTAACAAACTGGCACTTGAGATAACCGAGCAGATCTCCTGGCCGGTAATCGGCTGCTCCAAGAGTGCTCTCTGAGTCTCAGACAATTGGGGCAAATTCGACTTGCTCAGAAAGTCTTGCAACTCCGCATCCGGAGCAGGCTCCGCCGTATAGAGGGATTGGAAGAACACACGGAATACTCGAGCAATCTCGGTGCTCTCCCGCTGGAGCGTCCCCCCCCCATCCCGGAGCGCCGCAACCAATGAGGAGCCTCTATGGCCCTTAAGACATCTGGCTAACATCTTCCCTGGTTTATCTCCATGGCAATGCAACCGGTAGCGATAATAGAGGGCCGACTTCTTGGCCCGCTGGTGTAAAAGTTCGTTCAGATCCGCCTGGGCTTCCCAGAACCTCTTTTTATTTCCCCCCGTCGGGTTGCGCGCAGACAGTCGTCGCAGACCAGACACCTGACGCTCCAAACGTATGATCCGCTCCGCGATCAGCCGACGCTTCCGAGCCATATAGCCAATGATCTCGCCCCGAAATACCACCTTGGCCGTTTCCCAGACTAATTCAGGGTTTTCTTTATGGGAGCCATGATCACTCTCGAACTCCCGCCATCGCTGAAGGAGGAAGCTTCGGAATCGAGCATCATGATATAGTTCCAGCGGGAAACGCCATAGTTGTGGTCGAACCTGCTCGTCCCCCACCTTAACTCCATCCAGACCCACGCATGATCGGAGATCTCGGTGGGACCAATCTGAATATCGCCCGCCTGGGCGAATAAGCCCCGGATAACAACAAATAATCAAGACGCGCACTGGAGCTGTGGGCCCGGGATTGGTGAGTATAGTCACGCTCTAGTGGGTGGACCAGCCTCCATGGATCCACTAAGCCCAGCCTTTTACAAAAACGTTGCAACATCCGAGCTGTGGGGACACGCTCCCTCGCCTCCTCACCCCTAGATGTGTCCAAGTCCACATCGAGAACTCCGTTAAAATCTCCGCCGAGAAGCAGGGGCATTCCGGCAAGCTCTCCACCCGCGAGGCCAAAGCACTATAGAAACCTGGATCGAGCACGTTAGGTCCATACAGATTCCCTAAGATCACGGGTTTGCCCTCTAAGTTTCCATACACCAATATGAATCTCCCCTCATCATCTCCTGCAGCAGAGATCATCTCAAAACGAATACGTTTATGGATTAGAATAGCTACGCCCCCTTTTTTACCCCGAGCAGGTGAACCCCACACTTGTCCCACCCAGTCTCTACGCAGTTTACTGTGCTCTTCAGCCGTCTGGTGCGTCTCTTGCATAAATGCTATGTCACACCGTTGTCTATTTAATGCCTGCAGTATTTTATAACGTTTGATGGGATTCCCCAACCCACAGACATTCCATGTGATAATCTTCAGAGGCACGGGGCAGTGTCACGATGTGTCAATAAGCCAAATCCTACCTGCCCAGAAGGGGCCCCCCCCAGCCTGGAGCCCCCTCCCTCTAGTAGTTGATTGTCTGCTAATCTGACCATAAAAAAATAACGGAGTGTGTGCTACCCCACCCACAAAGCTCCCTCCCCTCCCTACCCTCCCTCCCCCTTTTACCCCTCCCATCCTCCCCTCTACATGCCCCCTATGTCCCTCCATGGACCGTGCTGACTTCCTTTGGCAGTCGGGTCCGCCCCTCTTCCCAGATCACCTCAGATCTTAACACCGGGCACATTGTGTCAATGCTAGGGCCACCTCTATCCCTCATCATGACCCCAGGACTGTGCCACCCTCCCCGATCAGCCTGAACACTGAGTGCCTCCCCCCCCCCCCCACCATCAGGAACCCAGTAAGAAACCCATACAGTCTAAACAATCCCCCCTTCCACCCATAGCAGACACAAACAATCTTCGTTACCCCTCCTAGAATGGAAAGTAAAAAGAATCTATTCTTGATACAATAATCAACAATGTAACTGCCATGACCCAAGGAAGGATATACAAAGAAGCAATAGTAGACAGGTAGCAAAATGTATCAAATAAACATTCTCACTAAACACACAGCACGCTAAGATTAACTAGGCACACACAGCCCTCTAGGATCCCCAAACCTCACTCTTTGATTGCAGGCCAGGCTTTTCCCCGTTAGTCGGGTCAGGCTCCGGAGCACGGGAAGGGCCCTGTACTCTGCACAGGCCCCTCCTATGGTGGAACCTAAGTCCAGGGTCCAGGCCTACTTCAGGCTTACATCAATCGGCTCCGTTCTCCCCCACGCTCACTGGGCAGCTTCCATGGTAGCCGGCAGACCATCCAGAAAAGACTGGGCCTCACTTGGAGTCAGCAAGAATCGGGTCCGGCCTTGAGACTCCACCCGTAGACGAGCTGGGTAAAGCAGAGAGAAACGCACTCCTCGGTTGATCAGGTGGGTACAGACAGGGGAGAAGGCACGGCGCTGCTGACTCACCAGAGCAGAATAGTCCTGAAAGACAAGTAGCCGGTCTGGATCCTCAGGTTGTTGCTTGCGGGTTTGGGCAGCCCTTAACACCTCCTCTTTCTGGCGAAAATCCAGGAACCTTGCAATGACCGCACGCGGCTTTGATGCTTGATCGCGCTTCTGGCCCAGCCTATGGACCCGCTCCAAACGAATGGGGCCCTCTCCTCTGCCGCTCATAAGTTTGTCGATCCAAGCGCCGACAAAACCCATCAGGGCTCCATCGGACACGGTTTCTGCGATGCCTACGAGGCGGAGATTCTTCCGACGACCCCGGTTCTCGAGGTCGTCAAGTTTTTCACCCTGTTGCTTCACCGTTTTCTCGAGTGCTTCAAGCTGGGCCCGCATAGAGAGTTGCGTGTCCTCGGCAGCCAAGATTCTGGTTTCTGCCTGCTCCATGCGCCCTGAGAAGTCTGTAAAGCGCTGGCTGACAGTTTGCAGCGTCTCCGCTAAGTCCTGAAAGCGGGCGTCCAGGGCTAGTACCACCGCGGCACTGACTTCAGCTACCAGGCTCTGATTGTCCCCAGGTTTGGGGCTGCGAGGAGACCCCTCCGCCATCTTGCTCTCTGGGGCACGCGGTTTCTCCCTACGAGGTGCTTTTGTGGCCATCGTTGGCACCTGGATTTTCCGCCTCTGTGTGCCCGGCGGTGCAGGAAGTATCAGTTAAGGAGAATCGCGATGATCCGCCACGTTTAAAGCAGAAATGTTGCAGGTTTGTGGGGTAGATATCCCGGAGCCGATCGACCCCTGTCAGGTCAGCTCATTGCCAAAACCGGAAGTCTCCAGAGAGGCATTTTTTTTCTTCTCCCAGCACATGATATACCTACATGCAGCGTCTGATTTAACCTCTTCTCTCTTCCTCTTCATACACATACACACACACACACACACACACACACACACACACACACACACACACACACACAAACACGTATGCTAAGGGCACAGAGTGCAGGAAAAGCATTAACTGGCCCCCTTCATTCCCCTCCCACTATCAGCATTCGGTTCATTCTCTGTGAAAGTCAAAGCCTGACTGCCAGCCCTCTCTGTTAATTTGTAAAAATTACAATTATTTTTTCTGCCAAGTCATTCTGTATTCCCCAGAGAAAGACAGTGTAGGGTTACATTATCTTTGTTTGTCTCTGTTTCTCTTTCCAACTACACATCTCACATCCACTGCAGACTATATATGAACATGCAAGCCTGTGATTTTATGCTACCAACCCACAGGTACATGTTGTTAAGAGCCGTTGAGTCGGTGTCGACTCCTGGTGACCCTCTGGATAGTTGACCTAAACTTTGTTCGGTCTTTAGGCAATCATATCATTGTTGATAGAGTAGTATCCATAGCTGCTGTTATTGTATCAATCCATCTCATTGCCGGCCTTCCTCTTTTACAGTGATCTTCTACCTTGCCAAGCATCATGTCTTTCTCCAGTGATCTCTCTCTTCGCATGATATATCGAAAGTATGAAAGTCGAAGTCATCTGAGCTTCTAAGGAAAGTTTAGGCATGATCTCCTCTAGAACTGACTGATTTGTTCTTCAGGCAGTCCACAGTATACACAGTATTCATCCCCAGCACCATAATTCAAAGGCATCAATTTTCTTCCTTTTTCACTGTCCAACTTTCGCAAACATATGACATTATTGAAAATACCATGGCCTGGACAAATCAAATCTTTGTATGGATAGAGACATCTCTGCTCTTGAGAATCTTGTCTAGGTCCTTCACAGCCATACTACCAAGAGCAATACATCGTCTGATTTCTTGACTGCTAATCTTTTCTTTATTGATTGTTGATCCAAGTAAGTTAAAGCTGTCAACTATTTCAATTTCTTATCTATCAGTGATGAACTTATTGATTTTGCCAGTTGTCAGGATCTTTGTTTTCTTAACATTAAGTTGCAGACTCATTTTAAGACTATGGGGCATGTTTACTAAACATTCCTAACGTGCGGGGCCGCGCTAGTGTGCCTGTGCCATATAAGGAGTGGGCGGTTCAGGCAGAAAATAGAAAAAAAACGGTAGTAAGCAACCGGACGTGTGCGCGTCGTGCTAATGTGCGGGGGTCGACATTAGCGCATGGAAAGGCAAAGTGGCGCGCTGCTGAGTATACAAAACAATAGAGCCGTAGTACAACGGTGAAGACACTGACCAATGGTGCAGGGGCCATGGGTTCAATCCCCCAGTGTGCGCAATGACAAAGGTCAGCTGAGGCAGTAACTGTAATGATTAAAATTGTTTTAGGAGGCAAATTAATTTGGAACCGCATAAGGCGGCGCACAGTTATTTATGAGCAGCATAAGGCGGCGCACAGTGCTTTTTGGGCGGCATAAGGCGGCGCACAGTTAATATTTGGGCAGCAGAAGGCGGCGCACTGGTCCCCTTGGGCGGCAGAAGGCGGCGCGCTGATAGGCACAAGGTGGCGCGCTGATGCACAAGCATAGGAACAGAGCCACAGCACAATGGTTAAAACACTGACCAATGGTGCAGGGATCAGGGGTTCAACTCCTCACAATGCCCAGTGAAAAATGCCTGCTGAGGCAGTATGTATTATGTTGTGGAGTGCTGTAGGAGGCTGTATAATTTTATTTTGTTATCACTACTAGCAAACGCACTCTCCCAGCATGTTAACATACGGCGGCCCATAGGGCACATGTTACAGTGCACTGTTCGCCAAGGCACCCTTGAATGTCCCCTATAGGGCAGCATGTATGTTGCGACACAGGATAATGTATAGTGCACCCTATAGGGATGGCAACCATAAGGTGGCCTACAGGGCGCCCTATGAAGCACCCTCAGAGGCACCTAATGGGTATAGTAAGCTGAGGGTGGTCTTGCCGGCATAGACATATGTACAGTAAATAAAAATAAAGCAGTGGACAGCCCTACCAAAGGGCCCCACTGTGGGTTTGAACCCATGACCTCTGGCTGCACAGGCAGTGATGTAACCATTGCACTACAGCTCCATAGCTGTAAGCAAGCCCCTGGCTGGCTGCAGATAGCCTACATGTCACCTCACAGACAGTCTGCTGGTGTCAACAGGATAGGGTTAGGCCACCCGTACCCATGATGCACTGCACATGCAAATTAGCTGTCCGCAGATGGACACAAGATGGGGAATGCACCCCCACAGCACCTCGGCCCTGTTGGGGGAAGTGACCGGGTGCACCCACACAGCACCTTGGCCTAGTAGGGGGCACTGACCGGGTGTTTTACTGGCACAGAGTAGCCACACACCGTTACATCGTGCGGGTACTGTGCTCACCCTGAGTGTGCAATGAGGTGGCCAGGACCAGGTCAACAACACCTGCCATGGCTGATGGAGGCCAAGCGGGCGTTCCAAAGCAGTGTTAATGTGTAAGATAGCTAGTCTCTGCACAAACACCATGGATATCCCTGTCTGCCGCCATCTGGCACCCCCCCCCCCCGTGGCAAACATGGTCCCCATCAAGGTATCCACACTCTACCTCCCTGCAAAGGTGGCAGTAGAGGGCAACATCAACCCCAGTCCTGCTGAGGAACACCACCCCCCCCCCCCCAGGCAGGCTGCCCCACAAACAGCCATAACACAATAGCAGACAGACATAAGCCCAGGGTATGGTAAGCTGCACTCCACCACCAGATATTCCCCTGCACCCTGCAAGCCATTATAGCAAGACATTTACCAGCTACAAACAGTCTGCTGGTTAGTCCATAGTGCATGTTCCCAATGGAGATGCATGCACCCAGAACTGGGCTGTCTGCATACACAGCATGCAGATAGATCAGTGACTGGGCCCCAAAGAGAAACCCATATCTATCACTTGAGAGAACTACTATACAGCACTATGGGATGGGGGATGGGGGATGGGGGGGGCTAGCCATGCTGTGGTCACTGCACAGTCAGGGTGAGCATGATCCCCCAGAAGGACATGCTTTGGCCACCCTGTCTGTGTAGATGGTGGCCAGACACTACAATATCCCAGCCAATGTCCCTGCCAGGGCCCTATGCCCAGTGCAGATGCATCCTGGCCACGCCACCCTGCCCTGGCTATACCCATGGTACCTTGCACCTCATTATGCACATTGGCTGGCCAATACTGGCAACAGTGCTGGCAGTGTGGGCTGTTGAAGGGGCTTGCAGCCAACACCCACTGTATAGACCAGGGGTGGGCAAACTTGGTCCTGGAGGGCCGCAGGCCAGTCAGGTTTTCGGGATATCTCTAATGAATATGCATGAGATATATATGCATTAGAGATATCCTGCCAACCTGACTGGTTTGTGGCCCTCCAGGGCTGGATCTGGAGACCCCTGCCTTGCACCTCTGTCATTTAAGATTGTGAGTGGACAAGGTGCAGATGTCCAAGACATCAAAAAGTTTAGATAGAATTTGTCACAGTCCTCCTCACTTCTCACCACCACCAAAAAATTGTCTATTAGACAACTTTTTGGTGGTGGTGAGAATCGAGGAGGAATGTGACACATTCTATATACCCTTTCAATGTCTAGGACATCTGTACCTTGCCCACTCATGATCTTAAATGACAGAGGTGTAAGGCAGGGGTCTCCAAATCCAGCCCTGGAGGGCCACAAACAGTCAGGTTTGCAGGATATCTCTAATGCATATATATCTCATGCATGTTCATTAGGGATATCCCAAAAACCTGACTGGTCTGCGGCCCTCCAGGACCGGAGGTGCCCACCCCTGGTATAGACAGACACACACTTCCACACCTCTGCCATCATGGTGCTACGATTGAGGGGGTAAGTAGCCTTGCCCACCAAACTGGTCCTGAGCACGGCAAGGCATGGATATGGTACGCATTACAGCTGGTGGTCACTCCCCAGGGTGGTAAACACCGTCAGAGGCCAGGCCTGGAGCATGCCCCGCAAACACCTAACAGATTGTTTGGATGGGGTCAACTAGCAGTATGTACGTAACGTATGGATATCTGCCTGCCTGTGCTCCTAGCAAACGTCTCAGAGCTGTGTACCGTATACCTCAGGTGTAGGGTGACATTGGTAAGTTATGCAAGTGCTCGTTGTGGGTGCTGCATGCACGGTCCAATGTTCTGCCTTTCCAGGAGACATTGGCCAATGGGGCCTGTGGGTGTGGGTGTGTCTGCCCTTGATAGCTGCTGCTTTACAGCAGAGATTCCCAACTCCAGTCCAGGTTTGCATCACACTGTTCGGGTTTTCCTGCTATCCCTCATGAATATGCATGGGCTACATCAACATGCCATGGGGGTGGTGCATAGATATACAGCACAGGCATTTGTATGAGTGTCAGCATGGAACCTGACTGGTGTGTGGCCCACCAGGACTGCATTTGGGTGATTCTGCTCTAGGTACTGCCCCTGTTCATGGTGTCTGTGCTCAGTGGGGTAAAAGATAGATGTCTTACCATTGCATATGTCCCCGCCATGAAAGGTGTGTCCTTACTATCACTGTTTAGTTGTGGGAAAAATATGTGGGCAGGATTGGCAGTAGCCCCAGCTGGGCTTTGAACCTGTGACCTTCTGTTCTTGCATGCACTGTCTGTGTGCACTGCACCACTGTGTAGCCACAGATTGGTTGGATTCCCTGGACTGTCCATGACTGTGGATCCGGCAGGGCCTGTCTGTTGCAGTGGACTGTGCCAGCCTGCACATGGCTAGGCCTCTGTCTTCTGTGGTTAGCAGCCACTGCCCCCTGCACCACATGTACTTGTCCGCCAACATGCTGGCATGAACGTCTCTCAGAAAAAGCAGTTGGCCTGATTGCAATGTGGCAGTACGGGACTGCATTTGGGGGACTTGGCTGTAGGTAATGCCCATTGTTGTGGTGTGTGTGCGGTGTTGGATAAAATATGGGTGTTTTCCCCATGCTTATGTTCCCTGCACTACAGGGGTGTCTGCGCTATCTTTATTTAGTGGTGGGTAAAATATAGGGACTGGGCTGGCAGGTGCCCCAGCTGGGTTTTGAACCTCTGCCCTTTGGTCCTAGAGGTAATGACTCTGTCCGCTGTACCACACTTTGGCCACAGAGACAGTGCAGCCCCTGGAGGCAGTAGGCCTGGCAGGATGGAGTCACAAACCCTGCTCTACACATTTTTACTGTGGGCATATGCACCCTGTCTGGTGACAAACGTGCACATAAACACCAGAAATGACCACGGGAAAATGGGGGACAACATATCACCACGCTGGGCGACAGTGGTATTAATGGGCAACCATAGCAAACACTCCGAGGAAAGCTCCAAAAACGGAGATGTTTTTCGGAAGAGTCTCCGCTCCGTAGACCCTTCCAATATTCATCTCTTTTTTCTGGAGCTTTTCTGGGTGTGTTTTGTATATTTGCCCATCACTATAACTGTTCCCCAGCTGGATTACTATTTATAATAGTTTTGTTGTGGTCATTTTCAGGTTCTATTTGCAATTTTGTTCTGTGCACATATATCACACTGCTCACGTTTTTTAGGTTTCCCCGGTGTTCCTGTACATTGCTGACGGAAATGGTTTCTCTTCCCTTTAAATGCCCTCTACCGCGAGGGTTTCACTCGCGCTAATATTTACATGGAAATTCGGGCCCGATACTGTGCGGGGAGCCTCTCCCCTCCCACTCTCCACCCATTGACCCCGTCCCTCCGCCCCTCCGGAGCCTTCCTCCGCCCTCTTTTAGCCGTTCCCCGCCTCTATCGGACATTTGCGGGCCCGCACTTGTAAGGGGCCCGTTAGTGTGCCGCGTACCTGTGCGGGGCGTTTAAATGCGTTTCTGCGCGTTTAAATGCCGCGTTGCCGTGCGCTATTTTGCGGCGCGCAGATTTGCGGACTTTAGTAAACATGCCCCTATATTCCTTGATTATGAGAAGCAAATGTTTCAAATTGTCTTCACTTTCAGCCAGTAACTGGTATCACCAGCATAGCAAAGATTGTTGGTGAGTCTTCCACCAATCTTCACACCTCGGTTGTCTTCATACAGTCCTGCTTCTCTGATTAGGGTTAGGGCTCTTTAACCTGGAAAAGAGACAGCTGAGGGGAGATATGATAGAAGTCTATAAATTAATGAACAGAATGGAACAGGCAAACATAGATCAATTGGAGTGGAGGAGTGGCCTAGTGGTTGGGGCAAGGTACTTCAGGGGTTCAAATCCCACTAGAGGACAGAAACCTTGGGCCAGAAGGACTGGGGTTTCTAGTCCCACAGGTGCTCCTTGTGGTCTTGGGCAAGCCACTTAACCCTCCATAGCCCATGTTCCCTGTAAAATAGTTATCTCCAAGTTATAATGCCCTGTTCAATTTAATTTCAGCTTGTTCAATGTAAACCGCACTGATGCAGAATAGCACAGTATATAAGAGAATGTAAATAAATAAATAAATTGTTTACATTATCAGAATATAGAAAGACTAGGGGACATGCAATGAAGCTACAGGGTAAACTATTTAAGACTAATAAAATATTTTTTTTTCACTCAACGTGTAATCAAACTCTGGAATTTGTTACCGGAGTATGTAGTAAAGGTTGTTAGTGTAGCTGGGTTTAAAAAAGGTTTGCACAGGTTCCTGGAGGAAAGGTCCATAAACCATTATTAAGAAGGGACCCAGGATATCAATGCTTGACCCAGTACAAACATTGTGGAACCTGTGCCTTTTGGGGAAACTGCTAGGTACGTATGACCTAGATTGGCCACTGTTGGAAACAGGATACTGGGCTTGATGGACCTTGGTCTGACCCAGTATGGCATATCTTATGTTCTGATGTTCTGATGATTTGTTCTGCATATAAATTAAAAAGGTAGGGGGAAAGTATGCAGCCTTGTACATCTTTGCTAATTTTAAACCATTCTGTTTATCTTAGTTCTATTCAAACTGTTGATTCTTAATGAATGTAAAGACTATGCAAGAGAACGATCAGGTGTTCTGGTATACCCATGCTTCTTAATGTGGCCCAGTTTCTCATGGTTTATACAGTCAAAAGCCTTTCTTTAGCCAATAAAACACATATGGATATCATTTTGGTATTCTTTTGTCTTTTCAAGGATCCATCTCACATCCATGATAATGTCTCTCGTTCCTCACCCTTTCCTGAGCCCTGCTTGCACTTCAGGCAGTTTTTGTTCCAGGTATGGTTGTAGTCTCTGCTGAACGATCTTGCTGGCATGTGGGACCAGAGTGATTGTGCAATAATTTCTACAATTGGGTCACCTTTCTTCAGTATTGTTATAAACATAGATATTTTCCAGTCAGTTGGTCATGAATTTGTCTTCCAAATTTCCTTGCAGAGCCTTGTAAATATGATAACAGCTCCATCCAATTGCTGTAATACTTCAATGGGAATGCCATCAATGCCCAGTGCTTTGTTCTTTGATAAGGCTTTTAATGCTACTTCAACTTCTTCTTTCATTACCAGTGGTTCCTAATCATAAGATACAGGTTGAAACGGCTGTTGGTCCACTTGATCTTTATGGTATAATGACTCTGTATATTCTTTCCACCTTTTCTTCTGCAACTGAAACTCATTGAAAGCAAAGCACAAGCGAGGTATGAAACACTTTTCAAAAATCTTCTCAGCAACAGGTAACAGCCTAATCCACAAGTCATTTTGATCACTCTGACAAGCTCATATCCCTCCTCCCCTATGCAGAAACCTGTCAGGGCACAAAAAAGTGATTTTTTTCCAACCTAGAAAAAAAATCCGTACAGTTCTATTGGGGAAAAAAAACCCCTACAGATCAGAAACAGAAATGGATTTCCTCCTGCGCTGTACAAAATATAAAGCTATCAGAGATATAGAAGATGGCCACTTAGTACCTTAGCTCCCACGGACCCAGGCAAGATTGATGCATTTTCACCCTCTTCCACCACAAAACTTAAGATATTTCAGGGCAAAGGATTCTAGCAACATGGCAAACAGTAAACCAGTTCATCTGGAGTTCACCCTGGGAGTGAATTCGGGGGTGAAAAGAGCAAAAGCAGATCCTCCATCCCCACTCAAAATGGCAGCAAATTTGGATACAACAGAGAGTTTTCCAAGTGCTCCTGCAGGAAATTAGAGCAGTGCATGTTCTTGTAACAAACGGGGAGATTCTTACCTCTGTGCAAGATGACATAGCAGAACTCAAAACTCAAATGGCCTCTCTAACTACTAGAATTGAACAGATAGATAATATGTTGGGAGTCCATGAAGAAAAACTGAAACAAACACAGTGAAATAGCAAATTCATTGTCTAACTGGAACAGAACCTCAAAGACCTTAATAACCATACCAGAAGGAACTTCAGAGGCAGGAGTTTATTGAGATATTTATACATATAATATTACTGATAGTACCAACCCATGTTTCAGTTTAAAAATAGAACATACTGTTGGGCAAAGGATGTAACAATTGTATCTGCATAACCTGTAGTATTTTATCATGTTGAATTTTTTCCACCCACAACACCCAGTTCAAGGTAAATTAAAATGGACAAGTGGGAGCACTGAGTGGGGAAAGTTCGAAGAATGGTCAGCCAGAAGAGAAACTGTATTGTGGATTATTGTACATGTGGGGAGGGAGGGAGGGAGGGAACATTCACAATAACTATCGGGAGAGGTCCTTAGTGGTCATCTAATAAGAACACTGGCTTACCCAATTTTGTTACTATTTAGTATAAGGGTTGGGGTTGACTCTCTGGGAATATTTATAAGTGCATTGCTATGCTGGCATTATGGGGTTGTCCTCTATTGGAAAAGTGAGTGGCCTCAAAATATACACCATCTTCTACATACATTCCTTAGTACCATGAACATAATTATAAATCATGAGGACTAATACTTTCCTAGCTTTGAATGTTAAGGGCATCATAAAACTGATTAGAAGGAAAAAAATGATTGCCAAAAGGTAAAAGTAGGCATTGTATACTTACAAAAAACATTCTTGAACACTGTAAAATTGGGTTTGGACAGGTTTATGTTGGCAGCCCACACTCCAGCATGTAAAAAAAAAATGAAATGGCTATTCTTATTCATAAATCTCTCCATCTAGCTATTGGGCATACCAGGATGGACATAGAAAGTAGGTGGCCTAAGGTCAACATCCAATTAGGTAAAACACACCTATCACTAATTAATATCTATGCTCCGAATACTGATGCCCCAAACCTTTTTCAAGAGTTGGCGGGGGAGATAGCAGAAGATCTTTTTCATAATATAGTCCTGGGAGGCGATTTTAACTTAATATTAGATCTGCTTTTAGAGAGACAATTCCAATACTAGAATAGACCCACTAAAGCCTTTACTGTGGTTACCACTTTAATGCAATCTTTTGGACTGATAGATATTTGGAGGCTTATACAACATTCCCTTCATGGGTTTATCACTTGACGCTGAAAAAATGTTCAACAGTTTAGAGTGGTTCTTTTTATTTTCTGTATTGCATCGGTTTGGCTTTGGCGATAAATTCATTAATATGATTAAAGTGCTCTATGATAACCCATCAGCTAGAATTTCAGCAAACTCTACATACTCACAAACTTTCTAATTAAATCAGAGTACCCGGCAGGACTGTCCCCTTTCTCCATTCCTTCTTAATTTATCCCTAGAACCCCTGGCCATTTTATTAAGGTAAGCTCAAGAAGTTCAAGAATAATTATAGGAGAGGTGGTGTACGCAAATGATCTTTTGCTGTTTCTTCAGCCTTCCTCCATCTCCAAGGCTTTGAACTTAATAGGAAAGTATTCTCAACTTTCAGGTTATAAGATTAATTGATCTTAGTCAGTTGCTTTTCCACTTAGGGGTATGTTTACTAAACTGCGTTAGTGCAGTTCACGTTAGGAGCCGCGGTAATAATCAAAACCCCAAATAAGGAGATGGTCGGGACATCATAACACCTAACGCGCATTCCAAAAACTAACGAGCGTTACAGGGCGCCGTGGTGCGTCACCACGTGTTAAGCATAAGAAGCTACCCAGACATACATCACCGATACAGAGCTGTAGCACAATGGTTACTGCACTGATTGCTGATACAGGCATAATAGGTTCGAGTCCCCAGGGTGACAGATGCATAAGGCTGGCTGACGCAGCATCCTGTACATTATATAGTGAGTGAGGGGGCATGTATATGTTTTGTTTTTTTTGTAGGGTTGCCAGCAAACACCCCCACACAGTGGTGTACCTGAAGGTGCCGCAGAAGGCACCCCATAACGCACACCATAGGCTACATGATAAAGTGGACTGTCCGCTGAGGCACATCAAAATGTCCCCCATAGAACATCCTATAAGGGAACGTAAAGGGAGCCAGATAAGGTGACACATGGTGCGCCCTATGAGGCTCTGTAAGGTTATATTACGCTGAGGGGCTGTCGCTGGTAGCAGTCATGTTTATTAAAAATATATAACGCAGCAGACAGCCCTATAAAAGGAGTCCACTGTGGGTCTGAACCCATGACTACTGGCCCCACAGGCAATGAAGGAACCACTGGCCTGCAGCCCCATAGCTGCTAACAACCCCCTGGCTGGCTACTGAAGGGCAGAAGGACACCACCCTAACTGCCTGCTGTGTTGACTAGGATCTGTACCAATGCAGGCATACTCATGGTGCACTGCACATGCAGACCAGTAGTCCAGAGATGAACACAAGAAGGGGTACGTACCCACATAGCCCCCTGGTATGGTAAGGTGAAATGACTGTGTGCGTCACTGTCACATAGTAGCAACACACAGTATCCCAACAGGGTGCCCCATAAGAAGCTAGAAAAGGTGCCCTTTAAGGCAGCCTGATCCGTAGCACAATGGGTAAGACACTGTCAGGTGGTGCAAGGTCTGTGAGTTCAATTCCCCCTCTGTGCCCAAGGACCAAAGCTGCCTGCAACAGTACCCTCCACAAACAGTAGTCACTCATATGTAGAATCAGTCACCACTCTGTCTAAACCATGGATAACCCCATATTTTTGTCAGACACAAACAACCTGAGAGGTGGGAAAAAATGCCCACCTCCCCTCATTGGGAGTGGCTGTTTAATCAAGAGAGCCTCAGCCCCCAAAGGTAGAAAACAGTGTGAATCTGCAGCCAGAACCGGGTGTGTGAAACATACAAAGTCAAATATATATACACAATTCATTTAATAAAGGAAAGACAACGTCAAACTGTGCTTGAAACAAGGCAGGGGACAACCCAATTGTCCTGCCATTGTAAGCCAGCAGCAAACACCACCAGGACATGCATTGTTTTGCCCAACTATGGGCCCTGTACTAAGTGAATGTGTCCCTGCCAGGTGGGCGTATCTGTGGATGAGTGTGCGTCATGACCCCCACACTAGATCAGTAATGTCATAGGTAGTCTGTTTTGTACGTCCAACAAGTTCTGCTGGCAAATACCCACTCACAGGGATATAACCCGAAGGTGTCATATAGGGCACCCTAAAAGCCACACCAAAGGGCAAAGGTTAATGTGAAGTGTCCGCCAGAGCACCCTATAGGGCGTGTCACAAAGCACCCCATAGGGCATGTTATAGGGTCCCTGATGAGTCACTGTGAGGAGTCTGCAGTATGAGGGTGTTGCTGCTGTCAGCACCAATGTAAAGCAAGATAACAAAATGCCCCTCCAAGGGGCGCCAAATGATCCACTGTGTGCTGAAACCCATGACCTAGGGGCCCCCCCAGGCATGGAAGTAACTATTTGCTCATATTGCTAGTGCAAATAACACAGTCCCAATAATGAGGTGGCCAGCTACTGGAGCAGAACTGTCAAATGACCCAAACACCCACACCAGAACCACAGAAGTTGCACTATGTACATACAAGGGATGCCTGACAAGGAAACAAAGCAAGGTCTCAGCAAACAAGGGCATATGGCAAACACAATCAAGACCAAGGCCATGATCATTACCAAATATATAAGGCCCAATAACATCACAGACCCCTTTCCAAAACTGAATGTCACTGGCAAAAGCAAAAGCAAAACCAAACATACTATGGTTAGTGTGCGCAAGAAAATGCAGATGTCCGTAACACCTGAACCACAACCCCCTGACTGTGCACCGAGGGGCGCCATGTCTTCACCCAAGGTGCCTGCTGGGGTGCTAAGGATATGGGTGTATGCAACAGTACCCATGGTGCACTGCACATGCACAGCAGCAGTCCCGAGATGACCATAGGAGGGGGTAGGCACCCCCACAGCGCCTGGCCCGGAAGGGAGAAATTAATATGTGCGCCACTGCCATAGAGCAGCAAAAGACAGTAGCCCAACAGTGTGCCCAAGAAGAAGCCTGAAAAGGTGTACCAGTACGGTGTCAAGACAGGTGTCCAAAGCTAAGTGCAATATGAGGTACATAGGGATAGGAGAGTGCTGATGGAACCGTGGCCCATAGAACAAGATGGCACGGTGCTCCACAAATGGTATGTTTGCCAAGGTCAGTGTGCCCTAGGGGCTGCAAGGTGTTCCTGGAGGGCCTGCAGGACCTGCGTGGAACAGAGACAGATGTAGTACAAACACCACCTAGAACCCACAGTAAAGACAATGAACAGGTGACAGATGGAGGGCGAGTAGGGAGTTAACGGACCTTCATCCCTGACAGCATCACACGTGTCTGGCAGCAGCGCAGACAAACATGGCGGTGGCAACAGCATCACAGCAAAGGGTGTTGGCACCCTGGAGTACCGGAAAAACAGTGTGTGGCAGGTGAGGAGAATATGTGTCCCCCAGTGGAGGGTGAGGTGGCCAGAGGAGTGAGTTGAAAATGCAGAACAGGCACGGGACCACCAAGCAAAAAGAGATGCTTTGCAGACAAGGGTAGCAGGGTAGGATACGGGGCAACAGTCCACAGCAACATACAGGACATCTCACACCACAATGATGCAGATAGATGGACCAAAGGATGGACAGCAAATGTGATTAGGATAATATGAGCGGCCAGGACGTAGAAGCCAAGAAATGAGTGTTACAGCGACCACGGGTACCAGTGCAGGAAAAGCATAAAAACAGGGGAACAGAGAGAGTGCAAAGCTATGACCACTAGGATGGAAAGCACTGCAGAAAAAAAATGACCACAACACCCTGAGGCACACAGAAATGGATGCAGACAGGATCACAGCATGTCAACATCCAAAACCACAGCTGCGTGTCAGGCAATGGAACCACAGAGCATAGCCAAGATGCAGTACACATGTGGAGGAGGGGTCCACAGCCAACAACACAGTCCACAGGTGGGATGGAAGACACATATGAACAGGTCCACACACACACACACCAGGAAATATAATGCAGTGTAAACAACATGCAACTGATCAGGGGAGTGACACATGAGGGGTGGAAGGGGTTAGGCCAATGGAGGGCCATGTGGATGGGCTGTGGAAAGGGCAATGGACTGAAAGAGGAGCATGTTAATGACCAACAAGATCAGGGATGAGGCCCAGGCCAACCAACATCAGCAGCACCAATACACAGGTAGCCCAGCACATGCACCACTCCAGGAGGAGAACTACAATTAGTCCAGACAATGTGGCACAGGGGCAGCAAACATGCCACACGGACATGAACAGCTCAACCATGCATGGGTGGGCGGAGATGTGATGGGGCTGCACACATCATATGGCCAAGTAAGCAGCAAACAAGGAAGGAAAATACAACTGCCAGGTGTCACCCAAAACGTCAAGCACACGAGTGGCAATGAAATGGGGTGACCAAACCACCAAATATCCAAAACAACGAAGGTGCAAACATCTGTCCCCAACAGTCAATCACCAGACCCAAGCAGAAAGCATATTCTGCATTCCGGTGCACCATATGATGTGAAGAACGACATGGGGCCTGTGTGGCAGCCAATGTCGCAAGGACACACCCAACCCACGTTGCGACGCCACCCACCTGTTTCTGCCCGTGGAGCCTACACACCCTGACCACCCCCCGCTGGTGCCACCCAAAATCCAAAGCCCTAACTCAGCAGACTTTGCAAACAGACAGTAATATGTGAGGTGGAGGGTCTCATCATGACATGTCCGCACAGTGTATGCACTCACTGTATGCACAGCAGACACCATCCCCAGCAAACAAAATACTCTGGTGAAAGCATGCAGAGTGACAAGGCCACATGCCATGCCAACAGTGATGGGTCAAAAATCACCAACCCATATACAGCTCATCACCCCCCTACTGCAAAAAAAGAAACACCCAAACAGGTCATGGCAGCAACGGCAGGCAGGTCACCGCAGGAACAGTAACAATAGGCCAGTAATGAGTCAGAGAAAAAGGCCTGTGTCCAAAGTGCAGAGGACTATCTCCCTGTGTCACCAACATCCAGGAACATGCTTACATGGGTGCTGTGGCCAAGCACACATGGATGACGGGATCACCAGATGCAGTGGAGCACATGTATCAATATTGTTGTCAGTGTCCTGTGTGAAAAGATGCAGATATCAGGTAAGGGAATGGCACACCCACCCACGACCCCTGGAGGACAGAAAGGAGACACACACATAAAAACAGCAACACCCAGAATGCATAGATAGCACCACATGACATGGCCACAACACTGAGCACAGTGCACATGGATCACTGCAGGAGATGTCCCTGAAGACCAGGACACCATCCCAATATGTTCATGTAAATGCACATGACACGCATACACCCCAGGGGTCCAGAGCATGTGCAGCAGTGGTGGCACACAGAGATAACAACGAAGGACATCCTGATAGCAATAGGCCAAACGCAGCATCAGCATGTGGTGTATTTCCCAGAGGATGGAAGGTGAGGCCCACCTGAAAGGTATACCAGTGGCCTGACTGGGAACGTCCGTGTCAGGCAAGAGCACAAACAGCCCCAATAGCGGATGCAGACACCAATGGACGGCGGACATCACCACGTCTGCATGGGTAGCTGTGAGTGGAACATGTCCACGGTGCATTGTGTTTTGCGGAAACACAATGTTGATGTACATTGGACCACCAGCAAAACTGTGACACATCTGAGAAAAATATATGACACATGTGCACAATGTACATTAGCCCACAAGCAGAAGGTAACAGAGGGATGAGGGAACATAATTGGAGAGGTGGCCAAACACATCCCTACAACACAGATAGGCAGGGTAGCGCAGAATGACCGGTCATGTAGACAGGTCAAGCAGAAACAGTAACATACACTGTGTGACAAGGTATGCATGCCAGAAGGTTCAGATGGCAGGACCCCCAACACTGAACGACAAATGGAGACACACATCACAGTACATGCATGAGTGGCACAAATCATTCAAATGACTCAATGGCAGTGGCTGTTCAACATACCCTCCAACAATACAATGTCCTGTGCCCGAGTACACACACAGCCTCACAATATGTGTCTAAGATACACCATGAAGACTCCCAAGATGTGAACAGGTAATGGCCACATGTGTGACAGATGGAAGCTAAGGGTGATGGAACAGTGGTCCAAAGACATGTGCATCACCATAGGAGCAGTGGAGAGAAAACAACATATATGTGTCTAACCGTGACGACAGCAATGCAATCCTCACTATCTGCCAACTCACCCGAGTCAACAGGAATGGTGCATATATGAACACACACTCCCCACATGCAGCACAGCTTCGGGCAGCATAGTCAGCCAATCCCTGTGGGCCAGGAACACAGAAGCTCATCCTGTGGATCTAAGAACATGACAGAGATATGGAGACATGAGATGGCAGTGCTGCACAATCCGTACACCAGCTAACACATGGCTAACCCAGAGACACGTCACCAGCACATCCATAACTTACAGGAAAAGAGCTCCTCGATCAGATGTCTGGCTGCCATCCCCGCACGTGTGTCACCATGGCCAGGTGCAGGAGGGCACACAGGATCCACCCCGAGATCCTCATTAATATCGACTGGAACATTGTGCCTGAGAGCAATGTTGTGGAGGATGCAACAGGCTATGATGATCTTTGCCACAGTCAAGGGTCCATACTGTAAGGCCCCACCAGTCCTATTCAGATACCTGAAGCGACTTTTGAGAACGCCAAAGGTGCGCTCAATCACTGAGCGACTGGAGGCATGGGCCTCATTGTACCGTATCTCTGCACCTGGCTGAGGGAGACGCACAGGGGTAAGCAGCCAGGTTCAACACCCATATCCTGCATCACCTGCAGAAAACAATAGTGCAAAGTTACATGCGTGCTGAGGTACCAATGGAATGACAGACATAGCAATACAGAACTGCACAGCCGAGAGGCCGTGCACACAGATATGAGGCAAAAGCAGTGCACACAGTGGTAGTGCATCAGAGGCTGCCGAGGCCAGAGGCAAATGACCATGACATGCCGATAGGGGCAGTGCACACCCATGTTACCGTGTCACAGGACATGTGCCAAAACTGTGCCGAAAGAGAGCAGTGGTGGGAGCTGTGAGCCAAGATGTCCGACTGTGGCAAAACACACCCGGGGGTGCAGGGATGCACAGGTGTGCAAGTAGGTGGCTGGCCTGATCTGGCGCACACACAGCATAGGCCACTGGGATACATTGCGGGGGTGGGATGGGGGAAGCAACAAGCGGTGGTGGCAGGGGACACCGAAGAAGGTGCCCAGACATGCAGCAGACATGAGTCATAGCTGAAGCGCCCAAAGCACATTTCACGTGTAGCCCCCAGCATGGCCAGAGAGAGAAGGTCGCGCTTACAGAATGACCACCATGAGGATGTGTCTGTGACCCCCCCCAACAGGATGGCACATGTACAACCATGCAACATATGGGCTGCCCAAGTGACTGACCCCACTGGGAGACATGTGTACAACTGCCAGTGCAGTATGCCCGTGCCCAGATGTGGAGGCCATGGGCAAGTTGCAGGTGTAGCTCACAGGCATGGAGGGGACACATCATATGCAGCACGGGTGCCCCTGGACACAGTAACTCAGAATAAAAAAGGGCAAGGCCACGGAAAAGGCAACACCACATGGCCGCTGGGACACACATGTGAGAGCAAACAAACACACATGGTAGACAGAGAGATGGGTGTCATTGCACATATGTCTGTGACCAAAACACCAGTGACACGGCATGAGGTAGTGTGCCACACCCAATAGTCTGCACCCAGAAATAACACCGCAATGTCAGGCATGCAGTGGACAATGGTGACAATGGTGTATAGACAACCACCTACAGTAGGTGCATGTCATACACGTTGAATACCCACCCAGCAGGACGTAGTCCTCATATTGACCAGCCTCAAACTGGCCGAACACTGCCGAGTTCTGCAGGATATAGGAGTCATGGGCAGACCCTGGAAACCGCGGGACCACATTCAGGATACGCATACTTGCATCACAAACAACCTGCACATTGAGGGAATGGAAGTGTTTGCGGTTGCGGTACACAACCTCCCTGTCACGTGGTGGGACAAGGGCAACATGTGTGCAATCTATAGCGCCCATCATGTGTGGTAGCCCAGCAATCCTATGGAATGCCTATGCCAGGGCCGCCCAATGTTGCCTCCCATTGGGAATTGCAATGTAATTCCCAACCCGGCTGACCATGGCACGCAGTACCTGGTGGAGACAGCGGGAGAAGGTCGGCCTACTCATCCCACCCACTGCTGCCACCGAGGATTGGAAACTGCCAGAGGCAAAGAAATGTAGGGCAGCCAGGAGCTTGGTCATACCCGGTATAGCATGTGACCGGGCAGTCAGGGGCTCAAGGTCAGGTCTGAGTTCCTGATAGAGCTCCCTAATGGCCCCTGTGTCCAGCCGGTAGAGGGAGATTACCTGGCCCTCTCTCAGGTCCTGGAGCAAGGCCCTGGGCCTGTAGAGACGTTCCAGGTGGGGTTGTGCTTCAGCACGCCTACGGCGCCGTTGGTCACCCACACCCGCCTGTGCAGCCCCCACAGCTGCAGGCCTGAGTTGCAGTGGCATTGCACCCATGCCCAGGGCCGCAGCCCCAGGAAAAACATTTCCCTCCTCCGGAAAAAGCAGCCCAGCCAGTTCGACCAATGCAACCACTGCACCACCTGCATGCGCAGTCTGAGCCATGATAGACACAGGTTGGAGGATAGCTGGGTTAGAAATAGAGGTCGGGGTGGGGATGGACATCACATGATCGCCACACACCTGGTGGAATAGAAAGATCCAGAATACAGCAAACATAAAACATACATGTTTGAAATGGCACTGCGCGCTGTGTCGCGCGTTCCCACAATGCACCCGTGGCCAATCATCTACATTTCACAATCATCTACGTGAGTCCCTGAGATGTAGCAGGGTGTAAAGAAACTGCGTATCACACTAGAAACCACACCCAGATGCCAATATAGGAGTGACATACAATGAACGTGCCCACGAGCAGGGAACAGAAGAGGCGTTGTAACGCGCGTAACGAAGCATGCAACGTCTGAATGATGTAACGTACGTGTCACGTATTGCTGCAGCGTCCAGCGCTACTACTAATGCGCAGATAAACATAGCAATATATCAAATGTTGGAATATGTGGGCCAGCAGTACAGACTACGAAACTGTTATAAAGGCACGTGTAAGATGGATCCCTGAAATGGCTCCTGCTGCCTACACGAACACATATGATGTCACTTCCTGCGTGTCGCAATGCGCATCGCAACGCGCCTCGCGGAGCGCTTCGTGGCGCATGTGGCTGTGCGCGTAGCCCATGCCCCGCGACCCACGCCCCATGAAAACCTATATGTATGATTGCCTGTGTATGGCAAACCCCCGAGCACAACCATACGCGACAGGATGGAGCGCAGGTATGCAGAGGAGCAGGAGCATGCAGTGGACCAGCCCACCCACCCACCAGCACAAACCACATCTGGTGAAGATGAGGTGCCAGGGCCATCTGGGGTTGAGCAAGCACCAAGTGAACATGCAAGTGCAGCTGTGAGACCAAGGCAGCCCAGGGTCCCAGTCCCAGCAGAGATACGGCGGAGGGCCGTATGCTTCAGCCAGGAGGAAAATGATCTCCTCCTGGCAAACATATTGGAAAGGTATGACCTTTTGTTCGGGCACCAGAGCTCAACCATCACAATATCCACTCACACCAGGGCATGGTCTGAGGTCCAGGCAGCAGTGGCAGCAGCAGGGGGACCCCATCGGGACATTGAGAATCTGCGAAAACGCTATTGTGATATAAAGAGGAACATAAGGACTGAGCTTGTAAGGGAGAAACGTGGGGCCCAAGGCACTGGAGGGGGCCCAGCTCAGTTGGCAAACCTATCCGACCTTGAACGTTGCCTGGCCGAGAGACTTGGCCCAATATATGTACATGGCCTACCCGCTGCATTGGACACAGCACACCCACAAGCAGGTAAGGGGGGAGTCCAGACCAACTGTGGGATATAGCACAGGCACATGGTCTGCACCACAACAGAGGGGGGGGCAGTACGTGGCTGTTTGGGAATTGGGGGGCAACTGAGACACAGAGGCAGCATCCATTCAAGAGCCACAGTGGGGGGCCTGTCTATAGGTGGCAGTGGGCGGCAAAAGTAAGTGAATGGGAGACTGTGCAGGGGTGGCAGGCCCACAGTGACAGCAGAGGGTGCCGACATGTTGCATGGCTCACGGTGCAGGGCTGGCAGGGGCAGTAGGGCCACACAGGTAGGGAGACGGCCAACCAGAAGGCACACTGCACCTGCTTAGGACATGCTGGGTGGTGGCAGGATGAGGGTGGTGATGGCCATGCATGGGGTGTGCGGCAGCACCCAGGGGTGTGGGGGGCCCGGGGAAGCAGGGCACAGGGGATAGTTGCATGGGGAGTGCACAAACGTAGTGGGCTGCCACTAGAGCTGTGGACCAGACACACGTGGATCACCAACCCACAGATGCCTGAGGGGGTATGTGACGGGTGGGGAGGCAGCCAGACCCCCATCTGACCTATGTAACCTTGTGGCACCCAGGTGATGTCAGCGCCATCGAGGCACAGGAGGAGGCACAGGACGAGTCAGCCGCGGGACCACCCAGCCTAGTGGACACTGTGTCTGAGGTGGCCCATGTGGGAGCAGAGAGGCAGGCTGCACCCCTGGGGGATGGGGACATGCAGGTCCCACCAACTGCAGACAGGGACACCACACCCACCACTGCAGGCACAGGAGACGGGCCTGCGGATGAGGCGGAGCAACACTGGAACGAGGCACTGGCTGCTGTGGCAGATGTCATTGGGGAGATGCAGGCGCACTCTGCAGCAGCCCATAGAGATGCAGAGGGTGAGTGTCCTAATGTGCTATGGTTGATATGCCTCGGAACAGGTGTTGTTTCTCCCCTGTCTCACATTGCACTATGACCTCTCCCCACAGGTATACGGCATGTACTGCGTTCGGTGGCCCGGGCACAGCGCCGCCAACTGCGGATGGCACGCCGCCTGCAGCGGACCATGTCTGGGGTCCTTGCTGGTGTGGACCGCATGGCCACGGCGTGTGAAAGGATGGCTGACACCCAGGAGTGGATAGTGGCAGGCGGGGGAGCAGTCACTGTCCATCTGCAGCCAGAGCCAACACCACCACATACACCTGCAGCAGCAACAGCACCGGCAGCAGGGAGGCGACAAACACCAAGGGTTGGGCGGGGCCGCCCAAGAGGTGGCAGAGGGAGGGGAAAATAAAGGGCTACACAGGTGGCCAGTGAAGGAGACATGTGTTCATTGTCTCATTTGGGGCCCGACAATCTCACACCCCCACCCCACCCCCTGGCCCGTGACCAGGGCATGACACAGTGCCACTGATGTCATCAGCCATTGCCCCCCCCCCACCAGCCATGTCCACCATGGCTACGCAGCCAATCACATAACCTGCAATGCTGGACCACCACTCCCATGCCGTGGTGGCTTGCATTGTGTCGTGGGGGCTCACGGACCCCGTGGACCAATACCCTGTTGAGCCCTCACCCACCATTAGTCTCTGTGTTGGTGTAGGTGCACTGTATGTCCTGCATGGGGAGCCACATTGGCCGCTCCCATCACGCTAAACCCAAACAGTATGTGCACGGCACATGTCACGTACTCCGGTTCACATGCTCCCACAGCCATCCACCTTGGCATCACCCGTGACACATGTCCACTGTGGTCCCCTGAGCACACCCTTGCAGCTTCCAACACCTTGGGGTGACCCCCCGGTAAGGCCTACCAATCACCCTGTGCACCAGTGGCCGCAATATACACCTACACCCCCTTGCCCCCCATCAGGCACATCCCAATACCACATTTGGATCCATAAGCTACATCCATTAACTGTCACCTGTCGCACCATCCACACTGCGCTCCACCCCATCCACAAGGTGCCAAACTGGCTGAACCCGTATAGCCATTCAGGAGTTCGGTGTGGTTGTTGTTGGAAGAACAAATGGTTGCCCCTTTTCCTTTACAATTACTTATAGGTATGTGGCACACCAATCACTCAAAAATGAAGAGGATCGTTATTGTTACTCAAGATGCTTTTCAAACCCTGGCCCCACTTTTAACTCTGGAGAAACCATTTTCTACCTCCATGCCTTTGTGATATAATCAATTATTTAAAATTCAGAAAAGATCTTTTGCCTGGCACAAATAGTACTCATGTGGGACAAATATTAGAGGGATCCACTTAGAAATCGTGCAAGTTGCAATTAGAATTTGGCCTTCCCTCAACATGTCATTATCAATGGTTACAATTGAAATACTGTATTGCCTCCTCCAAGATAGAAATAAGGTTACTAGATCAGGAATAGGTTTTTTGGAAAGTAATAAATGATATAGGTGGTAACAAAGGTATAGTCTTCATGTTTTATGCTTTATTTAGGGACCACTCCCTGAGTAACCGTGAAGAACTGGAAAAGATATGGGAATCTGAGCTTTTGGTATCCCCCTCTCTGGATCAATGGTCATGTTTCTGGGGTCCTCTAATCAGAACGACTAAATCAGCCACCCTTATGCAATCCTTGTACTTTTTAGCTCATCGAGCCTATGTCATGCCAGTACGCCTAACAAAATGGGGCCCAAAAGTAGGAAATAAAAGTTGGTCTTGCTATATTGGACTATGGCACATATGACATGAATGTCATAACATTCAATATTTCTGGAACATGGTATGGGAAAGAATACAGTTAGTGCTGCATTTCAGGACACCAATATCAAGGCATATCATTATGATGAGATCCTTATCTCAACTCCTTATGTTAGGAAAAGAACCTACTTTTCTTTTAGATCTTATGTTGGGGTAGCTCTGAAAATTATAATCTCCCACTGGAAATCTTCTAAGGCACTGGATTGGCACACATGGTGGAACTTGATATGTCTATATTCTAAATATGAAAGAGCAAACGAGCTCTTAAGCTGAACGGGCTGATCCGATATACAAAAATGGAAACCTTTGAAAGATTTTTCACTAAGTGCTCATAAAGGAATAGACAGCCTCAGTGGGCCACAATGTTCAACTTAGGGGTATGTTTACTAAAGGGCGCTATTTGTGCTGCTGTCATGTTATCAGGTGATAAGGCACGTTATCATGCGATAATGGCGCTTTACCAGGCGCAAAGGTACCTTAGTGCACGATAACGCGTGCAGCGGCGCAAACGAGCGCTGAAGGTGGAGAAAGGCTCCCGGAGGGCGGAGGAAGGCTACCCAGGGGCGGAGAGAGAGGGTCAATGGGTGGAAAGTGGGAGGGGAGAGGCTCCCTGCACACTAACACTGTGGATTCCGGGTCTGAAAACTAACGCCAGTGAAACCCTAGCGTTAGAGCAGATTTAAAGGGAAGAGAAACCATTTCCGTCAGCAATGTACAGCAAAGCCAGGGAGACCTACAAAAAGTGATAAGTGTGATACATGTGCACATAACAAAAGGACAAATAAACATTGAAAATGACCTGAACAAACTGGAAAAAAAACATAACCAAGCTGGGCAATAGTGATATTAATGGGAAACATCAAAAAACACTACTGGGAAAGCTCCAAAAAAAGATTAATTTTGGAAGGGTTTATGCCCTGTCCCCATACAAGGTGAATGATCCCACAGTGAAATAGCACTGATCATGGTTTTCCCTTGTTATTGGACAGGTTTCCTATGGCGTGCACATGTTCTGCAACAGTAGGGTGGGCATGTCGGAATGGGCAACTGGACAGATGCTGGAAATGGGGATACAGAGGGCTGCAGGCAGCACATGCTGTGGTGCAGCTGGGCCACAGTACGGACTAGGGTGATGCCTAGGTGGCCCATAGGAATGCTGAAACAGTAGAGCAACCAGACAGCAACTGATGAGGGCCCAACATGGGCACGAGTGTGTATCCCACAGTGTCACAGGGGATAGTACCCAGCAGGTACCCCCAAAGGGCACAGAACATTGGCAGGCGGTGCTGGGGGGAAGCATGGACATCTATGCAGGCACCCCTACCCCAGAACCCACACCATAGGCAGCAGCCTACTGGCACACTGGATGGCCTGAGACTGCGCACCACCAGCAGAAGGGCATGTCAGCATGGTGGCGGAGGGGTACTGGTGGTGAGGGAGCAGTGGCTGCTGCCCACAGCAGACTGTGGCCTAGCCCTGTTTAGGTGGGTTCCATGTACTGCAACAGACAGACTCTGTCTGACAAACAGTCATGGTATCCCCAGGGAATGAACTGCCCCTGTGGCAACAGTGTGGTGCAGTACACACAGCCAGTGTGTTCAGGAATAGAAGGTCACAGGTTCAAATTCTAGCTTTGGTTGCTGCCAAACCAGTCCCCATATATTACCCACTACTAAACCATGGTAATAAAGATAGAACCTTTATTGCAGATAACATAAACATGCCTCAAACACCTATATTTTGCCCTACAGAGCACAGACACCATAAGCATGCGCATTACCTAGAGCAGAGTCTCCCAAATGCAGTCCTGGAGGGCCAAACACCATTCAGGTTCCATGCTGTCTCTAATAAAGATGCCTGTGCTGCATTTCTATGCGCCACCCCCATGGTATGCAGATGTATCTCATGCATATTCATTAGGGAAAGCATGAAAACCCGAACAGTGTTTGGCCCACCAGGAATGGAGTTGAGAACCTCTGCCCTAAAGCAGCGGCCAACAGGGGCAGAAACACCCGCACCCACAGGCTCCATTATCCAAAGCCACCTGGAGAGGCAGGATGTTGGGCCCTGCGTGCATCTCCCAATACTAGCACTTGCATACCTTGGCAATGCCACCCTAAACCTGGTAATACGGTACACATCTATCAAACGGTTGCTATGATTATTGGCAGATAGCAATTCCAAAGTTAAGCACAATTTGCTGATTGAGCTGCATCATAGCAACCTTTCTGATGTCTGTGGAGTGTGCTGCAAGTCTTGTGTCTGACAGTGTTTACCACCCTGGGGAGTGACCCCAACAGTATTGCGTACAATAGCCATGCCTGCACTGGTGCGGTGGCCAGGGCTGCCAAACATCTCTATAGTTGCACAATGCTGGCATAGGTGTGGGGAGTGTGTGTCTGTCTATCCCAGGGGTGGGCACCTCCAGTCCTGGAGGGCCGCAGACCAGTCAGGTTTTTGGGATATCCCTAATGAACATGCATGAGATATATATGCATTAGAAATATCCTGACAACCTGACTGGTTTGTGGCCCTCCAAGGCTGGATTTGGAGACCCCTGCCTTACACCTCTGTCATTTAAGATCGTGAGTGGGCAAGGTACAGATGTCCTAGTCATCGAAAGGGTATATAGAATATGTCACATTCCTCCTCGATTCTCACCACCACCAAAACGTTGTCTAATAGACAATTTTTTGGTGGTGGTGAGAAGTGAGGAGGACTGTGACAAATTCGATCTAACCTTTTTGATGTCTTGGACATCTGCACCTTGTCCACTCACAATCTTAAATGACAGATGTGTAAGGCAGGGGTCTTCAGATCCAGCCCTGGAGGGCCACAAACCAGTCAGGTTGGCAGGATATCTCTAATGCATATATATCTCATGCATATTCATTAGAGATATCCCAAAAACCTGACTGGTCTGCGGCCCTCCAGGACCAGGTTTGCCCACCCCGGTCTATCCAGTGTGTGGTGGCTACAAACACCCTCCACAGCCCACACTGCTAGTACTGTTGCCAGTATTGGCCTGCCAATGTGCATAATGAGGAGCAAGGTATTGTGGGAATAGCCAGGATAGGATGGCCTGGCCTGGATCCATTTGTACATAGCAGAGGGCAATGGCTCGGACATTGTAGTGGCCGGCCACCACCTGCACAGACAGGGTGGCCACAGCATGTCCTGCTGGGAGGTCACTCTCACCGTGACTGAGCAGTGACCATGGCATGGCTAGGTTCCCCCATAGTACTATATAGTGTTTTTCTCATGTTATATTTTTGGGTCCCTTTTGGGGCCCAGTCACTGACTTATCTGCTTGGTGTGTATGCTGACGTCCCAGTTCTGGGTACACGCATTTCCTCCAGGACTATGGACTAGTTAGCAGACTGTCTGCAGCTAGTATGTGTCTTGCTGGAACACCTTGTAGGGTGCAGTGGCTGGAGGCTTGCTGCTGGAGAATGTCAGATAGTGGGGGGAGGGGGACAGCAGCTGAGCATTTCCAGGGCTACTGTCTGTCTGCTATTGCTTTATGGATGTGTACAGCTCTGCATTACCTGCACTGTAGGGTGTCTGTTTCCCAGCAGGACTGGAGTTGATGGTCCTCTCTATTGCTACCATTGCAGAGAGGTAGGTAGAATGTGGATTTATTGGTCGGTGATCCTGTTTTCCACCCTGAGCCCCAGAGGGTGGGTTGTGTGGTGGTACATAATCTGCCTATGGGTTCAAACACCCCCCACTCTTCACTTATATTATGCAACCATGGTACCAATACAGGATATGTACTATTCTGGGTGCATCAGAGCCCATAAGGGCTAGACATGACTGAAAAAAACAGAAGGACACAGATGTATCCTAGGTGTGTCTGCAGGAACTACCTATCACACACTGATGGGGACCTGCAGTATGGAGTATTTCAGCCATGAAAGGTGCTGTTTACCTGGTGCTGGGCGCCCCACCTCACCCTCAGGGTGAGCACAGTACCCGCACAATGTGACTGTCTGTGGCTACTCTGTGCCAGTACCACACACGGTCAGTTCCCCCTACCAGGCCGAGGTGCTGTGGTGGTGCATACCCCATCTTGTGCCCATCTGTCAACTGCTGATTTGCATGTGCTGTGCATCATGGGTACGGGTGGGTTCACCCTATCCTGGTAACCACAGCAGACAGTTTGTGTGGTGACATGCAGTCCTTCTGCACCTAGCCAGGGGCTTGCTAGCAGCTGTAGCCCACTAGTTTCTTCACTGCCTGTGAAGCCAGAAGTCATGGGTTCAAACCCATGGTGGAGTTATTTGTTAGGGCTGTCTGAAGCAAGCTCAAATCTCCAACTAAACTTTTAAAGCCAGAGATTTTTCTCAAAAGTGAGTGTTTCTGGAAACCGGTGCACAAAATACAAAAACACACTGCAGTTACTCAGTGATTCCTCAAACAACCGCTTTCTTTTCTCAAGCTGTCAGAAACTCTAAGGGGTATGTTTACTAAACTGCGGTAATGCCATTCGCGTTAGGATCCACGGTAGAGGCAGAAATACCCAAATAAGGACATGGGCGGTACATCATTACCGATAACGCACGTTACAATGCGCCATAAATTAACGAGCATTATATGATGGAGCCGTGGCACGTTACCACGCGTTAATCTTAAGAAGGCGCGCAGACATGCCAATACAGAAGCAGAGCTGTAGCACAATGGTTACTACACTGACTGATGGTATAGGGGTCATGGGTTTGATTCCTGAGTGTGCCTAATGCATAAAGCTGGCTGAGGCATCACCCTTTATGTTTAAGTAGTGATTGTTGAGGCATTTTACTTTTATTTTAATTAGTGCTGCCAGCAAACACACCCTCACGGTGGCGTACCTAAGGTGCTGCATAAGGCACCCCATAACGCATTCCATAGGGCACATTATAAAGTGCACTGTCCGCCAAGGCACCCTATAATGTTCCCTATAGGACACCTTATAAGGCGCCCTATATGGCGTCTTATAAGGTGCCCTATAAGGCGCCTTATAAGGTGCCTTATGGGGCACCTTAAGGATATAGTACTCTGAGGGTGTTTTTGCTACCTTGGGGGTAGCTGCTGGGTACTATCCCCGTGACACTGTGGGAAACACAGTCGTGCCCATGTTGGGCCTTCAGCAGTTGCTGTCTGGCTGCTCAGCTGTTTCAGCATTCGTATGGGCCATCTAGGCATCACCCTAGTCCGCACTGTGGCTCAGCTGCACCACAGCATGTGCCGCCTGCGGCCCTCTGTATCCCCTTTTCTGGCATCTGTCCAGTTTCCCCTTCCGACATGCCCACCCTGCTGTTGTGGGACATGTGTACGCCATAGGACACCTGTCTAATAACAAGGGAAAGCCCTGATCAGCGCTATTTCACTGTGGGCTCATTCACCTTGTATGGGGACGGAGCATAGACCCTTCCACGATTAATATCTTTTTTTTTGGAGCTTTCTTGGGGGGGGGGGGTGATGTTTCCCATTAATATCACTATTTTCCAGCTTGGTTATGTTTTTTTCCAGTTTGTTGAGGTCATTTTCAATGTTTATGTGCCCTTTTGTTCTGTGCACATGTATCACACTTATCACTTTTTTTTTGTTTCCCTCCCTATGCTGTACATTGCTGACACTTAAATGGTTTCTCTCCCCTGCAAATGTGCATCTAACGGCAGGTTTTCAATCGCATTAGGATTCAGCTCTTCAGATCAGCGCGTTAGTGTGAATGGAGGCTCTCCCCACCCACACTCCGCCCATTTACCCCTTATTTCTGCCCTCTTTCAACCTTCTGCGGTGTTTTACAGCGCCGCGGAACGTCTATGATCGTTAAGTAACGTTAACGCGTGTTATGAGATGTTAACGATCGTTAACATCTCATAACACGCGTTAATGTTACTTAACCATCGTTAACGTTACATAACGCGCGTTATGTAACGTTAATGCAGTTTTGTAAATATACCCCTAAGAGCTGTTTTCTCTCTAAAAATACAGAAAACCAGTTCTAAAGTGGCAGAGTTTTCTAAGAACTTATACTCCTGAAGAGTCTTCAACCAGATTGCCAGCTTCAAACAGATATGACAGCTATCTGACTTTTTTTAATTCTGTCAGATTTATCTCAAATTAATTTGTTCCTTTCAGCACTTCAATAGTAAACAGCCCACTTGATTACAAGACAATACTTGAAGCAGTTGCTCAAAGATGACCAAAGGAAATCCTTCATGGAAATCTTTTTCCCAAAATTTTTCCCTTTTTCTCTCTCTTTTTCACAGAATTACAAAGAGACAACCCTAGCCTCCTAATTACTGATGGACTCTCTCTCTCCTATTTCTCAAAAATCTCTAAAATTCAGCCTTTCCTCATTACCACAGTCAGCACACTTCCACGCTCTTCACAAACAAAACCCCAACTGACTCTCAAACACTCACCAACATTCCAATCCATCTTGAAAAGTGTTCCTCTACTCTCTTCCCAAAGAAATATAAATATAAAGCACACTCTCTCCTAGAAAATAAAATCCCCACACACATAACAGCTCTATTCACACATTCAAGGTAATTTCAGTACTCTCTTTACATCCTAATATATTAAAAATAAAAGTTACCAAACTGCGTCATTGAAACCTTACATTCCCACCTGTCACAAGCTGCAGCAAAGCCCTGTAGGGAAATCCCTACTCTGGCTAATCACCATCAGCCTCATATCCTTACATCCAGGTATTCTCAGAATTAAAAGTTTAATTTTATCATTTATTTAGGCTCTTCTGAGCCTCCCTAACTCAGTTCTACAAGTTCTAAGCAAAATCGAGGCTCCGGTACCCACCCGGAGCCCCGGGAAGTCACCCCTCCCTGCCGGGTTTAACTCTCAGACACAATTTTGCGGCAAGAACGGCCTTCAAAATAATTTTAAAATGAATTTTTAGTCCAGCATCTCCCCATCACCTCCGGAGCTAACCCTATGCTCCTCATATCCCCTCACACTGTACCCAAAAAAGAAGCCTTGGCCCCTTTAAGGCCGGCCCTGCATCCTCTAACTAGGCATAAACCAGGGTTAGCAATGCTTTCGCCATTCCCGGAAGAACCCTGATTCTGCCCCACAGCCCTGCCAATGCCCTTAGCCAGCTCTGGGCAGACAGAAACAACCCCAGAGCTGACAGACAGCATTGGGAGTCTCTCCTTCATCCCAGCACCGGCTACCAGCCACGATCTGCAGTGTCCGATGCCGATTGTGGCACCCATGACTCTCCTCTGCCCGATTCGCCTGTCTCGGCCACTATCACAACAGCTCTCCAAACACCATTTTTTATATTTAAGTCATGCTGTCGCGGTTCCTGGTTTTAAATCACATTTCATGAAATACAGCCTACCATTGTATCTGCAGACATGGCACCATTTTCAAGAAATGTATTTATCTGAATTGCTGCCACAGCCATCTCAAAGTTCATTCAATGTTTAAAACGGCAGCCATACGTTTACTTCTAAAACTGCATAGCTTATAGCCCCTGCTCCTTTCTTTCTTTCTTTTTTAAACTATAGCCATGCTTCTTTTCTCCTCCAACTGCAAAGCCCAGCCAGCAACCACCACGGAGCCCAGGTAAATAAATATTTATTTCTTTTTAACTTCTGGTTACATCTATCAGTACCATCTGGATATAACAATGGATAGACATGCTTACTAATGATTACTGGCATCTTATCAAAAGAAAACACTGTACCATGGGTTTTCCCTGATGTATTTGAAACTTCTCACCTTTAATATGCCAGGGCTGGTACAGCTGACAGGGCGTCTTGTTTGACAGCTACTGAAATCTGTAGTTGTAAGGCAGACAGAGTGGGTTCCGTGGCTGGTGGTCTGCCTTCAGTCTAAGGATAAGAGGCAGTTATGTACTGGTTATATGCTGTAGGCTCTCTGTGTTAGATAGATTTTTGTATTAGAGTATTACCACTGATGCAGGCACGGTTGCTGAAACATGGTCCATGCTAGGTTTTACTGATGTACAATGCACTCATATTGTGTTACTATTATACCTATAATAAGTGCATTTTTCCTAGCAATAAAAGGTGTCGGTACTCAAATGCAAGGCACTGAGGCCCATTTGTCAATATATGAGGCCGATAGGTCAATTTTACCAGACAATGCAAAAGATGCCAGTACTCAGTACAACCGAGTAACCCCTCAAAAAAGCTCTGCCTGCAATTGTTTTACTCATATGAGTGCAATTTAATTTATATGTACAACAGTCGCATGTATGTTGTCTATGTATATGGATTTATGTGTGATTATGGTCTTGTGTGTGATTTGTTTATTAAAAGCTGATGTTTGCATTGAGTGTGGTTTTATTTATAATATTTCTACCACGTTAGTTGCTCCCCTACTCTTTTTTGGTGTTATCTTATCGAAATATGCCTGGGCCATGAGTCTAAAATCAAAAACTGGTCTTGAAATGGCCAATACCTTTGAAAAAGTATTTAAACGTTGTTGTACACTTAAAAAGGCAAAGCCAGAAAAAGATAAAGAGTTTTTAAACTGGTCTCTGCAGATGCTATTGTAAAGCAGAGGAATCCATCATTTTGTGACCAACGGCAACAACTTTTATCCATATAGGGCCCTTATTGAACTGCTTCTCAATTATGGCAAAGTCCTCCGCAAAATTCAGTTTAGAAGTGGTTTGTTTTATAAAGATACCACCAGGAGCCACAAGGTGATGGAAAGAGGAGCCTGTAATAGGGGTTTAAACAGAAGAGCTTGCTTCACAGTTTCTAGCCACAAGGTGGAACTGCTGGCCCATACAGATCTGTTTTTCCAAGAGAAACTACTCCTCAATGGGATAGATGTCAAGATCAAGTTGATCTGAAGTAAAGATATCTTCTGTTTAATGAGCAGGGACACCAAAGAGCGCTACAACTCTAGATCTTATCTGCCTCGCTATTCGTCAAGAAAGTAAAAGTGTCACCAAGGGTAAGGCTGGGGCATGCAGAGGTGCTGTTGAAGGCAAACATCATGTATGCCATAGATCATGTGGGGCTGAAGGTATTTAGCATATCATCCAGAGCTTGCCTTACCAGCTAGGAAAATCTTTTTGGGTCTATTGCCTAAATTCATCATGCTGTACTAACTAGAGAGTTCTCTATCTTTAATTCATTCAATATGGAGAGGAAATAAACAATGCAAGATTAAGGAAGATAACCCTCTTAATCCCTCCTGTAAAGGGATGGCTGAAACTAGCACCTTTTAGAAACCTATCTGTGCCAGGACACCGCTGTAAATTCGGATGTGGACAATTTGGGTTACACAGTGTATTCCTTATATGAAATGGAAATACATGTGTAGATTTTTGACCCATCCAGGTCATACTCTGACCATGCCCTTGACATGCCTTCTTGCAATTTCTACATATTATGGACATCCATGTGTTAATTTAGCCCTTTCTAAAATTGTCATTTACATACGTAATGCTAGATTTTTCATTTTGTAATTGTGAATATGGGTATTCACACATACATCCTCACAACCTAATAGTGCACCCTATTACTTAATATCTTTACATCATATACTCTGGGCCATGTTTACTAAATCTTATCATTGCTGTTGCCATAGCCCATTATATTAGTATGGTCCACATGGCCATTAGTGCATGCTAATGTCCATTAGTTCATGCTAAGCTTCAAAAGAAAAACATTGTCCATTGTGTTTGCAAACTACAATTCAGCAACCTTTCCAAAAACCTAAATATATTCAAACTTGTTCTGTTCATCTCTCACACACCAAGGGGTATGTTTACTAAACTGCGCTAAAGTGCGCGGCGCACATTAGCGTGCGCTAAGGTACCTTAGCGCACGCTAATGTCACGTTACGGGGCACAAATGTGCCCCGTGCACGGTGCACTAAAGTGCACGCTCATGTGCGCGGCGCGCTAATGTGCGATAAAGGCGTGGAAAGGCTCCTGGAGGGCGGAGGAAGGCTCCCCAGGGGTGGAGAGAAGGGGTCAATGGGTGGAGATTGGGAGGGGAGAGGCTCCCCGCACACTAGCGGGGCTGAAATTCAAGGCAAAAAATTACCGCGAGTGAAAACCTCGCGGTAGAGCCGATTTAAAGGGAAGAGAAACCATTTCTGTCAGCAATGTACAGCAAAACCAGGGAAACCTACAAAACAGTGATAAGCGTGATACATGTGCACGGAACAAAAGTGCAAATAAACATTGAAAATGACCCCAACAAAATAAAAAAAAATTATAATCAAGCTGGGCAATAGTGATAGTAATGGGAAACATCAAAAAACACTCCCAAGAAAGCCGCAAAAAATAAATATGAATTTTAGAAGGGTCTACGCTCCGTCCCCATACAAGGTGAATGATCCCACAGTGAAATAGCACTGATCAGGGTTTCCCTCTCCATTGGACAGGTTACCTATGGCATGCACATGTTCCACAACAGCAGGGCGGGCAGGTCAGAATGGGCAACTGGACAGATGCTGGGAAAGGGGATACAGAGGGCTGCAGGCGGCAAATGCTGTTGTGCAGCTGGGGCACAGTGCGGACTAGGCAGATGCCTAGATGGCACTTAGGAATGTTGAAACAGAACAGCAGCCAGACAGCAACTGATGAGGGCCCAACATGGGCACGAGAGTGTTTAGCACAGTGTCACAGGGGATAGTACCCAGCAGGTACCCCCAAGAACACAGAACATTGGCAGGCGGTGATTGGGAGACGTGTGGACAGATATGCAGGCACCCCTACTCCAGAACCCGCACCATAGGCAGCTGTCTACCCGCACACAGGATGGCCTGAGACTGCGTACCACCAGCACCACCAGCAGAAGGGCATGTCAGCAAGGTGGCACAGGGGTACTGGAGGTGGAAGGGGGCAGTGACAGCTGCCCAGAGCAGACCATGGCCTAGCCCTGTGTAGGTGGGTGCCGTGCACTGCAACAAACAGGCCCTGCTGGACAAACAGTCATGGTATCATCAGGGAATGCACTGTCTCTGTGGCAACATGGTGGTGCAGTGCACACAACCAGCGTGTTAGGAGACAGAGGTTCACAGATTCAAGCCCCAGCTGGGGCTCCTGCCAATCCAGTCACCATATTTTACCCACAACTAAATCATGATAGTAAAGATGAACCTTTATTGCAGAGAACATAAGCATGGCTCAAACACCTCTATTTTACCCTACAGAGCACAGACACCAGAAACATGCACATTACCTAGAGCAGATTTCCCCAAATGCAGTCCTGGAGGGCCACAAATCCTTCAGGGTTTATGCTGGCTACAATCTAAGGATGGAGCGGTACTGGTGGTGGAGGTGGCAGCAGCTGGTGGCCACAGCAGACCATGACCTAGCCCTGTCCAGGTGGGTGCCGTGCACTGCAACAAACAGGTCCTGTCGGATGTACAGTCATGGACTCCCCAGGGAATGCAGCATATCTGTGGCAACACGGTGGTGCAGTGCACACAGACAGTGTGTGCAAGAACAGAAGGTCACAGGTTCAAAGCCCAGCTGTGGCTACTGCCAATCCAGTCCACACATTTTTCCCACAACTAAACCGTGATAGTAAGGACAAACCTTTATTGCAGAGAACATACACATGGTTAATACGCCTATATTTTCCCCCACCGAGCACAGACACCATAAACAGGCGCATTACCTAGAGCAGAGTCTCCCAAAAGCAGTCCTGGAGGGCCAAACACCATTCAGGTTCCATGCTGCCTCTAATAAAGATGCCTGTGCTGCATATCTATGCACCACCCCCATGGTATGCAGATGTATCATGCATATTCATAAGGGACAGCATGAAAACCCGAACAGTGTTTGGCACACCAGGACCGGAGTTGGGAACCTCTGCCGTAAAGCAGCAGCCAACAGGGGAAGACACACCCACACCCACAGGCCCCATTAGCCAATGCCTCCTGGAGAGGCAGGACATTGGGCCCTGCGTGCATCTCCCAATACTAGCACTTGCATACCTTAGCAATGCCACCCTACACCTGGGTATTCGGTACACAGCTATCAAACGTTTGCTATGATTACTGGCAGATAGCAATTCCTACGTTAAGCACAGTTTGCTGATTGAGCTCCATCATAACAATCTTTCTGATGTCTGTGATGTGTGCTTCAGGTCTGGTCTCTGACAGTGTTTACCAACCTGGGGAGTGACCCCCAACAGTATTGCATACCATATCCATGCCTGTACTGTGCCCAGGACTGGTGTGGTGGCCAGGGCTGCTAATCTCCTCTATAGTAGCACAATGCTGGCATAGGTGTGGGAGTGTTTGTCTGTCTATCCAGTGTGTGGTGGCTGCAAACACCCTCCACAGCCCACACTGCCAGAACTGTTGCCAGTATTGGCCTGCCAATGTGCATAATGAGGAGCAAGGTACCATGGGTATAGCCCGGACAGGGTGGCCTGGCCAGGATGCATCTGCACAGGGCATGGGGCACTGGCTGGGACATTGTAGTGCCCGGCCACCACCTACACAGACAGGGTGGCCACAGCATGTCCTGCTGGGAGATCACTCTCACCCTGACTGTGCAGTGACCACGGCATGGCTAGGCACCCCCATAGTGCAATATAGTCTTTCTTTTATGTGATATTTATGGGTTTCCTTTTGGGGCCCAGTCACTGACTTATCTGCTTGTTGTGTATACTGATATCCCAGTTCTGGGTGCATGCATTTCCACCAGGAACATGCACTATGGAATAGCTAGCAGACTGTTTGCAGCTGGTATGTGTCTTGATGGAGCGCCTTGCAGGATGCAGCAGCTGAAGGCTTGCTGCAGGAGACTATCAGATAGTGGTGGGGTGATGCTTAGCATATCCAGGCCTAATGTCTGTCTGCTATTGTGTTATGGATGTGTACAGAGCTGCATTGACTGCCCTGTAGGTGTCTGTTCCCCAGCAGGACTAGGGTTGATGGTCCCCTCTACTGCCACCATTGCAGGGAGGTAGAATGTGGATCTGTTGATGGGAGGCCCTGTTTACCACCCTCAGCCCTGGAGGAGGAGGGTGGTGGTACATAATCCTCCTAGGGGTCCATAGGGGATACACCTGACTGAGACATACAGATATATCCAAGGTGTGTCTGCAGAAACTACCTCTCTCACACATTAGCACTGCTGGGGACCTGCAGCATGGCCTATTTCTGCCATGGAAGGTGCTGTGGACCTGGTGCTGGGCGCCCCACCGCACAATGTGACAGTGTGTAGCTACTCTGTGCCAGTAACACACATGGTCAGTTCCCCCTACCAGGCCGAGGTGCTGTGGGGGTGCATACCCCATCTTGTGTTCATCTGTAGACAGCTGATTTGCATGTGCAGTGTATCATGGGTACGTGTGGGCTAACCCTATCCTGGTGACCACAGCAGACTGTCTGTTTGGTGACGTGAAGTCCCTCTGCAGCCAGCCAGGGGCTTGCTAGCAGCTATAGAGCTGTAGCCCACTGGTTATTTCACTGTCTGTGGAGTCAGAGTTCATGGTTTCAAATCCACAGTGGGGTTGTTTGATAGGGCTGCCCAAAGCATTATCTCTTTTTAATGTACATTATTGCTGCCAGCAAAAACACCCTCAGCGTACTGTACCCATAAGGTGCCTCAGAGGGCGCTGTATAGGGCGCCCTATAGGGCACCTTATGGTTACCATCCATATAAGGTGCACTATACGTTATCCTGTGGAGCGACTTATAGTGTGCCCTATAGGGGACATTATAGGATGCCATGGCGGACAGTGCACTTTATAATGTGCCCTCTGGGGTACCTTATGAGGCGCCTTATGCAGCACCTTATGTTACAATACTTTGAGGGTGTGTTTAATGGCAGCACTAATTAAAATAAAAATAACATGCCTCCTAAAGCAAGATTACCTATAACAGGTAATGCCTCAGCCAGCCTTCTTCATTAGGCACAGTGGGGGATTGAACCCATGACTCCTGCATCATTGGTCAGTGTCTTAACCATTGTGCTACACTGCTGCTCTTCCTTGAATGTCAGCGCACCTACTTAAGATTTTCATTCGTTACACTGCACAGTGCTGCCATCAAAAACAGTGCTGTGACCTTGCGGTGCCTCATACGGCACCCTATAAAGCACCCTATAAGCAACATTCTAGGGTGCCTTGGCAGACAGTGCACTTTAAAATGTGCCCTCTGGGGTACCTTATGGAGCGCCTTATGTTACAGTGCTTTCAGAGTGTGTTTGCTTGTAGCAGTAATTAAAATAAAATTAATATGCCTCAGACTGCAACATTACCTATAACAGGTAATGCCTCAGCCAGCCTTCTTCATTCGGCACAGTGGGGGATCCATAATCCCTGCACCATCCGTCAGTGTTTTAACCAGTGTACTGTGGCTCTGTTTTTGTGCTTGCACATCAGCGCGCCACTTATGCTTACCGCGCAAGTTTCTCATGCGCTAATGTGCGCGGCGCACATGAGCGCACAGTACACATTAGCGCATGATTAATCCAGGTTTGCTTTTTTCAGACTGAAACGCCCACTCCTTATATGGCATCCCGCACACTAGCGCGGCACGCACCTAACGGGGTTTTAGTAAACATACCCCCAAGACTCAGTAAAGTAATAAGCATGATTAAAATAATGTTGATTCAAGGGAACAGAAAGCCCATTGCTTTATTCTTTCAATATCTTAATTTTAAAAATCTTATGCCTTTCACTTTTGAATCTACACACATCTTCATCTCAGATTTGCCTGCACTAGAACAGCAGCTGTTAGATTTCTTATGTGCATGGTTTTCAAATGTCCGCCTTGTGTTGTATAAACTTGTCGTGTAGATCTAATTACCTTACATTGTTCATAGCCTTCTGCGAAGCTGTATCTCTTCTAGTCTGCTTCCATATAGAAGCTTTTCAAATGCATTCTAGGAAATGCTCTTTTATATTCACTAAGCTGATCAGTCCTTCCAGTCTTGTCTTTGCCTCTACCCTTTCTTGTGAATATAATTATTACTGACAGTTTCCAATTCTGAGTTATTTCCACAGTTTCTCCAGGGCATATTACCTGTGTAAAGATGATTTATGCACCAGAAACAAGGTTGAATCAGCCAATCTCTTGGATTCAACTTTTCCCACTGTTTAATGCAAGTCTTTTCTGTATGTATAATCAACTCAGATTCTAAATGTGTGAGTTAAGTACAAATATTTTTGGGGAAACCAGAACAAAACTAATCATAAGTAGCAAAACAAGTAATAATCACCATGCTTGGGGATAATGAAAGATAAACCTCTGGTGGTGATAAGGATATTCTAGACTCAAATCTTGGTCAAAGCACAATTTATTTATTTTATTTATTTAGCTGTATTTTTATCCCGCTTTTCACCGGGTCAAAGCGGTGTAACAAATAAGGGGGGGGGGGGGTTAATCGGTTATAGGGTAGGGCCATCACCGGGGGGACAACATTGATGATTTTGACAGAGGATGGACATAGACATGGACAAGGGGACACAGATTTTTGAACATGAGTTCTTGAGGGTGGGGTTTAGGGGGGTGGGGTGGTTATTTTTGGGAGGGTGTTCCAGTTTAGCTTATACTAAGCATGAGAAACATCCTCTTGATTGTTAACATTAAACAATGTCTTAATTTCCTCAAAACGGCACTTACGTAGAGCTAGAGTTATTAATGTGCACTACAGCATTAGTGTGCACTAACACTTTTAATGTGCATTATTATTAAGCAGGCCCCACTGTATAAAATAGGACCTGCAGAAAAATAATGCATGCTAATTGCATTGGCATGCACTTTGATATTGCACATTAGTAACTTGTTGTACAGAAAAATGCCATTCGAGACAGTGATTACTACTACTACTGATCATTTGTATAGCACTACAAGGCATACACAGCACTGTAAAGAGATATGCAAAAGACAGTCCCTGCTCAAAAGACAGTGTACCATAAGATAAGAGATATGATAGAAGTCTATAAATTAATGAACGGAGTGGAATGTGTAAACATAGATTGATTGTTTACGTTATCAGAATATAGAAAGACTAGGGAACATGCAATGAAGCTACAGGGTAAACTATTTAAGACAAATAAGAGAAAATATTTTTTCACTCAACATGTAATCAAACTCTGGAATTTGCTACCGGAGGATGTAGTAAAGGCTGTTAGTGTAGCTGGGTTTAAAAAAGGTTTGGACAAGTTCCTGGAGGAAAGGTCCATAAACCATTATTAAAAAGGGACCCAGGATATCAATGCTTGACCCAATACAAGCATTGTGGAACCTGTGTCTTTTGGGGAAACTGCTAGGTACGTATGATCTAGATTGGTCACAGTTGGAAACAGGATACTGGGCTTGATGGACCTTGGTCTGACCCAGTATGGCGTATCTTATGTTAAGGACCCTCCATCATCTATGCCCGCTCCTAGACCCCTCAGATTTTCGTACAGTCTTCCAATCTTCATCTTCCCACACTTTGACTATGACAATATTATTCTTCATGGCCTCCCAAACACACTCTCCAACCACTCCAATTGGCCATGAATACAGTTGCCCGATTAATCCAAGGTGTGTCCAGGTATGAGCATATCTCACCCATCTTGATGCAGCTACACTGGCTCCCCATAACTAGCCGTTTGATCTACAAAGTCCTTCTACTCACATTTAAGATTCTACACGAGTTATCTGCATCCTCCCTGTCATCAATGATACAACATACCCCAGACAACAGAATGAGAAGATCAAGCATGGTGAACACTGATTACACCTTCAGCAATAAGGACTTGCCTCAGGCCGCCAGGAATTGTGCCTTTTCCTTATATGCACTAACCCTCTGGAATGCCTTTCATGCCTCGATCCGAGCCATCGCTGACCAGTCCACCTTTAGAAAGGCCTTAAAGACTCACCTGTTCCAGCTAGCTTATGACCACACACCTTAATTAAGGGCCTTCATAGTGCTAGCTTCCTGATTTAAATAACATATACCTGAGGCTCGGCCACATAACTTGTAATTAGTTCTCCCACTCTCCCCTAATTCCCCTGCCCCATCCCTCCCCTATTCCCCTACCCCATCCAAGTTCTTATCCCCATGGAATGTTGTTACCGCTTGTTTCTATTCATTACTTGTTCTTTGTAAACTAGATTCTATGTTTAATGCCTGTTCTATGTAAAGCTGCTTGACTGTTCATGTTCTATGTAAACCACGCTGATACTAAATAGTGAGGTATATAAAAGCAAATAAATAAATAAAAGAGGTTACAGTCTAGTCAACACAGACAACACAACTGCTGGGGACAAGGATATGTCTAGGAGAATGGCAAGAAAACACATAGTTGAAGATCAAGAGACTATGCAGATCAGAATCCAAAAGAAAAGTGGACTGCCTGAGGAGGGGTGTGGGAAGAGATAAGAGAGGTAGTTAGGAGCAGCAGAATGAGTGCACTTATAGGTCAGTAGGAGAAATTTGAACCGCATATGGAAACTGATAGGGAGCTAATGAAGTGACTTGAGAAGAGGGGTTATATGAGCATATCTAGTTTGGTGGCAGATTAGCCGCACAGTTGAATATTGAACAGATTGAAGGGGAGAGAGATGATTCAGAGGGCGACCAGCAAGGAAGGTTGCAATAGTCTAAATGAGAGGTGACTAAACAGTGGATACGTGTTTTAGTAATGGATTCAGAAAGGAAAGTCAAATTTTGCTCATGTTATAGAGAAAGGAAAAACAGGTTTCAGCTATTAGTTGGCGAAAGAGAGGGAGAAGTCAAAGATAACCCCGGAGTTGTGAGAAAGGAGTAGAGTGCAAAGAGGCAATTTTCGATAGGCTTTAAAATATGCAAAGCCAAATGGTAAACAGTTCTGATGTGTATTAGCACACGGTAACAGTGTAACACCTCAGTAATCATTACCATATTGGTATAAGAGTCATCGCACACTAATTCACACACTAACTGCATAACCTGTTAAAGAAGTGGGAAATGAGTGAATTGTAGGCTGGAGAATAGCTATGTCCTGCGCTTTGCAGTTGGTACACAGTAGATTACCATGTGCTGTCACTGTTAGAGATAGTGCAGATGCACTCAGGGAAGGTAATTTTTCTCTATGTATTTCACGCCTATTTGATATAATACATGTATACATTACTTTATAAAATAGGGGCATAAGTGCTGAAAATGTGCCTTATATCTATGCATAATCACTTACATCAGCCCTATAAATTCTGTAAATGCCCACATCTAAATCTGTCAAGAATGCACGTAAATAGGAGCATTTAATTTTTTTTTTTTGCTGTATTTATATGCTATGCCCACATTCTGCTCCTGTGCATACCCACAGTAAAAGTGTGCCATTGGCCATACATGTGTACTTATATTGCATGTCCCTTCCTATAATCTGGTACAAAAAGGAAATGTGCCTCAGTGGGAAGATCATTTAAGCTTTGATGTTCTTCCATTCCTTGGGAAAATCCCCTTGTTTCTTTTCCCTGTGCCATTATAGATAAAATTAGTTTCGAAAGTATCTATGCAAAGTCTGCTTCTAGGCCTCATGATTCATTTTCTTAAATAAAGTAGTGTGGTAGCCATGTTAGTCCACATGAATGCACAGAAATAAAGGTGAACAAATGGTACCAGTTAGTGCAATAGAAAGATAATACGTTATTGGGTAGATTCTGGGGGCCAAATAGTGGAGTTGAACATCCAGGATGGACGTCCAACCCCTGTTCAGGCCCTGGACATGATTCCCTGCACAACACTCCCCACGTGTACAGAGGGTTTGTTGGAGAGCACTGGACAGGGGCAGGAGGTGGAGGATGAGAGGTAAAATGTGGGTGGAGCAGGGTCTCGCCAACTCACTCAGACATACAGAGCCTATTCTGTCCTTAGAGGTGGAATAAGTTCCATAGACGGCAGCGATTGGGCCAGACAGGCCCCCTCAAAGCAGCATCAGGTGAGCCCCCTCCACCCAATCCCAGCCCTGGCAGACTCTGTTGAGGGTCGGGGCAGTGGGGAAAAGGCACCATATTTCATTTCATCCAGACTGCACTCCTGCTGAGTGTCCCGATGCCATGGAGATGGAATGCCATGTCACTGGCACACCAGCAGAAGCATAGGGCAGGTTAGACAGGCAGGGCAATGGATGTTCTGTGCTGCTGAATTGGGGACAGCCCTCTCCATCTAAGTGCCTGATTCTGTAGCCGCAGGAACATCTAGCTCCCATGGTTGCAGAATCGCGTCTGCTTTGGGCCTGTCCAATTTTTGGATGGCCTGGACATGCCCCGTGCAGAATTGCCCTCCACGTGTCTGTTTACCTTTAGTTCTTTTTTCCTAGAGAAACTGAGGGTGCAAAGGAGAGAGAGAAGAGTGGGCACACCACCTTCTGAGGCCAAGACAATTTCACTCAGGAATAAAATTGAAATTCTCTCTGTAAAGCAATTATGGATGCAATCACTGAGAAAAAAAAAAGTCTCAGCAAGTGCACAAAATACACAGTTTGCAAGTTCCCTAATTACTGCTTTCAAATCGGGTACTCCACAACTCAGGTACATTCTCTGAAATCCCATCATGTCCAGCACACTGGCTTTCCCTCCCTCCAAAAACCTGAAAGACAGGAGCCATCTGATCTTTATATTGTCAAGTAAAACATACTGTCTACAGAAATTACACCACCTATCGGGAATAGTGAAATAGAATTAAAAGATGCAAGTCTATTAAGGCAAAGGCTCTGAGGGAAGTTTCTGAAGGTGGGACACTAATAGGCAGTAAATAATACAGAATAATGGTACAGGTAACTTCATTTACTCATATGACCAAGTCCGGCACTGTCCTTGACCTATGAAGAATGCAGTGGGGCTTGCTGTCTTCCTCCTCAGTGCCTCTCAGAAAGTTTCCCACTGCAGCCTTGCTGCCTCTCCTCATGAATGGCAACAAAAGAACCCACTTCCTGCTAATCTGAATACAATAAGGCAGCCACACCTCACTCGGTGTCATGGCTCCCACGCATCTTGCCTGACCAATCTTTCCCTTTTCTTGAATGACTCCTAACTTGTTACTGCTACAAATATGAAAAAGAAGAAAGCAGCACAGTGCTTTGGATGCAACGTTTTGTTACTGAGAGGTGGGGACACATCAAACATGCTGCATGCACATGGGTTCCAAAGCTGCTTTTTGTTCTGCCTTTCTGCTGTCCATTGCTTTCCACCATTCATCCTACAGCTGGGCCCAGCCCGGCTCACTGTGCCAACTGTGCTGCCCCCCCATGACTGCTGCCCTGTACAAGTACACAGTTTGCACAGTGAGTCACACTGGTCCTGGTTGAACAATAGATGGCAATGGCAATTGGTTTGCAAGAAAGTGGTCAGTCAGTAAGCTCTTCATACTTCTTTGTCCTCTGCTTCATATTACGTTCCTACGAGGGGGTACTGGATGAGGGTGAAAGGGGATAGACTCAGGAGTAATATGCAGAAATATTTTTTTTACAGAAAGAGTGGTAGGTGTGTGGAATAGTCTCCCAGTGGAGATAGTTGTGACAAGGAAAGTATGGGGTCTATTCTGCACTGCAAATAGTGGGGATAGACATTCCCCTTTCGTCCCTGGCAAAAGCTTCCCCATATGAATGGGAAGGCTTAGATGGAGGTGGGAGGGGGCATTGCAAAGGTGAGAGCAGGAAGTAGGCAGTCCATGACCCTGGACATACAGGGCCGATTCTGAAGTCGGCCCTGTATGTCTGGGGCCTCAGATCTAGATGGGAGACGGCAGGCCTGGGCAGCAGCAGAGAAGTGATGGGATACAAGGGGTTCCCCGCAGCCCAACCCTGGCCATTGAAGACTATATTGGGTGTCAGGCTGTGGAGAGAGAAGATTGTGGTCGGCGGCCATGGATCCCAGCTCCTGAATGGAGCCACAGTGCCATGGCAATGGAATGCAATGGCACCGCGGTTCCATTCAGGAGCCTGACTGAGTTAGCCAGGCAGGGATCTGTATGTACAGTTCGATCTGAATCAGGTCCTGGCCTGCACATACAGGCCCTAGACCTGATTCTGATCCTGCAGGGCACGTCTAGCCCCCAGGAGATCAGAATCAAGTCTACCTCTGTGCGTCCCGATTCCGACTGGACACACAGGGGCCTGGATGCACACATTAGAATGTTCCTCCACTTGAATTCAAGAAAGAATGGGGCAAACACAGTAGATCTCTAAAGGAAGGGCAGACTAGAAAGGCCATATAGTCTTTTTCTACTGACATGTTTCTATGTATCTCTTCTCCTCTCTGCCCTTTTCTCCTTTCCATCTCTCTCTCTCTGCTTCATCTTTGTCTCTCCATCTGTACATGCTGTTTCTTTCTCCCTATCTATCAATATTTCCTCTATCTCACAGTAACTCTCTGTGTGGCTGTCTATCTCTGTGACTGGTTATGTGTGTGTCTCTGTGTGTGGCTGTTAACAGAGGTGAATCCAGTGGTTTTGGTGGCAGGCATGATGTTAATGGTAGTGGATCTGGTGACACTGGTGATAAATCTGCTCTTATTAGTGGTGGGCAAGCTTTCAAACATAAGTGCTGCAGAAGGTCTTTAGGTCCAAGAACCAGTTCATAGATTTATCTGAAGAGCAATGTGTATGTACGCTTAAGTGTGACAAGGAAACCATTCTTTACCTATACCATAAGCAAGAGGTTCAGCTCTGCCTGCTGCTTGGAGGGGTCACATCATGACAGTCCACCTGACGCATACCACAGCCCTTGCCTTCTTCACCATAGGCAACTTCCAGACCACTCTGGAGGCCTCAGCCAGCATAAGCCAACCTGCTATCTCTTTCTACATCACGCATAAGAATGTACGAACATAAGATATGCCATACTGGGTCAGACCAAGGTCAATCAAGCCCAGTATCCTGTTTTTAACAGTGGCCAATCTAGGTCATACGTACCTAGCAATTTCCCCAAAAGACACAGGTTCCACAATGCTTGTATCAAGCATTGTGTCAAGCATTGTGTCAAGCATTGATATCCTGGGTCCCTTCCTAATAATTGTTTATGGACCTTTCCTCCGGAAACTTGTCCAGACCTTTTCTTTTATTAGTCTTAAATAGTTTACCCTGTAGCTTCATTGCATGTCCCCTAGTCTTTCTATATTCTGATAACGTAAACAATCGATCTACGTTTACCTGTTTCACTCCATTCATTAATTTATAGACTTCTATCATATCTCCCCTAAGCCGTCTCTTTTCCAGGTTAGAGAGGCCTAACCTTTTTAGCCTTTCTTCATAGGGGTATCCTTCCATCCCCTTTACCATTTTGGTGGCTCTTCTCTGAACCTTTTCTAATAACGCTATATTTATTTATTTATTTAACAGTCTTTTCTATACCGCCCCTTCCAGAGATCAGGGGCGGTTTACATTGAACATTAAACAGAACAATTGTATACTTCTGTATACATTTACAAGGAACATTATGCTTTAACTATATACAGGTGTACTTACAGGGAACATATTTTGAACATTATTTTGAACATATTTTGAACAACATTTTGAACATATTTTGAACATTAACTATAACAGAGCTTTTCAAACTATTTACAAGTTATATACATGGAGCGCATCTTAGTTAGTTACAGTGGTGAAATAGTCAACTGTTTGAGTGGTTCATATACTTTTTAAGATACTTTTTAAGATACGGCGACCAGAATTGCACACAATATTCAAGGTGCGGTCTCACCATGGAACGATACAGAGGCATTATAATAATCTTTGTTTTATTTTCCATTTGTTTCCTTATGATTCCTAGCATTCTATTTGCGCTCTTGGCCGCCGCTGCACACTGGGCCAAAGGTTTTAACATATTATCCACAATGATGACTAAGGGGGATATATACTAAAGTGCGGTAAACGTGACTAACGCGCGTTATACGACGTTAACGACCGTAAGTGCCGTATAACGCGCGTACTGACGCGCTAACGACCGTTAACGTCATACTACGCGCGTTAACCGTAGTTAACGATCGTAAAGCTCCGCGGCGCATTAAAACAGCGCAGAAGGTGGAGAGTGGGCGGAGAGAAGGGGTCAATGGGCGGAGAGTGGTGGGGAGAGGCTCCCCTCATACTAACGCGCTGATTTCAGAGCTCAATTCCAACGCGAATGAAAACCTGTCGTTAAAGGCATTTAAAGGGAAGAGAAACCATTTCCGTCAGCAATGTACAGAAAAACCGGGGAAACCCACAAAACGTGAGCAGTGTGATACATGTGCACAGAACAAAATTTCACATAAAACGTTAAAAATGACCACAAGAAACATTTTAAAAAGCATAATTCAGCTGGAAAACAGTGATATCAATGGGCAACAAGGAACAAAACGCCCTGGAAAGCACCAAAATAAAAAGAAATGATGTGTGGAAGGGTCTACGCTCCGCAGACCCTTTCAAAGAGCATTACATTGTAATGGAGCTGTCCTGGGCGTGTGGTGTAACGTTTCCCAATGATATCATTGTTGCCCAGCTTGGTTATGGGTGTGTGCCCCTTTTCAGAGGTCTTTTCTGAGGTTTATGGGCACCTTTGTCTGCATACAAGGTAAATGAGGCCACAGTAAACCTGTTGCAGAGCAGGGTTTCTGACTCGTCAGGCCGGTTTAACTAACTCCAGGGACTGCACTGTCTCTATGGCCACAGTGTGGTGCAACAGACACAGCCAGTGCCTGTAAGACCAGAGGGTCACAGGTTCAAATCCCAGCTGGGGCTCCTGCCAACCCAGTCCCCATAGTTTTACCCACCACTAAACAGTGATAGTAAAGACACTCCTTTATTGCAGAGAACATACGCATGGCCTATATTTTACCACACCAAACACAGACACCAGAAACAGGCACATTACCTAAAGCAGAGTCCCGCAAATGCAGTCCTGGAGGGCCCCACACCATTCCGGCTTCATGCTGCCTCTAATAAAGATGCCTGTGCTGCATAGCTATACACCACCCCCATGGTATGCAGATGTAGCTCATGCATATTTATGAGGGACAGCATGAAAACCCGAACAGTGTTTGGAACACCAGGACTGGAGTTGGGGAACTCTGCCGTAAAGCAGCAGCCAACAGGGCCACACACCCACCCACAGGCCCCATTGGCCAATGCCTCCTGGAGAGGCAAGACATTGGGCCCTGCCTGTATCTCCCAATACTAGCAGATGCATACCTTAGCAATGCCACCCTACACCTGGGTATATGGTACAGAGCTATCAAACGTTCCCTATGATAACTGGCAGATATCAATTTCTACGTTAAGCACAGTTTGCTCATTGAGCTCCACCATAACAATCATTCTGATGTCTGTGGTGTTTGCTGCAGGTCTGGTCTCTGACAGTGTTCACCACCCTGGGGAGTGACCCCCCAACAGCCTTGTGTACCATATCCATGCCTGTACTATGCCCATGACTGGTGTGGTGGGTATGGCTGCTGACCTCCGCTATAGTAGCACAATGCTGGCATAGGTGTGGGAGTGGCTGTCTGTCTATCCAGTGTGTGGTGGCTGCAAACACCTTCCACAGCCCACACTGCCAGCAATGTTGCCAGTATTGGGCTGCCAATGTGCATAATGAGGAGCAAGGTACCAAAGGGTATAGGCCGGACAGGGTGTGCTGGCCAGGGTGCATCTGCACAGGGCATAGGGCAGTGACAGGCACATTATAGTGCCCGGCCACCACCTACACAGACAGGGTGACCTCAGTATAGCCTGCTGAGAGATCACTCTCACCTTGACTGTATAGTGACCACAGCATGGCTAGGCACTCCCATAGTGCTATCTAGTATTTCTCTCATGTGATAAATATGGGTTTCCTTTTGGGGCCCAGTCACTGATGTATCTGCTTGCTGTGTATGCTGACATCCCAGTTCTGGGTGCAGGCATTTCCACTGGGCACTAGCAGACTGTTTGCAGCTGGTAGGTGTTGTGATGGAGTGGCTTGCAGTGGCTGATGGCTTGCACCAGGGGAATATCAGATAGTGGTGGGGGTGCAGCATACCATATCCAGGCCTAATGTCTGTCTGCTATTGTGTTATGGCTGTGTACAGAGCTGCATTGACTGCCCTGTGGGGTGTCTGTTCCTCAGCAGGACTAGGGTTAATGTTCCTCTCTACTGCCACCTTTGCAGGGAGGTAGACTGTGGATCTTTTGATGGGAGACCCTGTTTGCCACCCTCAGCCCTGGGGGAGGGGGGTGGTGGTGCATGGGGGCTACACCTGACTGAAACAGACAGAGATGTCCAAGGTGGTCCTGCAGAACCTACCTATCTCAGACAGTAACACTGCTTTGGACCTGTGCCATGGCCTCTTTCAGCTATGGACGGTGCTGTGGACCTGGTGCTGGGCGCCTCACTGCACCCTCAGGGTGAGCACAGTACCCGCACAATGTGACGGTGTATAGCTACTCTGTGCCAGTACAACACACGGTCAGTACCCCCTACCAGGCCGAGGTGCTGTGGGGGTGCATTCCCCATGGTGTGTATCTGTGGACAGCTGATTTGCATGTGCATTGCATCATGGGTGTGACTGGCACAATCCAACCCTGTGCAACCCCAGCACCTGCTCACAGGCTCTGATAAACCATAGGCCATCACACGTACATCTGCTAGCATAATGCATAGGTGCAAGACACCCTACAGAGTCTGTAAAATAAGATGTCCACACTGGTAAAACCACACGTACCCACGCACGTAAAACCACACGTACCCACGCACGTAACATCACACGTACCCACGCACGATTGTACACGTGCAGCTACGCACGGACCAATGCACGCAACCTCGCACGCACCTAGGCACACTCCGAGTGTGTTTTTCTGACACCAATACTCAGCGTAACGTAAAACCTGCCTCCTTTTTCCCTCTGTAATGTACAGGGTGATGCCTGGGACAGCCTTCTGCGTTAGGCACACTGGGGACTTGATCCCATGCTGCCTGTAACAGCGGTCAGTACCGTAACCATTGTGCTACAGCTCTGTTTCAGTGCTTTGTGTCTGTACGTCTTCTTACGTTTAACGCGCAGTGACGTGCCACGGCGCCCGGTAACGCTCGTTAATTTTTTTTAACGCGCGTTAGTGCTGACGATGTACCGCCCATGTCCTTATTTGGGGTTTCTGTTACTACCGCGGCTCCTAACGCGAATTGCACTAACGCAGTTTAGTAAACATACCACTAAGTCTTTTTCCTGGGTGGTGGTTCCTAATGTGGAACCTTGCATCGTGTAACCATAGTTTGGGTCGTTCTTCCCTAGGTGCATAACTTTGCACACAGTTTCTAAATACTTTTCTTTGGAGACTCAATCAATCTATTTCTTTACCTGGAGCAATATGATCAATTGTCCTCTCCCAAAAATGCTATATAGTGCTCTAAAGCCACTTTTAATGTTTTTCACATTATGACACTAAGATAATTCTTCTTCACCACTTGTTCTGCATACTTCAGTAATGACATTTGATCTCTTCCAGGGCCTCTGCAATGTTCCAAAAGCTTGACATCTTAGGCCAACTTGGGTTTTTATCCTCACCTGCTGTAACTTCATTTGGTTTGGCACCTTTTATTGCTTCTTTCTTCTCATCCTCCACATCTTGCCTCACAGAAAATGTTTCTTGGATGGACTACCCTCAGCTCTGGAGCACACTGCCTGGTTCCTTTTCTCTCTCAAAGTTACTCATCCTCTACCTCTTATGGTCTGGATTTCTCTTTGCCTGCAGGTAGGAAACAGAAGGGTTGCTTAGTATTTCAGGAATTTAAATAGGCGGCATACCTGTAGCGTGAATGCGCATGTGAGACCTCTATACAGCACTCTTTTCAAATCCTTATGAAGTGGACCTCCTCAAACCATATCCTTCCATCAAGAGTGGGATAATATCTCTTGCCTACTGCACTATTGTTTGGCTGGCACCTTTAAGCCAAACCCTGATATACCTTCACACTGGGATGGAGGAAACAATGCATAGACATAGAGCCTGATTCACAAAAGGGCACATCTAGGCTGTCTGGATGGCCCCAAGCAAGATGGGCCTGTTAGGATCTGATTCTGGACCGTGGGAACAAAATGTTCCCGCGGTGCACAGAATCGGGCCCACGGACGATCCAGCATGCCCCTGCCACCTGCGGGGACGTATTCCCCACAGGCGCTCCCAGTTCCCATGGCTTAGGCACCCCTCATCCCCGCTGCTTGACCACGGCTGGCCTGTTGAGGCCTGGATCAGGTGGCAAGGATACTCCTGCACCCAGCCCCGGCCCTGGCCCCAATCACCTTCAAGATGGAATAATCAGCATGTCCTCTTTGACCCATCAGGACGACAGGGCTGTGACTGAATTAGCCCTGTACATCCTGCCAGGCTGGCCCATTCCCGCTCCGCCCAGATCCCCCCTCCTACTCCACCCCCCCCCCCCCCCCCCTCTGCTGGCTCTCCCCATCCTGCTGCTCAAGAAGTGCGGGGAGAGCCGGAGGGGGAATCGGACCCACATAGCTTCTTGGGCTGCAGGTCCCACTTGGATGTGTAGCCCCGCAACCCGCATACCAGAATCAGGTTCATAAGCTGCAAGACTTTCTAAATAACAAAAATCTATGGCTGAAGAACCTAGTAGCAGGGGACAAAATGGGAGGCATCCAGCTGGATGATCTCAGTCATGGTGATGCCATCAATAATGGGCAGAACCTGTTGTTCAATCTATGATAGATAGATCTGGAAAGAAGGTCCCTCTCCTGCTCTGGTTGCCTGCTTCACCTTGGCCTTCTTTCAATTTATTCCATTGTTTGTTTTGTAAATATTTATAGGCCGTGCCTGCACATCCAATAAAATCCTTATCTGAGTGATTAGCAAATTATATACATGTAGAATATAGTTAAGAAACAAATATTTAAAACAAAGCAAATAAGATCAATTATAGACATATAAAACTTGTTCTTCACTTTCTCTTATTTGGCTCTCAAAAGCACATGAAAACATATAGGGCTTTAGCTTCTCCCAGAATTATAGAAAAAAAATCTGTTCCTCTGTAAGTGAGACTCAAAACATACAGTATTCCAGATTCTAGGGGCTGCAGTTCAAAAGTAGTTGCCTGTGTCAATACAAGACATCTTTCACAAAGCAATGCTCCAACAATGGATAAATCCTGCAGAGTGAAGAGAACTGGCACTGCTCCCAATCCGCCCATAGTCTGCTTCAGTTTTAACCAGCCATTTGTTACGGCAGCAATATTCAGTCCCAACCAGATAACTTAACCTGTTAAAGTTAGGATAGTTGAATAGCAGTCTTAACTTTATCCAGTTATCACTATCAGGTTAGTGGCTGAATATAGCCACTAATAGATAGTAAAACTGAGCAATTAATCTCTGATTAGAAATAAATAAATTGTTGAGAGGTTTTTATTTAAAGCAAATCAGAGTATAGCATAGCATAGAAAGTAAAATACAGAAACAGTCTCTGAGTAGAAATAAATAAATTTATCTTCAGCAGCCCAGCACTCCGACCCTCCAGCTGCTCTCCCGGCGGGGATCGAGCGGGTCGGAGCACCAGGCCACCCCCACCAGGCCGCTCTGCCAAATCCGGGCAGCAGGAGCAGCAATTTAAAAAGAAGCGCCAGCCGGCGCGCGGCCTCTTCAGCAGCCCAGCACTCCGACCCTCCAGCTGCTCTCCCGGCGGGGATCGAGCGGGTCGGAGCACCAGGCCACCCCCACCAGGCCGCTCTGCCCAATCCGGGCAGCAGGAGCAGCAATTTAAAAAGAAGCGCCAGCCGGCACGCGGCCTCTTCAGCAGCCCAGCACTCCAACCCTCCAGCTGCTCTCCCGGCGGGGATCGAGTGGGTCGGAGCACCAGGCCACCCCCACCAGGCCGCTCTGCCCAATCCGGGCAGCAGGAGCAGCAATTTAAAAAGAAGCGCCAGCCGGCGCGCGGCCTCTTCAGCAGCCCAGCACTCCGACCCTCCAGCTGCTCTCCCGGCGGGGATCGAGCGGGTCGGAGCACCAGGCCACCCCCACCAGGCCGCTCTGCCCAATCCGGGCAGCAGGAGCAGCAATTTAAAAAGAAGTGCCAGCCGGCGCGCGGCCTCTTCAGCAGCCCAGCACTCCGACCCTCCAGCTGCTCTCCCGGCGGGGATCGAGCGGGTCGGAGCACCAGGCCACCCCCACCAGGCCGCTCTGCCCAATCCGGGCAGCAGGAGCAGCAATTTAAAAAGAAGCGCCAGCAGGCACGCCCGCGCCTTGCGGGCCCGCGCCTGAGGGCCGCGCAAGAGGGCCCTTTGGCACGGCCCTTAGGCAAAGGCTCTACCAGACCCTCGTTGACCACCAAAAAGCAGAAGAAGAACTACGCAGAATCTACCTTACTCCCCTGCACTGCACCGAATTGACAGCCACCAAACCGCAGCAAGTATACCTGATGACAGGAATCCCCCAACAGACCCGCCCTCTGCAGTTGATCTTATTTGTTTATACTAGAAAATTCAAATAACAATTACATCCTAGCTTGATTAATCTTCCCTCGGTTCTGCCTATTCAACTGTGAATAACCTCTGAGACCCTAAGTAGATTATCTTTCATAGAAACTACATCATAATCTGGTATAACTTGATCAATATTGTAAATAAGATATACAACAAAACTACATTACTATTGTTAGTATTAATTCATACAGCCATCACAAATAGCCTGAAATTAATACTGTTGCCAGTAGCACATATATAGATTATAACCAGTACGATTATTTACTGTTGTCAGTAAGATATACTACTGAAATACTATACCATTACCAGTACTAATTCTCATTGTTGAAACTGCTCTGAACCTAACATTAATTGATAAGTACTTTACCTGAAGAGCCTAAAGATTTACAGTGTGACAAATAGTATACATAACTAATCAATGCTGATTAAACTGTTGCAACAATTGATATTGATATCACAGTTGAACACTTCACTAGCTCTCTCTACATCATTGTTTTCAACAGTACCTATTACTGTTGCCAATAGTAAGTCATCACTTGATACTGTTGCCAGTAGTAAATTATTGATACTGTTGCCAGTAGTAAGACATCACTTGATACTGTTGCCAGTAGTAAGTTATTACTGTTGCTAGACAGTAAGTCATCACTCAGAACTGCTGTAAATAAGTAGCTAACTAATAAGTAACAACCATACATTCTATTACAGTTGTCTTTAGCAGATTATCATTAATCAATACTGTTGTTATTTTCTGCATAACACAACCACCTAGTCTATTCTCTGCATAACACAACCACCTAGTGACTTTCTTTCTCTCTCATTTATTTTACCCCATCATATAACTGCTTAGCGCCACTAACCACAAAACAGTTAAAATGACACGTACAAACATTTTGCTAATGAATCTATTTAATATCAGTCTAGTTTTAGCAATTCTAACTATTGACTTAACACTAAGCCTAAACAGTAAAAATTATAAAACAATTCCCATAATTCACTCACTCACTCGGGACAACAACCATATCGGACACATTTATCCAAACAACCATCCTAAACCAAACTTCCATAGACTAATTCACATAAAAACATACCCATACCATACAACCAAGGGAACATGCACCAATAACCTAACATCCCTCTCATGCATCCTTATCAATGCATGGTCAATGAAAAACAAGCTGCCCATATTTAATGATTTAATAGCAGACTCCAAACCAGACATATTATGTGTCACAGAAACTTGGCTCTCCGATTCAGATACAGTCTACTTAAATCAACTTAATAATGAAGATTATGACACTTTCTATAACATAGAACCAATAAAAAAGGCGGAGGTGTATTAATAATGACAAGAAAAGTACTAAGCGCCAAATCAATCCAGTCAAACATCTCCAACGACACAGATACACTATTAATAAAGATCGGTCCCATGAAACTCTGCCTAGTATACAGACCCCCAAACCAAAAGTTAGATTACCTTGACGCCTTTATCGAACTCCTCAGTTCATCCACAGAACAACACCCTATAATCATGCTTGGAGACTTTAACCTTCCCTCGCTACCAACACTGGAATCTAAACTGTTCCTTGATACAATATCAGACATGGAATATCATCAGATAATAAACACATCCACACACACAAAAGGTGGAACACTCAATCTTATCCTTCTCCCTAATACACTCTTCAAGTTAATAAATCCCAATTCAGTTGAATGTACACAGATACCCTGGTCTGATCACTACATTATAAAATTAAATCTTACATACCCCTTTAATAGCACTAACAATCAACCCATAAATGTTACAACATCAAAATTCAAAAAATTCAACAATGAAGAATTTATTGACCTAATAATTCCCCACCTCCTTTCATCTGCAACTAACTTAGATGACACTGTCAAGAACTGGCATGAAACCATCTACAATGCAGCCAAAATTAACCACACATACAAAAAGCCCACTTACCCTGAGACAAATACTAAACCATGGTTCAACAACACATTAAAACAAATGAAAAGAAATCTTAGAAAACTAGAACACAACTGGCACAAATCTAAATTGACAATACATAAAGAAATATATAATAACCAACTCACTAAATATAAAGATACCATAGACAGTACAAAAAAAGAATACTATGCTAAAATACTATCAAAATCATATAACAGGCCAAGAGAATTATTCACCATTGTAAGAAACCTAACCAACCCTCAAACCTCTGACAATGAAATCACCGACATCTCGGTTCAAACTCTAGCCTACCATTACCAAAACAAAGCAAAAATGCCATCAATGTCTATAGACACTATCAAATCATCATGCAAGCAATCAGATCTATGGTCAGAGTTTCACCCCATAACTAAAGAGACACTAAAAAATATCATCACCAGCCTCAACACCACAACCTCATACCTAGACCCATGTCCAGTAACATGGATAAAGAATACACTACCAATTCTATTACCCTATATCCTATCAATAGTGAACCTCTCTCTGACCCAAGGCTACCTCAAACACGCTCAAATATGGCCAATCCTTAAGAATAGCAAACTTGATAAAACCTTGCCTGCATCATATAGACCTATTTCAAGCATACCTTTCTTAGCTAAAATAATTGAAAAAGTGGTTCAATTACAGACTCAGGACTTCCTAGACTCATCTTACCCGCTCGATGAGCAACAGTATGGCTTTCGACCCCGTCATGGAGTTGAGACACTCCTCACAGTTCTAATAGATGCGCTCCTAAGAGAGATAGACGATCATAAACAGGCCTTCATTCTACTTTTTATTGATATATCAGCCGCGTTTGATAGCGTACACCACACAATAATGCTCAATAACTTGAGGCAAATAGGCTTAAACTCCACAGTACATAATTGGTTCTCATCTTACCTAAATAATAGAACGCAAAATGTAAGAATTAGGAATCAAAACTCAAACACATATAAACAAGAGATCGGATTACCACAAGGTTCAGCGCTGTCAGCCCTACTTTTCAATATTTACATAAAACCTGTCTGCAACATTTTCAAAAAATTTGGAGTAAAATATCATCTATACGCAGATGATATTATGATGTATATACCATTCTCGATACCCAATATACCGCTACAACTACTATCGGACTGCTATAACGAAATCACAACGTGGCTAAAAACACAAAACCTCCACATAAACCATACTAAAACAGAAGTTCTTATTGTGACCAAGGACAAAACTTATATTCCACCAACACATATAAGACTTCAAAACCAAGAAATTAAAATAAAAAACGAAATAAGGTATCTAGGAGTTATACTAGATACTCATCTAACGATGGAAACACACATTAGCAATACCATAAAGAAAATTTACTTCAAACTCAAAACCCTCAAACAACTTCGACCGCTAGTATTTACTCAAGACTTTATCAGCATAATCCAAGCAACAATAACTCCACATTTTGACTTTGCCAATCTAATCTTAATAGGCATATCAAAACAAAACATCAAACGATTGCAATTAGCGCAAAACGCAGCAGCCAGAATCATATTGAAAATTAACTCACTCCAACACATATCACCAATACTAGCCTCCCTCCATTGGCTACCAATTCAAAGTAGAATAACCTACAAAGCAATAATAACTGTATTTAAGGCGTTATACGACATGGCCCCAACCATGCTATGTAACTTAATACACAAAGAACCATCCAAGCCCACACACAGAAAAGGACAATTAAACAGATTAAAGACCCCAAAAGATTATACAAGAGCCCATAAATCAACAAACAACAGAGCCTTTTCCCACATAGCCCCAATGACCTGGAATTCCCTCCCAGAAGAGCTACGAATCTTAACCGAAATCATGGAATTCCGTAAAAAATTGAAAACTTATCTGTTCACCAAACACTATAACATAGATAACTCAGCGCCTGCACTAGACAAAGGTTAAACAGGTATTCAGTCCACATTAAGCAAAAGCCTTTAACACAAACAACACCACACCCCCACGATTACCTCTCAGCTTACATCCTTTCACATCCATGTATATATATACATATAAAAACTGTATATAGTTAATCTGTGCCACTTTGTATTTATCTCACATTGTTTGACTGTTTACTTATAATATGATGTTCCTTGTAAATATGTTCTGTTATAATATGACGTTCCCTGTAAAACAAATTTACTTTGTTAATTGTTGTTCATTGTAAACCGCAACTGAACTTTGGAAGATGCGGTATATAAATATATATATAAATAAAATAAATAAAAAATAAAATTTGATTCTAGAGAGCTTTTTATTTAAATCAAATCAGAGTATAGCTTAGTATAGTGTAAAATAGAGTAGATAGTCTCTGAGTAGAAAGAAATGCATTTGTTTCTAGAAACCTTTACAAAGTGGCCTTCTAGTTAAGAAGCAAAAGATCTGTGAAGTTGTCTTAAATAGGTGTTAAAGCAAAGTGACAGATCAAAGGTACAATATGAAAGGCCCCCTCTATCAAACCAAGGGTTGTGTTAATTACCCAGGAAATTAAGATATTGCCTTAGTAGCACAAATATAAATAGGTCAGCCACAGCTCTGTGATTCTCAGTCTTGAAGGACTACTAAAGGGGACTGCTACAGTTGAAAAAAGATCTACACTTGTAAGTACTGATCTTCTGGGAAATACTCTAAATCTTGGGGAAAATGGAATTCTTTGGGTTAGTGCTGATAAATCTGTGTATTCTAGAATTCAGTATTTTTCAGTCAGGTGTTAATACCAGCAGAGAGCTTTTTATTTAAATCAAACCAGAGTATAGCTTAGCATAGAAAGCAAAATAGAGTAAATGGTCTCTGAATAGAAAGAAAGACATTTGTTTCTAGAGACCCTTACAAAGAGGTTTTCCAGTTAGGAGGAAAAAGATCTGTGAAATTGTCTTAAATAGGTGTTAAAACAAAGTGACAGATCAAAGGGGCAATATGAAAGGCCCCTCTATCAAAACAAGGTTTTAGATACTGTAGCATTGGGGAGGAGTCTGCTGTCTAGGTACATGTTGGTACCAATGACATAAGAAAGTGTGAGACTTTTTTATTAAATTTAGACTTTTAGATAGAAAGCTGAAATCCAGAATTTTCAGGGTAGCATTTTCTGAAATGCTTCCCGTTCCATGCGCAGGACCCAAAAGGCAGGCAGAGCTCCAGAGTCTGAATGCATAGATGAGATGACTGTTCAAGGAAGAGGATTTTGGATTTGTTAGGAATTGGGCAACACTCTGGGAAAAGGAGGGGCTTCTGAAAAGGGATGGGCTCCACCTTAAGTAGGATGGAACCAGGAAATAGAACAGCTTTTAATCTAGATAATAGGGGAGAGACAACAGTTGCCCAAGAGTGCATGGTTTGGAAGGATGTATCCTTGAAGGATACTAGCAAAGGAGGGAAGTTAGGGCATCCTGACAGAGTGGATCCAATAAAGATAAAAGTAACCCAGATACCCTTAAGTAGAGAGCAGACAGAGCTGAAAGATTCCAAATTACTCCTGTCCACTGATAACCAGATTAATATGAATAAAATACAACCTCTAAAATCCCTGTATGCAAATGCTAGAAGTCTAAAAAATAAGATGGGAGAGTTAGAATATATAGCACTAAATGAGAAGTTAGCTATGATTGTATCTCAGAGACATGGTGGAAGAAGGACAACCAATGGGATACTGCGATACCAGGGTGCAAACTATATCACAATGATAGAGTACATCAAATTGTTAGAGGTGTTGCACTCTCTGTTAGAGAGGGCATTGAATCACACAGGATTACATTTTTGCAGGAAACAAAATACACTGTAAAATCTCTATGGATAGAAATTCCATGTCAAAAGGGGAAGGTGATGGCAGTGGGAGTGTATTACCGACCACCTGGCCAGAATGGATAATGAAATGCTAAAAGAAATCAGGGAAGCTAACAAAAGTTACTATGCAGCAATAATAATGGGTAATTTCAATTACCCAGTATCGACTGGGTGAGTTTCAAGGCAGGACATGCTAGGGAGATAAAATAGATGAAATAAATAGATGAAATAAATGATTGCTTCTTGGAGCAACTAGTTCATTAACTGACAAGAGGGGAAACTATTTTTGGACCTAGTTCTTAGTGGAACACAGGATCTGGTGCAAGAGAGAAGGGTATCGGGGCCACTTGGCTGTAGTGATCATAGCATGATTGTGTTTGATTTAAGAAACTGAGGAAGAATGGCAAGGAAATCTACAGTATTAGTTTTAACTTTCAAAAGGGAGACTATGATAAAATGAGGAAAGTAGTTATGAAAAAACTGAAAGGAGCAACTGCAAAGGTTAAAGATTTACATCAAGCAGGGGCATTATTTAAAAATACTAACTTGATAGCCCAGACCAGTTGTATTCCACGTTTTAAGAAAAGTGGAAAAAACTGCCAGAATTTATTTATTTAGACAGTTTTGTATACCACCTTATCCTTCAATCAAAGTGGTCAGAATGATTTAAAGGTGAGGTCAGAGTGACTGCTGTAGCCAAAAAAGCATCTTTCAGGAAACAGAAAAAGGAGCCAAATGACGAAAACAGGAAACAACATAAGCACTGGCAAATAAGATGTAAGGCATTGATAAGGCAGGCAAAGAGAGAATTTGAAAAAAAAAAAAAACCTTGCCCCGGAAGCAAGAATGCATAATAAAAACTATTTCAAGCAAAAAACCTGTGAGAGAGTCAGTTGGACATATAGAATTATAGAGGGGTAAAAGGGGCACTAAGAGGGGACAAGGCCATAGCAAAGAGACTGAATGAATTCCTTGCTTCAGTCTTTACTAAGGACAATGCAGGGAAGTTACACATGCTTGAAATTATATTTAAAGGTGATGTATCAGAAGAATTGAAAGAAATATTGATAAACTGGGAAGATGTATTACAACTATTTGATAAACTGAAGAGTAGAAAATTACCTGGATCAGATGGTATACATCTGGGGGTATTGAAAAAATGGAAATCTATGAATTATAATAAAATCATCAGTAGTACCTGAAGATTGGCAAATGACCAATGTAGTGCCAATTTTTTAAAAGGGTTCAAGGGTTGATCCGGGAACCTAAAAGGCAAAATAGTAGAAACCATTATAAAGAACAAACTTACTGAACATGTAGCTAGTCATGGTTTAATGGGATAAAGGTCTTGTCTTACTAATCTGTTATATTTTTTTGAAGGTGTGAATAAATAGGTATACAAAGGTGAGCCAGTTGATATAGACCTTGATTCAGGTAAGGGCACATCTGGGCTGTCCGGACAGCCCCAAGCAAGATGGACCTATTTGGACCTGATTCTGGACTGCGGGAGCAAAATGTTCCTGCAGTAACCAGAATTGGGTCTGAGGACAGCCCGGAGTGCCCTTGCCTGCCTGCAGGGATGTCTTCCCTACAGGCTCCGCTGGCTGCTGCAGCTTAACCCCCCCCCCCTCTTCCCCACCGCCTGACCCACAGCTGGCCAGCCAGGGCCTGGATAGGGGAGTGAGGACCCCCCTCACACGGCTCTGGCCCCGGGTGGGGAGATCCCCAGCCTCTATCGTGTCAAAAGTACTCTTATTCCACAAGCAGCATGTCCCCATGGTCCCAGCAGAACGTATAGGGCCGTGACCTGAATTGAGCCTGTATGTGCTGCCAGGCTGGCTCGCCTCCGCTCCACCCTGATCCCAATCCCCACTGACTTTCCCCATTCGGAAGGGGAATCACGCCCCGCAACCCGCATCTCTGCATGAGGCCCATAGTGTATCAGTATTTTCAGAAAGCCTTTGACAAGGTCTCTCATGAGAGACTCTTGGCAAAATTAAAAAGTCATGGGATAGGAAGCAGTGTACTATTGTGGATCAGGAACTGGTTAAAAGAAAGAAAGCAGAGAGTAGTGCTAAATGGCCAATTTCCTGAATGGAGAAAGATGAATAGTGGAGTACCCCCAGGGATTTGTGCTGGGTCCTCTGCTTTTTAACATATTCATAAATGACCTGGAAATGGAAATAATGAGTGAGGTGATCAAATTTGCAGATAATACAAAATAATTAAAATTTCTTAAAACCCAAAAGAATTGTGAAAAAAGACTGGACATTCAAATGGCAGATGAAATTTGATGTGGACAAGTGCAAAGTTTGCACTAGGAAAGAACAACTCAAATTATGGTTACACAATGCAAGGTTCCATATTAGGAACCACCACACAAGAAAAAGATGTAGGTGTCATCGTGGATAACACATTAAAACCCTCCAACCAGTGTGCAGCAGCGGCCAAGAAAGCAAATCGAATGCTAGGAGTCATAAGAAAAGGAATGGAGAATAAAACAAATGATATTACAATGCTTCTGTATCAATCCATGGTGTGACCACACCTTGAATATTGTGTGCAATTCTGGTTGCCGTATCTTAAAAATGATATAGTCAAGTCAGAAAAGGTACAGAGAAGAGCTACCAAAATGGTAAAGGGGATGGAAGGATACCCCTGTGAAGAAAGGCTTCAAAAGGATAAGGCTGTTCAACATGGAGAAGAGATGGCTGAGGGGAGATATGATTGAGATCTATAAATTAATGAATGAAATGGAACGGGTAAACATAGATCAGTTGTTTACGATATCAAAAAGTAGAAAGGATAGAGGACACAATGAAGCTACAATGTAACCCATTTAAGACTAATAAGAAAAAATATTTTTTTTACTTAGGGGTATGTTTACTAAACCGTCTTAATGTGCGCTCTGACACGTTAGCACACGATAAGGCACCTTAACGCGCGATAAGGTACCTTATCGCGCGCTAACGCGCTCAGTGGCGCTCAGCGGCGCTTAGCAGCGCAAACGAGCACTGAAGGCGGAGTAAAGGCTCCCTGAGGGTGGAGGAAGGCTCCCCAGGGGAGGAGAGAAGGGGTCAATGGGTGGAGAGTGGGAGGGAAGAGGCTCCCTGCACACTAACGCTGTGGATTTTGGGGCTGAAAAGTAACGCCAGTGAAACCCTGGCGTTAGAGTAGATTTAAAGGGAAGAGAAACCATTTCCGTCAACAATGTACAGCAAAGCCAGGGAAACCTACAAAAGGTGATAAGTGTGTTACTTGTGCACAGAACAAAAGGGCAGATAAACATTGAAAATGACCTGAACAAACTGGAAAAAAAACATAACCTAGCTGGGCAATACTGATATCAATGGGAAACATCAAAAAACACTACCGAGAAAGCTCCAAAAAAAAGATATCAATTTTGGAAGGGGCTATGCTCTGTCCCCATACAAGGTGAATGATCCCACAGTGAAATAACGCTGATCAGGGCTTTCCCTTGTTACTGGACAGGTTTCCTATGGCATGCACATGACCCGCAACAGCAGGGTGGGCATGTTGGAATTGGCAACTGGACAGATGCTGGAAAAGGGGACACATAGGGCTGCAGGCGGCACATGCTGTGGTGCAGCTGGGCCACAGTGCAGACTAGGGTGATGCCTAGGTGGCCCATACGAATGCTGAAACAGTAGAGCAGCCAGACAGCAACTGATGAAGGCCCAACATGGGCACGAGTGTGTTTCCCACAGTTTCACAGGGGATAGTACCCAGCAAGTACCCCCAAGGGTACATAACATTTGCAGGCGGTGCTGGGGGGAAGCGTGGACATCTATGCAGGCACCCCAAACCCAGAACCCGCAACATACGCAGCCGCACACTGGATGGCCTGAGACTGCGCACCACCAGCACCACCAGCAGAAGGGCATGTCAGCATGGTGACAGAGGGATACTGCTGATTTACATGTGCAGTGTATCATGGGTATGGGTGGGTTAACCCTATCCTGGTGGCCACAGCAGACTGTTTATGTGGTGACATGCAGTCCTTCTGCAGCCAGCCAGGGGCTTGCTCGCATTTATGGAGCTGTGGCCCACTGGTTATTTCACTGCTTGTGGAACCAGAGGTCATGGGTTCAAACCCACAGTGGGGTTGTTTGACAGGGCTGTCCAAAGCATTGTCTTTTGTTAATGTACATTAGTGCTGCCAGCAAAACACCCTCAGGGTACTGTAACCATAAGGTTCCTCAGAATGCGCCCTATAAGGCGCCTTATAGGGCACCCTATAAAGTGCCTTCTGAGGCACCTTATGGTTACAGTCCGTATAAGGTGCCTTATAAGGTGTTCTATGGAGCGCCTTATAGGGTGCCCTATAGGAGACATTATAGGGTGCCGTGGCGGACAGTGCACTTTATATTGTGCCCTATGGAGTGCCTTATAGGGTGCCTTCTGCGGCACCTTAGGTTACAGCACGTGAGGGTGTGTTTGCTGGCAGCAATAATTAAAATACACATAAAATGCCTCAGGAAACAATACTTACATGTCAAAGCTGATGCCTCAGCCAGCCTTATGCATTAGACACACTGGGGGATCAAACTCATGACCCCTGTATCATCAGTCAGTGTATTAACCATTGTACTACACCTCTGTTTCTGTGTTTGCATGTCTGGGCACCTACTTAAGATTACCACGCGCTAACGCACTTAGCCCGTGAATGTGCGCAGCAGCGCGCGTTATCGCGCGATAATCCCATTTTGCTACTTTAAGACTGAAACATCCACTCCTTTTATGGCAGCCTGCACACTATCGCCGGGTGCACATTAAGACGGTTTAGTAAACATACCCCTTAGTGTGTCATCAAACAATGGAATTCGTTACTGGATGGTGTAGTAAAAGCTGTTAGTGTAGCTAGGTTTAAAAAAGGTTTGGACAAGTTCCTGGAGGAAAAGTCCATAAACTATTATTAAAGAGGACCTGGGAAATATACTGTTTGCCCCAGGACAAGCATTGTGAAACCTTTGTTTCTTTTTGGGAACCTGCTAGGTACTTGTGACCTAGACTGGCCCATGTTGGAAACAGGATACTGGACCTTGGTCTGATCCAGTATGGCATATCTTTTGTTCTTATATTCTTATGACTGGTGAACCTAGATATTCAGCAAGAGATGCCAGAGAAGTTTCAATGCTGAATATCTCTGTTTTGTTTCTTTTAAAAGTGGTGGCTGCTAGGCACTTTAAAAAGCATAGCTGCTGCCACTGAATATCAGCCCCTAAGCATTTCTTAATATCCGGCCCTATGGGCCCAGTATTCAAAGACATTTACATAGTTTACAGGGCTATCCCCGCTTAAGTGGGCTATCCCTGAGTAATGCTGCTACATGCCCTGATGCTAACCATGCAGCCTCGGAGCATGTCATTGGCATTACAAGGCAGAGTGGATGTGGCACCTGTCACTAACCAGGCAGTGGTAATATTGCACCGCTGCCTGCTTAGCGACCTATGGGTAAAGACGGGCACAGCAAAAGCTGGCCTATCTTTTCCCGCACTAGCTAACTGAGCAGAGTTGTAATATCGCTACTGCCCGTCTAGTTTCTGCGGCATCTGTGGCTGAGTGACAACCCTGGATATTCAATGTTGGGCTGGCATTTGACCCTTACATTGATATCCACGTTTAACGTTCAGCACCGGCAGCTAGCCGCTGTCATCATGCTTGCTGCTGCTGCTGAATATCAGGCCTTATATGTTTTACATGAAAATGTAGGCATGAATAGGTATAAATGTAAAATTAGAAACTAGGGTGGGAGCTGCTGGGTGGTGCTGGGGTGAAGTTTGTCCCCCACCCCCCAACCAAAATGGCATTCAGCTTCCTCTGAGATGGATATTAAGAATGCCGCTAGCATGCATATTTTATAGGATGTGCATTCATTTGAAACAATATGGGGAATATCAATATTTCCTATTTTTCATATCATTTTTAACCCAAAAAGCAACACAATTTGAGGGGGGGGGGGGTTCTGTCACCATAGTGAGCACTATTGCTCAATAGGCACACCATTGAAGAATATGTATATTATTGGCAATATTGCACTCAAAGAAAAAATAATTAAACCCCTCAATAAAGAAAAAAAATTCTGAAAATGACAGGAATGTAAAGAAAACAAACATTTTGTCCTGCACACCTCTGATATTTTATATCAAGCAATGCTTGCAATAAAAGATATGGAAATTGCCTTCAAAGTCAATGTACATGGATATCTTGTTCTACAAAACTGGATTTGTATGTGCTGAATATGCCATACTTTTAAAAACATAAAAATGGACAGGTTGTGTCAGAGCAATGGTTCATTTAGCCCAGCCTCGCAAGGTGATTCCAACTATTTGTAACACCCACAGACTACAAAAGAGCTCATCTTAATGGTCCCTTCAGATGTCTTAAGTATCTACTGTAGATGTGCTATTTAAAATTTACACTCATATCATGCAAACATGAGTAAAATGTAGTAAATCATGATATTTGCAGCAGCAGATAAGCAAGTAAAACTGAGGTGCCTCTAAGCAATTTAAGACCTACAGTACATTTATAAAGCTACAGTAATAGGCTGAATTGATTTTTAGAAAGATGAAACACAATTTCATCTCATTTTCAGAATGTCCAATGTATTTTATGGTTAACTTGTAAGAAATGTCAGATTATGAGGCAAATCCCTGCAAATGGTTTCGATTTGCCCTCTGTTAAGGAATCCTTCTTCAGATGGAAATGGTCCAGCTAATTAATGACCTGTTTCACATTTAGCATTTCTGGAAAAGTTGATTGAATGTGTGGTCTTGGAGCAATTCATGTTCTTTCTGAATGCACAAGAGCTATTAGATCTGTTTCATCTGGGTTTTTGGAAAGGACATAGCACTAAGGCCATTTTTGTCTCGGTGGCAAATGATCCACACTGTAACCCCGATAAGGGTGAGTCTGTGATCTTCATCCTTTTAGATATTTCTGCAGAATCTGATATCCTAGCCTTCTGTTACAGAAACTTTAGGACACTAGGATTAATGCAATGGTCCCTTCCTGGTTGATTACTCACTGAAAGGACTCTAATGTTTACAGCAGCAAGCAGACAGCCAGAAAGCACAGTTTGAATTCCACTACTGCTCCTTAAGATCTTGGGCAAGTCACTTAACCCTCCACTGGCTCAGGGTCAAACTAAGGAGCCCTTTTATAGTATAGTACTATAGTGCAGTAAGCATTTTCACTTACCACACCTTAACTGCATGGTGAGTGCAAAGCCTACTAGGTAAATCCAGGGGGTATGCCCAGCCTCTGCTATGCATTTAGCACAGAATGCAGATAGATAATGCCTGAGTTCCATGTTACGTTAATTGGCAGAGAGCCCTGGTGCTTTCATGCTGCCAGTGCATGTAATGTGGGGTTGATGCAGCCTCAAGCCCAGGTCAAGAAAAAAAGACAATCAGTGTGAAGAGCAGCACCTTCCCACATCCCCGATCCCAACTCCATTCATACATGAGATTCCCCCTCCAGAACCCAACTCTGATTGTTAATGAGGACCCCCCATCCCAACCCTAATTGTACTTAAAGGAAATCCGATTCCCCCTCCACTTGTCAAAGGTCCGATTGGTCAACACTGCCCCCCCCCCAATTACAAACCCCCACCCCAGATCAATATCGACCTTCTCCCCACCTTCTAACCCCTCCTGGCATTTACCAAACTGAAATCCCTGGTGTCTAGTGGGCAGGGCAGGAACAATCCTCCTTCGTTCCTACCTCATTGTCACCCGGATTGAAAATGATGGATCTGACCTCTACGGTAATCTCATAGTACTACTACTAAGGGGTCATTTTGCCAAACCAGGCATACTGTTTATTAATAGGCACACTATTGAACACACTGTTGAGCAATAGGGTATGCCGTTGATCACATTGCTCTTGAAACAATAAAAACAAATTCAGACTCCAAATGAAATAAAAAATCGCATAAATGACATGGAAACTAAACAAAACAACAATTTTTGTCCTGCACGTCCCTATACATTAATCCTCGGGCATTCTATGCATGGATTTTTACATCTGCTCATAATCTCCTTGCCTTTCAAAGTAGGCACTGTTGCATAACGATGCATTGGTGCCTATGTATATTTATAAAACTGGCCAAAAAGGGGCATTTTCTTGTACCCTGTTATAAAATTACCCTCCCTATATGTTGTGGCTCTTATTTGAAACTCCTTACTGCTCTCCTGTTGGAACGATAATCTGAAATTTAAGAAACTGATGAAAAACAGCTTTTTAAAAGAAACTTTTAGCTTAATATATTAACATTTTGAGGGCTGTGCTAAATTGTTGTTTTTGTTATCTATGAAATATGTTTCTGCAATTGCTGATTTGTTTTGTTTTAAATTTACAATTTGGGTTGCAGTCATTTGCCTTGAGATCTTGAAAGGCAGAACATAAAAATCTGTAATAAATAAATATATGCACCAATGCATGAAATCTGAACACACTCTTTAGAAAATGGCACATTCAATTTTTCTATTGGAACTTATATGCAGATATAAGTAGAGATGAACATTAAAATATTTCCATTGAGCTTATTTACATATCAGTTCCAATAAAAATATTGCATGTGCTCTTCTGTAAATATACAAGAAAAGGTCTGCAGCAATTACTCTCGAAAAAAAAAGAATTACCATGGATGAAACTTTGTGAGTGTGCACTACTGACGCTTGCACTAACAGTGGTGCACAGCATCACCCACATTCCATCCCTAACCTGCTCAGTCTCTGCCCCAACCTATTCTAAGCAATTAGCGCAAGACTTTTACCACAGACACATTTTTAACTCATGGAACAGGTACTGTGGCAAGCTTAGCAAGGGATAAACCTCACGCTAACCATTACCACGGTTTAGTTGATATACCCCAGGCTATTTTAAGGGAATAATGTATAATTTTTGCCATTTAATGTGCCTTAAATGGTAAAAGCGAACATTGTTTGCACTTAATGCATGTTTTCTTAGCACAACATGAGCAAAATAATCATGAAGTCCAAAGTATGCGATGACATGCAAAGCATCTCATTAAAACATAAACAGGGTCATTCCGAGGTGCGAATAGTGGGGATGGACATCCATCCCCGCTATTCGGGCCCTCTTCTGATCCTGACTAACTTCCTCGCACATTGTATGGGGACGTTAGACGGGGGCGGGAAAAGGTCTAACACACACTGCAGCACCCTTGCAATGTTCCCTTTAATCTGTGCCGGGTCCTCTGCCTGGCATTCCCACCAGTGGGGACAGGGGCGGAACGTTGATCGCACTGCACCCCCCCAACCCCCGCCAGCAGGAATGTTGGTGGCAGACCCAGCGCAGCTTAGAGGGAACAGTGCTTAGGAGTAATATGCGCAATACTTCTTTACTGAAAGAATGGCACATGTGTGGAATAGTCTTCCAGTGGAAATAGTAAGAACATAAGATATGCCATACTGGGTCAAATCAAGGTCCATCAAGCCCAGTATCCTGTTTCCAACAGTGGCCAATCCAGGTCACAAATACCTGGCAGGTTCCCACAAAGACACACAGGTTGCACAAAGCTTGTCTTGGAGCAAGCAGTGGATTTCCCGGGTCCTGTTTAATAATGGTTTATGGACCTTTCCTCCAGGAACTTGTCCAAATCTTTTTTAAGCCCAGCTACACTAATAGCTTTTACTACATACTCTGGTAACGAATTCCAGAGGTCGATTATGTGTTGAGTGAAAAAATATTTTCTCTTATTAGTCTTAAATGGGTTACATTGTAGCTTCATTGCATATCCCCTAGTCTTTCTACTTTTTGGTGGCATAAACAATCAATCTATGTTTACCTGAGGACGAGGATAGTATCTGAATTCAAGAAAAAATGGGACAAACACAGAGGATCTCTAAAGGAAAAAAAGGGACTATTGTAGTTGATATGGACTAGATTGGCCATGTGGCCTTTTTCTGCCATCATGTTTCTATGTTTCTATTACAGGAAGAACAAGATTGGCTTTCCTTAAGCTACGAGAGTTAAAGAGGAAATTTCAGCCTCAAATTGGAATTATAAGATGCTCAAGAATCCATGTTGAATGATGCTGAGAAGATCAAAAAAAGATGGAAAGAATATACAGAGTCATTATACCATAAAGTGGCATGGAGTGGTATGGAGGAGTAGCCTTGTGGGTAGACCACTGGCTTGGGAACCAAGAGACCAGGGTTTAATTCCCACTAGCACTCCTTGTGGCCTTCGGTAAGTCACATAACCCTCCATTGCTCAGAAAAATCCAAGTTATCAATCCCCCTGTTAAATGTACATTTACCAAGTTTAAGTTACAATATAAACTGCTTTGATTGAACTGATAAAGTGGTATAAAAAATTGTTAAATATTTAAATAAAATAATGATCAAGTGGGCCAATGGCCATTTCAACCTGTACCTTACAATCAGGAACTTTGAAGCCTGATTCTGAAAGGGGTACTTCCAGGCGGCCCTGAGCAGGATGGACCCTTTAGGATCAGATTCTGTACCACTGAAGCAAAACATTCCTGTAGCATACAGAATCAGGTCTGAGGACGGCCTGGCATACCCCTGCAGGGATGTCCTCACTGCAGGCTCCTGTGGCACAGACCCTCTTCCTCTCCACTGCTCGACCCACAGCTGGCCAGCCAGAGCCTGGATCGGGCAGCAGGGACCACCCAACACCTGGCCCTGACCCCCGTAGGATGTACAGGGCTGTGACCTGAATAGGCCCTGTATGTCCTGCCGCCTCCACTCCACCCAGACTCTGCCCCCTCCCACCCCCTCCCGACTACTCTCCCGTTCTGCTGCTCTAGCTGTGGGGGGAGAGTCGAAGGGGGAATAGGGGCAGGACGTCTTGTGAGGCTGCACGTCCTGCCGGGATGTGCAGCCCCACAAGGCTCATCTCAGAAGTAGGCCCATAGGCGATGAAAGAAGAAGAAGTCAAAGCAGCACTGAAAGCATTATCAAAGAACAAAACATTGGGTATTGATGGCATTCTTACTGAAGTATTATAGCAACCAGATGTGGCTGTTTTCATACCTACAATGCTCTGCCAAGAAATGTAGAAGAAAATATCATGGCCAACTGACTAGAAAAGATCTGTTTTCATACCAATACTGAAGAAAGGTGATCTGACTGACTATGGAAATTATCTCATAACACTCTGATCCCACATACAAGTAAGATTTTATTCAAGATCATCCAGCAGAGACTACAATCATACCTGGAACGAGAACTGCCTGAAGTATAAGCACTGTTCAGGAAAGGGCGAGGAATGGGAGATATCATTGCAAATGTGAGATGAATCCTTGAAAAGACAAAAGCATACCAAAAGGATATCTATATGTGTTTTATTGATCATGGCAAGGCTTTTGACTGTGTAAACCATGAGAAACTCTGGGCCACATTAAGAAGCATGGGTATACCAGAACACCTGATAGTTCTTTTGCACAATCTTTACATTGATCAAGAAGCAACAGTTCAAATGTAACAAGGAGAAACAGAATGGTTTAAAATTAGCATAAGTGTATGTCAATGAGGTATACTTTCCCCCTATTGTTTACTTTATATGCAGAACAAATCATCAGAGAAGCTGGATTGTACGAAGACAACCGAGATGTGAAGATTGGTGTAGTGCTGTTGACACAAGTCCGGCGAAAGTGAAGATGATCTGAAACATTTTCTTCTCAAGATGAAGGAAGATAGGGGCATGTTTACTAAAACCACGCTAATGTGCGGGCCACGGTAGTGTGCGGATGCCATATAAGGAGTGGGCATTTCGTGCTGAAAAAAAAAATCCAGAATTTGCATATGCGCTAAGGTGCGCGGCGCCCATGTGCGTCCCGCACATTAGCGCATGAGATAGCTACGCATGAGACATAAGTGGCACGCTGATGTGCACCCAGCAGAGCAGAGCCACAGCACAATGGTCAAGGCACTTACCAATAGTGCAGGGATCAGGGGTTCAATCCCCCACAGTGCCCAATGAAGATGGCTGGCTGAGGCATTAATTTATGAGGCATGTAAATAATTGGCAGCATAAGGCAGCGTGCTAATGTTTTCGGAGGCATTTTAATACTGGGAGGCATAAGTGGCACGCTGATGTGCCAGCAGAAGAGCAGAGCCACTACACAATGGTTAAGACACTGACCAATGGTGCAGGGATCAGGGGTTCAATCCCCCACGGTGCTCAATGTTGAAGGCTGGCTGAGGCTTTACTTTAGGAGCTAGTCTAATATTGTGCAGCATAAGGCAGCATGCTGATGGGCATTAGGTGGCGCACTATTGATTTAGGAGGCTTTTTAATATTAGGCGGCATAAGGTGGCGCGCTAATGTGCAAGCACAGAAACAGAACCACAGCACAATGGTTAAAACACTAACAGTGCCCAATGACCAAGACTGGCTGAGGCATTACATATTATGGGGAAGATTGCTTTTGGAGTAATGTTATGTTTATTTTAATTATCACTACTAGCAAACGCACTCTCAAAGCATGTTAACATAAGGCGCCCTATAAGGCACATTTTAAAGTGCACTGTCCGCCAAGGCACCCTAGAATGTTGCTTATAGGGCGCTTTAGAGGGTGCCGTATGAGGTACCGCAAGGTCAGAGTACTGTTTTTATGGCAGCACTGTGCAGTTTAAGGAATGAAAAGCATAAGTAGGTGCGCTGACAGGCAAGGAGGAGCAGCAGTGGAGCACAATGGTTAAGGCACTGACTGCTGATACAGGGGTCATGAGTTTGCTCCCCAGGGTGCCTAATACGTAAGGCTGGCTGTGGCACCAGCTTTGCAATGTACATATTTTTTCCTGCAGCACTTTATTTTTATTTTATTAATTGCTGCCAGCAAACACGCCCTCAAGTGCCGTAAGTGAAGGTGCCGTATAAGGCACCTTATAAGGCACTCCATAGGACACATTATAGAGTGCACTGTCCGCCACAGCACCCTAAAATGTCCCCTATAGGGCACCCTATAAGTTGCATCACAGGACAGTGTATAGTGCACCTTAAATGGACGGGAATCATAAGGTGCCCTATAGGGCGCCCTATAAAGCACCCTCAGAGGCACCTTATGGGTACAGTACGCTGAGGGTGTTTTTGCTGGCATCAAAATATGTACATTACAAAAAGATAATGCATTGGACAACCCTATCAAATGACCCCACTGTGGCTTTGACCCCATGACCTCTGGCTTCACAGACAGTGAAGTAACCATTGGCCTACAACTCTATAGCTGCTAGCAAGTCCCTGGCTGGCTGCAGAGAGCCTGCACGTCACCACACAGACAGTCTGCTGTGGTCACCAGGACAGGGTAGCCCACCCATACCCATGATGCACTGCACATGCAAATCAGCTGTCCACAGATAAACACAAGATGGGCAATGCACCCCCACAGCACCTCGGCCTGGTAGGGGGAAGTGACCATGTGCACCCCTACAGCACCTCGGCCTGGTAGGGGGTACTGACCATGTGTTTTACTGGCACAGAGTAGCTACACACTGCCACATTGTGCGGGTACTGTGCCAACCCTGAGGGAGCAATGAGGCGCCCAGGACCAGGTCCACAACACCTTCCATGGCTGAAAAAGGCCATGCTGGAGGTCCAAAGCAGTGTTAATGTGTGAGATAGGTAGTGTCTGCAGAAACACTTTGGCTATCTCTGTCTGTCTGTTACAGTCAGGTGTAGTCCCCATGGACCCCCAGGTGGGCCATGCACCACTCTCCACCAAGGGTGGCAAACAGGGTCTCCCATCAATAGATCCACATTCTAACTCCTTGCAAAGATGGCAGTAGAGGGGACCATCAACCCTGGTCCTGCTGAGAAACAGACACCCCACAGGGCAGTCAATGCAGCTTTATACACATCCATAACACAATAGCAGACAGACATTAGGCCTGGATAAGGTAAGCTGCACCCCACCACTATCTGATATTCTCCTGCAGCAGATCATCAGCCACTGCACCCTGCAAGACACATACCAGCTGCAAACAGTCTGCTAATTAGTCCATGGTGCATATTCCTAGTGAAGATGCATGCACCCAGAACTGGGATGTCAGCATACACAGCAAGCAGATAAATCAGTAACTGGGCCCCAAAAGGAAACCCATATTTATCACATGAGAGAAATACTATATAGCACTATGGGGGTGCCTAGCCATGCTGTGGTCACTGCACAGTCAGGGTGAGAGTGATCTCTCAGCAGGACATACTGAGGTCACCCTGTCTGTGTAGGTGGTGGCCGGGCACTAAAATGTCCCAGTCAGTGCCCTATGCCCTGTGCAGATGCACCCTGGCCAGGCCACCCTGTCCGGCCTATACCCATGGTACCTTGCTCCTCATTATGCACATTGGCAGCCCAATACTGGCAACATTGCTGGCAGTGTGGGCTGTGGAAGGTGTTTGGATAGACAGACAGCCACCCCCACACCTATGCCAGCATTGTGCTACTATAGAGGAGTTCAGCAGCCATACCCACCACACCAGTCCTGGGCACAGTACAGGCATGGATATGGTACGCAATACTGTTGGGGGTCACTCCCCAGGGTGGTAAACACTGTCAGAGACCAGACCTGCAGCACACACCGCAGACATCAGAATGATTGTCATGGTGGAGCTCAATGAGCAAAATGTGCTTAACGTAGGAATTGATATCTGCCAGTTATCATAGGACACTTTTGATAGCTGTGTACCATATACCCAGGTGTAGGGTGGCATTGCTAAGGTATGCAACTGCACGTATTGGGAGATACAGGCAGGGCCCAATGTCCTGCCTCTCCAGGAGGCATTGGCCAATGGGGCCTGTGTGTGTGTGGGTGCGTCTGGCCCTGTTGGCTGCTGCTTTACCGCAGAGTTTCCCAACTCCAGTCCTGGTGTTCCAGATACTGTTCAGGTTTTCATGCTGTCCCTCATAAATATGCATGAGCTACATCTGCATACCATGGGGTGGTGCATAGATATGCAGCACAGGCATCTTTATTAGAGGCAGCATGGAACCTGAATGGTGTGGGGCCCTCCAGGACTGCATTTTGGAGACTCTGCTCTAGGTAATGCGCCTGTTTATGGTGTGTGTGTTTGGTGTGGTAAAATATAAGCGTATGAACCATGGGTATGTTCTCAGCAATAAATGTTTGTCCTTACTATCACGGTTTAGTTGTGGTAAAAATATGTGGACAGGATTGGCAGTAGCCCCAGCTGGGCTTTGAACCTGTGATCGTCTGTTCTTGCATACACTGTCTGTGTGCACTGCACCACTGTGTTGCCACAGTTGTGTGGCATTCCCTGGGGAATCCATGATTGTACATCCAACAGAGCCTGTCTGTTGCGGTGGACGGTGCCAGCCTGCACAGGCCTAGGCCACTGTCTGCTGTGGCTTGCAGCCACTGCCCCCTCCACCACCTGTACCCTTCTGCCAACATGCAGACATTTATTTATTTATTTATTTATTTATTTAACATCTTTTATATACCGCACTATTTATAATCAGCGCGGTTTACATAGAACAAGAAAACATCAGACAGAATACAATATCTGAGTATTTTACATATAACAGGAACAATAACTTGGGTAAACCGGGGTAATTAATTAAAACAAATAGTAATTATACATGTCCTTATCTGGGAAAAAACATATGACCTGATTGAGTTGTGGCACTCCAGCACTGAATTTGGGGTACTCCGCTGTAGGCAATGCCCATTGTTATGGTTTGTGTGCGGTGTAGGGTAAAATATGGTTGTTTGAACCATGCTTTTTGAAAGAGTCTACGGAGCGTAGACCCTTCCAAAAATCATTTCTTTTTTTTGGAGCTTTCCTGGGAGTGTTTTTTATTGTTGCCCATTGCTATCACTGTTGCCCAGTTGAATTATAATTTTCTACATTTTTGTTTTGGTCATTTTCAGGTTTTATTTGCAATTTTGTTCTGTGCACATGTATTACACTGCTCACGTTAAGTAGGTTTCTCTGGTTTTGCTGTACATTGCTGACGGAAATGGTCTCTCTTCCCTTTAAATCGGCTCTAACGCGAGGTTTTCACTCGCGGTATTTTTTAGATGGAATTTCAGCCCCGCTCCTGTGCGGGGAGCCTCTCCCCTCCCACTCTCCACCCATTGACCCCGTCCCCCCGCCCCTCGGGAGCCTTCCTCCACCTTCGGATTGCCTTTCCACGCCTCTATCGCACTTCAGCGCGCCGCGCACATGTGCGGGCCCGTTAGTGCAGCGCGCACGGGTGCGGGGCCCAAAAACACACAATTAGCGCACTATTGCGCGGTTTAGTAAACATACCCCATAGTTTTAAAATGGGCCTGCACCTTAAGGTAAAGAAGACAAAGACAACTGGCAAAATCAATACATTCATCACTGGAGAAGAAATTGAAATAGTGGACAACTTTAACCTGCTGGGATCAATAATCAATAAAGAAATGACAAGCAGTCAAGAAATCCAAGGACGCATTGCTCTTGGCAGAATAGCTATGAAGGACCTAGATAAGATTCTCAAGAGCAGAGATGTCTCTCTTCATACAAAGATTTGTCTTATCTAAGACATGGGATTTTCAATAATATCTTATGGTTGCAGAAGTTGGACAGTGAAAAAGATAGACAGGAAGAAAATTGATGCTTTTGAATTATGCTGCTGGTGAAGAATACTGTGTATACCATGGACGTCCTGAAGAACAAGCCATTCAGTACTAGAGGAGATCAAACCAAAGCTTTCTTTAGAAACTCAGATGACAATACTTTGACTTTCATACTATGAACACATCATGTGAAGAGAGAGATCATTAGAGAAAAACATCATGCTTGGCAAGGTAGAAAGTCAATGCAAAAAAGGAAGGCCAGCAATAAGATGGATTGATAGAATAACAGCAGCTATGGATGCCACTCTATCAACAATGAGCTGCCTGACTGAAGACCAAACACAGTTTACGACAACTATCCAGAGGGGCACCATGAGTCGACACTGACTCGATGGCACTTAACAACATTCTTTGTAGGTTTGGAGGAGTAGCCTAGTGGTTAAAGCAACTGCCTAGTACCTAGAAGAGCAAGGGTTCAATTCCCATTGGCATTTCTTGTGACTTTGGGCAAGTCACTTTACCCTCCATTGCTTCCAAAGAAAAGGCTGGCAATCTATTTCCAGTGATATATTGCCAAGAAAACCCAGAGGTAGCTGGGTCACTATGAGTCAACACTGACTTCATGGCATATAAAAAAAATATTGTATTATTATGTTATGAAGTAGGTGTTCTTTTTTTTTTTTTTTTTAAACTTTTATTTTCATTTTGCAACAAACAAAAGAAACAACACACCAAAGGAGACAAAACAAGTATACAATAAAGAAAAGTAAACCCAATGACCCCCCACCCCCACGCTTCTTCTCTAGCTGATTATGTCAGCATGTGAGCGCTTCCAAACAACAGTGATTATACATCAAAACAATCAAAAGAGTATCTGCGATACAGAATAATCATGGGACAAAGATATATACAAATTTAGACAGTCAGATGAGAGCATTGAGCAGAATGTACATAGTCATTGAGCATCTTCCATTTAGACCGATGATGAGGAGTCTGAATGGGGGAGGCAAACATACGAGGTATTTGTTCATATTTACTGTAGAGACAGACATGATTCCACCATTCATTGGGGCTCAGATGAGAGCTATTTTTCCAGTATTTCGTAATTAGGGAAATAGCAATGCCAAGCATAAAGTCCAAAAGGAAGTAAGCCGTTTTTGGAAGAGAGGGGATCCCCGCAGCTGAGCGAAGTCCCACTATCCTCCAAGAGAGGGGCTCTTGAAAGTGCAAAATAGACTGGATACGACCCCAGACCCGACGCCAGTAATACTGTAGTGCGGGACATTCATACATAACATGAGGTAGTGAACCAATGGCCGCATGACATGTCCAACAACTATTGCCCTGAGTAGTGTTCCATTTGGCTAATCTGTCAGGAGTGTAAAAACACCGGTGGGCTAGAAAGAAGAGTGTCTGAGTGAGTGAGGCGGATCGGGAGACCCGTGTCACTCTACTCCAGACAAGGCTCCATTGCTCCGGGGTCAAAGTCACATGCAATTCTCTCTCCCATGCTTTCTGCGCTATAGGGGTATCTCTAGTTATAGCATTACATAAGGTTTTGTAAAAATTGGATGCTACACCCGGTGAACTACCGATAGATCGGATAGTCTCCAACCAACCTTGTGTAGGGGAGGCCGATGGCGGGAGCACCTTAGCACTCCGAAGGCAATGCTGAAGTTGCACCAACTGAAAGTAGTGCTTCGCTGGGAGACCAAATTCAATTTGCAATTCACTAAAAGTTTTCCAGCGACCTTCATGGAACAACTGACTAGGAATCCAAATGCCCCTAGTGTACCAGGGGCTCCACGCCATCGGCCTATTTTGTATTCGAAATCGAGTATTGTACCAAAGTGGTAGCTTATCTAACGGACAGAGTTGGGAGTCTAAAGATTGCATAAGATTATTAAAGGCACCTAAGGTGTCTAAAAGCATTGGTGGAAAGTGGGAGTCTGATGGGAGAGTCATACCAGGGAGAAAAGTAAGAGGAATCGGTTTGCAAAGGTCCTCTTCTATGTCTAGCCACACAGGTCTACTCGGTACTGGATCTTCCAGCCAACGAGCGCCTTGTTTGAGAAGAAAAGATTGATGATACTTCAGGAAATCAGGGAATCTGACACCCCCATTTTCCTTATCTGCTTGCAGCTTATGTTTCGCTATCCTAGGTGTCTTGTTTTGCCACAAGTATCTAGTCAGAAGGCCCTCTATATCTTTATATATACGTCGAGGTAAGAGACAGGGCAACATTTCTAAGATATAATTCACTTTCGGAACAATCATCATTTTTATGGTTTCTAATCGACCCCACCAGGTAAGTGTTAAAGGAGTCCAGCGGTGAGTAAGCGCCCGGACTTTAGAGGTTAAGTCTTTGGCATTGAAGGAGATAGTGTCTTCCAAAGGAGAACAATAGTGAACCCCAAGGTATTTGACCATGCGAGGTTGCCATAAAAAGGGGAAGGGTTGCATATCTGCCTGATGAAGCAAAGGATTTAATGGAAAGGCTACCGACTTGGTCCAATTTATCTTATAACCGGACAGTTGTGAGTATTTACCAATTTGCTCTAGGACAGCCGGTACTGAGTCTATAGAGACAAAAAGCATAAGGTCATCAGCATACGCTGAAATTTTGATTTCCCTATGGGTGAAGGGGACTCCATGAATCTCCTCCGATTGCCGGATTAGTAAAGCCAAGGGTTCGAGTGCAAGATCGAAGAGAAGTGGAGACAGTGGGCATCCCTGGCGAGTGCCGCGTTGAAGGGGAAAAGGCTGAGACTTTAAAGCATTGGCACATATACTGGCTGTAGGCTGTGCGTACATGGTGCGAAGACAACGGAGAAAACCTTCCCCGAATCCGTACCAGCGGAGGACTGCAAACAGGAAGGGCCACTCTAAGCGATCAAAGGCCTTCTCAGCATCAAGTGAGAGGCCAACAAATGGGCGATCAAGATTAACTGCGGTAGTCAGTACATGGCAGAGAGTCCGAGCATTGTCAGCAGTTGATCTACCAGGAATGAAACCGCATTGATCTGGGTGTATTAAGGTAGGCATCCTATCAGAGAGCCGGGTAGAGAGAATGGTGGCAAATATTTTATAGTCCGCGTTTAGGAGGGAAATTGGACGATAATTAGCTGTTAGTTGCGGGTCTCTCCCCTCTTTCTCAAAAACTACTACATTTGCCATTGAAAAGGACCCAGAAGGAGAACCCTCCTCGGCCAGAGCAGAAAAATAAAGTTTCAAAACTGGAGCTAAGTCAGCGTGAAAGGTTTTGTAGAATTCAGCAGGGAGACCGTCTGGGCCTGCGGCTCGACCTGAGGCACATTTCTTGATAGCAGAATGAATTTCTGAGACAGTAAATGGTGTGTCCAAGGCCACTCTATCTTCGTCAGATAGGGTCGGTCTTTGTACCCCTGAAAGTAAGCGTTCAAATACATCTGGCTCAAAATCACATTCAGATTGATAAAGCCGAGTATAAAAATCACGAAAGAGTTCTAAGATTTCGGTATCTTTAGTGACCAAGCCCCCCCCCGACGGATTACGGAGGGCGGTAACCCGCTTGGCTTCTTTTTGACCTTTGAGGGCATTTGCTAATAATTTGCCAGCACGATTATTTTCCCGATAATATAGCCCTTGTTGTGATTCGATATTTTTAACAGCAGCAGTGTACAAAAGCTGATTGTATTGAAAACGCAAGCGTTGTAAACGGAGTAAAATACATGGGTCAGTACGGGACGTGAGAAGACGCTCCCCAGCTTGTATCTGCTGCTCTAGAATCAGTAAATGCTGCTTTCTTTGTTTCCCCTGCCGAATTTGATAGCTAGTTATAGTTGCGCGGATAGATGCTTTAAAACCCTCCCACCAAGCCCAGCTCGCTGTGTCATGGGGTGAGTTAAAATGAAAATAATCTTGGATAGCGGCCTTTATATCAACCTGAAAATCTTTTTGACCCAGTAAGGATCTATCAAAAAACCAAGCTCGGGGAGAATCGTCCCGCGCAGTGACATGTAATGATAAAGATATGGCAGCATGATCTGAAATATGGAGAGGATGAGTCCTAGTCGTGTCTACTTGAGAAATCATTGCTTTGGAAATGAGAAAGAAATCTATTCTAGATTGGGAGTGATGGGGGGCAGAAAAGAAAGTGAACTCTAAGTCGGAGGGGTGAAGCAGCCGCCATATATCTACCAGCGCAAGATCTTGCATCAGAGCTGTAAGGGTAGCAAGACTCTTGGGTGGACTACTCGTTCTAGGCGGCTGTCTATCTATCAGAGGGTCTAACACTTGATTAAAATCACCACCAAGTATTAATGGAGTATTGGCAGAGGCCTGTGCCAACTGCGCAATACTTGCATAGAAAGCAGGGTTGTCCACATTCGGGGCATAAATGCAAATACATGTAAATTCACTATCTCCAACCTTAAGATGTACTCGGGCCCATCTACCCTCCTTGTCAGCGCTAGTATCAATTACAGTAGCTTGCAAAGATTTCTTAACCAGAATGGCTACCCCGCACCGTTTGGAAACGGCGGGAGAATAGGCAGCCACCATGTAAGGCTTAACATTGAGTTTCAGTGTTTCAGCAGAGTTTAAGTGCGTTTCCTGAAGAAACGCTAAATCAGCATGCTCATGGCTAAGATAGCTAAGGATTTTCTTTCTTTTGATTGGACTATTAATGCCCTTTACGTTGAGTGATAAGATTTTACATAAGGCCATTCAGACAAGTTAAAAATTCTGAGCATGATAGCGCACATAATTTCACAATGTCCCTCATAGTGACTGTATCTGGCTGTACATATGGCATAAAAGAAAATAAGCTGAGATAATACAATGAAGCGCCCCACATTAAACAAGAAAAACCGCAGCGCGGTAGAGAAGAAGCAGAACCCCAAAAATTACTGGCGACCATGTGTCTGCGGGGAGAAGCCCCAGAGAAGGCCGAGATTGAAAAAACACATAACCTGTAGGACTGTGCGTGCTCCGAATCCGACCGAGGCACACATCATGGAGGGATAGGAGACCAAAAAACAAAAAAGTCATAGAAAGAAAGAAAGAGAGTCCAGGTAGTCTCTGTGCTTGACTATGACCGCCGCATCGGGCCCTTCAAAATGGCGGACAGAGCCGGCAAATAAAAGTCCAAGTCGTTGGATTAGCGCATCTGCTCTGCTTCTTTGGAGTCTAAAAATGTTGATAGTAGATCAGGATCTTCGAATGTCCTGGTTTGGTTGTGGAGAGTCACTCGGAGCTTCGCGGGATACAACAGGCCAAAGCGAGCCTGTAGCTGTTGAAGTCGAGGGCGAAAAGCAAGGAGTTTCTTCCGTCGGTCAACGGTAGGCTTTGCCAAATCAGGGAAGAAGGAGACTTTGTGACCTTCAAATTCCAAATGATGGTTCGCCCGAGCAGCATTTAAAATTTGTTCCACTTGTTGATATCGTAGCAAGCGAAAGATAATAGGCCGGGGGGTCGTTCGGTTGAGCGCCATGTGGGTAGGAACACGGTGTGCACGATCGATTTCCAGTTCTTTATGAAAGGTGATCTTCAGCAAGGAGGGAAGAGTTTTGAGCAGGAATTCTCTCATATCTCCCGCTTCCACCCCCTCCGGTATTCCAATGAGCCTCACATTGTTGCGACGGGCTCGATTATTGCTATCTTCTAACTCCTTTTGAAGATTCTGTATCTGGCGCTCAGCCTTGTCCAATGTGCCCAAGCGCACCGCGTGCGAGTCGAGGACCCCCGCCATATTGTCCTGCCGCAATGAGAGACTTTCAAGTCGGTCCTGGAGCACTCCAAAGTCTTCTCGCATGGCTCTAAGCGCTTCTCCATTGGACTGCACCAATTCCTTCACGCCGCGTAGTTCCTCTAAAATCTCCAGGTGCATTTCGGGGTTTTCCCGAAATGGAACCATCTTCTGTGGGGAGGACACCTCTGTTTTGGAGCGTTTTCCGTGAGAAGAAGAAGGAGACCCGAAGTCCAAGCGCGCTGGTTTATGGGCCGCCATCCCCCCCGAGGTACCCCGGTCAGCCCGGAGCGAAATAGTAAGTTTGTATAGGTATTAAGTCAGGATTCTAAGTAGGCCTCTCGGGAGCTTCAGCGCGAAGCGTCTTACCCGCTGGACATCAGGCTCCGCCCCCCCGAAGTAGGTGTTCTTTTATTAATTGTGGATAAAGTGATTATTTTAAGTTGCCTAATGTAGCTTTTTTACTGGTTTTAATCAATATGTTAAAGACTACTACTTAATTTTCCATTTTTGCAGTACACATGGAAAGTATTCTTCAAAACAATTCTGTGCAGAAAACATTTTCTTCACCCTTCTTCCTTTTTTATTACTGATTACCATTTCACCTTTCCTTTAATTGTACTTATGATAACTTGATTTCCATATATTCTGCATAAAATGCAAAACACATTCCTCCTGCAAATAATCATTTCAGTTCTGCTATGGTACTCCTCAAATGATTATGGAACTGAGTCATGCTGCTTGTAATTGCAATAACAATGTTTACAGTAAACTGAAAAAAAAAGAATTATGGTTAGAGGTATTTGTATGCCTATTTCACACCTCTTTTACTGTAATGCTTGACTTATTTTAAGATAAATGCCACAATTTGGTATCATTGCAAAACACAATTAAGAATTGAACCTGACACTACCAGTCGAGCCTTGCAGCTGTTGTAGAAAGCTGTGAAACCTGAGTTCCACTTTTGCCATTGACTCAATGTGCAACTTTGCATAAGTCAACCTCTTCATAGCTGCCTATTTGTGCTTCTCGATTTTTATTTCATTGTTCTGCTGCCATTACGGGTTTTGAGTGGTTAATCAAATTCTAATAAATAAAATTAACATAGATCTCTAATTGGCCTTTTTACTAAAGTGAGCTAAGCAGTTAAAGGGGTCTGTTTAATAAGTGATGCTAGTGGCTTCCGTGCGAAATCGGAGCCATGGCCTCATTTTATTCAATGGGGCCACAGCTCTGATTTCACATGGAAGCCGTTAGTGCCGCTTAGTAAACAGACCCTAAAGTGTGTTTTCGCACATGGTAACTGTCTGCTCAGACCCACTGTAATTCTTACCACAGGAAAATGATAACTACCTTACGCTAACTGCCACTCACACTTTGGAGTGCTGAACGGGCAATGTAGGCAGAGAATGGGTGTGATGAGCACAGTGCAATTAGCGTGGGAAGACATATCGTGTCTGGCATTAGGTGCACCCATGGTACTTGTGAGTACACATCCACACCATTTATTTTGGGAACATGCTGGCATTGCCCCTAACAATTATCATGGATGCTTTGCCCTTAATGCAAGTCAGTGTTTGCACTAAATGCACATTAAGTGGTATATTTGCTAAACAGCGGTAGCAGACTCCATGCGATATCGGAGCCGCGGTTTCATTGATTTCAATAGGGCTGCGGCTCCGATATTGCATGGAGTCCGCTACCATGGTTTAATAAACATATCCTTAGGTGTAAAAACCTAATGCAGTTTAGTAAAAAAGTATTTGAATTAGGACTCAAAGGAAATTTATTTATTTCCATTTATAATTAAACATCTTTGTATTGTTAGTTCAAGGAGTAAACACATTTCTCTATCCAATGAGCAGGGCCGGCCCAAGGGTTTAGTTGCCTTAGGCAGGCCCCTGTTGTGTTGTCCCTCTTCTCCCACCCCTCTGCATCCAGCATCTCACTTTGAGGGAGGAGGAAGTGCTGCCGCTTTGGTGCCAACGTTAGGCCATGCATGTTGGCAGCCATGGTGGCGCTTAAAGATATAACATTTTTCTGTGTTGTCAGTATCGTGGTTCCATGCATCCATCACACCAAAAATATTGTCAGATCAGGGCACTAGGAGGTCACTTGCCTCCAGGGCAGATGGCCACTGCCTTGAAAACGGGATCACCTGAAGATAACACCAAACACTGGCATGCCTACTCCCACCCTATTCCCACCCCCTCAGCTACAACACTCAAAATGCAGATATCACACAAAGGTGCCTACAATATCTGCATTTCACCTGCATTAGCTGCTACCAATAGGTGATAGGTCCATGTTAGCTCCGTGGTAGCAGCTAACACCCTTTAGCAAACATGCCCCATGATGACTGGAGCTACGGGTCTGAATTTTCAAACTTACCAACATATGAACAATAGGTGAATCAGATCAAACGACTATCAAGCCTAGCTTCTTTTAACTGGCAGTGTCCAGTCCATGTCACAAGAAATAAATCCATTCTTTGCTCTTTAGTTCCAGGGATAAGGAGTTGCTTTTCCAAGTCTACATGGCTAACAGGGACTGGCTCATCTACTAGGCTGGCTAGGTGGCTGCCTAAGGCAGCAGACCTCAGTGGCTGGCAGACCTTGTGCTTCAGCACACATGGCCTGCTGCTTCTTACCCCCTCTAACAGAAACGTGTGTCAGAGGTAGGTCAGAAGCAGCAGGCCATGTGTGTCAAAGCACATGGCCTGCTGCAGGCCACTGCCACTGTGGTGCTGAGTGGAGCTGTCCTCAGCTCAGTGTGAGGTGGGTGTGGTGCAGCTCAGCACATGGGGAAGGGTGGCATGGCCGGGGTTTCTGCTTGAGGCAGCAGAAACCCTTGGGCTGACTCTGATGGCTAATAATGGTTTAAGAAATTTTTTCTTCAGAAACTTGTCTAAACCACTTTTAAACCCAGTTATGCTACCTACCTTGACCACATCCTCTGCCAACATATTCCACAGCTTAATTGTGTGTTGAGTTAAAAAAATACATTTTCCAATATGCTTTTAAATTTGCCTCCTGTTAGTTTCATGGAGTCTCTTCGGTCTTATTACTATTTCATCCCACTTATGATGTTATATATTTCTATCCTAGTCCGTTTCAGCCTTCTCTTTTCCAAACTGAAAAGCCCTAATCCATTTAGTCTTTCCTCATAGGGAAGCCATTCCATCCTTTCAATCATTCTGTATATTTTCTCTGTATATTTTCTAGTTCTGAAATAATTAACTTGTGTTAATCTAACCCTTTTTTGTCTCTGTTACCATATGTCTAATACATGCACTGGTATAAGTGTATTTTGACCAAAAATATAGTTCTATTATTTTAATAACATTGAAATTGCTAATACATTTTAATGGCACAATCTGCCACGTGATGTATATGTTCTCTTGGAAGATATTAGGGCATGTTTATGATAGTGTACTACCCGGGTAGAGCAGGGTTAGAGCATGTTCTTGGCACCATGCCAAAATTTAGCATGGGGCTCAATGCTAAGAACTCCGTGTTCCTGCTACAGTATTGCTACTGCAGGTATTTGAAGCCCTTGCAACCTGCACTTAGTGCAAGTAGCATGGATGCAACTAATGGGTGGCGTTAGTTGCTCCCATGGCTATTTTACTGCATTGAAGTGCATAATTGGATGGATGGCTGCAATCACCCTCCTGCAGTTAACGTGAAGCCCCACATTAGTAAAACAGGCCATTCCTAAAGGGTCTCTATTGCAAGCAAGGTAATACTGTGTGGCTCTTGAATACACATTCTCTGCCTGAGAGCTCATTTTTAATAGCTATTTTGTTTTTCTGCTGCATTGCCTAGTAAGTTGTAGCTATATTGCAAAAGGGGAGTCTTTTTGTGTTCTTGGACAAAGTGTTTTTTTTCTGCTGCTAGAGTTCTTTTTCTTCTCCTCTAGCCCTCAATTTCAAAGAGGTAGGCAAGCTCTGAAGTCACTGACCTCCTTAGGTGTTAGATGCCTTCCTTCCCATCCATCCCATGCAAGCATTCTTGCTATATAGTGTAACTCCCCAATGAGCTTGTTGACAAAAGATAACAAATTTTTATTGTTTGGTAGGGAAAAGCTAGGGAGCAAATAGATCTAAATTTGGATATCTACTAAAAGTAAACAATTTGCTGTTCTTGAAGGAGCTTTGATTAGGTAATTTTACAAAGGAAATATACTAATCTATATACCTCAGACACCTAGGGGTATGTTTACTAAGCAGTCTTAACGTGCAGCCAGTGTTAGTGTGCAGGATGCCATATAAGGTAGTGGGCGCTCCGGTCTTAAGGTAGCATTTAGGGTTTCGTGCGATAAGGTACATTTTCATGCCATAGAGGGAGCCGTAGCACTTTAATGCGCGTTAGCCTTAATTAGGCGCGCTGACCCACAAATACATCAACAGAGGTGTAGCACAATGGTCAATATATTGACTGATGAAACAGGGGTCAAGAGTTCAATTCCCCAGTGGGCTTGATGAGTAAGGCTGTCTGAGGCATTACCCTTTACTTTAAATCAGTGCTGTCTGAGGCATTTTCTTTTTTAATTTAAATTAGTGCTGCCAGCAAACACACCCTCACAGTGCCGTAACCTAAGGTGCCGCATAAGGCGCCCTATAACGCACTCCAGAGGGCACATTATAAAGTTCACTGTCCACCAAGGCACCTTATAATGTTCCCTATAGGGCGCTTTATAGGGCGCCTTATAGAGCGCTTTAGAGGGCACCTTATGAGGCACCTTAAGGCTACAACACTGTGAGGGTGTTTTTGCTGGCAGCACTAATTTAAATTAAAAAAGAAAATGCCTCAGTAAGCCCTATCAAACAACCCCACTGTGGAATCAAACCCATGACCTCTGGCTCTAGAGGCAGTGAAGTAACCAGTGGACTACAGCTGCTAACAAAACCCTGGCTAGCTACAGAAGGACTGCAGGTCACCACACAAACTGTCTGCTGTGGTTACAAGGATAGGGTTAACCCACCCGTACCCATGATGCACTGCACATGCAAATCAGCAGTCTACAGATGATCACAAGATGGGGTATGCATCCCCACAGCACCTCGGCCTGGTAGGGGGAACTGACCGTGTGCACCCCCACAGCACCTCAACCTGGTAGGGGGTACTGACTGTGTGTCTTTCTGGCACAGAGTAGCTACAGACTGTCACATTGTGTGGGTACTGTGCTCAGCCTGAGGGTGAGGTGGGGCGCCCAGCACCAGGTCCACAGCATCTTTCATGACTGAAATATGCCATGCTGCAGGTCCCCATCAGTGCTAGTGTGTGTGTGAATGATAGGTAGTTCTTGCAGACATACCTAGGATATATCTGTGTCCATTTCTCAGTCATGTTTGGCCCTTATAGGTGAAGGGGGTGGGGTGTTTGGACCCATACATCCCACCCCACCCCACCCCACCCCACCCCACCCCACCCCACTCTCTGTAGCTCAGGGTGGGAAACAGGATCTCCCACCAACAGATCCACATTCTACCTCCCTGCAATGGTGGCAGTAGAGGGGAACAGACAGCCTACAGGGCAGTCAATATAGATCTGTACACATCCATAAGGCAAGGCAAACAGACAGTAGGCCTGGAAATGCTAGGCTGCCCCCACACTATCTGACATTCTCCAGCAGCAAGCCTCCAGCCGCTGCACCCTGCAATGTGTTCCAGCCAGACACATACTAACTGCAGACAGTCTGCTAGCTAGTCCATAGTGCATGTTCCTGGAGGAGATGTGTGTACCCAGAACTGGGATGTCAGCAAACACACCAAGCAGATAAGTCAGTGATCAGGCCCCAAAAGAAAACCCATAAATATCACATGAGAGAAATACTATGTAGCACTATTGGGGAACCTAGCCATGCCAAGTTCACTGCTCAGTCAGGGTGAGAGTGACCTCCCAGCAGGACATGCTGTCGCCACCCTGTCCATGCAGGTGGTGGCCGGGCACTACAATGTCCGAGCCATATGCCCTGTGCAGATGCATCCTGGCCAGGCCACCCTGTCCGGGCTATCCCCATGGTACCTTGCTCCTCATTATGCACATTGGCAGGCTGACACTGGCAACAGTGCAAGCAGTGTGGGCTGAGGAAGGTGTTGGCAGCCACCACACACTTGGTAGACAGACACACATTCTCACACCTATGCCAGCATTGTGCAACTATAGAGGCTTTTGGCAGCCCTGGCCACCACACCAGTCCTGGGCACAGTGCAGGCATAGCTATGGTATGCAATACTGTTGGGGTCACTCCCCAGGGTGGTAAACACTGTCAGAAACCAGACCTGAAACACACTCCACAGACATCAGAGAGGTTGCTATGATACAGTTCAATGAGCAGATTGTGCTTAACCTAGGGATTGCTATCTGCCAGTAATCATAGCAACCTTTTGATATATGTGTACCATATTCCCAGGTTTAGGGTGGCAGAGCTATGGTATATAAGTGCTAGTATTGGGAGATGGTGCTGCATGCATGGCCCAACATCCTGCCTCTCCAGGAGGCTTTGGATAATGGCACCTGTGGGTGTGGGTGTTTCTGCCCCTGTTGGCTGCTGCTCTAGGGCAGAGGTTCCCAACTCCAGTCCTGGTGGGCCAAACACTGTTCGGGTTTTCATGTTGTCCCTAATGAATATGCATGGATACATCTGCATACCATGGGGGCGGCACATAGAACTGCAGCACAGGCATCTTTATTAGGGACAGCATGACGCCTGAATGGAGTTTGTCCCTCCAGGACTGCATTTGGGAAACTCTACTCTAGGTACTGCACATGTCTATGGTGTCTGTGCTCTGTAGGGTAAAATATAGGCATTACAGGCATGTTTATGTTATCTGCAATAAAGGTTCCCTCTTTATTACCACGGTTTAGTACTGGGTAAAATATGGAGACTGGGTTGGTGGGAGCCACGGCTGGGACTTGAACCTGTGACTTTTGGCTCCTGAACACACTGCCTGTGTGTACTGCACCATACTGTTGCCACAAGAGCAGTTCATTCCCTGGGGATACCATGACTGTTTGTCAGACAGGGCCTGTCTGTTGCAGTGCATGGCACCCACCTAAACAGGGCTAGGCCATGGTCTGCTGTGGGCAGCTGCCACTGCCCCCTCCACCAACAGTACCCCTCTGTCGCCATGATGACATGCCCTTCTGCTGGTGGTGCTGGTGGTGCGCAGTCTCAGGTCATCCAGTGTGCCGATAGGTGGCTGCCTATGGTGTGGGTTCTTGGGTAGGGGTGCCTGCATAGACATCCACGCTTCCCCTCAGCACCGCCTGCCAATGTTCTGTGCCCTTGCTGGTACCTGCTGGGTACTATCCCCTGTGACACTGTGGAAAACACACTCATGCCCATGTTGGGCCCTCATCAGTTGCTGTCTGGTGGCTCTACTGTTTCAGAATTCCTATGGGCCACCTAGGCATCACCCTAGTCTGCACTGTGGCCCAGCTGCCCCACAGCATCTGCCGCCTGCAGCCCTCTGTATCCCCTTTTCCAGCATCTGTCCAGTTGCCCATTCCGACATGCCCACCCTGCTTTTGCGGGACATGTGTACGCCATAGGAAACCTGTCCAATAGAAAGGGAAAACCCTGATCAGCACTATTTCACTGTGGGATCATTCACCTTGTATGGGGACAGAGCATAGCCCCTTCCAAAATTGATATCCTTTTTGTTGAGCTTTCCTGGTAGTGTGTTTTGATGTTTCCCATTAATACCACTATTGCCCAGCTTGCTTATGTTTTTTTTCCTGTTTGTTCAGGTCATTTTCAATGTTTATTTGCCCTTTTGTTCCGTGCACATGTATCACACTTATCACTTTTTGTAGGTTTCCCTGGCTTTGCTGTACATTGCTGACAGAAATGTTTTCTCTTCCCTTTAAATCTGCTCTAACGCGAGGGTTTCACTCTCGTTAGTTTTCAGCCCAGGAATCCACAGCGTTAGTGTGCAGGGAGCCTCTCCCCTCCCACTCTCCACCCATTAACCCTCTCTCTCTGCCCCTTGGGAGCCTTTCTCCGCCTTCAGCGCTCGTTTGCGCCGCTGCGTGCGTTAACGCGCAATAAGGCACCTTATCGCCCGGTAAAGCGCCATTATCACGCGATAAGGTGCCTTATTATGCGATAACTTGACAGCAGCGCAAATAGTGCCCTTTAGTAAACATACCCCATAATTTCAAAATTTACTAGTGTAAGGTAATAACTGTTTAGCAAGGAAGCAAGGCTACACACAGGGACATAGAACAGCGCTGTTAGAACACACATAAAATAGGTTAGCTGCTTTTTCTCTTAAAGGACACCTGAGAAAAGATTTGGTAGATTTCTCTTATTTACTTCAAAGGGTACCAAAGCTCCACCAACTGAACAATGGCTGGTAAAAATCAAATTGCCAAAGATGTTGCCACTGTTACAGCTTCTGCTTCTGTCCAAGCTGACAGCCCAATGTCAGTCAAGGGACTGGTTCCATGTGCAAGATCTCTGCAACATGAAACCCTCATGAAACAAGTGAAGGAGCTCAGAGAAGAGGTGGCAGGCTGAGAAGCTTTCAAGACAGTGAGAAGTGCATTGATAAGATGCTTCTTGAAGCTTCCAAGCTCTCTGACAGAGGTGAAGATGGTATGCTACAGAATGAAGAGTATTGGACATGAGTCACCAGAGCCTACAGAATCAACACTCCAACTCCTCCAGCCCTCCAATTGAACAACCAATATGCAGCCCTGGAAGTGGAGGAAGTGAAAGCATCCCAGGAAAGGGAAGAACCAGAGCTCAAGTTTCCCAAGTTGCAGAATCAGTGGACAAAAGGAAGCAAAAGGTAATGGTGGTTGGTGACTCTCTTCTGAGGGGTACTAAGGTGTCCATTTGCCAACCAGACTTGATGTCCAGAGAGGTATGCTGTCTGTCAGGTGCCAAAATCCATGATGTTATGGAAAGTTTGCTGAGACTGAACAAGCCTACTGACTACTATCTGATGTTGCTCATCCATGTTGCACCCTAGGGATGGACCTTAAAGTTACTGCTTGGGTTAGAAATTGGTTGGGTGGGAGGCGACAAAGAGCACAAGTAAATGGAGCTCACTCTGAGGAGAAGGATGTTACCAATGGTGTGCCCCAGGGATCTGTCCTTGGTCCGATTCTTTTTAACATCTTTGTTAGTGATATAGCGGAAGGGCTGTCGGGTAAGGTTTGCCTCTTTGCGGATGATACCAAAATCTGCAATAGAGTAGACACCCAGGAAGGTGTAGATAACATGAGGAGGGATCTAGCTAAGCTTGAAGAATGGTCTAGAATTTGGCAGTTGGGATTTAATGTTAAAAAATGTAAGGTCATGCATTTGGGCTGCAGCAATCCAAGGGAGCAATACAGTATAGGAGGTGAAGTACTTTTGTCCACTAAAGAAGAGCGGGACCTAGGCGTGGTTGTGTCTGATGATCTTAAAGTAGCTAAACAGGTAGAAAAGGCGACGGCAAAAGCTAGAAGGATGCTTGGGTGCATACGGAGAGGAATGGCTAGCAGAAAAAAGGAGGTGATAATGCCTCTGTATAAGTCTTTGGTACGACCTCATTTGGAGTATGGTGTGCAATTCTGGAGACCGCACCTTCAAAAGGATGTGAACAGGATGGAGTCGGTGCAGAGGGTTGCTACTAAAATGATTAATGGGCTTCATTATAAAGCATATGAGGACAGACTTAAGGATCTTAATATGTACACCTTAGAGGAAAGGCGGGATAGAGGTGATATGATTGAGATGTTTAAATACCTCCGTGGCATAAATGTTCAGGGAGAGAGCCTCTTTCAATTGAAAGCAAGTTCTGCTACGAGGGGACATGGGATGAGGGTGAAGGGAGATAGATTCAGGAGTGATATGCGGAAATATTTCTTTACGGAAAGAGTAGTGGATCCGTGGAATAGTCTCCCAGTGGAGGTGGTGGAGATGAGGACAGTAACTGAATTCAAAAAAGCATGGGACCAACACAGAGGATCTCTAAAGGTAAAAAGTGGACTGTTGTAGTTGTTGTTATGGAAGGACAGACTAGATGTGCCTTGTGGTCTTTTTCTGTCGTCATGTTTCTATGTTTCTATGAATAAATGATACTGCTAGGTATCCCTCCAAGCATATCAAGAATGACTTTATGGCTCTAGGGCAGAGGGTAAAGCTGATAGGTGCAAAGTTGATGTTCTCTTCAATCCTCCCTGTTGAAGGTAAAGGCTGAGGCAGAGAAGCTCGCATCCTAGAGATGAATGCATGGCTATGTGGATGGTGTCATCAATAGTTTTTTTGTTTCCTGGACCATGGGCTGTAGAGCAGAGATTACATCCACCTATCCAAGAAGGGTCAAAATATCTTCCACAGCAGACTTGCTACTGAAGAAGGATTTAAACTAGATCGGTTAGGGAAGGGTGAAGAAAGCCACCAGGTAAGTGAAAACCCTCAGGTAAGTAAAACCATTAAATACCTCTGTAGAAATAAGTAACAGGAGCAACATCTGGAAAGCAGTGCTCATGTTGAGGCTTTAATGGAAGAGGCTGACTTGGATTTAGTGGCAGTTATGGAGACACGGTTAACAGACAACCTCAATAAATTACACTGGGCTATTCTTTATTGAGGAGGGGAAAAGGAGTGACAATATAGGTAACAAATAATATTAAAGCTATAGCATTACAGGGCTTACAAGAGAGTGAGGATGCACTGTGCATTAAATTAGAAAGAGGGAATTGGAAATCTGTTTGGATTGGTGTGGTATACAGATCACCTTCACAGGGAGAAGAAGTGGACAGAGATTTAATAGAAGATATATGCAGTATTGTCATGAAAGGAGAGTGGAGGAGTGGCCTAGTGGTTGGGGCAAGGTACTTCAGGCCGGAAGGTCGGGGGTTCAAATCCCACTAGAGGACAGCAACCTTGGGCTGGAAGGACTGGGGTTTCTAGTCCCACAGGTGCTCCTTGTGGTCTTGGGCAAGCCACTTAACCCTCCATAGCCCATGTTCCCTGTAAAATAGTTATCTCCAAGTTATAATGCCCTGTTCAATGTAATTTCAGTTTGTTCAATGTAAACCGCACTGATGCAGAATAGCACGGTATATAAGAGAATGTAAATAAATAAATAAATAAATAAGTGCTACTTAACATATTAACAAAGACACATAGGGGTATGTTTACTAAACTGCGGTAATGTGATTCGCATTAGGATCCTCGGTAGAAGCAGAAATCCCAAATAAAGGACATGGGCGGTACATCGTTACCGATAACGCGCGTTACAAGGCGCCATAAATTAACAAGCGCTATATGGCATGTTACCACGCGTTAATCTTAAGAAGGCATGCAGGCATGCAAGCACAACAACAAAGCTGTAGCAAAATGGTTACTACACTGACTGATGGTACAGGGGTCATGGGCTTGATTCCCCAGTGGGTGTAATGTATAAGGCTGGCTGAGGCATCACCTTTTACATTTAAGTAGTGATTGTTGAGGCATTTGACTTGTATTTTAATTAGTGCTGCCAGCAAACACACCCTCACAGTGGCGTAACCTAAGGTGCCGCATAAGGCACCCCATAACTTTATCTTTATCTTTATTTACATTTAATATACCGCCCTTGTCGAAACGTGAGAGCGGTTTATAATAAAATAATATAAAGAAAAGCATTGAAAAGAAAAGAAATCCATTAAAATAAAGAAAAGATGGACCAAAGGGGTCACAGGACAAACAGTAGACAAACCAAACAAACCATAAGTACGCAAAGATAAACAAAACAATTAGACAGGACTGCTGGGAGGGAGATCATATGCCTGTTGGAACAGATGAGTTTTTAATAGGTTTTTGAAGCGTTGGTAGGAGGATTCTAGACGAAGAGAGGAAGGCAGAGAATTCCAGAGTGAGGGTCCCAAGAAAAAGAAAGCGGAATGGCGTATCTGTTCAAGGTGAGCTCGTGAGGGTGGGGGAAGAAACAAACGGTTAGCATGCAATGAACAGAGCTGACGATAAGGAGTGTGAAGAGAGACTAGATTTGCTAAATACTGCGGATTGGAAGTGTGGATGACTCTATGTAATAATATAAGAACCTTGTATTTAAACCGAAAATGGAGCGGAAGCCAGTGGAGGCGAAACAGAAGAGGAGTTACATGATCTGATTTCCAGGCAAAAGTAACAAGACGGGCATCTGTATTCTGCAAAAGTTGAAGGCGTTTAAGTTGGTAAGCAGGGAGATTGGCATAAACCACATTACAATAATCCAATCTGGACATAACTAAAGCTAGTACCAAAGTAGTAAGGGAATCAGGGGACAAAATTGAGCGGACTGAGCGTAATTGGCGTAATGTAAAGAAAGAACGACGGGATAAGTTGGACACGTGTTTGTGAAAAGACAATGATGAATCCAGGATTACCCCTAAGTACCGAAGAGAAGAGGTAAGAGGAATAGGAGTGGAATTTATTTGAGGCGTGACAGCCGGGCAAGAAGAGCTCAGAGACACCCACATGGCTGAGGATTTGGAAGGATTCAAATGTAGAAAATTAGATGAGAGCCAGGTGGCAATATGAGAGAGGCAGTTATTGAGGGGAGTGATATCAATCATAGCTGGAGAAGTGTGGAAAAGAAGGACAATATCGTCGGCGTAAATGTAGGTGGAAACTGGAAATTGTTGGGCCAAAAGGGGAAGTGGGGCAAGAAAAATATTGAAGAGCAGAGGGGATAAAACTGATCCCTGGGGGACTCCACATAATAACGGAATAGACGGCGAGGTTTGGTGATTGGCATGGACAACATAAGAACGAGCAGTGAGAAAGGAACGGAACCAACGTAACACCACACCCCGTACACCAATATCAGAAAGACGTGACAGAAGGGTCTGGTGATCAATCAAATCAAACGCTGCGGACAGATCCAATGAAACCAAAAGGGTAATGTCACCACGTTCATGGGCTACGTGAATCTCATTTAGCAGGGCGAGGAGAATAGTTTCCGTACTATGTCCTGGTCTAAAACCTGCCTGACGGGGATGAAGGGCATTGGTGGCCTCGACGTGGGAAGAAAGTTGAAGAAAGACTAGACGCTCCAGCATTTTTGCAAGGAAAGGGAGATTAGACACCGGGCGCCAGTGGGATAGTACAGAGGGATCGAGGGAAGACTGTTTCAGCAGGGGATGGACTATGGCGGATCTCCAAACCGAAGGAAAATGACCAGATGATAAACGGGAATTAAACAAAGTAGTGATGAAAGGTATGAATTGGAGAGAAGGTTCTACCAGCCAGTTGGAAGGGATTGGATCCAAAGAGCAGGTGGTCTTCCTAGACTGCGATAGAGTGAGTAGTACCTCCGCTGCAGTGAGGGGATGGAAGGTGGACCATGTATGAGGTAGAGCTCTATTAGGAGAACCAGCCACACAGGGAATGATAGAAACAAAGGACTCAGTAATGGTTGACTCCTCAGAGGCGAGGGACGAAGGAGAGGCCGAAGGTGTGCAGGGAGGAGACAGAGGTAGAGGAGGTGCGATATGGAAGGAAAAGCGTAAGTTCTGAACTTTGTCGGAGAAAAAAGATGCTAGGGATGCGGGGGCTGAAACAGCAGCTCGAGAAGCAGAGGGGGATACAGTAGAGGAAAGTTGCCGCAAAATTGAGTGCAATTGTCTAGAAGAATTGGCAGCTTGAGAGATTTCTAAGGTGTAAAAGGAGCGCTTAGCGGACTGGACTGCGGAGCGATATTCCAAGTATAGTAGTTTGAAGCGTGCCATAGTAGCTGAAGACGGATGAGAGCGCCAGTGTTGTTGTGCTTGGCGCAGTTGAGTGCGTTGCAACCGTAAGCCCTGATGAAACCAGGGCGAATGAGTCCGGGACGGAGCACCGGAAGGACGAAGTGGAGCTAAGTTGTCCAAAGTGTGCAAAAGAACCGAATTCCAAAGAGAGGCCTGGGCATCAGGGGCTAGCACCGAGAAATCTGCTGGAAATAGTGAGTGGGCTGGAGGAAAAGCAGGGAGAGTGGATGGAGTAACGTGACGCCGGAGACGAACTGGAGACTGAGAGGCAGAGGAGTCATTGGTATCAGAGATCGGTAGGGAAACAGAAAAAGAGACACAATAGTGGTCTGACCATGGGACACTATGAGAAACGGGCACTGATAACACAGAGCAGATGCTAGGAGAGGAGATAAGAACCAGGTCTAAGGTATGGCCCAGGTAATGAGTAGGTCCTGACACATGTTGTTGAAGTGATAAATCATGGAGGAGATTCATGAAAACCCGGTCTTTAGGTCTAGAAGGAGCGTCTACATGGATGTTAAAATCGCCCAGAATCATAATATTGGGATACTGTAGGACCGTCTCAGAGAGGGTTAGCAGAAATGCCTCCCATTGGTCAGTGGAGACAGAAGGGGGAAGATAAAGTAAAAGAAAATAGAACGGGGGAGAGGAGTGGAAACGCAGGAGCAAAGACTCTGAGAAATGAACCGTAGTAGCTGTAATTTCAATGATAGGGAACGTAGTTCAATGATAGGGAACATAGAACGATACAGAAGGGCTACACCTCCCCCTCCCCTGCCCAGCCTAGGTGTCGAGAAGGCAGAATGGCCGGGGGGAAGTGCGCTAGAAAGAAGAGGACTATAACGCATTCCATAGGGCACATTATAAAGTGTACTGTCTGCCAAGGCACCCTATAATGTCCCCTATTGGACACCTTATAAGGCGTTTGATAGGGCGCCCTATAAGGCGCCCTATGGGGCGCCCTGTAAGGCACCTTAAGGTTACAGCACTCTGAGGGTGTTGTTGCTGGCAGCACTAATGTACATTAAAAATAGACAATGCCTCAGACAACCCTATCAAATAACCCCACCCTATCAAATAACCCCACAATGGGGTTGAACCCATGACCTCTGGCTTCACAGACAGTGAAGTAACCAGTGGGCTACAGCTCTATAACTGTGAGCAAAGCCCTGGCTGGCTACAGAAGGACTGCACGTCACCACACAAACTGTCTGCTGTGGTTACCAGGATAGGGTTAACCCACCCGTACCCATGATGCACTGCACATGCAAATCAGCAGTCGACAGATGGGCACAAGATGGGGTATGCACCCCCACAGCACCTCGGCCTGGTAGGGGGAACAGACCGTGTGTGGTACTGGCACAGAGGAGCCACAGACAGACACATTGTGCGGGTACTGTGCTCACCCTGAGGGTGAGGTGGGGCGCCCAGCACCAGGTCCACAGCACCTTTCATGGCTGAAACACGTCATGCTGCAGGTCCCCCATCAGTGTGTGATAGGTAGTTCCTGTAGACACACCTAGGGTACATCTGTGTCCCTCTGTATTTCTCAGTCGTGTCTAGCCCTTATGGGCGATGATGCACCCTGAATAGTGCATATACTGTGTTGGTGCCATGGTTACCTGAGGTAGGTAAAGGGAAGGGAAGGGAATGTCTGGACCCATAGGCAGATTATGCACCACCACACAACCCACCCTCTGGGGCTCAGGGTGGGAAACAGGATCACCCACCAAGAGATCCACATTCTACCCCCCTGCAATGGTAGCAGTAGAGGGGACCATCAACCCCAGTCCTGCTGGGGAACAGACACCCTACAGGGCAGGCAATGCAGAGTGGTACACATCCATAACGCAATAGCAGACAGACAGTAGGCCTGGAAATGCTCAGCTGCCCCCCACCACCGTCTGACATTCTCCAGCAGCAAGCCTCCAGCCATTGCACCCTGCAAGGTGTTCCAGCAAGACACATACTAGCTGCAGACAGTCTGCTAGCTAGTCCATAGTCCTGGAGGAGATGCATGTACCCAGAACAGGGATGTCAGCATACACACCAAGCAGATAAGTCAGTGATTGGGCCCAAAAAGAAAACCCATAAATATCACATGAGAGAAATGCTATATAGCACTATGGGGGAACCTAGCCATGCCATGGTCACTGCTCAGTCAGGATGAGAGTGACCTCCCAGCAGGACATGCTGTGGCCACCCTGTCCATGCAGGTGGTGGCCGGGCACTACAATGTCCGAGCCATTGCCCTATGCCCTGTGCAGATGCATCCAGGCCAGACCACCCTATCCAGGCTATTCTCACGGTACCTTACTCCTCACTATGCACAATACTGGCAACAGTGCTAGCAGTGTGGGCTGTGGAAGGTGTTTGCAGCCACCACACACTGGATAGACAGACACACACTCCCCACACCTATGCCAGCATTGTGCAACTGTTTGGCAACCCTGGCCACCGCACCAGTCCTGGGCACAGTGCAAGCATGGGTATGGTAAGCAATACTGTTGGGGTCACTCCCCAGGGTGGTAAACACTGTCAGACACCAGACCTGAAGCACACTCCACAGACATCAGAAAGGTTGCTATGATGCAGCTCAATCAGTTAATTGGGCTTAACTTAGGAATTGCTATCTGCCAGTGATCATAGCAACCTTTTGATAGCTGTGTACCGTATTCCAAGGTTTAGGGTGGCATTGCCAAGGTATGCAAGTGCTAGTATTGGGAGATGCACGCAGGGCCCAACATCCTGCCTCTCCAGGAGGCATTGGATAATGGAGCCTGTGGGTGCGGGTGTGTCTGCCCCTGTTGGCAGAGGTTCCCAACTCCAGTCCTGCTGTGCCAAACACTGTTCGTGTTTTCATGCTGTCCCTCATGAATATGCATGAGATACATCTGCATACTATGGGGGTGGCACATAGAAATGCAGCATAGACATCTTTATTAGAGGCAGTATGGAACCGGAATGGTGTTTGGTCCTCCAGGACTGCATTTGGGAGACTCTACTCTAGGTAATGCACATGTTTATGGTGTCTGTGCTCTGTAGGGTAAAATGTAGGTGTTTTGGGCATGTTTACATCATATTCAATAAAGGTTCTGTCTGTATTAGCACGTTTTAGTAGTGGGTAAAATATGAGGACTGGGTTGGCAGGAACCACAGCTGGGACTTAGACCTGCGACTTTCTGCTTCTGAATACACTGGTTTTGTGCACTGTACCACCATGTTGTCACAGAGTCAGCACGTTCCCTGGTGATACCATGACTGTTCATCAGACAGGGCCTGTCTGTTGCAGAGCATGGCACCCACCTACACAGGGCTCGGCCACGGTCTGCTCTGGGCAGCTGCCACTGCCCCCTCCACCACCAGTATCCCTCTGCCACCATGCTGACATGCCCTTCTGCTGGTGGTGCTGGTGGAGCACAGTCTCAGGCCATCCAGTCTGCGGGTAGGCGGCTGCCTATGGTGCGGGTTCTGGAGTAGGGGTGCCTGCATAGTTGTCCACGCTTCCCCCCAGCCCCGCCTGCCAATGTTTTTTGCCCTGGGGGATAGCTGCTGGGTACTATCCCCTGTGACACTGTGGGAAACACACTCGTGCCCATGTTGGGCCTTCAGAAGTTGCTGTCTGGCTGCTCTGCTGTTTCAGCATTCGTATGGGCCACCTAGGCATCACCCTAGTCCGCACTGTTGCCCAGCTGCACCACAGCATGTGCCGCCTACGGCCCTCTGTATACCCTTTTCCGGCATCTGTCCAGTTGCCCATTCCGACATGCCCACCCTGCTGTTGCGGGACATGTGCAGGCCATAGGACACCTGTCTAATAACAAGGGAAAGCCCTGATCAGCGCTATTTCACTGTGGGCTCATTCACCTTGTATGGGGACGGAGCATAGACCCTTCCACAATTTTTTTTAGAGTTTTCTCGGGGGGGGGGGGGAGGGTTTGATGTTTCCCATTAATATCACTATTGGTCAGCTTGGTTATGGTTTTTTTCCAGTTTGTTGAGGTCATTTTCAATGTTTATGTGCCCTTTTGTTCTGTGCACATGTATCACAATTATCACTTTTGTAGGTTTCCCTGCCTATGCTGTACATTGCTGACACTGAAATGGTTTCTCTCCCCTGCAAATGTGCATCTAACGGCAGGTTTTCAATCGCGTTAGGATTCAGCTCTTCAGATCAGCACATTAGTGTGAAGGGAGCCTCTCCCCACCCTCTCTCCGCCCATTGACCCCTTCTCTCCGCCCTCTCTCCACTTTCTGCGGTGTTTTACCGCGTTGCGGAACTTTACGATCGTTACATTACGTTAACGCGCGTTATGTAACATTAACGATCGTTAACGCATCATAACGCACGTTATGATCTTTATCTTTTATCTTTATCTTTATTTCCACACTTGGTAAACCGCTTACGTCAATACATTAAAGCGGTGTACAAATAAAATAAAAGGTCAACACTGCAAACTATGGAAAAAGGAACGCCAAAAATGACAGGAAAGAAAGAGAAAGAATAGCGCAAAATAAAAGACCATAAACGTCAAACAATAATCAGAACCAAACACAACCAACACAGACAAACAGGGGAATGACAGGACCAAACGCGGCTGGAATGGAACAGCAACCCATGGCTGCATCAGGGAGGAGGGTCAGGGGGGAGGTCGAAGGCTTTTTGAAACAGATGGGTTTTAAGTGAAGCTTTGAACTGCGAATAAGAGGGTTCCAGACGAAGGGACGAGGGTAGTGCATTCCACAACCAGGGACCAAGGAAGAAGAAGGCAGAGTGACGGGTCTTTTCAAGATGTGCGTGGGAAGGGGATGGTAAAGACAGGCGATTAGCATGAAGGGAACGAAGTTGACGGTAGGGTGTATGAAGAGAAACCAGGTCAGCCAAGTACAGGGGATTATTAGTATGAATAGCGCGATGAGTGAGAATGAGAATTTTATAGTGAAAACGAACACGGAGGGGTAGCCAATGCAAGCGAAAGAGGATGGGAGTGGTGTGATCAAAGCGGCGGGCAAAGGTGATAAGGCGGGCAGCGGTGTTCTGAATAAGCTGGAGACGTTGGAGTTGGTAATTGGGAATATTGGCCATAAAGATGTTACAATTTATTTATTTATTTTATTTTTATTTATTTAATAATTCTTTTATACCGCGCTATTACAATCAGTGCGGTGTACAATGAACAAGAACATACTACAATGCATACAAGTAACATTGAGTTTTACATTAAACAGGGAACTTCAACAATAGGACAACCGGGGGAACTATGTACAGATTAACTTAATGTACTATGTACAGATTAACTTAATGTTATATACAGTAATATGAAACTCGTTTGGATGTTGTAATGTGGTTCACTAATAGGACTAGAGAGAAGGTTGACCAGCTAGCCCTTTTCAGGTTGTATTGCGGAGCTAGTTTTGATAATGTCTAGGTTGACTTCTGGGTAGCATTTTGTAAACAAGTGGTATTTCAATGCCTTTCTAAATAGGATTAGGTTTTTGATAGCACGGATTTCATGAGGTAGCGCATTCCAGTTTAGAGGTGCAAATAAGGAGAAGGCCCTGTTGGAGGTGGCCTTAGTGCACTTCGTTATTATTTTTGGGACTATTAAGGTGTTCATTGATGTGGTTCTCCTTTTTCTGTTTTCCAGGGTGACATGGATGAGCTTGCTGATTGGCGTAGGGGGGCAGTTATTTAGTGCCTTGAAAGTAAGGACTAAAGATTTATAGTGGATTCTGGCATGTAATGGCAACCAATGCAGTTCTTTCATGATGGGTGTTATATGGTCAGATCTTGATGAGCCAGAAAGGACTCTGGCGGCTGTATTCATGGCTAGGCGGAGCGGGTTCAAAGTTGATTGAGGGAGGCCATGAAGGATGATGTTGGCAAAATCCAGGTGTGGGAGGATTAATGCCTGGAAGGTTGTTCGGAAGTCTGTGGGATCAAGTAGGGAGCGGAGGTGACGTAGCGATTTGATCTTGTAATATAGTTTTTGTGATGTTCTTGACATGCGTTGTCATATCCAAGTGCTGATCCAATGTGATGCCGAGGTAACGGATGGTGGCTTTTGATTTCAACTCTATGTTGTTGACGAGTAGAGATGGAGGAGGTATGAACTTACGGTTCCTTGTGACAAAAAGAACGTCAGTTTTGTTGTGGTTAATCCGAAGGTTTTGAGATAGTAACCATTCGGCTGCAGCTTCAAAACAGTTGATTATTGGGGAGAATACTGGGTGTTCGATTGTGAACGGCATATATAGGAGGATGTCGTCTGCGTATGCGAGACATTGTACATTAAAGGATCTGATCAAGTCACATATCGGCTGCATGTAGATATTAAACATTAGTGCCGATAGGGACGATCCTTGGGGTACTCCCTGTGATTGCAGGAATGGTTCTGAGGATTCGTGGCCTGTTTTTACTTGTTGCCACCTGTTAGATAAGTAGGATTTACACCACTCGAGTGCTGTGCTTTGAATCCCCTTATCTTTCAAGCGTTGTAGGAGTATGTCATGACTCACAGAGTCGAAAGCGGCGGAGATGTCCAGGAAAATGAGGACGAAACCCTGTTGTATGTTATTTATTCCTGATACCAGAACATTGAACAGGGTTGTAAGGACTGTGTCGACTCCATGCGCTTCCCTGAAGCCATGCTGAGATGGATCTAGTGGTGCTTCAGTGTCAATATGATGTTGGATTTGTTGTTGGGCAGCCTTCTCAATGATTTTTGCAAGCTGTGGGATGCTCGAAATAGGCCTGAAGGAATCAACTTTGGATGGGTCCAGTTTATTATTTTTCAGTAGGGGCTTGATGGAAGTGCGTTTTAGATTCTGCGGGAAGGAACCTGTTGAGAAGGACTGGTTCAGTATTTTGCTCAATATTTGACTGAGGTCGTGTCGCATGTCCTTGATCCAGCTGGCTGGACACGGGTCGTTAGGAGCTGTACTGGGATTGATTGAGGCAATAATGTTCACAACCTCACTATTTGATACAGTGGAGAAGTTGTGTAGTGGCATTGCCTGGGATGCCTTGGGTGAAGTGGTGGCGTTATTGACATTTGTGTCTGTGTTGGTTTTAATCATCTTTGATTGCAGGTAGTTTGCGTAGTCCTGCGGCTGAGGCATAGGGGGTTGTGCTGAGACCGGTTCACCTGTTATGGACTTTACTATGCTGAACAATGCATGTGGTTTGTTGAAGGAGCGTTTTATTAAGTCTGTGTGGTAAGTTTTCCTGCTCTGTGCTATCTTTGCTCGGTGGGTAGTTAGGTATGAGCTATATGATACCAGCGCCTCAGGAGAATGAGTTCATCGCCACTTTCGCTCAAGTTTGCGTAGATGATGGAGGGATGTGCGAAGGTCTGTGGAGAACCATGGAGTATGTTCACGTTTTCGAATTCTCTTTTCGGTGAGTGATGGGCAGGAGGCAGCTCTCAGGTTTTCATCCCATTTAGATACGAGATCATCTAAGTCCATGGTAGTGTTGGCCATGAGAGGTCTGAGATTCTCTAGGACTACGCTCTGGTTGAGTGGTCTAAAGCGGGTTGTGTGGGATCCAGATGTGTTAGAAGACTTTCTGGTTTTGTGGGATGTATTAATAGGTATATTGAAACTGAGAAGACTGTGGTCCGACCAGGGTACTGGTATTACAGATAGTGCAAGAGTTAGGGGTGTTATGGCGTTGGAGAGAGGTGCGAAAATGAGATCTAGTTTGCCACCTTTAGTGTGGGTGGGGGAATCGACAAACTGTTTGTAACCTAGATCCTCCAGGGCGTCAAGGAATGCTGCTGAATGACTGTCTTGAAGAGATGGGAGATTGAAATCACCGATTAGCCAACTTGGTGAGCGTGAGGTGGATGTAGTACATGCCTGCTCAATTATAGTTGGAAGATCATCTGGAGAGTGGGAGGGTGCCCGATAGAAAAGGTTGATTGTGCAGAGCTCGTTAGCTATAGTGAGGGAGTCAAGATGAGTTGAGCTAGAGGAGTTGGACATCTTGAAGTGTAGATCAGCTTTGGCTAGGATTAGGGTTCCGCCTCCTTTCTGACTGGGTCTGTGGGATGCGTATATCACAAATCCTGGTGGTAGCATCTGATTTAGTAGTACGTTGTCACAGTCGGATAGCCATGTCTCAGTGATCATCAAGATGTCGAGATTATATTGGGGTATCAGGTCAATGGCTGCGGGCCATTTAGATCGTACTGATCTGGCATTTATCAGCGCACATTTCAGTAGGCGTTGGTGATGACACTTCTCTTCTTGTATCCCTTTGATGGTTTGGAGAGGAATGTTGAGTAGATGGGATGTAAAGTTATTTTTTGCCGTAGTGTGGTGGGGGAATTCGGACCATCTCCTTCCGTGTGTGCGTAGGATTGGTATATGATATGTATCATGGTTGAATGCATTTGATGTATACGGGAGACCAAGGGTAAGGAAGGTTATGAATAAGAGCAGAAATTTGTACATTCTCTTGGGTGTTAGTAGTGCAGTGCAGTGTGATTCAGTGTTCGCAATACAGGAGGGATTAATTGCAATAGTACTGTGAATGCAGGTGGTAATAGCAATAGTGGTGATAGTACATAAGGATTCTAATTACTATTAGATGATTGCATAAAAAGCAGTACAGAGTATGCAGAGCACTATCAGTGGAGAGAATGGTATAGGAGTATTGTTGCTAGTAGGGCTTAAACAACAAACACATCTACATACTACCCCTAAAAGCTCAGGTGACTGCTGGTTAATGGTCAGGGCAAAGGCTTCTATCTCAAAAAGAAACAGTTATCAGTGAAGGACTTGCCTTTTTGGTATCAAGTCGACTAGTAATTAGGGCAAGAACGAGAGTAACCAGGGAACCAAGAGGAAGAAGTGAATGGACAGCCCAAAGCTGACGAAGGATAGCAAAAGAGCGCCTGGTAAGGGAGGAGATGTGGTCATGAAAGGAAAGGGAAGAGTCAAGGATCACCCCGAGATACCGGAAAGAAGACACGAGAGGAATGGGGGTGGAATCAATCATGGGGGCAACGGAGGGACACGACCCACTCAGGGATATTCACATAGCGGTGGACTTAGAAGGATTCAGATGCAGAAAGTGTTGAGAGAGCCAAGAGGCCACATGAGAGAGGCAGACATTAAAGGGGGAGAGATCCAGAGAAAGTGGAGAGGTATGGTAAAGCAAGATAATATAGTCCGCATAAATGTATGAAGACACTGGGTACTGTTGTAACAAGAGGAGCAGAGGGGCCAAGAAAATATTGAACAACAAAGGGGATAATACAGAACCTTGAGTGACACCACAAGTGAGGGGAAGAGAGGCAGATGACTTACCATTTACGGTAACAGAGAAAGAACGGGCTGTGAGAAAGGAGCGAAACCAGAGGAGAACCGCACCACGTAGCCCCACCTCGGTGAGACGAGCAAGAAGGAGCGTGTGGTCAATTAAATCAAACGCCGCGGACAAGTCAAGGGAGACCAACAAGGTAACATCACCGCGATTGTGCGCAACATGTAGCTCATTTAGAACTGCCAAGAGGACAGTCTCAGTGCTGTGGCCCTGCCGGAAACCGGCTTGCCGAGGGTGGAGAGAGTTGGTGGACTCGATGTGGGAGGACAGCTGGTTAAATACAAAACGTTCCAAAAGCTTGGCCAGGAAGGGGAGGTTTGAGACAGGATGCCAATGAGCAAGGACGGACGGGTCGAGGGAAGGCTGCTTCAGAAGGGGATGAACAATGGCCGACTTCCATGGGGAGGGGAACAGACCGGAAGATAGACTGGAGTTAATGATGGTGGTGATGATAGGGACCAGCTGCAGCGAAGGCTCAGACAGCCAACGGGAAGGGATTGTGTCTAGAGAGCATGTAGTCTTCCGAGCGGTAGACAGCATCGAGAGGAGTTCGGCAGGGAGAACTGAATGAAAGGAAGACCAGGTATGGGCAAGGGCCCGGTTGGGCAAGGAAGGAGAGGACAGAGGCGAATGGTCAGTAGCGAGCAGGTCACAGGTGGGAACAGGCGGCAAGGGAGGGGGCGGAGGGGGATTGAAAGAAGCACGTAAGGTAAGAACTTTATCAGAAAAGAAGGCAGCCAGAGAATGGGGATCAGGGGCCCCCATTTTTGTGGTGCGATGGGAACTAGTAGACGAAAGCCTACGTAAAATCGTGAAGAGCTGGCGAGAAGAATTTGCTGCTTCAGAGATTTCAGTCACGTAGTAAGCACGCTTGGCGGACTGAACAGCCAAGCGATAGTCAGTATAGAGCTGCTTGAAGCGGACGTGCAGATCAGGAGAAGGGTGACGGGACCAGCGACGTTGCACCTGACGGAGTTGAGCCCGTTGCAGATGCAGGGCCGGATGAAACCAGGGAGAGTGACCAGAGGTAGGCAAACGAGGGCAAGGGCACAGCGGCGCTAACTTATCCAGAGCGTCCGTAAGGAGGGAGTTCCAGAGGGAAGCCTGACTATTGGGTGAAAGTAACGCAAAATCCGGGGGGAAAACAGAGGGAGCGGGGGAAAAGGTACTCAAGGTGTCAGGAGTTAGACGGCGGCGAAGAAAGGGGGGCGAAGAAGATGCCGGAGGGGGAACCATCACAGGGGAAGAATATGTGACCGAGAAAAGAACACAGCAGTGATCAGACCAAGGAACACCCAACAAGGAGGGGGGGCGTCACTTCCGGGTGCAGGCACTGGGTCCGGTGGTAAACAGGAGGCAAACAAACAGGCCGGGGAACCTGGAAGACACAAGTTACAGGCAAAAGCAATAATAACAGCTAAACAAGGCAAGTGAGAATGATTGTTAACGTTACATAACGCGCGTTATGATGCATTAACGCAGTTTAGTAAACATCCCCCATAGTATATGACGGCAAATAAAGACCAGTATGATCCATCTAATCTGCCCAGCAGGGCGGCAAGACTAGGTGCACTTGTTGCTCCGTGCAGGTCACACCTTCCTTTGCCTTTGTTTTAGGGGTGCACCCACCGCTCCATGCAGGTAACCCCTATTTGTTCAGATATAAGAGATAGTTATCCTTATTTTGATTTTATCCTGTTGCTATAAAGGGATCAACCGTGTCTCTCCCATGCCATTTTGAATTCTGTCACTGTATTTGCCCCCACCACTTCCATCAGGAGGGCATTTCAAGCTTCCACCACCCTTTCAGTGAAAAAGTATTTCCTGATATTGCCTTTCAGTTTACCCCCTTGCAGCTTTATGTTATGCCATCTAGTTTTACATCTTCCCCGCCTTTGGAAGAGGTTTGTTTGTCCATTAATACTCTTTAAGTATTTAAAGGTCTGAATCATATCTCCCCTTTCCCACCTCTCCTTCAGAGTGTACATTTTGGTTGCCTTCCTCTGGACCATTTCCAGTCTTTTTATATTCTTTGTGAGATATGATTCTTTTTAACATTTTTTTTAGTGATATTGACGAAGGGCTGTCAGGTAAGGTTTGCCTTTTTTAGGATGATTTCAAAATCTTCAATAGAGTAGACACCCAGGAAGGAGTAAACTACATGAGGAGGGATCTAGCTAAGCTTGAGGAATGGTCAAGAATTTGGCAGTTGAGATTTAATGCTAAAAAATGCAGTTTCATGCATTTGGGCTGCAAAAATCCAAACAAGCAGTACAGTATAAGGGATGAAGTACTTCTGTCCACAAAAAAAGAGCAGGAGTTGGGTATGATTGTTTCTGATGATCTTAAAGTGGCTAAATGGGTAGAAAACGTGATGGTGAAAGTCAGAAGGATGTTTAGGTGCATAGGGAGAGGAATGGCCAGCAGGAAAAATCAGGTGATAGTGCTTCTGTATAAGTCTTTGGTGTGACCTCATTTGGAGTATTGTGTGCAATTCTGGAGACCGCACCTTCAAAAGGATATAATCTGCATGGAGTCTGTGCAGATGTTGGATACCAAAATGGTCAGTGGACTTCATTATAAGGCATATGAGGAGAGACTTAATGATATCAATATGTATACTTTAGAGGAAAGGTGGGATAGAGAAGAGATGATAGACATTAAATACCTCCATGGCATAAATGCATAGGAGGAGAGTCTCTTTCAATTAAAAGAATGCTCTGCAACAAGTAGACATAAAATGAGGGTGAAAGGGGATAGACGCAGGAGGAATATGCAGAAATATTACTTTATGGAAAGAGTGGTAGATACGTGGAATAATCTCTCAATGGAGGCAGTAAAGTATCTGAATTCAAAAAAGCATGGGACAAACACAGACGATCTCTAAAGGAAAGGGACATGGTAATTGATATGGAAGGTCAGACTAGATAGGCCATGTGGTCTTTTTCTGCCGTCATGTTTCTATGTTTCTGTTTCATACTTGCATTCCTGGCATGGTACTTAATAAGCATGACCCATTGAGTTACCTATCCTTTTTTTCATCTTTTCTTTTTTTAAATCCTTGTCATTTCTCTAGCACTGTCCTTGACTTTTTTATAACTGCTGTGGTAGTGCCTGTTCTAGATGTTTACTTTCTCTCCAATTGTTGCATTATTTCACTACTCTCTCTCCTCTCTAAAATTTGGTAGTGTGTTTCCAGCTCTATAGCTTTTCCATCTGTGATAGGTATTAATAAGCAATTTCCAAGAAAATACTTCTAGGACTAGAGGACAAGAAATGAAGCTGTAAGGAGGTAAACTTAAAAGCAAAATCAGGAAGTACTTTTTCATACATACCGTGGTGAATACCTGGAGCGAATACCTGGAGGTAATGGGAGCAAAGATAATGCTGGTCTTTATCTGCCATCATTTACTATGTTACTATCATTAAATTCTCAACGTTATCATCCCCCAAAGCTCTTTGTCAGTTTTACCAAATGTATACCATTCTACTGGGAGCACACATACAGTCTCTCATCAACTATGTTCCCTGTAAAATAGTTATCTCCAAGTTATAATGCCCTATTCAATGTAATTTCAGTTTGTTCAAGGTAAACCGCCTTGATATCATGAAGGGTGGTATATAAGAAATGTGAAATAAAATAAAAAAACTAGTAGATAATATGTGTCACTTGGTAGAAAAGACTAGATAGTCTTCATACCATTCAGCTGCATCTTACTGTTGTTGAATTGTTTAGGGACTGATGATGCTTAATCCAATTTTAAATTTCTGAAATGTCTCTTAATGATCAGAGAAAGCACTACAATTCATTTATTGCTAAAGTTGGGGTTACTTACTTGCTGATGTAAATCACTAGTTGACTCTTGTGAAAAATTTCCCTCATAACCTCTTAAAAGGGGTAACAATCCGGGACAGCAGATTCTAGAAGTCCTGCTTGTAAAGAGTGAGCCAAACTGTGGCATACTAGTGAAAAACTGTCCCAGGAGTTTTACTCTAGCTGTGAAGGGAAGCTGAGTGGTGACAGACTACAGTGTCAGTACCTACAGGGAGGCTATATCCTGAAATGTGCTGAAACAGAGAACACCTCAAAGCCTGAAAGTAGATGGACCAGAGCCTGAAGAAGCCTGGAGGGATAGTGGCTATGCAGGAGCCTTTGGAGCAGAGACAAGTTGCTTAAATACCGAGAATCCTCCACCCAAGAAGGGCAATGGCTGCAAGCACTGTGAACCTCTTGCCTATTAGGGACAAAAGCATTAGAGACTAGCTAGATTGAGTACTTGCATTTTAATTCTACTTTAGCTAATATACAATTGAGAGCCAGTGCATACACCAAGGACAGGCCTATTTTTGATTATGGCCTAGAGTTGTAGTTTATTAATTTTCGTAGTTATTCAGGTATGATGAGGAACCTGAGGGCAGGACTGTCCACAGTGTGGTAGCACCATAGACCTACATGGGACCTGGATCTACATGATGGACTGAGACACCCATCCAGCAGCAAGGACATCAAGTGAAGCATCCAGGGGCGAGACCCAAACGTGCATCGCCACATCTCTGGCAAGATCACAAGCTTAAATGAGTTTAATTAAAACTAAGGGGTATGTTTACTAAACCATCTTAACATCGCAGCAGTGGTATTATCCCGCGATAAGTAATGTTATCGTGCGATAATGTAACATTATTGCGTGATAACATCACTTATTGCGCGATAACGCAGCAGCAGTGTTAAGGCACTCTAACGCTGTGAAATCCGGGTCTGAAGGGTGGAGTAAGGCTTCCCAGAGGGCGGAGATAAGGGGGTCAATGGGCGGAGAGTGGGAGAGGAGAGGCTCCAGGCACACTAACGCTATGAAATCCGGGTCTGAACACTAACGCCAGTGAAACCCTCGCGTTAAGGCACATTTGCAGGAAAGAGAAACCAATTCAGTCAGCAATGTGCAGCAAAGGCAGGGAAACCCAGAAAAGTGATAGTTGTGATACATGTGCAGGGACCAAAAAGGCAAATAAACATATAAAAGTACCAGAACCACATCTAAAATCCCAATAACCAAGCTGGCCAATAGTGATATTAATGATAAACATAAAGCAACACTACTGACAAAGCGTAAAAATTAAGATATCATGTTTGGAAGGGTCTATGTTCTGTTCCCCTAGAAATTGAATGATCCCACATTGAAATAGCACTGATCAGGGTTTCTGTCGTTTAGATTGGGCAGGTTTGTTATGGCATGCACATGTGCAGAAACAGCAGAGTGGGCACGTAGGAAACGGCAACTGTACTGATGCTGTAAATGGGATACAGAGGGCTGCAGGCGGCACATGCTATGGTCCAGCTGGGGCACAGTGCGGGCTAGGCAGATGCCTAGGTGGCACATAGGAATGCCGAAACTGTAAAGCAGCAAGACAGCAACTGACGAGGTTCCAACATGGGCACGAGTGTGTGTCCCACAGTGGCACGGGGAGATTACCCAGCAGGTATCCCCAAGGGAACATAACATTGGCAGGCGGTGCGGGGGGAGGGGAAGCGCACATGTCCATGTAGTCACCCCTACCCAAGAACCCACACCATAGGCAGCTGCCTACTGGCATACTGGATGGCCTGGGACTGCACACCACCAGCACCACCCGCATAATGGTATGGCAGCATGGTGGTGGAGGGGGCAGTGGCATCTGCTCACAGCAGACCATGGCCTAGCCCCATTTAGGTGGGTGCCGTGCAATGCAACAGACAGGATCTGTCTGATGAACAGTGTGGTACCGCAGAGCCTATTCATGGAGAAAAAAGGGTTTTAAATCCTGAAAAAAGATTTTATCATCAGCTGCAATATTATGAGGAGCCCAATAGAGGGAGCAGGAGTGACCTTCCAAGGCCCAGAGAACTGCACCTCAGAGCTGATGAGGTAATGCAACCTAACAGCCAATGGAGAAAAGGGGGAGTTCCCCTGAAGAAAGGCTGGGAGCTTGAAAAGGAGGAGCTAGGACAAGTTAGAGGCAGACCAGGGAGAGAGAGACCGAGGAGAGGCATACCAAGGAAGGCCTACCAAAAGGAGGCATACCAAGAAGAGGTTTATCAAGGAAAAGCAGACCACGGAGAGTCACACCACAGAGAGCTTCTGGAAAGGAACCAAGAAGGAGAGCACCATAAGGAGTGTCCAGAGCAACAGAGAGGAAGGAGTTCCTGGCAGGAGGGCATAGTGAATCCGAGGCCACAGAGTTCCAGGAGTCCTTGGTTGAGAGGTACTGGAAAGAAAGGCACAAGGGGAGAAATAAACCCCAGAGTTTGGTGTGAAGAACCGGCAGCAGTAAATGCAAGACACAGTGAGCATTATCTGAGCAAGGATGAAGTCTTTGCTGCAAATGGTAATATTCCTTATTCAAATGGTAAAAGGTGTGAATGTGAGAGAGTGGTGACTCTGCATGAAGGCCAGCTGGAGTGTGAAAAGCCTATTGCTCAAGACAGGCTGAACTACAGCAGGACCAGGCCGTGGGACTCAACTAAACAAGGTAAAATACCTTTTTATTCTGATAAGCAAAATAAGTTAAGAAGACAGGAAACACAAGATACTGGAGTATATCCTCCCTATCAAACTGTTTGTGAAACAGGGCACAAGCCCTTGGTAAAAAGACTGTATAACATAAGGCAGCCTGCAAGGGGAAGTAACTGCCATAACAAACACTCACATGGGCGCGGCCCTGACTTGAATGCTGAACATTGGAAGCTAGTAAATGTGTTATATGAGAAACCTCAGTACACTCCTCAAGAGTTTACTGACACTGATTCACAGCTGTCTGATACTCAGCCCATGCAGGTGGAATTCAACGAAGACCCACCTGAAACCCCGATGGACTGTAGCTACTGTCAGGCAGGTAGCCTAAGGTCTGTGCATGAAACATAAAACAGTGAATAGTAGCGAATGCCTGTAAAGTTTGTTTATGCCAAGTACTGTGAAGCAACAGTTAAACAAAGCAAGTGTGAATATATTTTCTTTTTTTGTTGCCTGAAGCAAGGTTTCTTTCAGTTCGTTGAAGTAGTCTCCCATAACTTGAACCATTGTGCTTAAAGGGAAATAAAGCCTTATTTTCCCTACATTCTGGCTAGTGTGTTCTCTTGAACTTTGGCCCCCGGTAGGTCCTGGGAACATTACCAAGACCTCTTACAGAAGGACCAAATTCAATATATATAAAAAAACTCTGATGTCCATCTGACCTGCCCATACCAACCTTGGCCTCTGGGGCGGCAGCATGACAACAGTCATGGTATCCCCAGGGAATGAGCTGTCCCTGTGGCAACAGTGTGGTGCAGTACACACAGCCAGTGTGTTCAGGCGCAGAAAGTTGCAAGCTCAAATCCCAGCTGTGGCTCCTGACAACCCTTTCCCCATTTTTTACCCAGTACTAATCCATGGTAATAAAGACGGAAGCTTTATTGCAGATAAAATAAACATGCCTGAAACGCCTATATTTTACCATACAGAGCACAGACACCATAAACATGTGCAATCCCTAGAGAAGAGTTTCCCAACTGCAGTCCTGGAGGGCCAAACACCATTCAGGTTTCATGCTGTCCCTAATAAATATGCCTGTGCTGCATTAGTATGTGCCGCCCCCATTGCATGCAAATGTATCTCATGCATATTCATTAGGGACAGCATGAAAACCTGAACAGTGTTTGGCCCACCAGGACCGGAGTTTGTAACCTCTGTCCTAGAGCTGCGGCCAACAGGGGCATAAACACCCACACCCACAGGCTCCACTATCCAAAGCCTCAAGGAGAGTCAGGCTGTTGGGCCCTGCACGCAGCAGCATCTCCCAATACTAGCACTTAGCAATGCCGCCCTAAACTTGGGAATACGTTACACAAATATCAAAAGGTTGCTATGATTAATGGCACATAACAATTCCTAAGTTAAGCACAATTTGCTGATAGAGCTGCACCATAGCATCCTTTCTGATATCTGTGGAGTGTGTTTCAGTTTTGGTTTCTGACAGTGTTTACCACCCCGGGGAGTGACCCCAACAGTATTGCGTACCATAGCCATGTCTGCACTGTGCCCAGGACTGATGTGGTGTCCAGGGCTGCCAAATGCCTCTATATTTGCACAATGCTGGCATAGGTGTTGGAGTGTGTGTCTGTCTATCCAGTGTGTTGTGGCTGCCTACACTTTACTGAGTCCACACTGCTTGCACTGTTTCCAGTGATAGCCTGCCAATCTGCATAATGAGGAGCAAGATATTGTGGGTATGGCCCAGACAGGGTGGCCTGGGTAGGATCCATCTGCATAGGGCATAGGGCAATTGCTGGGACATTGTAGTGCCCAGCCACCACCTGCACAGACAGGGTGGCCACAGCATGTCCTGCTGGGAGGTCACTCTCATCCTGACTGAAGGACTAGAAAGGGGGACTGTTACTTATGGAGAGAAATCTGCAACTGTGAGTATATACTTCTGGTAATTTTCTAAAAAGAATTCTTTGGATTAAAGCTACTTAATCTGTTAACCCACTGTTTTTTGTTGGATCAGTTAGGGCCTAGTAGCAGCAATTAAAGTTTGAATTTAAAACACAGAGGAGAACTTTCCGGTTACATTTCATACCCAGCAGAGAGCTTGTAGTTTAAATGTAATAGTCACTCAGGGCCAAGTAACAGCAAAGTACTTTTAGTTTAAATTTAACACACAGAAGAGAGCTTTCTGGTTACATTTGGAACTCAGCAGAGAGCTTGTAGTGTACATTTAATAGTCACGCAGGGCCTAGCATCAGAAAAGTACTTTTAGTTTTAAAACACAGAAGAGAGCTTTCTGGTTAAATTTAGAACCCAGCAGAGAGCTTGTAGTTTAAATTTCATAAGAAGTTAGAGCCTAGCAGCAGCTAAGAGCTATAATTTAAATCAAATCAGAATTTAGCTTAGCACAAAAGGCAAAACAGTGTCTGTACTCTTTGAGCAACAAATAAGTCTTCTAGAGACCTTTACAAAGAGGCCTTCTACCTAGGGGGCAAGAGACCTGTGAAACCTTTTCAATAGGTGTTAACACCAGGTGGCAGATCAAAAGGCCATTTTGAAAGACTCCTCCTATCCAAGCAAGGACTGTTAATTACCCAGGAAGTTGGTCACAGCATTACCTCAGCAGCAGAGGCATAAATAGCTCAACCAGAGCTCTGTGATCCTCTGTCTTGAAGGACTAGAAAGGGGGACTGTTACTTCTGGAGAGAAATCTGCAACTGTGAGTATATACTTCTGGTAATTTTCTAAAAAGAATTATTTGTATTAAAGCTACTTAATCTGTGAACCCACTGTTTTTTGTTGGATCAGTTAGGGCCTAGTAGCAGCAATTAAAGTTTGAATTTAAAACACAGAGGAGAACTTTCTGGTTACATTTCATACCCAGCAGAGAGCTTGTAGTTTAAATTTACTAGTCACTCAGGGCCAAGTAACAGCAAAGTACTTTTAGTTTAAATTTAACACACAGAAGAGAGCTTTCTGGTTAAATTTAGAACCCAGCAGAGAGCTTGTAGTTTAAATGTCATAAGAAGTTAGAGCCTAGCAGCAGCTAAGAGCTATAATTTAAATCAAATCAGAATTTAGCTTACCTCAGCAGCACAAGACAGGGTACTGTGTAGCAGCCCTCTTTTAATAAGTGTTATTTCCCTCCCTCCCTCCCCACATTCACCCACCCCTGGGATAATCATAGCTTTATAGGTACTTACACATCTTAAAAGACAGGAGGTGCTTTCAGGTGAAGCTCATTACCCAAATCAGTCATACACTAAGGACCTGAGATTAATTAAGCTTCAGGTGAACAAGGTATATTAAACGTATTAGGTACAGTTTTATTGGTATAAATACCCATAGCAATCCCTAGTAAGTAAGAACTTAAAGATCTAGACACAAACTTAAAACTAAGATGCAGACAGCAGTCCAGCAGCGGGATGGGGGCTTTCCAGTCTTTTGCACTGAGTGCCACATGTATGATTTTCTCCCAGTTGGTGAGAGGTCTTACGTGTGCACTAGGTGCAAGGAGCTCTTTGCTCTCAGGGAACGAGTCCATTCTCTAGAGGCTAAAGTAGCAGACTTGGAAAACATAAGACAGACAGAGAGGTACATAGACGAGACCTACAGGGATATAGTCCTGAAGTCCCACCTCCAGTCTGGCAGCACCCCTGTTGCCATGGAGGAGAGAGGTCACGTGACAGGAGAGCATCACCCTGGTGTGGCAGGAAGTGATCCTGTAACTAGGACCTGTCCTCCAGGTGATGTAAAACCCTCTTGCACCGAGGAAGTTTCTCCAGGGCCATGTGCCCATGAGGGAAGGGTTAGGACAGCCGTTATAGTTGGTGATTCGATCATTAGGCATGTAGATAGCTGGGTGGCTAGTGGACGTGATGATCGCCTGGTAACATGCCTGCCGGGTGCGAAGGTAGCGGACCTCACGCGCCACCTAGATAAGGTCTTAAATAGTGCTGGGGAGGAGTCTGCTGTCTTGGTACATGTCGGTACCAATAACATAGGAAAATGTGGTAGGGAGGTTCTGGAGGCAAAATTTAGGCTTTTAGGTAGGAAGTTGAAATCCAGAACTTCCATGGTAGCATTCTCCGAAATGCTTCCTGTTCCACGCGCAGGACCCAAAAGGCAGGCAGAGCTCCGGAGTCTCAATGCGTGGATGAGACAATGGTGCAGAGATGAGGGTTTTGGATTTGTTAGGAACTGGGGAACATTCTGGGGAAAAGAGGGGCTCTTCTGAAGGGATGGGCTTCACCTTAACCGGGATGCTGGCATTAACCTTTAAAAAGGAGATAGAGCAGCTTTTAAACTAGATATTAGGGGAAAGCCGACAGTCGCCCAAGAGCGGATGGTTCGGAAGAATGTATCCTTGAAGGATACTACCAAAAGCAGAGAGGTTCCACAAAAGAGTAAAGTAGCCCAAATGCCCTCAAGTATGGAGCAGACAGAGCTTAAAGATCCCAATTTACCCATGTCTAACAATAGCCAAATTAACATGAATAAAATACATTCTCTAAAATGTTTGTATGCAAATGCTAGAAGTCTAAAGAATAAGATGGGAGAGTTAGAATATAGCACTAAATGAAAGGTTAGATATGATTGGAATATCAGAGACATGGTGGAAGGAGGACAACCAGTGGGACACTGTGATACCTGGGTACAAACTATATCATAATGATAGAGCTGATCAAATTGGTGGAGGGGTTGCGCTCTATGTTAGAGAGGGCATTGACTCAGAAAGGATTAAAGTTTTGCAGGAAACAAAATCTGCTGTAGAATCTATATGGATTGAAATTCCATATAAAAGGGGGAAGGCAATGGCAGTGGGGGTGTACTATCGAGCACCTGGCCAGAATGACCAAATGGATGATGAAATGCTCAAAGAAATCAAGGAAGCTAACAAACGTTACAGCGCAGTAATAATAATGGGTGATTTCAATTATCCCGGTATCGACTGGGTCAGTGTCACGTCAGGACATGCTAGGGAGATAAAGTTCCTAGATGAAATAAATGACTGCTTCTTGGAGCAGCTGGTTCATGAACCAACCAGAGGGGAAGCCATATTAGACCTAGTCCTTAGTGGAACATCAGATCTAGTGCAAGAGATAAGGGTGTTGGGGCCACTTGGCAATAGTGATCATAGCATGATCGCCTTTGATTTAATTAGTGGAGGAGGGATAGTAAGGAAATCCACAGTACTACCTTTTAACTTTCGAAAGGGAGACTATGATAAAATGAGGAAAACAGTTAAGAAAAAACTAAAAGGAGCAGTTGCAAAGGTTAAAGACGTACATCAAGCTTGTGTGTTGTTGAAAAATACTATCTTGGAAGCCCAGACCAGCTGTATTTCATGCTTTAAGAAAAGTGGAAGGAAGTCCAAAAAACTGCCAGCATGGTTTAAAGGTGAGGTCAGAGAGGCTGTTGTTGCCAAAAAAGCATCTTTCAGGAAATGGAAAAAAGAGCCAAACGACGAAACCTGGAAACAGCACAAGCACTGGCAAGTCAAATGCAAGGCATTGATAAAGCAGGCAAATAGAGAATTTGAGAAGAAGCTTGTTGCGGAAGCAAAAACGTGAAATAAAGACCTTTTCAAGTACATTCGTAGCAAAAAACCTGTGAGAGAGTCAGTTGGTCCATTAGATGATAAAGGGGTTAAAGGAGCACTAAGAGGCGACAAGGCGATAGCGGAGAGACTGAATGAATTCTTTGCTTCGGTCTTTACTGAGGAAGATGTAGGGATGTTACCCATGACTGAAGTGGTATTTAAAGGTGCGGAAGAATTGAAGGAAATATCGATACATCGGGAAGATGTCTTACAACTATTAGATAAACTGAAGAGTAGCAAATCACCTGGGCTGGATGGTATACATCCAAGGGTGTTGAAAGAACTGAAATATGAGATTGCAGACCTGCTATCAGTAATCTGTGAACTATCATTCAAATCATCTCTAATACCTGAAGATTGGAGGATCGCCAATGTAACACCAATTTTTAAAAAGGGTTCCAGGGGTGATCCGGGAAACTACAGACCGGTGAGCCTGACGTCAGTACCGGGAAAAATGGTAGAAACCATCATAAAGAATAAAATTACTCAGCATGTAGATAGTCACAACCTAATGGGAGACAGCCAACATGGCTTTAGACAATGAAGATCTTGTCTTACTAATCTGTTATGTTTTTTTGAAGGAGTGAATAAACAGGTGGACAAAGGTGAGTCAGTTGATATTGTGTATCTGGACTTTCAGAAAGCCTTTGTCAAGGTCCCTCATCAGAGACTATTGGCAAAACTAAAGAGTCATGGGATAGGAGGCAGTGTACTATTGTGGATCAGGAACTGGTTAAAAGATAGAAAGCAGAGGGTAGGGCTAAATGGCCAATTTTCCCAATGGAGAAAGGTGAATAGTGGTGTACCCCAGGGATCTGTGCTGGGTCCGCTGCTTTTTGACATATTCATAAATGACCTGGAAAGTGGAATAACGAGTGAGGTTATCAAATTTGCAGATGACACAAAACTATTTAAAGTTGTTAAAACCCAAGAGGATTGTGAAAAATTGCAAGAGGATCTTGATAAATTGGAAGACTGGGCATCAAAATGGCAGATGAAATTTAATGTGGATAAGTGCAAGGTTATGCACCTAGGGAAGAACAACCCAAACTATGGTTACACGATGCAAGGTTCCACATTAGGAACCACCACCCAGGAAAAAGATTTAGGCGTCATTGTGGATACCATGTTAAAACCCTCGGCCCAGTGTGCAGCGGCGGCCAAGAGAGCAAATAGAATGCTAGATATGATAAGGAAAGGAATGGAAAATAAAACAAAAGATATTATAATGCCTCTATATCATTCCATGGTGAGACCGCACCTTGAATATTGTGTGCAATTCTGGTTGCCGTATCTTAAAAAGGATATAGCGATTTTAGAAAACGTTCAGAGAAGAGCCACCAAAATGGTAAAGGGGATGTAAGGATACTCCTTTGAAGAAAGGCTAAAAAGGTTAGGGCTGGAAAAGAGACGGCTGAGGGGAGATATGATAGAAGTCTATAAATTAATGAACGGAGTGGAACGGGTAAACGTAGATCGATTGTTTACGTTATCAGAATATAGAAAGACTAGGGGACATGCAATGAAGCTACAGGGTAAACTATTTAAGACTAATAAAAGAAAATATTTTTTCACTCAACGTGTAATCAAACTCTGGAATTTGTTACCGGAGGATGTAGTAAAGGCTGTTAGTGTAGCTGGGTTTAAAAAGGTTTGGACAAGTTCCTGGAGGAAAGGTCCATAAACCATTATTAAGAAGTGACAGAAGATATCAATGCTTGACCCAGTACAAGCATTGTGGAACTTGTGTCTCTTGGGGAAACTGCTAGGTACATATGACCTAGATTGGCCACTGTTGGAAACAGAATACTGGGCTTGATGGACCTTGGTCTGACCCAGTATGGCATATCTTATGTTATTATGTTCTTATGAGCAGTGACCACCTCATGGCTAGCTTCCCCCATAGTGCTATATAGTGTTTCTCTCAAGTGATGTTTATGGGTTCTCTTTTCTGGGGCCAATCACTGACTTATCTGTTTGGGGTGTGTGTTCACATCCTCTCCAGAAACATGCACTATGGATTTGCTAGCAGACTGTCTGCAGTTTGTATGTGTATGGCTGAAACACCTTGTAGGGTGCAGCGGCTGGAGAATGTCAGATAGTGGTGGGGGGCAGCTGAGCATTTCTAGGCCTACTGTCTGTCTGCCATTACTTTATGGATGTGTACATATCTGCATTGACTGCCCTGTAGGGTGCCTATTCCCCAGCAGGTCTAGGGCTGATGGTCCCCTCTACTACCACTATTGCAGGGATGTAGATTGTGGATCTGTTGGTGGAAGATCCTGAGCCCCAGAGGGTGGGTTGGGTGCTGCTACATAATCTGCCTATGGGTCCAAACACCCCCTTCACTTAATCATGTGACCATGGCACCCACACAGGATACGCACTATTCTGGGTGCATCATAGTCCACAAGGGCTAGACGTGAATGGGAAACACAGATGGACACAGGTGTATCCTAGGTGTGTCTGCAAGGACTACATATCACACACTGGCACTGATGGCAACCTGCAGCATAGCCTATCTCAGCTAAGCCAAGTGCTGCAGACCTGGTGCTGGGAGCCCCAGCTCGCCCTCTGGGTGAGCACAGTACCCCCCCCCCCCCAATGTGTCGGTCTGTAGCTACTCTGTGCCAGTAACACACATGATCAGTTTCCCCTAGCAGGCCGAGGTGCTGTGGGGGTGCATACCCCATCTTGTGATCATCTGTAGACTGCTGATCTGCATGTGCATTGCATCATGGGTACAGGTGGGTTAACCCTATCCTGGTAACCACAGCAGACAGTTTGTGTGGTGACCTGCAGTCCTTCTGTAGCCAGCCAGGGGTTTGTTAGTAGCTATAGAGATCTAGCCCACTGTTTACATCACTGACTGTAGAGGCAGAGGTCATGTGTTTGATCCCACAGTGGTGTTATTTGATAGAGCTATCTGAGGCATTTCCTTTTTTAATTTAAATTAGTGCTGCCAGCAAAAACACCCTCACAGTGCTGTAACCTTAAGGTGCCTCATAAGGCGCCCTATAGGGAACATTATAAGGTGCCTTGGCGGACAGTGCACTTTATAATGTGCCCTCTGGTGTGCCTTATAGGGCGCCTTATGCAGCACCTTAGGTTACGGCACTGTGAGGGTGTGTTTGCTGGCAGCACTAATTTAGACAGCACTGATTTAAAGTAAAGGGCAATGCCTCAGACAGCCTTACTCATTAAGCCCACTGGGGGACTGAACTCATGATCTCTGTTTCATCAGTCATTGCATTAACCAGTGTGCTACACCTCTATTGCAGTTTTTGCACGTCAGCACGCGAAGTTAAGGTTAACACGCGGTAAGTGCCCGGCTCCCTCTATCACGCGATAATGGACATGGCGCACTTTATCGCGCGATAACCCGCGATTGCTACCTTAAGACCGGAACACCCACTCCTTATATGGCATCCTTCACATTATCGCTGCAACTAACGCCGGGAACATTAAGACGGTTTAGTAAACATACCCCTATGAGGGGGTGCTACAGGCAGAGCTGACGCAAGAAGATGAGGCGCCTAGACAAATCTCATCTCTTCTGCCCCCTCCCCCCCTTTGGGTGCACCCCCCCCCCCCCGAGGTGCCCATTGCCACAGCCACTGCTGCTCCACTTCAGGACCTGCAGCAGGGACAATGGTCATAAATAGCTCTGCCGCACTTTTCATGGGGCTGTTTGCTCCCACCCCATCGGACTGCCCAATGCCGACTTTCTGTTCGCAAACTATATTTAAGGATTGTTTTTTGGGTTTTTTTCCTTTCTGCATTCGAAGGCAGAAGGCATAGAGGAACAAACACCAGCATAGTGGGTGGAGCCTGGCAAATGGACTGTATTCAAAAGAGTTGATTTGTTTTTCCTCTGCAAGTAAAGCAAAGGGGCTCTTTTACTAATGCCAGTTAATGTGTATTTTAGTGCACGTTCTATGTCCATGATAACAGTTAATATATGGGCATGACAGCGAATGATTGCTAAGATGCACATTAATCAACATTGCATAATGGGGTTGGGAATGGGTGGGTTAGCGGCGGAGCATGGGCATCGCTTGCACCTTGCCGTTAGTACGAACGTCAACATGTGCTCACATCAATGCAGCAATTAGCATGGGTGCAACTAGCAATGGCTCTATGCATGGCTTTAAGTGCACCCCCATTAATTGCACTGCACATTAGCACATCCATCTGCACATTAACTGCCAGGAACATGATGATTATGTCCCCAGTAGTTACTATTGAGGCTTTGCACTTACTATGTGTGCAAACTGTGCATTAAGTGCAAAACCTCATCAGTCCCCTCTCAGCTGGGTGCATTTGGTTCAAATCCTGGTCCCTTTCTGATTTTCTTCACTTCGAATTTATGCTTGCTTCCTTCCAATCCACCATAGCTCTCACCAAGCAAAACTTCTATGTCCATCTAACTCTCTTGCCTCTGACCCCCGCCAGCAATTCTCTACTCTCAACTCTCTCCTCAAGGCACTTCTGCCTCTGACCCCTCCTTCTCTTTCTGCCCAAACCCTAGACAACTATTTTCACAAGATTACACTCCAATTCCCCTCAAGATCAGTTTCAGCCCCTTTTCCCCCTCTTCCCACTCGTCAATACTGACTTTTCCTTTCAATCTCTATTACTCTTTCTTCCTTTTCTAAGATCTCCAAAAAGGAAACCTCTCATCTTCTTTCCTCCTCTAAACTTATTACCTGTTCCTCTAATCCTGTCCCCTTCCATCTCCTTATTTCCATCTTTTCCTCTGTCATCCCTTCCATCACACACATTCTCAGCCTATCGTTATCTATTGTTATTTTCCATGCAGCCTTCAAGCATGTTATGGTCACACCTCTCCTCAAGAAACCTTCACTTGACCCTACTTGTCTCTCTAATTATTGTCTCATCTCCCTTCTTCTCTTCATTTCCAAAATTCTTGAATGTGCAGTTCTCTGCTGTTGCCTTGAATTTATCTCCTCTCAGGCACTCCTTGATGCACTTCAATTTGGCTTTTGTCCCTTACATTCCCCTGAAACGACCCTTGCCAAAGTCTCCAGTGACTTGTTCCTGGCTAAATTCAAAGGCCTTTATTCAGTCCTCATTCTTCTTGACCTTTCTGCTACTTTTGACATTGTTGACCACCACCTTTTCCTCGATACACTGTCCTCACTTGGTTTTAAGGCTCTGTGCTGTCCTGGTTCTCTTCTTATCTCTCCCAGTGCTCTTTTAGTGTCTGTTTTGATGGTTTCTCCTCTACTGCTATCCCTCTCTCAGTTGGTGTACCCCAAGGTTTGTTCTAGGCCCTCTCTTTTTCTCTCTCTACACCCAGTCCCTTGGAGATCTCATCTCCTCCCATGGTTTTCCATATCATTTTTATGCTGATGACTCTCAAATCTATCTATCTACACCTGATATTTCTCTTTCACTCCAAGCCCGTATATCTGCCTGCCTATCTGACATCGGTGCCTGGATGTCTCACTGCCATTTGAAATTGATCATGGCCAAAATGGAACTTCTTATTTTCCCCCTAAACCCTCTTTCCCTCTTTCCCCTTCTTTCTTTCTCTATCTCTGTTGATAATACTCTGCTGCTTCCTCTTTCCTCAGCCCGTAACCTTGGGGTCATCTTCAATTCCTCCTGCTCCTTCTCCGCACATATCCAACAGATAGAAAAAAACCTGTCATTTCTTTCTCTATAACTTTAACAAAATTTGACCTTTCCTTTCTGAACACACTACGAAAATTACTTATCCCCTCTTTAATCATCTCTTGCTTAGAGAACTGCAACCTCTTCCTTGCTGGTCTCCCTCTGAGTCATCTTTCTCCCCTTCAGTCTGTTCAAAATTCTGCAGCACGGCTAATCCTCCACCAGTCCCATTATACTCATATAAGCCCTCTTCTTAAATGACTTTGTTGGCTTCCCTTCTGTATCCAATACAAACTTCTCCTTCTGACCTATAAATGCATTCATTCTGGTGCTCTTCACTACCTTTCCTCTTTCCTTTCTCCCCACAGCCCTTCTCGTGAACTCTGCCCTTCCTCTGGCTTGCTTCTCTCTATACCCTTCTCTTCCATTGCCAACTCCAGACTTCAATCCTTTCACTTTGCTGCTCCTTATGCCTGGAATAAACTACCTGTATCTTTATGTCAAATTTCATCTCTTTCCCTCTTCAAATCCATGCTAAATGCCCACTTCTTTCAGGCTGCTTTTTTATCTTAATCCTTTGTTCTCCTTCTCTCTCCTTCTCTTTCCCTATTGTACCCTCATTCTCATCTATTGTACTGTCTGTCTTGATTAGATTGTAAGCTCTGATGAGCAGGGACAATCTTATTATATGTGGCTATACAGCGCTGCATATGCCTTGTTGTTCCAAATAATTGATTAATAGTAGTAATAGTAATAGTAATACTAATAGTAGTAGTAGAATTAGTGCATGATAGCTGTCATGCCTGCGTGATAAGAGTTACAGTGATCCCCTGCTGACCATTACCCTGCGCTAAAATGCACATGAACTCCTTAACGCACTTTGGTAAAAGGGTCTCTTAGGGGTATGTTTACTAAACCGTCTTAATGTTACCGGCATTAGTTGCAGTCTTACTGTGACGAATGCCATATAAGGTAGTGGGCGTTCCGGTCTTAAGGTAGCATTTCGGGTTATCGTGCGATAAAGTCCATTTTCATGCGATAGAGGGAGCCGTGGCACGTTAACGCGCATTAGCCTTAATTAGGCGCGCTGACCCACAAATGCAGCAACAGAAGTGTAGCACAGTGATCAATACATTGACTGATGAAACAGGGGTCATAAGTTCAATTCCTCAGTGGGCTTAATGAATAAGGCTGTCTGAGGCATTACCCTTTACTTTAAATCAGTGCTGTCTGAGGCATTTTCTTTTTAAATTTAAATTAGTGCTGCCAGCAAACACACCCTCACAGTGCTGTAACCTAAGGTGCTGCATAAGGCGCCCTATAAGGCACTCCAGAGGGCACATTATAAAGTGCACTGTCCGCCAAGGCACCTTATAATGTTCCCTATAGGGCGCCTTATGAGGCACCTTAAGATTACAGCACTGTGAGGGTGTTTTTGCTGGCAGCACTAAATTAAATTAAAAAAAGAAATGCCTCAGATAGCTCTATCAAATAACACCACTGTGGGATCAAACACATGACCTCTTGCTACAGAGGCAGTGATGTAACCAGTGGGCTACAGCTCTATAGCTACTAACAAACCCCTGTCTGGCTACAGAAGGACTTCAGGTCACCACCCAAACTGTCTGCTGTGGTTACCAGGATAGGGTTAACCCACCCGTACCCATGATGCACTGCACATGCAAATCAGCAGTCTACAGATGATCACAAGATGGGGTATGCACCCCCACAGCACCTCGGCCTGGTAGGGGGAACTGACCGTGTGCACCCCTATAGCACCTCAGCTGGTAAGGGGTACTGACCGTGTGTGTTACTGGCACAGAGTAGCTACAGACCATCACATTGTGCGGGCACTGTGCTCACCCTGAGGGTGAGGTGGGGCACCCAACACCAGGTCTACAGCACCTTTCCTGGCTGCAATAGGATATGCTGCAGGTCCCTGTCAGTGCTAGTGTGTGAGAGATAGGTAGTTTCTGCAGACACACCTAGGATACATCTGTAATGCATATTCTGTGTTGGTGCCATGGTCACATGATGTAGGTGAAGAGGGGTTGTTTGGACCCATAGATAGATTATGTACCACCATCCAACCCACTCTCTGTGGATCAGGGTGGGAAACAGGATCTCCCACCAACAGATCCACATTCTACCTCCCTGCAATGGTGGCAGTAGGGGGGACCATCAACCCAGTCCTGCTGGAGAGCAGGCACCCTACAGGGCAGTCAATGCAGATCTGGACACATCCATAAGGCAAGGCAGACAGACAGCCTGGAAATGCTAAGCTGCCCCCCCCCTACCATCTGACATTCTCCAGCAGCAAACACAGTGAGTCTCCAGCCACTGCACCCTTCAAGGTGTTCCAGCCATACACATACTAACTGCAGACAGTCTGCTAGCTAGTCCATAGTGCATGTTCCTGGAGGAAATGCATGTACCCAAAACTGGGATGTCAGCATACACACCAAGCAGATAAGTCAGTGATTTGGCCCCAAAAATTAGAACCCATAAATATCACTTGAGAGAAATACTATATAGCACTATGGGGGAACCTAGCCATGCCGTGGTCACTGCTCAGTCAGGTGGTGGCCGGGCACTACAATGTCCGAGCCATTGCCCTATGCCCTGTGCAGATGCATCCTGCCCAGGCCACCCTGTCCGGGCCATACCCACAGTACCTTGCTCCTCATTATGCACATTGGCAGGCTAACACTGGAAACAGTGCAAGCAGTGTGGGCTGATAAGGTGTTGGCAGCCACCACACACTGCATAGACAGACACACACTCCCACACCTATGCCAGCATTGTGCAAATATAGAGGCATTTGGCAGCCCTGGCCACCGCACCAGTCCTGGGCACAGTGCAGACATGACTATGGTATGCAATACTGTTGGGGCCACTCCCCGGGGTGGTAAACACTGTCAGAAACCAGAACTGAAACACACTCCACAGACATCAGAAAGGTTGCTATGATGCAGCTCAATCAGCAAATTGTGCTGAACTTAGGAATTGCTATCTGCCATTAATCATAGCAACCTTTTGATATATGTGTAACGTATTCCCAGGTTTAGGGCGGCATTGCTAAGGTATTCAAGTGCTAGTATTGGGAGATGCTGCAGCACGCAGGGCCCAACATCCTGCCTCTCCATGAGGCTTTGGATAATGGAGCATGTGGGTGTGGGTGTTTCTGCCCCTGTTGGCCGCTGCTCTAGGGCAGAGGTTCCCAACTCCGGTCCTGGTGGGCCAAACACTGCTTGGATTTTCATGTTGTCCCTAATGAATATGCATGAGATACATTTGCATACCATGAGGGCGGCACATAGAAATGCAGCACAGGCATCTTTATTAGAGACAGCATGAAACCTGAATGGTTTTTGGCTCTCCAGGACTGAAACTCTGCTCTACGTATTGCACATATTTATGGTGTCTGTGCTCTGTAGGGTAAAATATAGGCGTTTCAGGTATGTTTATGTTATCTGCAATAAAGGTTTTGTCTTTATTACCATGCTTTAGTACTGGGTAAAGTATGGGGACTGGTTTGGCAGGAGCCACAGCTGGGACTTGAACCTGTGACCTTCTGTACCTGAACATGCTGGCTGTGTACTGCACCACACTGTTGCCACAGGGACAGCTCATTCCCTGGGGATACCATGACTGTTCATAAGACAGAGCCTGTCTGTTACAGTGCATGGCACCCACCTAAACAGGGCTAGGACATGGTCTGCTGTGGACAGATGCCACTGCCCCCTCCACCACCAGTACCCCTCTGCCACCATGCTGACTTGCCCTTATGCTGGTGGTGCTGGTGGTGCGCAGTCTCAGGCCATCCAATGTGCTGGTAGGCGGCTGCCTGTGGTGTGGGATCTGGGGTAGGGGTGGCTGCATAGACGTCCACGCTTCCCCCCCACCATTGCCTGCCAATATTCTGAGCCCTTGGGGTTCCTGCTGGATACTATCCCCTGTGACACTGTGAGAAGCACACTCGTGCCCATGCTGGGCCCTCATCAGTTGCTGTCTAGCTGCTGTACAGTTTCAGCATTCCTATGTGCCACCTAGGAATCTCCATAGTCTGCACTGTGCCCCAGCTGCACCACAGCATGTGCCGCCTGCAGCCCTCTGTATCCCATTTTCCAGCATCTGTACAGTTGCCCTTTCCGACATGCCCACCCTGCTATTGCCGCACATGTGCACGCCATAAGAAACCTGTTCAATAAAAAGCGAAAACCCTGATCACGCTATTTCAATGTGGGATCATCACCTTGTAGGGGGACAGAGCATAGACCCTTCCAAAATTAATATCTTTTTTTTTTAGCTTTCTCGGAAGTGTTTTTTTATTTTTCCCATTAATATCACTATTGTCCAGCTTGGTTATGGTGTTTTTAAATTTTTCTCAGGTCATTTTCCATGTTTATTTGCCTTTTTGTTCCGTGCACGTGTATCACAACTATCACTTTATATAGGTTTCCCTGGCTTTGCTGTACATTGCTGACTTAAATGGTTTCTCTTTCCTGCAAATGTGCCTTAATGCGAGGGTTTCACTGGCGTTACTTTTCCGACCCGGATTCCACAGCCTTAGTGTGCCTGGAGCCTCTCCCCTCCCACTCTCCACCCATTTACCCCCTCTCTCCGCCCCCTGGGAAGCCTTCCTCCGCCCTTTAGGGCCGGATTTCATAGCGTTAAGGTGCCTTAATGCTGCAGGCGCATTATCGCGCGATAAGGTATGTTATCACGCAATAACGTTCCTTCATCACCCGATAAGGTACCTTATCGCGCGCTAATTCTGCTGCTCCGACGTTAGCGCCCTTTAGTAAACATACCCTCTAGTCTCTTTCAGTTCTAAAAGTAATCTCTGTGAAATCCATTAGGCTTTTGCTGACACTGGTTGACTGAGACTGGGCAGTTGATTAAATGGCAACACATTTATATACTTAAAAAAAGTAATCCAGCATTAGACTGATAAAAGCTCAGAGATGATTTCAGGTATTGTAATGGAAGAAAGATGATTATGTCTAATTTTATATCATTTTTTTCAGTGCTTTCATATATTACTACATGTTTCTCTATAAATCAGCCTTTATAACCATGAGGGCCTTATTTAAATTACAATGATGGCACTGTGAAAAATGCAATAAAATAGGATTATGAAATAAATTCAAAAGAAAAACTTTGGCCCACTTTAAAGTATAAATGTAGTGAGATCCCAGTTAACCTCCTGGTTTTTTTGTTTTGTTTTGTTTTTTTAATTAAAGGTCCCAAAGGTAAGGGAGGGGAAATTCTTCTCCAATGCCCAATACCAGTATTAGCTTAGGAAGAAGCATGTTCTTCAATCAGTCTACTGCAATCCCTCCATTTCTGCAGTAAGTGATCCAGTTTACTACTACTACTACTTCAACTACTACTACTTAACATTTGTACAGTGCTGTACACAGTATTTAAGAGAAAGTCCCTGTTCACAGGTGCTCACAATCAATCAGGCCGATGCATACAACTAACAGAATATAAGATATGCCATATTGGGTCAGACCAAGGTCCATCAAACCCAATATCCTGTTTCCAACAGTAGCCAATCCAGGTCACAAGTACCTGTCAGGTTCCCAAAAAAGAACACAGGTTCCACAATGCTTATCTCGGGATAAGAAGTGGATTTTCCAGGTCCTCTTTAATAATGATCTAAGGATCTTTCCTCCAGGAACTTGTCCAGACCTTTTTTAAACCTAGCTACACTAACAGCTTTGACTACATCCTCCCGTAATGAATTCCAAAGTTTGATTATACGTTGAATGAAAAAAATATTTTCTCTTATTAGTTTTAAATGGGTTACATTCTAGCTTCATTGCATGTCCCCTAGTCTTTCTACTTTTTGATGGAGTACACAATCAATCTATGTTTATCTGTACCACTCCATTCATTAAATTATAGACCTCTATGATATCTCCCCTTAGTCATCTCTTTTCCAAGTTGAAGAGCCTTAAACTTTTAAGTCTGTCCTCATAGGGGTATCCTTCTATCTCCTTTACTATTTTGGTGGTTCTTCTCTACCTTTTCTAACTCTGCTATACCCTTTTTAAGAAATGCTGACCAGAAATGCACACAATATTCAAGGTACAGTCAAACCATGGAACGATACAGAGACATTATAATATCCTTTTTTATTCACCATTCCTTTCCTTATGATTCCAGGCATTCTATTTGCTTTCTTGGCTGCCGCTACACACTGGGTGGAAGGTTTCAATATATTATCCACGATGATGCTTAAATCCTTTTCCTGGGTGGTGGTTCCTAATGTGGAACCTTGCATCGTGTAACTGTAGTTTGGATTGTTCTTCCCTAAGTGCATAACTTTGCACTTCTCCACATTAAATTGCACCTGCCATTTGGACTTCCAGTCTTCCAGTTTATCAAGGCCCTCTTGCAATTTTTCACAATCCTCTTGTGTTTTAACAACTTTGAATATTTTACAGCATCTGCCAATTTGATCACCTCACCTGTTATTCCCATTTCTAGGTCATTTATGAATATATTAAAAAGCAGCAAGCCCATCACAGATCCCTGGGGTGCTCTACTATTCAGCTTTCTCCATTGAGAAAATTGGCCATTTAGCCCTACACTTGTTTTCTATCTTTTAACTAGTTTCTGATCCACAAAAGTATACTTCCTCCTATCCCATGACATTTTTAAATTTCAAACAATCTTTATTCAAAAAATAAAGTAGGAATACAAAGTAAAGTCCACATCTAGGAGACAATCACCTGATTAAATAAACAGAAATAACTAGGTAACAAGGATCAAATTTACAAGGCCCATTTTACATGGAAAGAAAGAAAAGAAAAAAAAAAGTCATGAGGATTCTTTACCAGCCAAGAAAGCCTCAAATTGACCAACATCAAGGAAAACATACTTAATGTCCTCCAGGGCCACTATGCATTTGCAAGGATATTTCAAAAAGAAGGAAGCCCCAATGGCAATAGTCCGTTCTTTCAAAGCCAAAAACGCTTTCCGACGAACCTGAGTACTCCTACTCACGTTGGGAAAAATTTGTATAGGCTCCCCACAAAAAAACTGATTTTTCTTTTTGAAGTATAAATTCAAGATCATATTTTTATCTTGTAATGACACAAAAGACACAATCAAAGTCGCACGCTGTGGAATTAAATCAGTAGAGGATTCCAAAAATTGAGAAATATCTAAGGACTCTACACCATTGGGGTTCCCTTCTCGTACATCATCAGGGGAGGAAGCCTTCACTGCAGAAGGAGTAGGAATATAATATAAAGAGGAAAACTTGATAGAATCTACATTATCAATTAGCAAGACTTCCTTAAAATATTTTTGTAACAAAATTGACGAAGAAAGGTAATGGGTAGAAGGAAAAGTTAAGAAACGCAAATTTTTTAAGCGATTGCCATTCTCCAAAGCCTCTAACTGATGATGAACCAAAGCACTATCTTTTATGGAGGAAGACGCAGCAGCCCCCAACACAGAAAAGCGACCCTCCAATTTAGTCAACAACCTTTTAGAATTGGAAAACAAAACGTCATGATCTGAGAACATTTGTACCACATCAACAGAAAAGCGTTCTACTTGGGAGAAGGAGGCATGAAAGGACCCTTCCATACGTGCTACCAATTCCCAAATATCTTTTAAGGAAACTTCAGCAGGTACCGTCACATCCAATATCCCAGATGACAAAACAACCGGAGAAGGCATCCTAACTTTCTGTTCCCCCAGAGTCAGTAAAGATGAAGCCTCCTGAACATAGGGAGGAGTTCCGCTGAGACATCCCTCTTGGACAGAAAAAACCTCCAACACCTCTTCCTTTCTGGGTTGGACTTCCCCAAGCACAATTGAGGACTCAGACACAGTACTCACAGACTCTCTCGCAAGATCTTCCTGAGAGGGAGAGGATCCAGCACCCACAAGATGACGATCCATGGGACCAACAGTTTACCAACTTTGGCAGGAACTGATGGAAACACCTTTTTCCTCCGTCTCCCCATGAGACCGTGGCATAAGCTCCTCAGGCTCCGAAGGGGCTCCAAAGGGGCGGAACCTGCCCCTTTGGTCACACCCCTTCGGGCACGCACCCAGGGGGTGGGGTCTCCCAATCTCCTCCTCTACCAAATGCCGCACGGATCCAACAGATGCAGGAAATAGCAGGCAAAGTCTCACCGGAACAGCGGCGGGCCGACGCTGATGTAGTGGCCCGAAGGGGGCGGGGTTTCCCAATCTTCTCCTCCACCAAAAGCCGCACGGATCCAACAGCACTGTTTCCTGCAGCACTTTATTTGTATTTTATTAATTGCTGACAGCAAACACGCCCTCACGTGCCGTAATTGAAGGTGCCGCATAAGGCACCCTATAAGGCACTCCATAGGGCACATTATAAAGTGCACTGTCCGCCACGGCACCCTAAAATGTCCCCTATAGGGTACCCTATAAGTTGCTCCACAGGATAACGTATAGTGCAACTTATATGGACGGTAACCATAAGGTGACCTATAGGGCGCGCTATAAAGTGCCCTCTGAGGCACCTTATGGGTACAGTACGATGAGGGTGTTTTTGCTGGCAGCAATAATGTACATTAAAAATAGATAATGCTTTGGGCAGCCCTATCAAATAACCCCACTGTGGGTTTGAACCCACAACCTCTGGCTCCACAAGCAGTGAAATAACCATTGTGCTACAGCTCTACAGCTGCTAGCCAGCCCCTGGCTGGCTGCAGAGGGAGTACACGTCACCACACAGACAGTCTGCTGTGGTCACCAGGATAGGGTTAGCACACCCGTACCCATGATGCACTGAACATGCAGATCAGCTGTCCACAGATAAACACAAGATGGGGTATGCACCCCCACAGCACCTCGGCCTGGTAGGGGGAACTGACCAGGTGCACCCCCACAGCACCTCGGCCTGGTAGGGGGTACTGACCATGTATTTTACTGGCACAGAGTAGCTACACACCGTCACATTGTGCGGGAACTGTGCTCACCCTGAGGGTGCGGTGAGGCGCCCAGCACCAGGTCCACAGCACCTTCCATGGCAGAAATAGGCCATGCTGGAGGTCCAAAGCAGTGTTAATGTGTGAGATAGGTAGTTTCTGCACAAACACTTTGGATATATCTGTCTGTCTCAGTCAGGCGTAGCCCCTAGGAGGATTATGTACCACCACCCTCCTCCCTCTCCAGGGCTGAGGGTTGCAAACAGGGTCTCCCATCAACAGATTCACACTCTACCTCCCTGCAATGGTAGCAGTAGAGGGGACCATCAACCCCATTCCTGCTGGGGAACAGACACCCTACAGGGCAGTCAATGCAGCTCTGTACCCACCCATAACACAATAGCAGACAGACATTAGGCCTGGACATGCTAAGCTGCACCCCACCACCAACTGATATTCTCCTGCAGCAAGCTTTCAGCCACTACACCCTGCAAGGCACTCCATCAAGACATACACCAGCTGCAAACAGTCTGCTAGCTAGTCCATAGTGCATGCTCCTGGTGGAAATGCATGCACCCAGAACTGGGATGTCAGCATACATAACAAGCAGATTAATCAGTGACTGGGCCCCAAAATGAAACCCATAAATATCACATGACAAAAATACTATATAGCACTATGGGGGTGCCTAGCCATGCTGTCATCACTGCACAGTCAGGGTGAGAGTGATCTCCCAGCAGGACATACTGAGGTCACCCTGTCTGTGTAGGTGGTGGCCGTGCACTAAAATGTCCCAGCCAGTGCCCTATGCCCTGTGCAGATGCATCCTGGTCAGGCCACCCTGTCCGGGCTATACCCATGGTACCTTGCTCCTCATTATGCACATTGGCAGGCCAATACTGGCAACAGTGCTGGCAGTGTGGGCTGTGGAAGGTGTTTGCAGCCACCACACACTGTATAGACAGACACACACTCCCACACCTATGCAAGCATTGTGCTACTATAGAGGAGTTTAGCAGCCCTGCCAACCACACCAGTCCTGGGCACAGTACAGGCATGGATATGGTACGCAATACTGTTGGGGGTCACTCCCCAGGGTGGTAAACACTGTCAGAGACCAGACCTGAAGCACACACCGCAGACATCAGAAAGATTGTTATGATGGAGCTCAATGAGCAAACTGTGCTTAACGTAGGACTTGCTATCTGCAAGTAATCATAGGAAACGTTTGATAGCTGTGTACCGTATACCCAGGTGTAGGGTGGCATTGTTAAGGTATGCAAGTGCTAGTATTGGGAGATGCTCGCAGGGCCCAATGTCCTGCCTCTCCAGGAGGCATTGGCCAATGGGGCCTGTGGATGTGGGTGTGTCTGCCCCTGTTGGCTGCTGCTTTACGGCAGAGGTTCCCAAATCCAGTCCTGGTGTGCCAAACACTGTTCGGGTTTTCATGCTGTCCCTCATGAATATGCATGAGATACATCTGCATACCATGGGGGTAGTGCATAGATATGCAGCACAGGCATCTTTATTAGAGGCAGCATGGAACCTGAATGGTGTGGGGCCCTCCAGGCCTGCATTTGGGAGACTCTGCTATAGGTAATGTGCCTGTTTATGGTGTCTGTTCTCGGTGGGGTAAAATATAGGCGTATTAACCATGCGTATGTTCTCAGCAATAAAGGTTTGTCCTTACTATCACGGTTTAGTTGTGGGAAAAAAATGTGAACTAGATTGGCAGGAGCCCCAGCTGGGCTTTGAACCTGGGACCTTCTGTTTTTGCACACACTGTCTGTGTGCATAGCACCACCGTGTTGCCACAGATATGCTGTGTTCCCTGGGGAGTCCATGACTGTACATCCGACAGGGCCTGTTTGTTGCAGTGCACGGCACCCACCTGGACAGGGCTAGGCCATGGTCTGCTGTGGCCACCAGCTGCTGCCACCTCCACCACCAGTACCGCTCTATCCTTAGATTGGAGACAGCATAAACCCTGAAGGATTTGTGGCCCTCTAGGACTGCATTTGGGGTAATCTGCTCTAGGTAATGTGCATGTTTCTGGTGTCTGTATATGTAGGGTAAAATAGAGGTTTTGAGCCATGCTTATGTTCTCTGCAATAAAGGTTCGTCTTTACTATCACGATATAGTTGTGGGTAAAACATGGGGACTCGATTGGCATAAGCCCCAGCTAGGGCTTGAACCTGTGACCTTCTCTCTCCGAACACACTGCTTGTGTGCACTGCACCACCATGTTGCCACAGAGACAGTGCATTCCCTAATGATACCATGACTGTTTGTCCGGCAGGGCCTGTCTGTTGCAGTGCATTGCACCCACCTACACAGGGCTAGGCCATGGTCTGCTCTGGGCAGCTGCCACTGCCCCCCTCCACCTCCAGTACCCCTGTGCCACCATGCTGACATGCCCTTCTGCTGATGGTGCTGGTGGTACGCAGTCTCAGGCCATCCTGTGTGCGGGTAGGCGGCTGCCTATGGTGCAGGTTCTGGGGTACGGGTGCCTGCATATCTGTCCGCACGTCCCCCAATCACTGCCTGCCAATGTTCCATGCCCTTGGGGGTACCTGCTGGGTACTATCCCCTGTGACACTGTGCTAAACACTCTCGTGCCCATGTTGGGCACTCATCAGTTGCTGTCTGGCTGCTGTTCAGTTTCAGCATTCCTAGGTGCCATCTAGGCATCTGCCTAGTCCGCACTGTGCCCCAACTGCACCACCGCATGTGCCGCCTGCAGCCCTCTGTATCCCCTTTCCCAGCATCTGTCCAATTGCCCATTCCAACCTGCCCACCCTGCTGTTGTGGAAATGTGCATGCCATAGGTAACCTGTCCAATGGAGAGGGAAACCCTGATCAGTGCTATTTCACTGTGGGATCATTCACCTTGTATGGGGACGGAGCGTAGGCCCTTCTAAAATTCATATTTATTTTTTGGGTCTTTTTTGGGAGTGTTTTTTTATGTTTCCCATTACTATCACTATTGCCCAGCTTGATTATAATTTTTTTATATTTTGTTGGGGTCATTTTTACTGTTTATTTGCCCTTTTGTTCCGTGCCCATGTATCACACTGCTCACTTTTTGTGGGTTTCCCTGGTTTTGCTGTACATTGCTGACAGAAATGGTTTCTCTTCCCTTTAAATCGGCTCTACTGCGAGGTTTTCACTCGCTGTATTTTTTTACCTAAATTTCAGCCCCGCTCCTGTGCGGGGAGCCTCTCCCCTCCCACTCTCCACCCATTGACCCCTTCCCTCCGCCCCTGGGGAGCCTTCCTCCGCCCTCCCGGAGCCTTTCCATGCCTCTTTCGCACAGTAGCGCGCCGCACACATGAGCGGGACCGTTAGTGTGGCGCGCACGTGTGCGGGGCACAAAAACGCATCATTAGCGTGCGCTAAGGTACCTTAGCGCACGCTATTGTGCGCCGCGCACTTGTGCGCTGTTTAGTAAACATAGCCCTTATTTTCTATATACCTAAATAGGATCCTAATTCTCCTGCTTTTGTATTCCATGTTAACTTTGTGGTGCTGCTGTCAAAATTAGAATGAAAAAATGTTCAGAGTGGCTACTAGGATTTAAATATACATCATTTATCTTGAATTTTATATCAAAGTATTCTTTTTTTCATGTGCTAATTTTGACAAATAATCTTCCCACTAGTTGGTCTCTAAGCTCTGTAACTGCTAAGCAGAATTTATGTTAGATAAAAGATCTTGGTCAAATTTCAGATAATGAAGCCTGGTTACTAAGCATTTTCCCCATAGACATAAAATGGGAAAAACACATCAGAGCCAATATAGATCTTTCTGAAACAATGCGACTTAGCAGGTTGGTTCTGTGATGATTCCAAATAAGTCTTATAAATGACATAGATCGGAGGACCTATACTACTGAGAGAAAGACACCGTTCTGCAGTTTATTGCATTTTCACTCATGGTACATGTACTTTATAGCACTATTATTACTGAATTTAAAATGACTTCAAAGATCAAAAAGCAGCAAAGTGTGACATCGTACATTCAAATCAAATGACCATTTTGCCCAGCAAATGCCATCTATATTTCAAAAGACATCCATGTTCTAATCAAAAATGAATTAGCAGACAAGAAAACTTCAAGCACCATTTGTCATCTGGAACTCATGTTCATCAGTATGCCTCATATCTGCAACTCTGAGGTAGCTAAGTCAATTCCTAAATTACCATAGCATTCAGAGCTAAACAGTAATGCATTTTAAAAAGAATGTATTGAAAATTGAATGCCAGTTGATAATAAATGATGGTACCTTTTAAAATTAAATTATACAAGATTTTTTTTCTTTGTCCTTTCTCCTGTTGTCATTTTCAGTTAGTCTGGTTGTCACATTTCTACCATTTATGTCCTTCAACAAAAATGGGTTAGAATATAAAACAAGGCAAGAAAGAAGCTTAATTCTGCTTAAATGAATAGCCAATAAACTTGCATTATATCAAGAAAAATTAGGTTATCTATTAATACTGCATTTCTTAGATTAGGATTTATTTCTGGTCCTCAAAACTGACTACAGGTTTTTGTGGTATTATACATTTCCTAAGCATTTTGTCTCTATATTATTGTGCATTTCATATTCTTGTCAGTGAGTCCAAAAATGCAATGGTGATCCTATTGTAATAAACTGAGGCTAAAATATACCTTTAAATGGTTTAAGAAAATGTCATAATCAACAATCTTGTTTTGAGATCCTGGAACTGGAGATTTAGAATTCATTTTTAGGCATGTTTACCTTCAGGCAATACCGTCAATTGTAAGGGGTCAATCTGTTTGTCTGTCTCTTGTCCATCTGTAGGCATCTGTTTGCACACATGCCAAGAAACAGAGGTGTGCTAAGGGAAGGACTTGTGCAGGGAGGGGGGGGGGGAGTGCCGGTAAAGTTCTCAAGCCCACTGACAGAAAAGGGAAAAAACCCGGGGTGCATCCTGTTGGTGAGGAGAAAGGATAAGGGGAGGGAATGGAAATATGATAGGAGAGGGGATGAAAGGGGACAGAGGGACGTGAAGGAAAGAAAAGGCAATGGGGTAAAGGGGTTTGACTCAAACCCTTCAAGGGTGTTGAATCACCCCTCTTCACATTAACTACTACTTCCCTGCAGCACACAATTAGCTTACCCTTCATTCACTGAGCCCCTCCACTGCTCTTACCCCCAGCTACCCTGTTTTTAACTCAGCCCCACTGATACTCATAATCCTGCATTTACTCATTGAGCATCCCCCTCATCACTCACTGATTCGCTCATTGACCCTTCTGTCTCCCATTATCCTCTCATCCTCTCAGCCCCCAGGCATTCATAGCCCCCTCCATTCACTCAGTTGCTCAGGACAGCTACAACTCATCACGTTTCATTCCACTCAATTATCTGATTTCTCTATGATATGATTCAAAAGCTGCTTTGTCTTCTTTTTGAATGTTAGTGCCAGCAAGCCAGTTTCCACTCTGGTTAAAATGGAGCCTCGGCCACATCTTCCAGCAACAGATTCCAAAGCTTAATTGCTTACTACATGAAAACTGTTTTCTATGATTTGTTTTCAGTCTTCTGATTGCTAATTTCGTAGAGTGTCCTCTTGTTTCAGTGTTATTTGAAAAGTCAAACAACCATCCCCTATTTCACTCTTCCTTCCTACTCATAATTTAATGCACTTCTGTCAAAATTCCAAATTGAGGAGCTCTAACCTTTTTAGCGTGTCATCCTAAGAGAGGTGTTCCATCCCTTTTATCATTTTTGTTACCCTCCTCTAAAACTTTTCTAATTCTGCTGTATCCTTTTTGAGATGGGATGATGAGAACTGCATGCAATACTCAAAGAGACCCTTTTACTAAAATTCACTAATGGTTATTGCATGCTTTAACACACACTCTAAGCAGCGCAGACCTGCTCTAACAGCTACCACATGCTAAAAACAGCCAGCATGGTAAAAATTCCATTCTAATTGCTTGGCATGTGACGAGGTAGGGAGTGGATGGGTTAAGAGTAGAGAGTGGATGTTGATCACACATTGTGATTAGCACCAAGGTTACTACCATGTGCTTGTTTTTCAATGTTGCATTTAGTGCAGAGACTTGTCACAGCTCTATATAGGAAGTCGGTGGATCGCAACATCTGTTAATCCTTGATAGTCATCATCCTTACAAACTTAAAAAAGCTCCACCTATTAGTCAATTTTTATGACTTAGGGGTATGTTTACTAAACTGCGCTAATGTGCGCGGCGCACATTAGCGTGCACTAAGGTAACTTAGCGCACGCTAATGATGCGTATTTGTGCCCAGCACAGGTGCGCGGCGCACTAAAGTGCACGCTCATGTGCGTGGCACGCTAATGTGCGATAAAGGCGTGGAAAGGCTCCCGGAGGGCGGAGGAAGGCTCCCCAGGGACGGAGAGAAGGGGTCAATGGGTAGAGAGTGGGAGGGGAGAGGCTCCCCGCACACGATCGGGGCTGAAATACAAGGCAAAAAATACCGCGAGTGAAAACCTCGCGATAGAGCCGATTTAAAGGGAAGAGAAACCATTTCTGTCAGCAATGTACAGCAAAACCAGGGAAACCCACAAAACAGTGATAAGTGTGATACATGTGCACGGAACAAAAGTGCAAATAAACATTGAAAATGACCCCAACAAAATAAAATAAAATTATACTCAAGCTGGGCAATAGTGATAGTAATGGGAAACATCAAAAAACACTCCCAAGAAATCCGCAAAAAATAAATATGAATTTTAGAAGGGGCTACGCTCTGTCCCCATACAAGGTGAATGATCCCACAGTGAAACAGCACTGTTCAGGGTTTCCCTCTCCATTGGACAGGTTACCTATGGCATGCACATGTTCCACAACAGCAGGGCAGGCAGGTCGGAATGGGCAATTGGACAGATGCTGGGAAAGGGGATACAGAGGGCTGCAGGCGGCACATGCTGTGGTGCAGCTGGGGCACAGTGCGGACTAGGCAGATGCCTAGATGGCACTTAGGAATGCTGAAACTGAAAAGCAGCCAGACAGCAACTGATGAGGGCCCAACATGGGCACGAGTGTTTAGCACAGTGTCACAGGGGATAGTACCCAGCAGGTACCCCCAAGGGCACAGGACACTGGCAGGTGGTGATTGGGTGCGTGCGGACAGATATGCAGGCACCCCTACCCCAGAACCCGCACCATAGGCAGCCCCCTACCCGCACACAGGATGGCCTGAGACTGCGTACCAGTAGCACCACCAGCAGAAGGGCATGTCAGCATGGTGGCACAGGGGTACTGGAGGTGGAGGGGGGCAGTGGCAGCTGCCCAGAGCAGACCATGGCCTAGCCCTGTGTAGGTGGGTGCAATGCACTGCAACAGACAGGCCCTGCCGGACAAACAGTCATGGTATCATCAGGGAAAGCACTGTCTCTGTGGCAACACAGTGGTGCAGTGCACACAACCAGCATGTTTGGAAACAGAAGGTCACAGGTTCAAGCTCCTGCCAATCCAGTCCCCATATTTTACCCACAACTAAATCGTGATAGTAAAGACGAACCTTTATTGCAGAGAACATAAGCATGGCTCAAACACCTCTATTTTACCCTACAGAGCACAGACACCAGAAACATGCACATTACCTAGAGCAGATTCTTCCAAATGCACTCTTGGTGGGCCACAAATCCTTCAGGGTTTATGCTGTCTCCAATCTAAGGATGGAGCGATACTGGTGGTGGAGGTGGCAGCAGCTGGTGGCCAAAGCAGACCATGGCCTAGCCCTCTCCAGGTGGGTGCCGTGCACTGCAACAAACAGGCCCTGTCGGATGTACAGTCATGGACTCCCCAGGGAATGCAGCATATTTGTGGCAACATGGTGGTGCAGTGCACACAGACAGTGTGTGAAGGAACAGAAGGTCACAGGTTCAAAGCCCACCTGGGGCTCCTACCAATCCAGTCCACATATTTTTCCCACAACTAAACCGTGATAGTAAGGACAAACCTTTATTGCAGAGAACATACCCATGGTTAATACGCCTATATTTTACCCACCGAGCACATATACCATAAACAGGCGCATTACCTAGAGCAGAGTCTCCCAAATGCAGTCCTGGAGGGCCAAACACCATTCAGGTTCCATACTGCCTCTAATAAAGATGCCTGTGCTGCATATCTATGCACCACCCCCATGGTATGCAGATGTATCTCATGCATATTCATGAGGGACAGCATGAAAACCCGAACAGTGTTTGGCACACCAGGACTGGAGTTGGGAACCTCTGCCGTAAAGCAGCAGCCAACAAGGGCAGACACACCCACACAAACACCCACAGGCCCCATTAGCCATTGCCTCCTGGAGAGGCAGGAAATTGGGCCCTGCGTTCATCTCCCAATACTAGCACTTGCACAGCTATCAAACGTTTGCTATGGTTACTGGCAGATAGCAATTCCTAAGTTAAGCACAGTTTGCTGATTGAGCTCCATCATAACAACCTTTCTGATGTCTGTTGTGTGTGCTTCAGGTCTGGTCTCTGACAGTATTTACCACCCTGGGGAGTGACCCCCAACAGTATTGTGTACCATATCCATGCCTGTACTGTGCCCAGGACTGGTGTGATGGCCAGGGCTGCTAAACTCCTCTATAGTAGCACAATGCTGGCATAGGTGTGGGGGTGTGTGTCTGTCTATCCAGTGTGTGGTGGCTGCAAACACCCTCCACAGCCCACACTGCCAGCACTGTTGCCAGTATTGGCCTGCCAATGTGCATAATGAGGAGCAAGGTACCATGGGTCTAGCCCGGACAGGGTGGCCTGGCCAGGATGCATCTGCACAGGCCATAGGGCACTGGCTGGGACATTTTAGTGCCCGGCCACCACCTACACAGACAGGGTGGCCTCAGCATGTCCTGCTGGGAGATCACTCTCACCCTGACTGTTCAGTGACCACAGCATGGCTAGGCACCCCCATAGTGCTATATAGTATTTTTTTCATTTGATATTTATGGGTTTCCTTTTGGGACCCCAGTCACTGACTTATCTGCTTGTTGTGTTTGCTGACATCCCAGTTCTGGGTGCACGCATTTCCACCAGGAGCATGCACTATGGACTAGCTAGCAGACTGTTTGCAGCTGGTATGTGTCTTGATGGAGCACCTTGCATGGTGCAGTGGCTGAAGGCTTGCTGCAGGAGAATATTAGATAGTGGTGGGGTGCAGCTTAGCATATCCAGGCCTAATGTCTGTCTGCTATTGTGTTATGGATGTGTACAGAGCTGCATTGACTGCCCTGTAGGGTGTCTGTTCCCCAGCAGGACTGGGGTTGATGGTCCCCTCTACTGCCACCATTGCAGGGAGGTAGAATGTGGATCTGTTGATGGGAGACCCTGTTTACCACCCTCAGCCCTGGAGGAGGAGGGTGGTGGTGGTAGCACATAATTCTCCTAGGGGTCCATAGGGGCTACACCTGACTGAGACAGACAGATATATCCAAGGTGCTTCTGCAGAAACTACCTATCTCACACATTAGCACTGCTGGGGATCTGCAGCAGAATCTATTTCTGTCATGGAAGGTGCTGTGGACCTGGTGCTTGGCACCCCACTGCACACTCAGGGTGAGCACAGTACCCGCACAATGTGACGGTGTGTAGCTACTCTGTGCCAGTAACACACATGGTCAGTTCCCCCTACCAGGCCGAGGTGCTGTGGGGGTGCATACCCCATCTTGTGTTCATCTGTAGACAGCTGATTTGCATGTGCAGTGCATCATGGGTATGGGTGGGCTAACCCTATCCTGGTGACCACAGCAGACTGTCTGTGTGGTGACGTGCAGTCCCTCTGCAGCCAGCCAGGTGCTTTCTAGCAGCTATAGAGCTGTAGCCCACTAGTTACTTCACTGCCTGTGGAGTTAGAGGTCATGGGTTCAAACCCACAGTGGGGTTATTTGATAGGGCTGTCCAAAGCATTATCTCTTTTTAATGTACATTATTGCTGCCAGCAAAATCACCCTCAGCGTACTGTACCCATAAAGTGCCTCAGAGGGTTACCGCCATTTCTAGGGCAGCGGGAGAGCAGTTACCTCAGCGGAGGTGAGAGCAGGAGCTCCCCCTTCCTCCTCACACCACCAAGCAGCCGACATGCTGAACGGCATAAAAACCGCCGTTTCTAGGGCAGCGGGAGAGCAGTTACCTCAGCGGGGGTGAGAGCAGGAGCTCCCCCTTCCTCCTCACGCCACCAAGCAGCCGACATGCTGAACGGCATAAAAACCGCCGTTTCTAGGGCAGCGGGAGAGCAGTTACCTCAGCAGGGGTGAGAGCAGGAGCTCCCCCTTCCTCCTCACGCCACCAAGCAGCCGACATGCTGAACAGCATAAAAACCGCCGTTTCTAGGGCAGCGGGAGAGCAGTTACCTCAGCGGGGGTGAGAGCAGGAGCTCCCCCTTCCTCCTCACGCCACCAAGCAGCCGACATGCTGAACAGCATAAAAACCGCCATTTCTATGGCGCGCCCGCGCCTTGCGGGCCCGCGCCTGAGGGCCTCACCAGAGGGCCCTTTGGCGTGGCCCTTAGGCGCTGGACCGTGGCGATTCATATTGATATCCTGGACTGGATCGTGATGCCTGCATTTGTGGTAACTTGCTGTCTCTATTCTTCTCCTCCTCTTATCTGTTTGCCTGTTTCTGTCTTCTATTCTGTCCTATCTTATAATGGCGTTCTTTTCCTATTTCCTCAAATGATATTATTGTAAACCGCTTTAATGCCTTCTGGCCTAAGCGGTATATCAAATGATTAATAAACATAAACATAAACATATAAGGTGCACTATACGTTATCCTGTGGAGTGACTTATAGGGTGCCCTATAGGGGACATTATAAGGTGCCGTGGCAGACAGTGCACATTATAATGTGCCCTATGGCGTGCCTTATAGGGTGCCTTATGCGGCACCTTCAGTTACGGCACGTGAGGGCGTGTTTGCTGGCAGCAATTAATAAAATACAAATAAAGTGCTGCAGGAAACAATACATACATGTCAAAGCTGATGCCTCAGCCAGCCGTATGTATTAGGCATACTGGGGATCAAACTCATGACCCCTGTATCAGCAGTCAGTGCCTTAACCATTGTGCTACACTGCTGCTCCTCCTTGCATGTCAGTGCACCTACTTATGATTTTCATTCCTTAAACTGCACAGTGCTGCCATTACAAACAGTGCTGTGACCTTGCGGTACCTCATACAGCACCCTATAAAGCGCCCTATAAGCAACATTCTAGGGTGCCTTGGCAGACAGTACACTCTAAAATGTGCCCTCTGGGGTACCTTATGGGGCGCCTTATGTTACAGTGCATTCAGAGTGTGTTTGCTAGTAGCAGTAATTAAAATAAAATTAATATGCCTCAGACTACAATACTACCTTTAACAGGTAATGCCTAAGCCAGCCTTCTTCATTGGGCACAGTGGGGGATTGAACCCATGATCCCTGCACCATCGGTCAGTGTCTTCACCATTGTACTGTGGCTCTGTTCCTGACCTTGCACATCAGCGCGCCACTTATGCGTCCCGCGCAAGTTTCTCATGCCCTAATGTGCGTGGCGCACATGAGCGCACAGCGCACATTAGCACATGATTAATCCCGGTTTGCTTTTTCAGACTGAAACGCCCACTCCTTATATGGCATCCTGCACACTAGCGCGCCGTGCACCTAACGGGGTTTTAGTAAACATACCCCTTAGACAGATTTGCTCCCAGGATATGGTCTTTCGACATCAAGCACAAATACTTACCCAAAGGTTCCTTCAGAGAGGATATCCCATTGGAGTGGTCCGTGCAGCTTATCGTAGGTCCAAATATGCAAACAGAATGCTGCTCTTACAGAAACAGAAGATGTCAGTTTTGGAAAAACAGATCTGTGTATTATGTCAAGCCCCAGCCCTCCGCCTAGGGCTCAGAGGGTTGGGGTTGCCCTTATTTGCTCCTTGCAGAAGGTGAGATAAAACCTTTTGCTCCCACTATGCCTGCTGGGAGTGGTAGTTCCTTTGCTATCTGATAAGGAAATAGTTGTGAGACCAGTGGTAAGGCAAAATGACAAGAATTTATTCCCCAACAAAAAGATTCAGTGCAGATTAAATCAGGATACTCTTCAGGTGTTTGCTCGAGGATATTTACAGAACTTAAACTGATTGAGCTTCACACTCTTTGCTCACAAAACGTGCAATGCATATCACATGTAACAGATAGAAAACATAACAGCTTCTTCTCACAAAGAAAAATATCTTCTTTCCCTTTGTTCACACTCAGCTCCCTCATACACATTTAGCAAAGGGATTCTATATCATCTGCCAAACACAGTTTACAGTCCATAGGCACTTCTGCTGAGTCACTCTCATTAACACTATTACCGGCTCTCTCAGCGAGACTCCAATCACCAACTCCTCCCTTGCTTTCTCCTAGCCAGGGTTTATATTCCTTTTCCCTGAGCCTTGGGTCTGCCTTCCTGAACAGGTGCATGTGATTAGGTTCCAGGCTTGCAGTTACATCAGAGCTTGGGTGTGTCAGCCTAGCTCCTGTTTCCCTGTGCTTGCCTCTCTCTTGCAAACGCTGAAACGTGTGTGCAGCCTGACTGTCAGTTTGTTTAAAGGTAAAATCATCCTTTTCTTCTAATTCCATATTTCAGTATGGGCTTCTTCATCACATATCCCCCCCCTTAAGATATTATGGGCTGGCGGCCCATCACCCACACAGCACGTAATCTTCGATAGGGCCTTGATATGCTTTTCCACTCTGGATATACTAGCTAACGCTGTTCTTTCACGCCAGGGTTTAAGGACGTTTACGTGGTAAACCTGCTGGCAGCCCCTATTGTTCTCCACTGCGTAGGAAACCGGACCCACTTGTTTAAACACTTTGTAGGGTCCTTTCCATTGGGCCTCAAATTTAGGTCCGGTGTCGGCTACCATCACTACAACCTTCTCCCCTATGGCTATCTGGCGAGGTTTCATTCCTCGATCATAGTACTTCTTCTGGCACTCCTGACTGGCTTGTAGGTTTTCCTCGGACACCTGGGAAGTCCTTTGTAACCTTTCTCTCAAATCCCGCTAAAATTGAGGTACCCCCATTACTTCTAACCCGGGTTCCACCAATTGTTCCAGCAAAATGTCTAAAATTCCCCTCGGGACACGGCCATACAACAACTCATACGGGGATGCCCCTAAGGATGCCTGTGTACACTCTCAACAGGCGTACAGCACAAATGGGAGCAGAACATCCCACTCGGACATGTTACCATCCATACCATGTCTTAGCATTTGTTTAAGTGTCTGGTTTAATCTTTCCACTAGTCCATTGGATTGGGGGTGGTAGGCGGCAGTCTTTATGTGGTGTACCCCGAAAGCATCCCATACCTGGGCCAGATATTTCGATACAAAATTGCTCCCCCAATCTGTGAGCATCTCCTGGGGAAATCCCTCCTCACAAAAGAGTTTTATTAACTCTAGGGCTATAGTTCTTGCAGAGATGTTCCGTAAGGGGATAGCCCATGGAAACCGGGTGGCCTGATCCATTATAACCAAAATATACTGAAATCCCCTGGGTGTCTTCAGCAAAGGTCCTCCAATATCCATGGCCATTCGTCGTATGGGTTCTGATATAGTGGGAGTAGGAATCATGGGCAAACCTGGTGGCCTAGCAGAGGTAACCCATTGACAGGAAGGGCACGATTCGCAAAAACGGATGGTTTCTTTAAAAAACCCCGGCCAGTAGAAACGGGCCAAAATTTGCTCTAAAGTCCCCTGTATTCCCTTAAGACCACCTACAGGGTGATCATGGGCCAGACTCAAAACCACCGTTTTGAAAGCGGCCGGGACTACCAATTGTTTCCTGACTGTACCTGCCTGTGGATCAAGACTCTCCCGATATAATATTCCCCTATCTGATATAAATCTTGGGAGAATATCCCTCTTAACCTGGGCATATTCAAATGCCTGTTTTAATGCAGGATCTGCTTGCTGCTCCTTGGGGAAGGATGGAAACTTCTTTACCACATCAGCTGGAACCCAAGGCAACTCTTGTCCAGCCTCCATTTCAGCCCTCCCTTGAGCCCTACGCTGTCTTTCTCGGCGTTTCTCTGCCTTTCCTTTTTTAATCTTATCAGAAGGGGCAGTTATGAGGTCGTTGTGTGCGGGTAGTTCCCCTAGTGACTCCTCTGGGGGTTCATCCTTCTCCTCTGGGGTTACTGACTGGGATCGAGTGGAGACCAGCCCTGCCTTTGCATGTAGGCCCTTCTTCCTCCCTCTTCTGAACTGGGGCCAATCCCTACTCAGCACTAGGTCATGGGGCAACTTAGGGACTACGGCCACTAGAACTTCTTTCCGAATTCCCAATCCCTTTATTAAGAGCTTGTACAGAGGGTAGAAGGAGGATGCTCCGTGAATACATCGGACTTTAACCCTTCCTTCTGGTCGGCTCGGGACTGACCCACTCCGGGCTTCTATGGCCCGCCAGAGCTTCCTGGAAACCATACTCTGGTCAGCACCTGAGTCGAGTAACGCACTAGTTGACACACCTTGAACCTATACATTCAAAAGGAAACCTTCTCGTATCTGTTTTACATTAGCAGTTAACAATGTGGTACGTGCTATACATTCCTTTTGTATATGACCCATTTTCCTACATTGGAAACATTTCCTATTTGCCCATCTGTTTTCTTGTTTGGCAAATAGCTGTTCCTACATTTCAGCTCTGGCCTCGGTCCCTTTTCTGATTTTCCAAAACTTGCCTCCGCTGACACTCTCAGAGCACCCCCTTTTGGCTGTCCAGCCACCTCGGCTTCCAAATACCATTCAGTCAGCAAGGCTGCCTCTGCAGTGTTCTGGCAGTTTTGTAAAATCAAGAAAGACTGAACTTCCTTGGGGACCGCCTCCATGAACTGTTCTAACACAATCATTTCTATTACGGACTCCATGGTTTTTCCCTGTGGAGCTAGCCACTTCAAAGTTAAGCTTCGGACCCTGTGGAACAAAGCCTTAGGTGTCTCTCAGCTTTCCTTGGTAAACCATTGGCGTTAGACCTAATCGGTCTCTGATAGCCTTTTTAAGCTCATCATAATCCGTAGCCAGTGCGGCTGGCATGGCTTTGTAGGCTGCTAAGGCCTCTCCCGTAAGGGATGTAGCAAGCCTTACTGCCCATTGCTCTAATGGCCACCCCACTGTAAGGGCAACTCTTTCAAACGCTTCCATGAAATCATCAACATCATCATTTGCTGCAATTTGTCCAAAAGCAAAAGCTCCACCAGTCTGTGGTCCTACCACACATGTGTGCATTGTCGCCTCTCGAGTAGATGATATTGCTCCCTCCGTCACCTTCTGGCCGGCAAGCAATGCCTCCATCAAGTCCACTATTGGTTTCTGTTGGGCTTGCATGGCTGCAGCAGCCTGTTCCTGCGCACGCTGAGCCATCTCCCGTTGTTTCTCAAATTGAGATGCCATCCAACATAGAACCTCTTTTGGATCCATCTCCATAGCTTTCTCTGCAGAAAAACAAAAGAGAAACACAAGCCCACCAAGTGTGGCACTACAAAACTTTTTCTTCTCTCTTTTTTTTTTTTTAGCCGTTTAGTCTAACGTGACTGCCTAGCAATGGCTATCCTTTTCACTTGAATCCTTAGACACCCATGCCCAAATATTCTTTACCTGAGAATGGTGTTGATTCATGCATTGAAAAGGAGTCCTTCACTGATCCTCAGTCGCCCTGGCCGACCCTTGCCAGTGATTTTCCACTCTGCCATCCACCAACAGCTCAGCAGTTTTGGATCTTGGAAAAAAAATCTCTGGCGTATATCCTGGAGTTTTCTTCTGTAAATCCTGATGTTCCACAAAAATAATCCTAAAGACTACGCCACTTGTCAAGCCCCAGCCCTCCGCCTAGGGCTCAGAGGGTTGGGGTTGCCCTTATATGCTCCTTGCAGAAGGTGAGATAAAACCTTTTGCTCCCGCTATGCCTGCTGGGAGGGGTAGTTCCTTTGCCCTCTGATAAGGAAATTGTTGTGAGACCAGTGGTAAGGCAAAATGACAAGAAAAATATCTTCTTTCCCTTTGTTCACATTCAGCTCCCTCATACACATTTAGCAAAGGGATTCTATATCATCTGCCAAACACAGTGTACAGTCCATAGGCACTTCTGCTGAGTCACTCTCATTAACACTATTACCGGCTCTCTCAGCGAGACTCCAATCACCAACTCCTCCCTTGATTTCTCCTAGTCAGGGTTTATATTCCTGTTCCCTGAGCCTTGGGTCTGCCTTCCTGAACAGGTGCGTGTGATTAGGTTCCAGGCTTGCAGTTACGTCAGAGCTTGGGTGTGTCATCCTAGCTCCTGTTTCCCTATGCTTGCCTCTCTCTTGCAAATGCTGAAACGTGTGTGTAGCCTGACTGTCAGTTTGTTTAAAGGTAAAATCATCCTTTTCTTCTAATTCCATATGTTCAGTATGGGCTTCTTCATCACAATTATGATACACGGATCGGGCACAGGAAATAGCACATAGTATTTATTCACATTGGCAAATTCTGGCCCTCCATGCTGTTTTCCAAGAAGGGCTCTTTATAGCATTTACCAGGGGGTGTAATTTACATGATCTTCTTGTACATTTGGATTTTACTTCTAAGCAATGTGACAGCGTGAATCAGGGTTATCATGAGCCATGCAGACAATGATCTATGTGTAGTATGAGCTTAAATGTTATAATGTGGGAAGACACAAGAACTGGATTTTGCTATTCTCTGAAGCATAAAACTAACTGTCAGCCTGGGTTATATACATGGTGATATGCCCATGTGCTAAACTGAATGTTGGATGGACATGTTGCATGATAAAACTCAGACTTACCAAACATAAATCGAGACTGCCGAATTCTGACACTATTTCCCTGATGGTCCAACACTGCTTAGGTATGACTCACCACTGGAAAGATCTCAAATGGTTGGTCATTGATTGTATTGAGGACTGAAGATAGGGTAATATAGAAGATTGATTAGCCTGTCTTGAGTAGCATTGGATATTCATGCTGAACACATTGCAATCCAATGGCCTGAATGAGGCGCTTGAGTGGATATCAGTGTTGTAACGTCATCACAACTACGTGCTGTGTTTGCTTACATACTTCCACTTCTCTTTAAATTACCACTAGTTGTGGTGTCTCTCTTCAGCACCTGAGTTAGTTTTCACCTTTCTGTTTGACGAGTCCTGAGGCAGCCACAAGAATCTTCACTGGCAAAACTCGAGTGGATATATCATCTCTCAGCTATTAGCATCTTGGCATTCAGCTAAGTGGTTTTGAGGTTTTTAAGGGTATTTGAAAAATTTTAAATGTGCAGCTATTGGGGCTGTTGAATGATAGTGATTGGGGGGTAAGTCTGTGCTATGTATAACTGGTGATAATAACCAGCTATAAGCCAGGACCCCTTCGTCTGAGGCCCCTTTATCCTTTTGATGCTGAGTTTTAGTAACTATTTAGTTTATTAGTGGTCCCATTCTTTTTGGTGCAGTTAGTGCAGGTGCACTTCATACCACCTAAAATGTTATTCCTTTTCAAACAATAGCTAACATTCTTTTTGCATATTTGCACACTGTGCAGCAGCAGATATATTCCTTAGCAAGGGGTTCTTCTATAAAATAGCAGAGGGCAGGCAGAAACAGAGTACGGGAAGGCAGGCCAAAAGGTGTGCTCACACACACACATACACACTGTCTTTATGAGAATGAGAGTCACTCCGCTAATAAAATCTGGCATGCTTTGTAGGTGTACCGAAGTGAGTAGCTTTGCCCAATGTGCAGCGGTGTCACAGCATCCTTACTAGACAGGGCAGATGTACAACCACACTGTTTCTGTTTTGTGAATGTGGAAAGTCACTCTGCTGTTAAACTCTGCCATGCTGTGTCAGTGCACAGAAATGAGTGGTTGTGCTGCAGTGTCATAGTGACGGCATCCTTAGTAAACAAGACAGAGGATACATATGGAATGATTTTGTTTGCGTGTTTAAGTCACTCAGCTGCTAACACCCAGCATGCTCTGTGGATGTTCGGAAATTAGTGGCTGTGCCCCAGTGTCATAGCTCATTATCAGACAGGATAGAGGGTGCACACATGCCAGAAAGCATTTTGGATTGCTGGAAGAATGGGGTGTGCCCATATAAGTACCAGAGGCTGGCTTGTTTTTGTGTTCTCAAGATGTGCAGTGGTACATGGTTTCAGATGACCTGCTTCCAATACCAAACAAGCTTCAGATAAAATTCTTTGTTGGTGCTGCTTTAATCCTCTCCTGGTGTTTTGGGTCTTCAGGTCACTATTTCTTTATTGACTTCATGTGCTATGATCCTATGGTCCCAGAAACCGTATTCAGGACTGGTCATTAGCAGCTCCTTTGTGACAGGGGAACAGTACAGATGAATGTTTAGGCTGCATTTCAATCTGCCTTCTCTGTGCAGAAATCCATCTTAAACAAAATGTTGACAAACAATAAACCTCGTTTGCACCAATTCTCAAAAGGAAAAAACATCATAACAGAGGTCAACCTGAATGTATAATGTCTTAATCTAAGGGAGATACTGTAAATAGGGAATGGGCACCACTTTTACTAATAAAAAAAACAAAGGAAACAAATAAAGGAATCATCTCAAGGAGTCGCCTGCATTAATCTAATGCTAATTAAAAAACAAAAATGATATCTGTGGGGGACCTGAAGTTAAAAACAAGACCATATAATTCACTAAAACAGAAGAGTGAATTAAAAACAAGCCCCTCCCCCCAAAAAAATGGGAATAGACACAATAAAAGAGTAGTAATAAATAATCAATGGATTTTGTCCCTTGTCTGCACAGAGGTTTTTATTACCTTTATTATAATTTTTCCCATGATTTCCACAGTACAGGATTTAGCTTGAATTATCGCTTTATGGTTTCCTAAAGGACATTTTCTTTAAATGATTTATTGACTAAGGGGTATGTTTACTAAAACCCCGGTAATGTGCGGGCTGCGCTAGTGTGCGGGTGCCATATAAGGAGTGGGCGTGTCTGGCTGAAAAAAAGCAAAACCGGGATTATTCATGCGCTAATGTGCACGGAACCCATGTGCACCCCGCACATTAGCGCATGAGAAAGCTGCGCGGCAGGCCTAAGTGGCGCGCTGATGTACAAACAGTGTAGCAGAGCCACAGCACAATGGTTAAGACACTGTCCAATGGTGCAGAAATCATGGGTTCAATCCCTCACTGTGCCAAATGAAAAAGGCTGGCTGAGACATTACCCATTATGGGTAAGTTTGCTTAAGGAGGCATTGTATTTTTTATTTTAATTACTACTACTATCAAACGCACTCTCAAAGCGTGTTAACATAAGGCACCCCATAAGGCACATTTTAAAGTGCACTGTCCGCCAAGGCTTATAGGGCGCTTTATAGGGTGCCGTATGAGGTACCGCAAGGTCACAGCAATGTTTTTGATGGCAGCACTGTGCAGTTTAAGGAATGAAAAGCATAAGTAGGTGCACTCACAGGCAAGGAGGAGCAGCAGTGTAGCACAATGGGTAAGGCACTGACTGCTGATACAGAGGTCATGAGTTTGCTCCCCAGTGTGCATAATACATAAGGCTGGCTATGGCATTAGCTTTGCAATGTATGTATTTTTTTCCTGCAGCACTTTAGTTGTATTTTATTAATTGCTGCCAGCAAACAGGCCCTCACGTGCCGTAATTGAAGGTGCAGCATAAGGCACCCTATAAGGCACTCCATAGGGGACATTATAAAGTGCAATGTCCGCCACGGCACCCTAAAATGTCCCCTATAGGGCACCCTATAAGTTGCTCCACAGGATAACGTATAATGCACCTTATATGGATGGTAACCATAAGGTAACCTATAGGGCGCTCTATAAAGCGCCCACTGAGGCACCTTATGGGTACAGTACGATGAGGGTGTTTTTGCTGGCAGCAATAATGTACATTAAAAAGAGATAATGCTTTGAGCAGTCCCACCAAATAACCCCACTGTGGGTTTGAACCCACAACCTCTGGCTTCACAAGCAGTGAAGTAACCATTGTGCTACAGCTCTGTAGCTGCTAGCAAGCACCTGGCTGGCTGCAGAGGGAGTGCATGTCACCACACAGACAGTCTGCTGTGGTCACCAGGATAGGGTTAGCCCACCCGTACACATGATGCACTGCACATGCAAATCAGCTGTCCACAGATAAACACAAGATGGGGTATGCACCCCCACAGCACCTCGGCCTGGTAGGGGGTACTGGCCGTGTGTTTTACTGGCACAGAGTAGCTACACACTGTCACATTGTGCGGGTACTGTGCTCACCCTGAGGATGCGGTGAGGCACCCAGCACCAGGTCCACAGCACCTTCCATAGCTGAAAGAGGCCATGTTGGAGGTCCAAAGCAGTGTTAATGGGTGAGATAGATAGTTTCTGCAGAAACACCTTGGATATCTCTGTCTGTCTCAGTCAGGTGTAGCCCCCCCCCCCCCATGGACCCCCAGGAGGATCATGTACCACCACCCTCCTCCCCCAGGGCTGAGGGTGGCAAGCAGGGTCTCCCATCAACATATCCACATTCTACCTCCCTGAAATGGTGGCAGTAGAGGGGTCCATCAACCCCCATCCTGCTGGGGAACAGACACCCTACAAGGCAGTCAATGCAGCTCTGTACACAACCATAACACAATAACAGACAGACATTAGGCCTGGATATGCTAAGCTGCACCCAACCACTATCTGATATTTTCCTGCAGCAAGCCTTCAGCCACTGCACCCTGCAAGCCGCTCCATCAAGACACATACCAGCTACAAACAGTCTGCTCGCTAGTCCATAGTGCATGTTCCTGGTAGAAATGCATACACCCAGAACTGGGATGTCAGCATACACAACAAGCAGATAAGTCAGTGACTGGGGTCCCAAAAGGAAACCCATAAATATCACATGAAAAAGATACTGTATAGCACTATGGGGGTGCCTAGCCATGCTGTCATCACTGCACAGTCAGGGTGAGAGTGATCTCCCAGCAGGACATACTGAGGTCACCCTGTCTGTGTAGGTGGTGGCCGGGCACTAAAATGTCCCAGCCAGTGCCCTATGCCCTGTGCAGATGCATCCTGGCCAGGTCACCCTGTCCAGGCTATACCCATGGTACCTTGCTCCTCATTATGCACATTGGCAGGCCAATACTGGCAACAGTGCTGGCAGTGTGGGCTGTGGAAGGTGTTTGCAGCCACCACACACTGTATAGACCAGGGGTGGGGAACCCTGGTCCTGGAGAGCCGCAGACCAGTCAGATTTTCAGGATATCCCTAATGAATATGCATGAGATATATATGCATTAGAGATATCCTGCCAACCTGACTGGTTTGTGGCCCTCCAGGGCTGGATTTGGAGACCCCTGCCTTACACCTCTGTCATTTAAGATTGTGAGTGGGCAAGGTGCAGATGTCCAAGACATCAAAAAGGTTAGATAGAATGTGTCACATTCCTCCTCACTTCTCACCACCACCAAAATATTGTCTATTAGACAACTTTTTGGTGGTGGTGAGAATCGAGGAGGAATGTGACACATTCTATATACCCTTTCGATGTCTAGGACATCTGCACCTTGCCCACTCACAATCTTAAATGACAGAGGTGTAAGTCAGGGGTCTCCAAATCCAGCCCTGGAGGGCCACAAACCAGTCAGGTTGGCAGGATATCTCTAATGCATATATATCTCATGCATATTCATTAGGGATATCCCGAAAACCTGACTGGTCTGCGGCTCTCCAGGACCAGGGTTCCCCACCCCTGGTATAGACAGACACACACTCCCACACCTATGCCAGCATTGTGCTACTATAGAGTAGTTTAGCAGCCCTGCCCACCACACCAGTCCTGGGCACAGTACAGGCATGGATATGCTACGCAATACTGTTGGGGGTCACTCCTCAGGGTGGTAAACACTGTCAGAGACCAGACCTGAAGCACACACCGCAGACATCAGAAAGATTGTTATGATGGAGCTCAATGAGCAAACTGTGCTTAACGTAGGACTTGCTATCTGCCAGTAATCATAGGGAACGTTTGATAGGTGTGTACCATATACCCAGGTGTAGGGTGGCATAGCTAAGGTATGCAAGTGCTAGTATTGGGAGATGCACGCAGGGCCCAATGTCCTGCCTCTCCAGGAGGCATTAGCCAATGGGGCCTGTGGGTGTGGGTGTTGGTGTGTCTGTCCCTGTTGGCTGCTGCTTTACGGCAGAGGTTCCCAACTTCAGTCCTGGTGTGCCAAACACTGTTCGGGTTTTCATGCTGTCCCTCATGAATATTGTGATAAGGAAGCTTATCATAGCTCAGGAAGGAGCTATAGAAAAGGTGAAGTGACTCTGAACAAGCAACCTGTCAGTTCTGGTAGAAATAAGAAAACAGAATTTTCCCATAAAAGACTACCAGTCCCAGAATGCACCAGGTTTCCAGCAGCCATTAGAGGAGCTGAAATGGGGAAACGTGTGTTCAATCAGGAGGGCTATGAGGTAATCCCTAAGCACTCATCTCAAAGGGCAGGGCCTGATTCAGCACAGCTGCGCTGTGTTAGGGAGGAACACTCATCTAAGCAGAATAAAGGTAGAGTTTATTCTACAGAGAATCAGCTTGAGCTTGATCATCTTCATCATCAGGAGGATCATCAGAAGCAGAAGCCAAACCGGACGGACAGAGAGGGAAAGAAACCCTTTGGAAGAAAGAGGAGAAAAGCCTTTGAGAGGTCTAGAAGAGTCCAGAGCAGTACGTATACTGGGAGGCATTCCAAGGGCCAGCATACACCATTGGACTGGGGAAAGCCAGAGGAATGGTGCTGCAGAGCTAGGAATCTCCAGACGGTACCTGTGAGAGAGACGGCTGCACGTGGAAGGGACCCTAAGACCTGTGCCAGAAGGTATGTGAAGAGAGATCCAGTGTCCAGGGATCTGGATTGGAAGGCTGGACATAAGAACTGGACTACATACTGGCCAGGCTATATAGAGAGGAACTCTAACAGCAATGGAAGCTCAGGTATGAACACTGATCTATGCCCTAGCTATAACCTTGAAAGACAGCAGGGAAACAAGTATTCTCCTGAAAGTGCTCCATTGGGAGATTCATCTATGCCAATCCATGACATTGAACCCATGCTTGTTGAAGAAGAGGGGGTGATAGCAGATGAAGAATCTGTTTACATGGACTGCTCTCTGTCTAAACTCCTTTGGTGATTTTCTGTTATAAAGTACAGCAACCATCACAAAGAAATACAAACTTGTTCTTTAATCTACTCAGAAAAGATCCTGAGTAAGATTTCTAGCCATGCAGTAGAAAGCAAGCCAGCTAAGGGTTTTCAGCTGGATAACTGCTAGCAATTGAGCCTTACCTAATTGCTTGTGAGCTAGGAGAGAATCACTTCTGAATCTATGTGGGAAGATATAAGAAGTTAACCTGAAAAGAACAGTTTTTTTCTTTCTTTGTAGCTTTTGGTTTATTGTTTGATACATGCTAAGAAAATATTAGCTAAGCCTACAGAAAAGACCAGTTTGTTATCAACCAGGTCTTATTTCTTTTGCTTTGATTGCCTGACAAGTTCAAATGTTGTTTCATGATTTTGTTTTTCCAAGTTTAACACTGAAAGCAAGTAACCTGATTTATGTGCTACCAAGTATATCTGTGTTGGGAGAAATAACCCCATAAATAAATATCTTATTGGCTTTACCCAAAAGCACAACTAATTATTGTGAGCAGCTGTGTCTGGTGTGAATGAACTGCATTGCCCACAATCCCTTGCAAATCATATAGATATATGCACTTGCCAAGACTGTGAAGATTCTCACCCGTCTGACAATATGCATGAGATACATCTGCATACCATGGGGGTGGTGCATAGATATGCAGCACAGGCATCTTTATTAGAGGCAGCATGGAACCTGAATGGTGTTTGGCCCTCCAGGACTGCATTTGGGAGACTCTGCTCTAGGTAATGCCCTGTTTATGGTGTCTGTGCTCGGTGGGGTAAAATATAACCATGCGTATGTTCTCTGCAATAAAGGTTTGTCCTTACTATCACGGTTTAGTTGTGGGAAAAATATGTGGACTGGATTGGAAGTAGCCCCAGCTGGGCTTTGAACCTGTGATCTTTTCTTCTTGCACACACCGTCTGTGTGCACTGCACCACCGTGTTGCCACAGATATGCTGCATTCCCTGGGGAGTCCATGACTGTACATCCAACAGGGCCTGTTTGTTGCAGTGCACGGCACCCACCTGGACAGGGCTAGGCCATGGTCTGCTGTGGGCACCAGCCGCTGCCACCTCCACCATCAGTACCGCTCCATCCTTAGATTGGAGACAGCATAAACCCTGATGGATTTGTGGGCCGCCAGGACTGCATTTGGGGGATTCTGCCGTAGGTAATGCACATTTCTATGGTGTTTGTGCTGTGTAGGGTAAAATAGAGGTTTTTGACCCATGCTTATGTTCTCAGCAATAATGGTTCAGTCTTTACTACCATGTTTTCTTCATGGGTTAAATAAGGGGACTGGGTTGGCAGGAGCCCCAGCTGGGATTTGAACCTGTGATCTTCTGATCCTAAAGGCAGTGGCTGTGTCTGCTGCACCACCATCTTAGCACCACAACAGTGCATTCCCTGGGGAGTCCATGGCTGTTTGTCAGACAGGGCCTGTCTGTTGGAGTGCACTGCACCCACATGAAGGGGGCTAGGCCACCGTCTGCTGTGGGCAGCAGCCACTGCCCCCTCCACCAACGGTACCCCTCCGCCACCATGCTGACATGGCCTTATATTGGTGACAGCATCACAGCTGAATGATATGTGGCCCTCCAGGACTGCATTGAGGGGACTGTGGTCTAGGTAATGCGCATGTTTTCACTCGCGATATTTTTTTAATCGAATTTCAGCCCCGCTCCTGTGCGGGGAGCCTCTCCCCTCCCACTCTCCACCCATTGACCCCGTCTCTCCACCCCTGGGGAGCCTTCCTCCGCCCTCCAGGAGCCTTTCCACGCCTCTATCGCTCATTTGCGCGACGCGCACATGAGCAGGCCCGTTAGTGCGGCGCGCACGTGTGCGGGGCACAAAAATGCATCATTAGCGTGCACTAAGGTACCTTAGCGCACGCTCAAGTGCGCCCCGCACAGTAGCGCGGTTTAGTAAACATACCCCTAATTGTTCCTAAAGATAGGTGGTGTTATTTTAATTTAAACATCTATGCCTGGTGTTGTAAATGTTTTGTATCAATACTGATTTAGTTTTACCCCTTTCTTTGGCGCCAAAGATAGAGTTTAAAGAACTCCAAGATCGACACAGTCCTTCACTTTAAATGCTGTTATGTTCTGAGATACCGGTATACATTCTTCAGGTAGGATTTGATTGCAATTTTCAGATGTTTCAAAGACCATTGGGACAATTAGTAATACCTATTATAGTATACCCCAGTGGTCTTTAACATTAGATCATCTTGTATTTGGGGGATTTATTGGTTATGCTTTACTCGTCTTGTGCTATTTAGGATGAGAGGAAATTTTCATACATTTTAAGCACCATTGAGGATATTTTTAATACTTACCACAGCACAGCTCGGTGGTTTTTAATATTTGATTATCCTGCACTAGCATGTTTTAATTGGAAAGCTCTAGTTGCTGGTCATCCACTCATGTTCCGATGTTATAGTTTTGCAAATTGGCCAGGCATATCTTCGCATTTATATTATCATGAAAAGACACCTTACATGTTGCCTTCTGATGAGAGATTTCCTTACGATATATAATTCCTTTTTATAATGACTAGTATGCCAATACATTTGCGCATGAAATGAAATTTCGGGCATCTGTTGTACATATGAGTCCCGATAGGAATGCACACTATATCTGGGTTGTTAAGATACAATGTTCCCTTTTGATCTGCAGAGTGTATGTAAAAGCCTGGTTCACACGATTTAGGATATCAGAGTGCTGCAGTATTGGGTAATGTCCCATTCATTTTTTCTTTCGCCTCTCCTCTTTCCCCACCTCCCCTTCCATCCTTCCCTCCCTCATTTCCCTCCCCTTTCCTCTTCCCCTCCTTTCCCTTTCACCCGCATGAGCCCTTATTTGGCTTCATCAGATTCCTTCTGTTTTTTACATCCTCTGTTTCTGATCCTTTTCTTAATTAATTTTATACATTGTTCATATATATGATTGCCCATATTTTTATTCTCTACATTTTTTATTTAATACTTTGAGTGGTCTTTTCTATATATTTTTCGATGTAATTTAGTTCAGAATGGCTTCCAATTTGGTTTTATTTATTTGTTGTTGTATGATGTTTTTAACCATTTGATATTATAATTTTCCATTGTATGTACTGACATATGTATTTTATGATTATTTTTAAATAACTTATATGCTACAAGATGTTCTCACATTTTTGGGCCACCCTGTATATCTTAAAGCTGCTTCATAAGAACATAAGAACATAAGATATGCCATACTGGGTGAGACCAAGGTCCATCAAGCCCAGTATCCTGTTTCCAACAGTGGCCAATCTAGGTCATACGTACCTGGCAGTATCCCCAAAAGACAAAGGTTCCACAATGCTTGTATTGGGTCAAGCATTGATATCATGGGTCCCTTTTTAATAATGGTTTATGGACCTTTTTTCCAGGAACTTGTCCAAACCTTTTTTAAACCCAGCTACACTATTAGCTCTTACTACATCCTCCGGTAACAAATTCCAGAGTTTGATTACACGTTGAGTGAAAAAATATTTTCTCTTATTTGTCTTAAATAGTTTACCCTGTAGCTTCATTGCATGTCCCCTAGTCTTTCTATATTCTGATAGCGTAAACAATTGATCTATGTTTACCCGTTCCACTCCATTCATTAATTTATAGACCTCTATCATATCTCCCCTCAGCTGTCTCTTTTCCAGGTTGAAGAGCCCTAACCTTTGTAGCCTCTCTTCATAGGAGTAGCCTTCCATCCCCTTTACCATTTTGGTGGCTCTTTTCTGTACCTTTTCTAATAACGCTATATCCTTTTTAAGATACGGCGACCAGAATTGCACACAATATTCAAGGTGCGGTCGTATCATGGAACGATACAGAGGCATTATAATATCCTTTCTTTTATTTTCCATTCCTTTCCTTATGATACCTAGCATTCTATTTGCTTTCTTGGCTGCCGCTGCACACTGGGGGGAGGGTTTTAACATGTTATCCACAATGACTCCTAAATCTTTTTCCTGGGTGGTGTTTCCCAATGTGGAACCTTGCATCGTGTAACCATTGTGTGGGTTGTTCTTTCCTAGGTGCATAACTTTGCACTTGTCCACATTAAATTTCATCTGCCATTTGGATGCCCAGTCTTCTAATTTATCCAGATCCTCCTGCAGTTTTCCACAGTCCTCTTGGGTTTTAACAACTTTAAACAGTTTTGTGTCGTCTGCAAATTTGATAACCTCACTCATTATTCCCTTAACCAGGTCATTTATGAATATGTCAAAAAGTAGCGGACCCAGTACAGATCCCTGAGGTACTCCACTAGTCACCTTTTTCCATTGGGAAAATTGGCCATTTAGCCCTACCCTCTGCTTTCTATCTTTTAACCAGTTCCCGAGCCACAATAGTACGCTGCCTCCTATCTCATGACTTTTTAGTTTTGCCAAAAGTCTCTGGTGAGGAACCTTGTCAAAGGCTTTCTGAAAGTCCAGATACACTATATCAACTGACTCACCTTTGTCCACCTGTTTATTCACACTTTCAAAAAAACATAACAGATTAGTAACACAAGATCTTCCTTGTCTAAAGCCATGTTGGCGGTCTCCCATTAGGCCATGACTATCCACATGCTGTGTAATTTTGTTCTTTACGATGGTTTCCACCATTTTCCCCAGTACTGATGTCAGGCTCACTGGTCTGTAATTTCCTGGATCACCCCTGGAACCCTTTTTAAAAATTGGCGTTACATTAGCGATCTTCCAATCTTCAGGTATTACAGATGATTTTAATGAAAGTTCACAGATTACTAATAGCAGGTCTGCAATCTCATATTTGAGTTCTTTCAACACTCTTGGATGTATACCATCCGGTCCAGGTGATTTGCTACTATTCAGTTTATCAAATAGTTGTAATACATCTTCCCGGTGTAGCGATATTTCTCTCAATTCCTCTGCAGTATCACCTTTAAATACCACTTCGGTCTTGGGTAACATCCCTACATCTTCCTCAGTAAAGACTGAAGCAAAGAATTCATTCAGTCTCTCTGCTATAGCCTTGTCTCCTTTTACTGCCCCTTTTACCCCTCTGTCATCTAATGGTCCAATTGACTCTCTCACAGGCCTTTTGCTACGAATGTACTTGAAAAAGTCTGTTTCGTGTTTTTGCTACTGTAGCAAGTTCCTTCTCAAATTCTCACCAATAACTTTTATAATTTGTTAAATTTCATTAAATGTCAACTTATCTGTAGTCCAAAACTCGATCACAGTTTTAACCTCCCTTTGACTTCTCAAGATGAATTGATGTTTCAAAATCCCTTCATTCTGCTTCAAGAGAAACAAGACACTCAAGCAGCATACTTCTCCAGAGCAGAGGAACTGTTTATAAGAAGATATGATGTCACCTCCCATAATCTCAAAGCACTCAGATCAAATCCATTCAAAGCAACTAAGCCCATTCCAGTTCATTATTAAGGCTACAAGGAACAATAGTGTTCTTTAATATTAAGCAGCTGCCCTCTGTCACCATTCCTCCAAGTCACTGGGATAGCATCAGTAATTCACCAATAAAAATCAATAGCTGAATGTTGTTGCTGTTGAAAGTGATCTACCATTGGTGCTTTTAATATTACATTAACAAGCCTACTGAGGTCTTCAGATAATCACAATTTTATCATGGGACATTTAATTCTCCCCACATATACAAGGGGGCAAAAGCAGATGATAGCATAAACCACAAATGAGGTATCATAACTGGTATTCATTTTTGCTTTAATCTTCCAATATGATTACATTCCATACCTTCTAAAACAGATGTACACAATTTCTCCCACATACACAATGGTTATATTCTAAATCAGATACTGTCAGGGAAGATAAAAGCTCACAAATATTTTTACCCTGTTTATATGCTATCATTAGTGAAAATGTTTCTTTGGTCAGTAAGGCTCATCTTTCTCAGTGAGGGCACATGTTGATTGTCACTACACCATTGGATAGTTAAATTCCTCTGAAGTTTCATTGTAAAATTTAGCAGGACAAGTATATATATATATATTAAACACAGAAACATAGAAACATGACAGCAGAAAAAGACCACATGGCCTATCTAGTCTGCCCTTCGTTATCAAATACTATAGTCTCTTCTTTTCCTTTAGAGATCTTCTGTGTTTGTCCCATGCTTTTTCGAATTCAGATATTGTCCTCGTCTCTACTATCTTGACTGGGAAACTATTCCATGCATCTACCACTCTTTCCATAAAGAAATATTTCTGCATATTACTCCTGAGTCTATCCCCTTTCACTCTCATCCTATGCCCCCTTGTAGCAGAACTTGCTTTCAATTGAAAGAGGCTCTCCTCTTGTGCATTTATGCCATGGAGATAGTTAAACATCTCTATCATAGCTTTTCCATCTCGCCTTTCCTCTAACATATACATATTAAGATATTTAAGTCTGTCCTGATATGCTTTATAATGAAGATCACTAAGCATTTTAGTAGCCACCTTCTGCACCGTCTCCATTCTGTTTATGTCCTTTTGCACACAATACTCCATATGAGGTTGCACCAGAGACACTATCACCTCCTTTTTTTCTGCTGGCCATTCTTCTCCCTATGCACCCAAGCATCCTCCTGGCTTTTACCATGACTTTTTCTACTTGTCTAGCCACTTCAAGATCATCAGAAACAATTACATCCAGGTCCCGCTCTTCTTCCATGGACAGAAGTACTTCATCCCCTATAGTGTATCACTCCCTTGGATTTTTGCAGCCCAAATGAATGGCCATGCATTTTTTGACATTAAATCTCAGTTGCCAAATTCTTGACCATTCTTCAAGCTTAGCTAGATCCCTCATCATTTTATCTACTCCTTTCTGGGTGTCTACTCTATTGCAGATTTTGGTATCATCCTCAAAGAGGCAAACCTTACCTGATAGTCCTTCCACAATATCACTAACAAAGAAGTTAAAAAGAATTGGACCAAGGACAGATCCCTGAGGAACACCACTGGTAACCTCCTTCTCCTCAGAATGAGCTCCATTTATCGGTACCCTTTGTCACCTTCCACTCAACCAATTTCTAACACAGTCAGTCAATTTAGGGTCCATTCCTAGAGTGCTTAGTTTCTTTATAAGTTGCCTGTGTTGAACAGTGTCAAAGGCTTTACTTAAATCTAAGTACACCACATCTAGAGAACTCCCTCGGTCCAACTCTCTGGTCACCCAGTCAAAGAAATCAATCAGATTTGTTTAACAAGACCTGACTCTGGCCTGTAGTTCTCAACCTCATCCTTACTTCTGCTTTTGTGTAAAGGGACCAAGTGTGCCTTTCTCCAGTGTTATTGATGCATGCCTCATTGAACAAATGTGTCTTGAAAGCAGACTTAAAAGCCTTATAAGAAGGTTCAGTACATAGGGTGAAGGGAAGTGCATTCCATAGTGTAGGGGCTATGAAGAAAAAAGCTGTGCAGTGGACACTTTGTAGTCTGGCGTGGGAGACCGGGGGAACATTTTTGGATGGTCCAACATCCTTCTTGCCGGTCTCCCTCTTAGCCAACTCTCTCCCCTTCAATCTGTTCATAACTCTGGTTCATGACTAATCTTTCACCAGTCTCGAGATACTCATATAAACTCTTTTCTCAAATCACTTCACTGGCTTCCTTTCCATTTCTGTATCCAATTCAAAGCTTCTTCTTCTGACCTATAAGTGCATTCACTCTTCTGCTCCTCACTGCCTTTCCTCTCTCCTCTCTCATCTCTCCCTACACCCCTCCTCATGAACTCCGCTCTTCTACTGGCTGGCTTCTCTCTTTGCCCTTTTCTTCTACTGCCAACTCCAGACTTTGGTCCTTTCATTTTGCTGCTCCTTATGCCTGGAACAGACTCCCTGAGTCTGTGTGTCAGGCTTCATCTCTGCTCCTTTACAAGTCCTTGCTGAAGGCTCACCTCTTTGAAGTTGCTTTTGAATCCTGGTCCCATATTCCTTATGTCTCCTCACCCTTCGCTTTTCCCCTTTTTCTTATCTTTGGTCTTGTCAGTCTTATTTAGATTGCAAGCGCTAACAAGCAGGGACTGTCTTTATATATGTCTGTATAGCACTGCATATGCCTTGTAGCACTTTATAAATGTTTAATAGTAGTAGTAGTAGCCCATGATGTTATTGTTTATGCCAGGATAGTGGGCATGTTGGTTAGTTCACTGTCTATCTCTTTAGCAAGCCTGGCTTTCTTTGCCAAGCTGCATGGGCATGATGATTCCACATATTCCTTTCCAGTGAGGAAGTTATGATATGGTTTTGAGCATGGGGAGGCCAGTTTTGCAAGGGGTTTTGGAAGCATTATTTCAGGCGCTACCTCTGGCTTTGAGGTCATATTATTTTAGGTGACGTTTTCTCTTGCATGTTTTGCTGTACTGCGAATGAGTGAATTTGTAGTTTCAACTGTCTGCTAACAATAGAATAGGTTTACTGCATGTTGATATATGGATGGAGGATGATTCAATCCATTTGCAGATTTATTCCAAGACTAATCAACCTGAATGGGGGAGGAGGGTATGGGTTACCTTGTATTGAGTGAACCGTGCAAATGTGTAATGGTGTGTGTGGCCTGATTCTGGTTCATCTTGACTTGCACCTGTAGATGTTACATTGCTTATTCATTTTCAGTTTGTGGCAGTTCTGAAAAAGGTTTGGGCATTTTAAAATGATCTGTGTATATTTTGAAATTAAGAGTGATGACATATGGTATACGCCAATTCACAGGGATAGGATGAGTGTGTGAAATGGCTGCGTTTCTAATAAAGATCATTTTAGGTGTTGTGTATATAACAGTGATTGAGTTGTTTGTGTAGATGTGATTTATTTATTTAACAGGTCTTTTATACCACCCTATCTTCCATTCAGGACAGTTTACAGTATAACAATGACAACTTTACAATGAACAGGTAGAGTAACTTGGAGAGAAATACATATAATATAGGAACTGAGATGAACAATTGACAACATTAGACAACATTAGACCATCAGGTTTAGATCACTAGGTTATATTGGAGTTTTGGAAGGACTAGGTGAAGGGTATGGGAAGATGACAGGGGTATAAGATGAAACTAGAAGGTGTTCATCAGATAATGTTGGCATAGGGGTATGTTTACTAAACTGCGGTAATCGTGAATAACGCGCGTTGTATAACGTTAACCGTTGTTAGCGTGTCATAAGGCGCGTTATGACGCGCTAACAAGTGTAATGCTCCGCGGCACGGTAAAACACCGCAGAAGGTGGAGAGAAGGGGTCAATAGGCGGAGAGTTGGCGGGGAGAGGCTCCCCTCACACTAACGCGCTGAATTTCAGGGCGGAATTCCAACGCGAATGAAAACCTACCGTTAAAGGCACATTACAGGGGAGAGAAACAATTTAAGTGTCAGCAATGTACAGCCCAGGCAGGGAAACCAAAAAACAGTGATAAGTGTGATACATGTGCACAGAACAAAAGGGCACAGAAACACTGAAAATGACCCCAACAAACTGGAAAAAAAACAATAACCAAGCTGGGCAATAGTGGTATCAATGAGAAACATCAACCCCCCCCCCCCCGTGTAAGCCCCATAGAACAGATATAAATCATGGAAGGGTCTATACGCCGTCCCCATACAAGGTGAATGAGCCCACAGTGACATAGCACTGCTCAGGGTTTTCCCCACCATCGGACAGGTGCACATGTCCCGCAACATCAGGGCGGGCATATCGGAATGGCAACTGGACAGATGCCGGAGAAGGGGATACAGAGGGCCGCAGGCAGCACATGCTGTGTGGAGCTGGGCCACAGTGCGGACTAGGGTGATGCCTAAGTGGCCCATATGAATGCTGAAACAGTGGAGCAGCCAGACAGCAACTGCTGAAGGTCCAACATGGGCACGAGTGGGTTTCCCAAAGTGTCACGGGGATAGTACCCAACAGCTACCCCCAAGGGCACGGAACATTGGCAGGTGGGGCTGAGGGGGAGCGTGGACGTCTATGCAGGCACCCCTACCCCAGAACCCACACCATAGGCAGCCGCCTACCTGCACACTGGATGGCCTGAGACTGCGCACCACCAGCTCCACCAGCAGAAGGGCATGTCAGCATGGTGGCTGAGGGATACTGGTGGTGGAGGGGGCAGTGGAAGCTGCCCAGATCAGACCGTGGCCTAGCCCTGTGTAGGTGGGTGCCATGCACTGCAACAGACAGGCCCTGTCTGACCAACAGTCATGGTATCACCAGGGAATGCACCATCTCGGTGATAATATGGTAGTGCAGTGCACAAAACCAGTGTATTCAGAAGCAGAAGGTCACAGGTTCAAGTCCCAGCTGTGGATTCTTCCAACCCAGTCCTCATATTTTACCCACTACTATAACGTGATAATACAGACAGAACCTTTCGTGCAGATGACATAAACATGCCCAAAACACCTACATTTTACCCTACAGGGCACAGACACCATAAACATGCACATTACCTAGAGCAGAGCCTCCCAAATGCAGTCCTGGAGGGCCAAACACCATTCAAGTTCCATGCTGCCTCTGATAAAGATGCCTGTGCTGCATTTCTATGCGCCACCCCCATGGTATGCAGATGTATTCATGCATATTCATGAGGGACAGCATGAAAACTCGAACAGTGTTTTGCACCGCAGGAATGGAGTTGGGAACCTCTGCCGTAAAGCAGCAGCCAACAGGGGAAGACACACCCGCACACACAGGCCCCATTTATTTATTTAGCTGTATTTATATACCGCTTTTCCCCGGGCAAAGCGGTGTTACATTATCCAAAGCCTCCTGGAGAGGCAGGACTTTGGGCTCTGCATGCATAACCCAATACTAGCACTTGCATACCTTAGTAATGCCACCCTAAACCTGGGAATATGGTACACATCTATCAAAAGGTTGCTATGATTACTGGCAGATAGCAATTCCTAGGTTAAGTACAATTTTCGGAGTGAGCTGCATCATAGCAACCTTTCTGATGTCTGTGGAGTGTGCTACAGGTCTTGTGTCTGACAGTGTTTACCAATCTGAGGAGTGACTCCTACAGTATTGCGTACCATAGCCATGCCTGCACTGTGCCCAGGACTGGTGTGGTGGCCTGGGCTGCCCAACACCTCTATAGTTGCACAATGCTGGCATAGGTGTGGGGAGTGTGTGTCTGTCTATCCAGTGTGTGGTGGTTGCCAACACCCTCCACAGCCCACACTGCTAGCACTGTTGCCAGTATTGGACTGCCAATGTGCATAATGAGGAGCAAGGTACTGTGGGAATAGCCTGGATAGGGTGGCCTGGCCTGGCCGCATCTCCACAGGGCATAGGGCAATGGCCGGACATTGTAGTGTCCGGTACCACCTGCACGGACAGGGTGGCCATAGCATGTCCTGCTGGGAGGTCACTCTCACCCTGACTGAGCAGTGACCATGGCATGGCTAGGTTCCCCCATAGTGCTATATAGTATTCCTTTTATGTGATGTTTATGGGTTTCCTTTTGGGGCCAAATCACTGATTTATCTTCTTGGTGTGTATGCTGATATCCCTGTTCTGGGTACATGCATCTTCTAAAGGACCATGCACTATGGACTAGCTGGCGGACTGTCTGCAGCTAGTATTTGTCTTGCTGGAACACCGTGCAGTGCCTGGAGGCTTGCTGCTGTAGAATGTCAGATAATGGTGGAGGGCAGCTGAGCATTTCCTGACCTGCCGTCTGTCTGCTATTGCGTTATGGATGTGTACTGCTCTGCATTGACTGCCCTGTAGGGTGTTTGATCCCTAGCAGGACTGGGGTGATGGTCCCCTCTACTGCCACCATTTCATAGGGGTAGAAAGTGGATCTGTTGGCGAGAGGTCCTGTCCCCCACCCTGAGCCCCAGAGGGTGGGTTGGGTGGCGGTATGTAATCTCCCTGGTAACCACAGCAGAATGTGGGTGTGGTGCTGTGCAGTCCTCCTGTAGCCAGCCAGGTGTTTATTAGCGCTCTAGCCCACTTGTTACTTCACTGCCCATGGAGCCAGAGGTCATGGGTTCACAACCCACAGTGGGGTTCATCGATAGGGCTGTCTTAGGCATTGTCTATTTTTATTGTATATTAGTGCTGCCATCACAACCACCCTCAGGGTACTGTCACCTTAGGGTGGCTCATAAGGCGCCCTATAGGGCGTCTCATACGTCACCCTATAGGGCGCCTCATACGGCGCCCTATAAAGAGTCTTATAAGGTGCCTTATATGGTGTCCTATAGGGGATATTATAGGGTGCCTTGGCAGACAGAGCACTTTATAATGTGCCCTATGGAGTGCCTTCTAGAGTGCCTTATGTGGCACCTTAGGTTATGCCACTGTGAGGGTGTGTTTGCTGGCAGCACTATTAACGTACAACTCAACTTCCTCACAGCCCAATACTTAACCCTTTCCGGGCCAAGCCCAAAACTTTCTGGATCCAAACATCTGCCTAAATATTCCTATCAAATGGTATATAATACATGACCATGGCAGAGGGAATGTCACTATTGGAACATATTGAATAAGACGGGTACAATTTCCCTGACATATGCAAACATTAACCCGGCTGCAGACTGTGGATTAAAATGTTATAGTAGGCTTTCAAAGGGTTACACACACTGTTCCCTCTAAGCTGTGCACGTGTGCGCGCGCACACACCTCGCCGAGCGAGCGCACATACTTTACAACAGAGCGCACAAAAATTACAGTTCTGATTCTGATAGAAAACAACACAGACGTCTTAAAATTTTAAAGTTGTGATAGTAATTACTAGAAATTTTCTGCTTCATTTAGTAATCGTCTTTTCATTTAATTTGATTAAAATCAGTGTGGTGTACATATTGTATTCTGACTTGTAGTCAAATTTTAAAGTATATAACTCTGAGTGTCGTTATGTGGCGCACAAAAATTTAACCTTCCTTCAAAAGTTGCACAGCTGATATTTTATGCGCACACAGCCTACAGAAAATTAGAAGGAACATTGGTTACACACAACGCCTCAGCCAGCCTTATTCATTAGGCACACTGGGGAATCAAACCCATGACCCTTGTACCATCAGTCTGTGTAGTAACCATTGTACTACAGCTCTGTTTCTATATTTGGGTGTCTGCGCGCCTTCTTATGCTTAACGCGCAGTAACGCACCCTGTAACGATCATTGCTGCATGGCGCGTTATCGCGCGCGTTATCACTAACGATGTACCGCCCATGTCCTTTTTTGGCATTTCTTCCACTAACGCGGCTCCTAAAGCGAATCACACTGACGCAGTTTAGTAAACATACCCCATAGTGTTCTGTGAATAGAAATGTATTTAATGCTTTGCAAAAATCTTGAAGGTCAGTGATGGCTCATATATTTTCTGGTAAGAAGTTCCAGAGCATTGGTGTATAAAGGGAGTGCGCTCTGTTGCAGGTTAACTGTTTTGCCTTTGTCTTTCCTTTTGGTATGAGCAATAGGTTTCTGGTGGCTGCTCGTCAGTTTCAAATTTCTGAGTCTCTTTTTATCAATAGTTGAAGGGTGATTGGTGCCAGCTGGTGGATTATCTTAAAGATGATGGTGAGCGATTTGAATTTAGATCTTTGAATGATTGGAAGCCAGTGCAGCTGTTTTAAAGTTCGGGATATGTGGGTGTCCCTTGGTATGCCAGATACTATTCTTGCTGCAGTGTTTTGTATTAGTTGTAGTAGTTGGATGCTGTGTTTTGGCAGACCCTGATAGATGGAATTGCAATAGTCCAGTATTGGGATGATCATGGCCTGGCAGTTTGTGATGAAGTTTTTCTCGTCCAAGAGTGGTTGGAGTATTTGGATTGTTCACAGTTTATACTAGGCTGACCTTGTTGCTTTGGCTATATGTGTTTGGAAATTTAAGTTTTGGTCCAGTGTGACTCAGAGATATTTTACTTCCTGTTTGATTTCTAAGTCATTCTGATGTATTTTAAGCTTGTTTGGGAAAGTTAATGAGCTATTTCAGGTTATGACGAGTGCTTCTGATTTACCATAGTTTATGTGGAGGTTTTGTCTTTGTAGCCAGACAGTCATTGATTCCAAACATGATATAATCCCGGAGTAGTCAGGTTGGGCAGTATGGAATGGGGCAAATATCATAATAACATCCACATAAATTCAATATTCAATATTGTGTCCTTTTATTATGTTACATAAGGGTTGTAGGTATATATTAAATAGTACAGCAGAGAGTGCTGATCCCTGAGGTATCCCTGGTAGTTGGTCAATTAGACTTGAGTGACTGGGATCTCATTTTACTTGAAGTTTGCATTGATTGAGGTATGAGGAAACCACTGGAAGGTGATACCAGTCAAGCCTATATCCTTCAGGCAGTTCAGTACTGTTGAGTGTATTATGGAGTGAAATGATGCTTTGATATCAATAAAGATTAGAAGCACTCCCTTTCTTACATCATCCATGGTGGTTATGATTCTGTCTAGTAGAGAGGTAAATAGCATTTCCACGCTATGATTTGGCTTGAACCCATAATAATGGGGGTCAAGCAAGGCATGGAGGTCTATATGGTCCTGCAGTTGAATTAGGACCACTTTTTCAAGCATCTTTGTTAGAAATGGGAGACTTGATATGGGACTGTAAGAGCTGGGATGTGCCAGGTCCAATGTTTGTTTGTTTTTTAATATTGGTCTCACAATTGTTTATTTAAGGCTAGGGGACATGGTACCCTATGTAAGTGAGAGCTGCACGATGCAGTGTAGGGTAGGAATTAGTTGTTTTGCTGTTAGTTTAATCCAGGAGATGAGGCAAGGATCTAGGGGGGAGGTAGTGGTGTTAATTTTAGACACTATGTTTTGTAGTTGGTCAATGGAGGGTGTATAGAAGGAGCTCCAATATTCAGGGGAATCTTGGGTGGAGTTAATTTATTTTAGTTGGGATGGTGGCTGTGAGGTGGTGGGTTATAGTTTTCCTTCTAGGAAGTCAGCCATTATTTGAGGGTGAAGTGTTGCAATCTCATCTCGCTGTGGATTATCCTTGGTTAGAGATCATGCGATGTCAAACAGTTCCCTTGGTTTATTTAGATAGCTCAATATGAGATTTGTATGGTATTCCTTTTTCCTAACAATAATTTGACGTTGGTATTCATGGAGTTTTATATTGTATTCCTGATGATCTCCATTTTCTTTCCATTCTCCACAGAGGTTTTTTCATGTCATTGATATCTTTTGAGGACCATGGCGTTGAGTGGTTTCTGTGATTGCTCAGTTTCTTTATTAAGGTTGTTGAAGCTTCCTTCAATATGGAGTTCCAATTCTTGATTGTGTTTTCAAGATTTGTTGAAGTGGATAGAAGATTTGGAACTACATGCTTCATGATTGCGTCATTATTAAACTGAGTGAATCTCCTCTGCTCCTTTGGTTTTCTTCTAATTGTTTCAATCTTTGATGGGATCATTAGTGTAACGTTGAGCATGTAATGGTCCGACCAGGGTACTGGAGTTGAAGTTGGGATGAGTGGATGGGGGATGACTGGATGGGATATTGAGTGGAATGATAGTTTGCTGGTATATGATGTGGTTGGTCCTGATTTGGCCTTGAGTCTGTTTGATAGTAACGTAGTAACATAGTATATGATGGCAGATAAAGACCAGCATGGTACATCCAGTCTGCTCAGCAAGGCGGCAAGAGTAGGTACACCTGCTGCTCTGTGTAGGTCACCCCCCATGCCTTTGTTTAGGGGTGTGCCCACCGCTTCATGTAGGTCACCCCTATTTGTTGAAATATAAGAGATAGTTGTTTATTTTGATTTCATCCTGTTGCTATAAAGGGATCCACTGTGTCTGTCCCATGCCATTTTGAATTCTATCAATGTATTTGCCCCCACCACTTCCATCGGGAAGGCATTCCAAGCATCCACCACCCTTTCAGTGAAAAGGTATTTCCTGACATTGCCTTTCAGTTTATTCCCTTGCATCTTCATGTTATGCCCTCTAGTTTTACAGCTTCCCCATCTTTGGAAGAGGTTTGTTCATTAATACTCTTTTAAGTATTTAAAGGTCTGAATCATATCTCCCCTGTCCCTCCACTTCTCCAGAGTGTACATATTTAGATCTTCAAGTCTCTTCTCATACGTCTTCTGAAGTAGGCTCCAAATCATTTTGGTTGCCTTCCTCTGAACTGTTTCCAGTCTTTTTATATCCTTTCCAAGATATGATCTCCAAAACTGAACACACTATTCCAAGTGAGACCTCACCAGCGACTTGTACAGTGGCATTAGCACCTCTTCTTTTCTGTTGGTAATTCCTTTCTGTATGCAACACAGCATACTTCTGGCTTTTGCCACCACCTTGTCACACTGTTTTGCCACCTTGAGTTCCTCAGAAACAATCACTCAGAGATCCTTCTCTTGGTCCATGCACACCAACCTCTCGCCCCCTATCGCATACAATTCTCTTGGATTTCTGCTTCCCAAGTGCATGACACTGCACTTCTTCACATTAAATCTTAACTGCCAAGCATTAGACCATTCTTCCAGGTTTTGTAGATCTTTCCTCATGTTAACTATTCCTTCAGGAGAGTCCACTCTGTTGCAAATTTTCAAGTCATCTGCAAAAAAACAGCCTTTCTATTCAGTCCTTCAGCAATATCACTGTAATTGAAAGGACTAATGTTGTATAACTGGATAATTAAAGAGTGATTGAGTGATAACAGATAGTTTGATAATTGTAAAGTGGTGTATGTTTCTGAGTTTGAACTGAATGTATGTTTCTTTAATGGTGCATGATGGCTTTAAAACACTGCACATGCCACATGGTGCTTTGAGTTAGATTATATAAAATAGGTATGCATGTGCAGTGTTTTAAAATCGGCTGACTGTGAGTGAATCGTGCAGTGTGTAAAAGTCTTCACATTGAATGGTATGCGATAAAAAGCAGGTTAGTGAGATGTGCCATTAAAAATTTGGGGTCTGAGTATGAACTGTATTGATGGCATTATATAGTAAGTTTTTAAGATGTGGGTGGCATGTTTATGTGAGTTATACTTTATCTCTAACAATAGATGGTGAGCACTATATAAGGTTATGGATGTGAAAGGCTAGGATGAATGGTTTGTATGTATGTTTGTTATGTGTGAATATTGTGAGTAATATGAATGTATTTATAAAAGAGAAGTACTGATGTTTTCTGTTCCCTTCATTGAGAGTGCATAAGTCTGGTTGGAAATTTGGAACTCCTTCTGTATACTGAGTGCATATGGCAATTGAAGATCCATAAGTTTAATGGGTGCAAGCGATTACAAAAGAGAAAAATGTAGGACTCTGATACTGAGAAGGCTGCAGGGCCACGTACCTGCAGGCTGCACTTAACCGGGTGGGCGGCGTGGTGCGTGGCACCGGCCTTTGGAGAGGAGGGGGGACGAGAGGGCTGATGCGGCAGTGAGCATCATTTAAATCCATTGGCTTCCGCGAGTGTGTGAGCTGCGCGGGAGCCAATGGACGAGGGCAGGTGGGAGGGCTGGCCAAAGGGGGAATGTGCCGGCAAGGCATCAGTCCGTCGGAGCTGTTGAGGAGGACGGGCGTCCCCACCCTCCCATCCCTATGATGGGCGGTTTCAGGAAAAGGGTGGGTTGCAGCTGGAGGGGGGGCGGGGTCACGGAGGTGTCTGGGGTCCGGAGTCTTGGCAATACGCAGGGCGGGGGTGGGGTACCCCGACCCGGAGAATCCCTCGGGCTTTTGCTAATAATATGGTAAAGCTGGAAGAGGGGAGATGGAATTTCCGGGGGACGGTTCCCGGCAGAGGCGGGAGGGAACTCACTTTGCTACTCACATGGCTGGTAGGGGTTCGTCCCGCTGCCAGAACCTGAATGACGCAGTTCTGGTTGTTGGTAGTTTGTTGGATAATGTTTATGGTTAATTAAGCTGCGACCAGTTGAATGCCAACAAAGTGTACTGTTGTGGTTATTTTAGGGGGGGGTGGCGGAAGGTGCCGTGTAAGGGGGCGGGAGCACCACGTCCGCCTTGCCCGGTTACTGCTTTGTTATTTTTTTTAGAATGATAATATTCTTGAGGCAGCAATATGATGAAACTGACAGCATCGGAGAGGCTGGTACACAGCAGAGATTTTTTTCTGATATAAGAGGGGGGTGCCCCTTAGCCTTTAAATATAGATTGCACAGATGGGTTTTGAAGAAAATAATTTTCTATGTATTTGGATACAATTAAAAATTGAAAAATTGAAAAAATTATATAGAATGACTGTATAAGACAAAAAATATGGAAGGTTTTTTTTCGATCAATGACGTATATGTGATGGGCCCGAAATTTGAAAGGCATTTGCATCATTGGGGGAAATCACAGACAGAGCTGAATGTGACTCTAAAGTTTCAAACCCTCTCTCATGGACACACTGACTAAGACCTCCAACAATGACAAGACTATCTAAGGCACTTGGCAGTTGTCATAACGTGGAAGCTATGGAAGAAATAGCTTTAGAGAAAAACCCTGTTTTACATGGAACTGAGAAGATGCAGAGAGCGCAGTTCCAGCGCAGTACAGCCAGAGGGCATATGAGCAATTCCTCAGAGCCGGAAGCAACGTGCTCTGACACTGATTGCATTAGTAGCAAGCAGTTTCACCTGAGGTCAAGCCCAAAATGTTCAAACCAAAAATCCCTTTATAAAGGAAACCAGATGGTAGAAGAAAGCAGCAGTAGGAGAGAAAGCAGCAGTAAGAGAGAGAGCAGCTGTAAGAGCGAGAGCAGCCTAACCAGGAACATAGCCGGAAGCACAGCAAGTAACACTGCAAGAGGCTCAGGACGGAGCACAGCTTGGAGCAGCAGTTTGGATAGCTGTGGGAAAAGGAACCTGGAACAGGACAGCTTCCACGTGCAGCCAACTCAAGGAGACAGAATCTAAAGGAGTTTCACTCAAAGGGATAGAGTCCAGAGAGGCCAAACATATTGGGATGGAGTCCATAGCAAAGCAAACAGAAAAAGCAGTCTGCCTGACTAAAGCAACTCTCCTAGCCCAAGTAAGTTCATTGTATTAAATCAGCAAGGAACAAGGAAGGGAAGTTCCTACCACAAAGATACCTTTGCTAAGAACCACAGAGGGTGGAAATCCATACTGGGTTTGCATGATAGCCCTGAAAGCAGAGCACTGCATAGAACAGCTCATCTGCCTGAGAAAGCACGTTACAAGGAGAACTCTCGGTGTGGCACCTTAGAGAAGCCAAGGTATGCAAAATCCTTAATTCTAAGAGAAAGGTTTACTGATGAAAACCCTGTTCAAAGAGATAAGTTTTATAGGGGGAGAAGAAATAAAACTGACCTTTTAAGAGCACTTCCCCATAGCTTAGTAAGAGAGTTTTATGGAAAGCAAAATAATCCCTGTGAGGAGTTAACAGGGAGTGAAAATTGTCATTCATCTGAGGAGGGCAGTGACCCTGAGTCAATGGACTTTGAATATGAAAACAGTATTCCCATTCCTCAGGAGGAGCCGATGGAATGTAATCTTTGTTCAGCAACTAGCATGAATTCCCTGCAAGATTTGTAGAGAGAGAAGAACTCTGCTGATGGTGAAGCTTGTAACCATTTCTCTGCTGATTTATTAATTTGTTTTGATTTAAAAGAAGCCTTAGCCCAGACTTACACTTAACTGTGAAACCTACAACAGTTGATTATTTGAAATATTGGTGGAACCTTTTTGTTAAAGAGAAGGACTGTATTTACTTTCTTTGTGTCTTACTGGACCTCAGCGTTGACCAGGGAAATAAAGCCTTGTTACTCTACACTCGGGCTTGAATCATTCTTCATAAGGAGTTCTGCACTACAAGGACCAGAATCCTCTAGGCCCTTCAGGTCAATCACTCCTTAAAAATTAATTAAATGCGCCAGATGCCCTTACTCCAACCAACCACTAGGGGCACCTGGTGACATAATGGCGTAGTTGGCAGGATACTGGGACAACGCCATAAGACGCTAAAAAGAAAGGAAGAAACCACTAATACTGGGTGGGAAAAACCCGAACCGGATTTAAGAAAAGCCCGAACCGGATTCAAAGAAAAAACCAGGACTGGAGTCCAGGAAAATCCAGATTGGATTTGAAGAAAACCCAGACTGGAGTCCAGGAAAACCCGAACCAGACCGAAAAAAAAGTCCGGATTGGATTTGAAGAAAACCAGGACCAGGAAGACGAGACCAGGCGAGGAGGTCATCAGTTGCTACCAGCAGTCGTAGAGGGCTACGTCGTGGAGCTGCTGCAACCTTGGCTGGAAGCTCGAGTCTACTCTACTACCAGGTAAAAAGTAGAGAGGTAGATTGGTCTGGATACTGGTTGGAAAAAAAAATAAAGGAGGAAAAAAATAAAAGGGAGAAAAGGGCTAAGTGTTTGTGGACCACACTTGGTTTTGTTTTGTTTTCTTTCTCTTTTCTCTAGGTAAATTCCCTCAATATAGAGCAGAAGGAATTAATAGATTGGATGATGATGCAATTTGAGAAACAGAGGGAACTTGCTTGTAAAACCCAGCAACAAGCCATACTAGTGCTGCAGGAACAGCAAAAGCCCTTTCTATACCTGATGGAGGCTTGGGCAGCCCAGCAACAAAAGGTGCCGGAAGGAGCCTCCAATCAACAGGGACAGGTTTCTGGACTGGGCAACTGGCCGGTAGGACCAACCGCCTTTGATTCTCTGACCATAGGAAAACTAGCAGCCACCGATGATATCGACGACTTTATTGACTCTTTCAAAAGGATAGCCAGTTCAGTAAAGTGGCCTAAAGAACAGTGGCCAATTAGGCTAGCAGCTTCTCTTACGGGGGAGGCGCTGTCTGCCTATCGGGCAATGCCAACTGCATTAGCAGCGGATTATACCGAGGTGGTGAAAGCCATTCGGGAGCGCTTAGGCCTAACACCCCTCGTATATAATCGCATGCTGCGAGCCGCACACCTTAAGAGGGGTGAGACTCCGAAAGTATTAGGCCATAGGCTTAGGAGCTTAGCGGGAAAATGGCTAAGACCTGCTGGTAAAAATGTTGAAACAATTATGGATGAAATAGTCCTAGAAATGTTTATCCATGCCGTGCCCAGCAATGTGCAGAGCTTCCTAATTCTACAAAATTGTAGCACCACAGCAGACGCCATTGTTTTGACGGAACGATATTTGGAGGTGGATTTGGCCACCCAAAATTCTAAAGAGGTTTCCGAAAAGGCAGTAGGTGTGTACAAGCAGTCCTTAGGAGCTCTCTCTCATTGTAAGACACACCATGTAAAATATAATAATGCTTTATCAAAGAATTCTGATAAAACATGTTTTACTTGTGGAAAAACCGGTCATGTGAGAACTGAGTGTCAAGCACGTGTGGCTCTCCTAGGAGAGAACCGAAAGATACCGTGTGAAGGTTTAATCTTGGATGTGTTTGTGCAAGGGGTTCCAACCAAGGCTCTACTTGATTCCGATGCGGATCAAACAATGATCTCTCGCAAGCTTTGGTCCATAATTAAAGAGCGCGCAGAGTCCGCACCGGATCAACCAGAACTCCAGGTAAAAATAAAATGTGTTCATGGCACTGCCACATTGTATCCTGTTTATAACCTAACTGTAAGAGGTTTGGGAGTAACAAAAACAATGTTGGTAGCGGTTGTACCCAAGCTACCGCAGGAGTTAGTCTTAGGTCGAGACTGGCCCCCCTTTAAAAGAGGGTTAGAAGAAGGATTAATGCCTCGGGAGGCTCTTGCATCTACAAGCATTCTTTCTAAAGGGACATCAATTCCTAGTCCGCTCTTAGGAAGACCCAAAGGCTCCAAAACTAAGGTACCGGAGGAACTGGTAAAGAAGTTTGCCTTGAGGTTTTGTAAGACCTCCAAACACGCATGTAGGCCCTGTCGAGCGTACTCTACACTCGGGCTTGAATCATTCTTCATAAGGAGTTCTGCACTACAAGAACCAGAATCCTCTAGGCCCTTCAGGTCAATCACTCCTTAAAAATTAATTAAATGCGCCAGATGCCCTTACTCCAACCAACCACTAGGGGCACCTGGTGACACAGTGCAGTCACATGCTGGTCCATGAGGCCGTGGATGACATTAGAATCACACCCAAAGTTAACTTCAGCATTGCCTTCTTTTTTTCCCCATGAAGAAAGCTCACAAAAAGAAACTAATTTGAGGACACAGAACTAAAGGTAAGAGCAGAGCTAGCCATTAGCACACCCTCACTGCCTCATCTTGACGCTCCCCCTTTACACATTTGCTTTAATAAAACATTTATTTATTGAGTGTTAGAACATATTAGAGCACACTAATTAACAACACACATTAATTTGTAGGTTAACAGGTCAAATCAGCTTGTCTCACTCTAAATTTTTAAGGTAAACTTAGGAACCAAATACACATCCCCAGCTCTTAAGATCTAGCAGATAGACAACTTAAGTGGTAGATAGTCATCTTCTGTAAGGGATAATAAAATGCTGATCTTTTGTTTCCACTAGACCACACTTGGTAGCTTAGATGTTCTCTTTTGGGCATTCCTTTAAATTTTATAATCTGCTAAATATATATTTGTCCCTGTTGTAATTATGACATGGACACTTGAAACTCTACCAAAAATATTATGTTGATGTTTTTGTTTGCTTTTTCTTCATTGTGAACAAAGACAGGAGGAAATATATTAGTTGTTTTTCCCTTCCCTGAAATTAATTACTGAGAACCCTCCAACTTTACCACCTTTGGGACTACTGCACCTGTTATCTCTGTCAATTGGCTCATCATCAAAATAACATCATCAGCTCTCCCTGGGCAGGGATCGAGCCTCCAGCGGGGGTGCCGCGGCGGGAAACAGCAGCCATCTTCCAAGTGCTGTCCAATCGGGGCAGCACTCACCCTTTAAAAGTCTCAGCGCTATCGGGCGCTCCTGCATCCCCACCATCATCAGCTCTCCCTGGGCAGGGATCGAGCCTCCAGCGGGGGTGCCGCGGCGGGAAACAGCAGCCATCTTCCAAGTGCTGTCCAATCGGGGCAGCACTCACCCTTTAAAAGTCTCAGCGCTATCGGGCGCTCCTGCATCCCCACCATCATCAGCTCTCCCTGGGCAGGGATCGAGCCTCCAGCGGGGGTGCCGCGGCGGGAAACAGCAGCCATCTTCCAAGTGCTGTCCAATCGGGGCAGCACTCACCCTTTAAAAGTCTCAGCGCTATCGGGCGCTCCTGCATCCCCACCATCATCAGCTCTCCCTGGGCAGGGATCGAGCCTCCAGCGGGGGTGCCGCGGCGGGAAACAGCAGCCATCTTCCAAGTGCTGTCCAATCGGGGCAGCACTCACCCTTTAAAAGTCTCAGTGCTATCGGGCGCTCCTGCATCCCCACCATCATCAGCTCTCCCTGGGCAGGGATCGAGCCTCCAGCGGGGGTGCCGCGGCGGGAAACAGCAGCCATCTTCCAAGTGCTGTCCAATCGGGGCAGCACTCACCCTTTAAAAGTCTCAGCGCTATCGGGCGCTCCTGAATCCCCACCATCATCAGCTCTCCCTGGGCAGGGATCGAGCCTCCAGCGGGGGTGCCGCGGCGGGAAACAGCAGCCATCTTCCAAGTGCTGTCCAATCGGGGCAGCACTCACCCTTTAAAAGTCTCAGCGCTATCGGGCGCTCCTGCATCCCCACCATCATCAGCTCTCCCTGGGCAGGGATCGAGCCTCCAGCGGGGGTGCCGCGGCGGGAAACAGCAGCCATCTTCCAAGTGCTGTCCAATCGGGGCAGCACTCACCCTTTAAAAGTCTCAGCGCTATCGGGCGCTCCTGCATCCCCACCATCATCAGCTCTCCCTGGGCAGGGATCGAGCCTCCAGCGGGGGTGCCGTGGCGGGAAACAGCAGCCATCTTCCAAGTGCTGTCCAATCGGGGCAGCACTCACCCTTTAAAAGTCTCAGCGCTATCTGGCGCTCCTGCATCCCCACCATCATCAGTTCTCCCTGGGCAGGGATCGAGCCTCCAGCGGGGGTGCCGCGGCGGGAAACAGCAGCCATCTTCCAAGTGCTGTCCAATCGGGGCAGCACTCACCCTTTAAAAGTCTCAGCGCTATCGGGCGCTCCTGCATCCCCACCATCATCAGCTCTCCCTGGGCAGGGATCGAGCCTCCAGCGGGGGTGCCGCGGCGGGAAACAGCAGCCATCTTCCAAGTGCTGTCCAATCGGGGCAGCACTCACCCTTTAAAAGTCTCAGCGCTATCGGGCGTGCCCGTGCCTGGCGGGCCCGCGCCAGAGGGCCTCGCCATAGGGCCCTTTGGCATGGCCCTTAGGCGTGGAACTGTGCGGGAGGCTACGCTAAACGAATGTACCATCAGAATTCTAGCCACATAGCTCCAGGATACGAAGCACGGAAGTACAGCACCACCTAAGAAAAACACTTCAACAGAGACATAAGTGTCACCTTCCCAGGTACTGAACCTAACAGCTTTGCATATCACTGCCATTAACAATACTATGTCTTTACTTTTATCATTATCTATTCCCTATTGATAACTTATACTGTGCATTTAATTTGTCTGAGTACAATCTCCTCAGCTTATCCTCTTATGACTGTATCTTTGCTGCATAGTTCTACTAGTTACCCCAACAAGAGTACCAACATTTACTGCCATCATTGTCTTACTTATCGTGTATGTACAACTTACTACCCCATTACAGCATATAAGCATGTTTGCATATGCAATCGTTTGACATCATTATCTATTGCTTTATACTCCTTATTAATACTTTACTAGTCCCACTATTGCTGTGTAATCTGCAGTGAGATCCTCTCCATATCGCAATCACTCACTCCTATACACACAATATTGCCTCACACTTCCTGGCCCTTGCCAGCCTGTATTTCCTTACACATTGGCTGGGAACATCCAATGCACTGTCTCAATCCCAGAACCATATCCCCATCTTGAGCAACTATGGAAAAAGATGGTCTGGACCCCACCCAGGTGGCGACACACGTCGCTCTCACCTTATACACATTCCACTCCAACCTTCCTTGACACCCAACCACAAGAAACTAAAGTACTGCCACAATCTAAAGTGTGCCATGATAAATGCACGTTCCATACGCAAGAAATGGCCCATTGTCCTAGATATGATATCCCTCTATAACCTGGACCTACTTTTGATCACGGAAACCTGGCTATCATCGGAGGATAACGTCATCCTCAACCAACTCCTACCTCCCAACTTCTCTATACATAAGACACAGAGAAACTAAAAAAGGAGGGGGAGTACTAATCCTTACAAAATCAGATCTTCATTTCCATATCACTGAAGCCTCCAGTACAAGTAACCTGGACTCTCTTTCCATCAAAAACCAGCAATGTTCCATCAATCTAATATACAGATCACCATCTTCATCACCTGAGGACCTCCCCACAATTCTTGACCTTGCTGCTAATGCTCACAACCTCAACTCACCTATTTGGATAATGGGAGACTTTAACCTCCCTTCACTTCATCAAAGCCATGCAACTGCATTCCTCGAAGCCATTGAGAATCTGGGCTTTACACAAATCATCGACAAACCCACACACGAAAAGGGCAATATCCTGGACATGGTATTCGCACCACATGCAGCCCTCGAGCAAAACCACAACACGATGTTGTCTATCATTGACGTCCCCTGGTCTGACCATAAACTTATCTCTTTTCAAATACCCACCAAGGACAGCCAGCGGCATAGTACCCGAAAATGCAACAACAGCACAACTCGAACCTCAACAAGAAACTTCCGCGCATTTGACAGAGAGTTAATACTCTCGCAAACCCAATCCCTCCTCACCATAACCACATCTGACCCGGAAGAACTAGTCGCCGCATGGAATCTCAACCTCAAGGCTATCTCACAACGTCCACAAAGCAATAACGCATCCAAGAGAATAAGAAATGCGGCCCCATGGTTCTCCCAAGAATTGAGAGCTTCTCTAACACAACTACGCAGACTAGAGAAAAAATGGCGCCGATCGCTCTCCACACAAGATTTGACAGCCTACCAACTCCACCTAACAAGGCACAGGGAAGCGATCTCAACAAAAATGAAACAGCACCACAATGACACTCTGAAAAGATCTCTGAACAAACCACGGGATCTTTTCAACTTGGTTCAAACCCTTTCTAAAGAACCAACTCCTGAACAACACACGGATATCCAACCACAAAAATTCGCTGACTACCTCCAGTCAAAGATCATACAGACTGACAAAATATCAACACCCTCATTACAAGACCATACCGGCTTAACCCCTTTATGCAAGTTTTCCACACCATCTAGAAAAAGCATTGAAGATACAATAGCTTCCCTCAATACCTCCACAGCACAAACAGACCCTTGCCCGGCTTTTTGGATCAAGGAGCTACGCAAGGAATTTAGTCGATTCATCGCAAAACTGACAAAACATTCCTTTACTACTGGTTCCTTCCCTACAACCCTCAAGCAAACATCAATCAGGCCATTATTGAAGAACCCTAAACTTGATCCAAAACAAGCCGAGTCGTACAGACCAATAGCTAGTATTCCCATACTAGCAAAGATATTGGAGAAAGAGGTCCAAAGGCAAATTCAGGATCACATAGACTCCACAGCTCCCTTAGATCATTGCCAACATGGATTTAGAGAGTACCATGGAGTAGAGACACTTCTCACCTTCTTATTCAATAATATATTCACAGGCATTGACAACATCCGACAAGGCTTTGTGCTTATCTTTTTAGACATTGCTGCAGCCTTTGACTCGGTTCATCATGAGATTCTCCTCGGGCGACTGAAAGAAAAGGGAATTTGCAATACCGCGCTCGATTGGTGCAGTTCCTATCTAAATGGCCGATGTCAATATGTTAAATCCGGAGCAGAAGAGTCGAAACAATTCCATCAAACACAAGGTGTGCCGCAAGGATCCTCATTGTCATCTCTACTATTCAACATATACATGCAGCCCATCTGCAACATCATTAGATCATTTAACGTGAGTTGTCTGATATATGCGGATGACATCCTCCTATATATGCCTTTTTCGACCGTTCAAATGGACCTTACACCTCTTATAGAATGTTTCAATACCATATCAGATTGGCTACAAGCACAAAACCTACGCATCCAGCACAAGAAAACGGAGGTACTGTTCATCGCTAGAGACCCAGACTTTACCCCACCAACACATATAAAGGTCAAGGAAGCGGAATTACAAACCAAGGAAACAATAAAATACCTGGGGGTCACCTTAGACCGACATCTTGACATGAAATGTCATATAAGCAACATTGTCAAAGCGGTCTATTTTAAAATCCGTTCACTCAGGCATCTGCGCTCCCTACTGGAGCCAGATGATTTCCGGACCATATACCAAGCACTGATCCTACCGCACTTTGACTTTGCCAATTCCATCTTACAAGGTCTCCCGCAATCCACACTAAACCCGCTACAATTGGCCATGAATGCTGCAGCAAGGATTCTCCATGGAGCCTCCAGAAGTGACCACGTGACTCCGATTTTAAAACAGCTTCATTGGCTACCTATACACGGAAGGATTATCTTCAAAACATTAATCCTCTCATTCAAGGCCATCAAGCGCCTTTCCTCCACGGCACTTACTGAACTCATCCATACAGTGCCCCCCAACAGAGCCAGGAGGTCAACAGCCCTAAATTTACTAACAACCCCGAAGACCTTGACTAAATGCAATAACACAACAGCAAATAGGGCCTTCAGTCTTTACGTCCCCAAATGTTGGAATGCACTCCCTCCAGACATTCGAGCTATTGCAGACCTGACCCAATTCAGGAAGGCAATCAAATATCACCTCTTCCTCCAATACTACCCAACCAGCAATGAATCTAGATAGCACCACCTAAGAAACACCGCCTTTTTGCAGCCCATACTCACAATGTCTCAAGTATTCGAAACGGACTCATTATTTATTGTACAATTCAACCCTGTTATAGGAATTTTACCTCATGTATATAGCCTATTTCATGTAAATAGTTCATGTATATAGTTCAACCCCTGTTATCCAAGTTTATACCCCTGTTCAATGTACAACCAAACAAAATGTGTGTTTTGGTCACTTTGTTATACTGTAAACCGCGCTGATGCCGAATAGTGCGGTATATAAGCAACTGTAATAAATAAAAATAATAAAAATAAATAACTAGAGCTGCAAATGAGGACGAACAACATTTATCTCCATCATTTTCAATGTTTCCAATCTTTTCTCTTAATGTTGTTTCCTGCAATTCTACCTGCTGTTCCATAACGTTGTATCCATCGCCTTCAGATTCAACGATGTTACCTCCATCTTAGAGCTATGGTTATTGTCAAATTAGAAATGATTGGCCCCAGACTTCAATGCAGAAGTTGACTGAGAGGATTATAGTTTCTGAAGCAGGGAGTTATACCTTATCTGCAAAGTTAGAAATATTTTGTTTCCTGTTGTACTTATGAAAAATAGCTTTCTTACATTCTTTTAATAGTGATGTCAGTACTAGTGGAGGTGGTAGAGATGAGGACAGTAACTGAATTCAAAAAAGCATGGGACCAACACAGAGGATCTCTAAAGGTAAAAAGTGGACTGTTGTAGTTGTTGATATGAAAGGACAGACTAGATAGGCCATGTGGTCTTTTTCTGTCATCATGTTTCTATGTAGTGCAACTGCCTTTCATGGTGATGTTAATGAGATATGTTTTGTTTACGGTTGGTTGATTTAGTCAGCCATGGGATAGTAGAAAACTCTCGCCATTTGGTTCACCCGCAGTAGCCCCCCTCCTCCAGTTGCACCTTCTCTCTCTGGCTCACCTATCCCCCTGGTATCTTCCTTTCGTTACCTGGGTATTCTCTTTGACTCTGATCTGTCCTTTCGGGATCACATTTCTCATGTTTCCAAAACATCATTTTTCTTCCTCCATCAAATTTGCGCTGTTCGTCCCTTTCTCACTTCACAGGCACTCACTACACTTCTCTTATCCCTGGTCATGTCCTGCATCAATTTCTGTAACTCTGTTCTGGTTGGGCTTTCCTCGTCACAACTTTATCGTTTACAATGAATTCAGAATACCGCTGCTTGGCTTATTTCTCACTCTTCTCCTCGTGATCACGTCATGCCTCTTCTTATTCATCTTCATTGGCTTCCCATTAAATTCCGCATTCACTACAAAGTCCTTTCACTTGTCCACCAGGTCCTTTACACTCACTCTCCTCAATATCTGGCTGACTTCATTCATTTCCATACCCCTACTCACACATTACGATCATTGCATCTCAACCGTTTACATCTTCCCTCCCCTTCACGAGCCCACCTTCAGTCCACCCGCTCCTCTGCCTTTTTTTCATTGGTCTCGCCCTCTGGAACTCTTTACCCTCCTCTATCCGGCTTGAACAACACCACGCTACCTTTAAGAGCAGTCTGAAAACCCACCTCTTTACCATTGCTTTCAACCTCCCCGCCCCCTCTGTGTGATCTTACTCTTCCTGCCCCCCCTCCACTTCCTCTCCTCTTTTGTCTCATTGTATGACTTTGCTATTTTGCTTTCCTATCCATTATTGTAACTTCCTTTCCACTTTCCGCCTTTGGCTTTCTGTACTTTTATTTTTGTAAACCACTTTGATGTTATTGTTTAGCGGTATATTAAGCAAATAAACATAAACATAGAATGAAGTTGATATGCAAAGGGTTTGTCTAGCTCATTTTTGCAGTTTGCCAGGCAAATCCCAATGTTTCAAATTCTCTCTCATAAACACATTTTGTCAGAACAAATTGTTGCCCACACAAAAGATACCCAGATTAAAGGAGATGACACTGGGACATGGTTTAACATCAACTAGCTCTGAATATCTGTGGTAATTATCATACGAGGTGCAATCAAAAAGTATCAAGATTTGTACAATAACACAAGAAGTATAACACTGACAATATTGAACTCACTCTCCTTCAAAGTAGTCCTCTTCTGATAAAACACACTTCCTCCAGCATTCCTGCCACTTCTGGAAACAATTTTGAAATACCTCTTACATTATATTGTGAAGCCGCTGTGTCGAATTTTGCTTAATGGTTTCCAAGTCGTCAAATATCCTTCCTTTCAATGGTAATTTCAGTTTTGGAAACAAGAAAAAGTCACAGGGTGTGAGGTCAGGTGAGTACAGAGGCTGATGGACTTGCTCGATTTAGTGTTTGGCTAAGAACTGCTGGATAAGATGTGATGCACGAACTGGGGCATTATCGTGATGAAGCAACTATGCACCATTCCTGTGTAACTTTGGACTCTTATGACAAACTGCATCTCTCAAATGAGTCAGAACTTGGACATAGTACTCCTTATTGATGGTTTGGCTTTTTGGAGCATACTCATGATGAACAATACCCTGGTAATCAAAGAAAACTGTGAGCAAAACCTTGACATTGCTCCTCACCTGATGTGCTTTCTTGGATCTGCGAGAGTCTGGAGTTTTCTTTGTGAGGATTGAGCCTTAGTTTCTGGGTCATAATCATAAATGAATGATTCCTAACCAGTAATAATCTTTTTGATGAAATGGGAGTCATTTTCAATGCATTCCAACAATGTCCTGGCTGTAGACAGTCGATCTTCTTTTTGGTCAGGGGACAGGAGCTTCGTCACAAATGTTGCAGACACACGTCTCATCCCCAGATCAACAGTAAGAATGGACTGTACCAACCCAAAACTGATGTCCATGTTCTCAGCAAGCTCCCTGATAGTCAAATGATGATTTCAGGGTATTTCAGCATGCACTGCTTCAATTTTGTCTTCATTCCAGTTCATAGATGGCCTTCCAGAAAGTCTGTCACTGTCAGCACTTTGGTGGCCCTCTTAGAAATGTTTGTACCAGTCATAAAATCAAGCATGACTCATGCATTCATCACTGTACATGTGCTGTAACTTGTCATAGGTCTCTGCACGAATCTCAAAGTTTCTGACAGAATTTAATGCAAATGTGCTGTTTCACTCATCGTAAATCTTATGAACTACTTTTACACAATACCAAACATCATGTGATTTAAGAAAGTACAGATGTACTGCAGTCACACTGCACTCTGCACATGCAGAGCACATAACAAGGTCACTGCATGCTTATCATCATGGGTACGATGTATTGCTATATACCATAGCTACACAACCAGCCTCAAAACTTTTTTATCACACCTTGTATAATGGCAGCAGGCTGAGCAACTCTGAATTTCCCCTTCCTTCCCCTTCCCCCCTCCCCCCAAGATTTAAAAAGTAGTGGTGGGTCCATAAGAAATTAAAATTAGAACATTAGGGAAAGAGCAGAGTGATGTAAATTTTACTAATGTTGCATGATGTATTTCATACGTCTAAAGCCATCTGATGGTTTGATGGCTATACAGGTCGTGATAAACCTAAATGACTTTGCTGGGAGCAGGGATGGTTCTTCCACGTCCCCTGGCTGCTCTTGCATTCATGAATAAATTCTTGATTCCTGCTTACACTGGAATCTTAGAGGCTAGATCTCAAGTTCTGAATAGTCAAAGTTTCCAGCAATGTCTATTTGGTTGAAATCAACATTCAGAATTCAAAATTGTATAATTAGTTGGCCATCTTTGAAGAATAAGGGTATCTGGATTGTTGTTCAGTTGGTATCTGGTGGGTATTTTAAAGATTTCAGTGTTTTGTAGACTGAATTTAATCTGTTGGGTAAGCAACATTTTTAGTGGTTTCAGCTGAGGCACTCTGGAGTGCACATGACTAAGTTAGCCTCAGAGTCTAAGCTAGAACAACTGTGTTTATCTCTCTTAGGATCTACAGTGCCAGTATATCCTTCAATTTCCCAATTTGCCATTAATTACTCATGTACAAGTATGGAGAAGGGGAAAATTAGCTGAATGCTCCATTATCCAGGAAAGAATAACCTGTTTTTGGTCCACATCTATTCAACACTCTTCATCTGCTGCTGTAACACATTATTTTGTAGCTCATAGAGCTCTTCAGATGCCTTTAAAGGTGGTGAAATTCCTTTGTGGAAAGTCTAATAAGTATTAGTACTGTAACTCCTCTGTGAGTACTCTCATATATTATTTTATTGTGATAACCTGCATCTGTTTAGACAAAACGATTTGGGAGATAATCTCTAGTAGTTTATCTATTTAGGAGGATCTCACCTATATGATAATTATTTGGAGGTTTGTAGCCTAAGTTAGTAAAACGTATGCAAAGCTCTGATTTATTGATAGCTGTCTTGCTTATAACTGTGTATTAAATGACTAAACTCAAAGCTCTTCCCATGTGCTATGATGTAGACAAAAGAAAATGCCAATGCTTGTGGAAATACCATTGGTTTTATAAGGCATACCTCATAGGAACAATAAATAAAAACATGATGCATTGATTTGCAAATGAAAGTCTAAGGGGTATGTTTACTAAACCGCGCAATTGTGCGGGGCGCACTTGAGCATGCGCTAAGGTACCTTAGCGCACGCTAATAGTGCGTTTTTGGGCCCTGCACACGTGCGCGTCACACTAACGGGCCCGCACAAGTGCGCGGCGCGCTGATGTGCGCTAGGGGCGTGGAAAGGCATTCCGAGGGCGGAGGAAGGCTCCGGAGGGGCGGAGGGATGGGGTTAATGGGTGGAGAGTGGGAGGGGAGAGGCTCCCCGCACAGGAGCAGGGCTGAAAATCAACCTAAAAAATACCACGAGTGAAAACCTCGTGTTAGAGACGATTTAAAGGGAAGAGAAACCATTTCCGTCAGCAATGTACAGCAAAACCGGGGAAACCTACAAAACGTGAGCAGTGTGATACATGTGCACAGAACAAAATTTCAAATAAAACCTTAAAATGACCACAAGAAAAATTGTAAAAATCATAATTCAGCTGGGCAACAGTGATAGCAATGGGCAACAATAAAAAACACTCCCAGGAAAGTACCAAAAAAAAGAAATGATTTTTGGAAGGGTCTACGCTCCGTAGACCCTTTCAAAAATCATTTCATTTTATTGGAGCTTTCCTGGGAGTGCTTTTTAATGTTGCCCAGTGATATCACTGTTGCCCAGCATGGTTATGGGTGCTTTCCCCTTTTTTCGAGGTCATTTTTGAGGTTTATTTGCACTTTTGTCTCCAAACAAGGTAAATGAGCCCACAGTAAAATTGTGCAGAGCAGGGTTTCTGACTCGTCAGGGCAGGTTTCCTATCTCCAGGGACTGCACTGTCTCTGTGGCCACAGTGTGGTGCAATGGACACAGCCAGTGCCTATAAGACCAGAGGGTCACAGGTTCAAATCCCAGCTGGGGCTCCTACCAACCCAGTCTCCATAGTTTTACCCACCACTAAACAGTGATAGTGAAGACACTCCTTTATTGCAGAGAACATAAGCATGGTTCAAACACACATATTTTACCCTGCACCGCACACAAACCATAACAATGGGCATTACCTACAGCCGAGTCCCCCAAATTCAGTCCTGGAGTGCCACAACTCAATCAGGTCATATGCTTTTTCCCAGATAAGGACATGTCTGCATGTTGGCGGAAGGGTACAAGTGGTGGAGGGGGCAGTGGCTGCAAGCCACAGCAGACAGTGGCCTAGGCCTGTGCAGGCTGGCACCGTCCACCGCATCAGAGAGGCTCTGTTGGATGTACAGTCATGGACTCCCCAGGGAATGCAGCATATCTGTGGCAACACGGTGGTGCAGTGCACACAGACAGTGTGTGCAATAACAGAAGGTCACAAGTTCAAAGGCCAGCTGGGGCTACTGCCAATCCTGTCCACATATTTTTCCCACAACTAAACCATGATAGTAAGGACAAACCATTATTGATGAGAACATACTCATGGTTAATACGCCTATATTTTACCACACCAAACACAGACACCATAAACAGCCGCATTACCTAGAGCAGAGTCTCCCAAATGCAATCCTGGAGGGCCCCACACCATTCAGGTTCCATGCTGCCTCTAATAAAGATGCCTGTGCTGCCTATCTATGCACCACCCCCATGGTATGCAGATGTAGCTCATGCATATTTATGAGGGACAGCATGAAAACCCGAACAGTGTTTGGAACACCAGGACTGGATTTGGGAAACTCTGCCGTAAAGCAGCAGCCAACAGGGCCAGAAAAACCCCCACACACACCCACAGGCCCCATTGGCCAATGCCTCCTGGAGAGGCAGGACATTGGGCCCTGCCTGTATCTCCCAATACTAGCAGTTGCATACTTTAGCAATGCCACCCTACACCTGGGTATATGGTACACTGCTATCAAATGTTTCCCATGATAACAGGCAGATATCAATTCCTACGTTAAGCACATTTTGCTCATTGAGCTCCACCATAACAATCATTCTGATGTCTGCGGTGTGTGCTGCAGGTCTGGTCTCTGACAGTGTTTACCACCCTGGGGAGTGACCCCCAACAGTATTGCGTACCATATCCATGCCTGTACTGTGCCCAGGACTGGTGTGGTGGGTATGGCTGCTGAACACCCCTATAGTAGAACAATGCTGGCATAGGTGTGGGGGTGGCTGTCTGTCTATCCAGTGTGTGGTGGCTGCAAACACCTTCCACAGCCCACACTGCCAGCAATGTTGCCAGTATTGGGCTGCCAATGTGCATAATGAGGAGCAAGGTACCATGGGTATAGGCCGGACAGGGTGGCCTGGCCAGGGTGCATCTGCACAGGGCATAGGGCACTGACTGGGACATTTTAGTGCCTGGCCACCACCTACACAGACAGGGTGACCTCAGTATGTCCTGCTGAGAGATCACTCTCACCCTGACTGTGCAGTGACCACAGCATGGCTAGGCACCCCCATAGTGCTATATAGTATTTCTTTCATGTGATGGATATGGGTTTCCTTTGGGGCCCAGTCACTGATTTATATGCTTGCTGTGTATGTTGACATCCCAGTTCTGGGTGCATGCATCTCCACTGGGAACATGCACTATGGACTAACTAACAGACTGTTTGCAGCTGGTATGTGTCTTGATGGAGTGGCTTAGCAGGGTGTAGTGGCTGATGACTTGCTGCAGGGGTATATCAGATAGTGGTGGGGTGCAGCTTACCATATCCAGGCCTAATGTCTGTCTCTATTGTGTTATGGATGTGTATTAGAGCTGCATTGACTGCCCTGTGGGGTGTCTGTTCCTCAGCAGGACTGGGGTTCATGGTCCCCTCTACTGCCACCTTTGCAGGGTGGTAGAATGTGGATCTATTGATAGGAGACCCTGTTTGCCGCCAAGTTACAATACCTGTTCTCTGTACATACAGAACAGCTCTGTCTGCTCTGTATAAGTTACTGTCATATGTAAACCGCACTGATACTAAATAGCGCGGTATAGAAGAGACATTAAATAAATAAATAAATAAAACATCCAGTTTGAGAAGAGACTACCATCAGCAGCAATTTTCATCCACTATCTGGACAGCCAAACCACATAAAGTTGGCCTGCTTTTTTTTAACCTAACTTCATGCAGTTTCTTATCCAGTTAATGGACTGAAAATCGCTGCTAACTGGATAACATATTGGACTGCCCTCACCCCATCCACAGACCATCCTGGCACTATCCAGTAGTGCCACAGAGGTTAGAGGGAATGTTTGGTAGTACTGTCTGGAATATTGAGCTGTTGAACATTGAACTCAATGGGATTTATGTGGTTAGCAGGTCCTGCTAACCAAAGAAACACTTAAATTTCAAGCCTTTGATGTTTACCAACTATGGACTAGAGTTACATTGTTAATATGTGTTATTTTGCTGCAGGTCTCATTTTATGCAATGGGAACTATTTACTAATAACACACTTTAATTTTCGTGTATATTAGTAAATATAACTCTTAATGCATTGAAGAAATGGGTGCAGATTATAGCCTGGGTTTTAATTTCCTTTCTCCCCTTTCCCAAAGAGTGTAAAATGTTCTCTTTGTGAGAACTAGCTTGGTCAGGAGAGTCTTTTCCTGGATGGAGACTGATATTATGGCTGTCGATCACCATGTTATAGATTATTTTCTTCACCTATAGAGGGTTTTCTATCTTGTGAGGCTAGCAACACTTAAGATGTCCTGTAAAACCTGCTTCTCTATGTATATTTATATTTATTAAGAGTAATCATGCATTTTCAATCAGCATAACATTCAAATATACCCAGCTACTTCTTATCCAATTAGAGCAATATTTACAAATGCTACATAACTTAGAGGCATGTGAACTAAAAGTTGATGCATTCATTCATTCATTTCTATGGGCCGTTACAGCACTTAACGCATGTTAACTTTCATCAATGCATGTTAACTTTCATTAATGAATGTTAACCTTTATGAAACAGGCTCCTTAGGGGTATGTTTACTAAGCAGTCTTATGGGTATGTTTACTAAACTGCGGTAATCGTAAAAACGCGCGTTATGTAACGTTAACGATCGTAAGCGCATCATAACGCGCATTATGACGCACTTACGATCGTTAACGTTACATAACACGCGTTAACCGTAGTTAACGATCGTAAACTCCCGCAGCGCGGTAAAACACCGCAGAAGGTAGAGAGAGGGTGGAGAGAAGGGGTCAATGGGCGGAGAGTGGGTGGGGAGAGGATCTCTTCACACTAACACGCTGATCTGAAGAGCTCAATTCCAACGCGAATGAAAACCTGCCGTTAAATGCACATTACAGGGGAGAGAAACCATTTCAGTGTCAGCAATGTACAGCCCAGGCAGGGAAACCTAAAAAAAGTGATAAGTGTGATACATGTGCACAGAACAAAAGGGCACAGAAACACTGAAAATGACCCCAACAAACTGGAAAAAAAAACATAACCAAGCTGGCCAATAGTGGTATCAATGAGCAACATCAACCCCTCCTTCCCCCCCGAGTAAGCTCCATAGAACAGATATAAATCGTGGAAGGGTCTATACTCCGCCCCCATACAAGGTGAATGAGCCCACAGTGATATAGCGCTGCTCAGGTTTTTCCCCACCATCGGACAGGGTTCGTATGGCGTGCATATGTCCCACAACATCAGGGTGGGCATGTCGGAACGGCAACTGGACAGATGCCGGAGAAGGGGATACAGAGGGCCGCAGGCGGCACATGCTGTGGTGCAGCTGGGCCACAGTGCGGACTAGGGCGATGCCTAGGTGGCCCATACGAATGCTGAAGCAGCAGAGCAGCCAGACAGCAACTGCTGAAGGCCCAACATGGGCACGACTGTGTTTCCCACAGTGTCAAAGGGGATAGTACCCAGCAGCTACCCCCAAGGGCACGGAACATTGGCAGGCGGTGCTGGGGGGAAGCGTGGACACCTATGCAGGCACCCCTACCCCAGATCCCGCACCATAGGCAGCCACCTACCTGCACACTGGATGGCCTGAGACTGCGCACCACCAGCACCACCAGCAGAAGGGCATGTCAGCATGGTGGCAGAGGGATACTGGTGGTGGAGGGGGCAGTGGCAGCTGCCCAGAGCAGACCGTGGCCTAGCCCTGTGTAGGTGGGTGCCGTTTACTGCAACAGACGGGCCCTGTCTGATGAAGAGTCATGGTATCACCAAGGAATGTACTGACTCTATGACACCAAGGTAGTGCAGTGCACAAAACCAGTGTATTCAGAAGCAGAGGGTCACAGGTTCAAGTCCCAGCTGTGGTTCCTGCCAACCCAGTCCCCATATTTTACTCATTACTACAACGTGCTAATACAGACAGCATCTTTATTGCAGATGACGTAAATATGCCCAAGACACCTACATTTTACCCTACAGAGCACAGACACCATAAACATGCACATTACCTAGAGCACAGCCTCCCAACTGCAGTCCTGGAGGGCCAAACACCATCTCGGTTCCGTGCTGCCTCTGGTAAAGATGCCTGTGCTGCATTTCTATGTGCCACCCCCATGGTATGCAGATGTATCTCATGCATATTCATGAGGGACAGCATGAAAACCCGAACAGTGTTTGGCACCACAGGACTGGAGTTGGGAACCTCTGCCGTAAAGCAGCAGCCAACAGGGGCAGACACACCCGCACCCACAGGCCCCATTATCCAAAACCTCCTGGAGAGGCAGGACTTTTAGGCTCTACGTGCATCTCCCAATACTAGCACTTGCATACATTAGTAATGCCACCCTAAACCGGGGAATATGGTACACATCTATCAAAAGGTTGAAATGAGTACTGGCAGATAGCAATTCCTAGGTTAAGTACACTTTTCTGAGTGAGCTGCATCATAGCAACTTTTCTGTTGTCTGTGGAGTGTGGTATAGGTCTTGTGTCTGACAGTGTTTATCAACCTGGGGAGTGACTCCTACCGTATTGCGTACCATAGCCATGCCTGCACTGTGCCCAGGACTGGTGTGGTGGCCTGGGCTGCCCAACACCTCTATAGTTGCACAATGCTGGCATAGGTGTGGGGAGTGTGTGTCTGTCTATCCAGTGTGTGGTGGCTGCCAACACCCTCCACAGCCCACACTGCTAGCACTGTTGCCAGTATTGGCCTGCCAATGTGCATAATGAGGAGCAAGGTACTGTGGGAATAGCCTGGATAGGGTGGCCTGGCCTGGATGCATCTGCACACGGCATAGTGCAATGGCTCGGACATTGTAGTACCTGGCCATCACCGGCACGGACAGGGTGGACATGTCCTGCTGGGAGGTCACTCTCACCCTGACTGAGCAGTGACCATGGCATGGCTAGGTTCCCCCATAGTGTTATATAGTATTTCTCTCATGTGATATTTGTGGGTTTCCTTATGGGGCCCAATCACTGACTTATCTGCTTGGTGTGTATGCTGACATCCCCGTTCTGGGTACATGCATTTCCTCCAGGACCATGCACTATGTACTAGCTGGCGGACTGTCTGCAGCTAGTATGTGTCTTGCTGGAACACCTTGCAGGGTGCAGTGGTTGGAGGCTTGCTGCTGGGGAATGTCAAATAATGGTGGGGGGGCAGTTTAGCATATCCATGCCTGCTGTCTGTCTGCTATTGTGTTATGGATGTGTACTGCTCTGTCTGTTCTCGAGCAGGATCGGGGTTGCTGGTCCCCTCTACTGCTGCCATTGCAGGGAGGTAGACTGTGGATCTATTGGTGGGTGATCCTATTTCTCACCCTGCGCCCCAGAGGGTGGGTTGTGTGGTGGTACATAATCTGCCTATGGGTCCATACACCCCCCCTTCACCTACAGCAGGTAACGATGGCACCAACACAGGATATGCAATGTGTAATCAAACTCTGGAATTTGTTACCGGAGGATGTAGTAAAGGCTGTTAGTGTAGCTGGGTTTAAAAAAGGTTTGGACAAGTTCCTGGAGGAAAGGTCCATAAACAATTATTAAGAAGTGACCGAAGATATCAATGCTTGACCCAGTACAAGCATTGTAGAACTTGTGTCTCTTGGGGAAACTGCTAGGTACATATGACCTAGATTGGCCCCTGTTGGAAACAGAATACTGGGCTTGATGGACCTTGGTCTGACCCAGTATGGCATATCTTATGTTCACTATTCTGGGTGTAGTATTGCCCATAGGAGCTAGACATGACCGAAACATACAGCAGGACACAGATATATCCTAGGTGTGTCTAACTGAACTACCTAACACACACTGATGGCGACATGCAGTATGGTGTATTTCAGCCAGGAAAGGTGCTGTGGACCTGGTGCTGGGCGCCCCACCTCAACCTCAGGGTGGGCACTGTACCCGCACAATGTGACTGTCTGTGGCTACTCTGTGGCAGTGCCACACACGGTCTGTTCCCCCTACAAGGCCGAGGTGCTGTGGGGGTGCATACCCGATCTTGTGCCCATCTCTCGACTGCTGATTTGCATGTGCAGTGCATCATGGGTACGGGTGGGTTACCCCTATCCTGGTAACCACAGCAGACAGTTTGTGTGGTGACGTGCAGTCCTGCAGCCAGCCAGGGCTTTGTTCACATCCTTATAAGGTGTCCTATAGGGGACATTATAGGGTGCCTTGGCGGACAGTACACTTTATAATGTGCCCTATTGAGTGCGTTATGCGGCACCTTAGGTTATGCCACCGTGAGGGTGTTTTTGCTGGCAGCACTAATTAAAATACACGTCACATGCCTCAACAATCGCTACTTAAATGTAAAGTGTGCTCCCTCAGCCAACCTTATACATTAGGCCCACTGGGGAATCGAACCCATGATCCCTGTACCATCAGTCAGTGTTGTAACCATTGTGCTACAGCTCTGTGGCTGTGCTTGCATGCCTGCGCGCCTTTTTAAGATTAACGCGCGGTAACGTGCCTTGTAGCGCTCGTTCATTTATGGCGCCTTGTAACACGCGTTCTCAGTGCGTTCTCGGAAACGATGTACCGCCCATGTCATTATTTGTGGTTTCTGTCTCTACCGCGACTCCTAACACGAATCGCACTAACGCAGTTTAGTAAACATACCCCTTAATGTGTAGCCGGTGTTAGTGTGCAGAATGCCATATAAGGAGTGGGCGTGTTGGTCTTAATGTAGCATTTCTGGTTACCGAGCGATAAAGGGAGCCGTGGCACGTCAATGCACGTTAGCTTGAAGTAGGCGTGCTGACCAAGAAACACAGCAAGAGAGGGGTAGCACAATGGTTAATACATTAACTGCTGAACCAAGGGTCATGAGTTCAATCCCCTAGTGAGATTACTGAGTAAGGCTGTCTGAGGCATTACCCTTTACTATAAAGCAGTGCTGCTAGGGGCGTTTTCCTTTTTACTTTAAAGCAGTGCTGCTTGAGGCATTTTCCTTTTTACTTTAAAGCAGTGCTGCCATCAAAAACACCCTCACAGTACTGTAATCTTCATGTGCAGTGCATCATGGGTACGAGTGGATTAACCCTATCCTGGTAACCACAGCAGACAGTTCATGTGGTGACCTGCAGCAAAAACACCCTCACAGTGCTGTAATCCTCAGGTGCCCCATAAGGCGCCTTATAAGGCACCTTAAGGTTATAGCACTGTGAGGGTGTTTTTGCTGGCAATACTAATTTAGATTAAAAAAAGAAACTGCCCCAGACAGCCCTAATAAATAACCCCACTGTGGGATCAAACCCACCCCCTCTGGCTCCAACAGGCAGTGAAGTAACCAGTAGGCTACAGCTACAAACAAACCTCTGGCTGGCCACAGAAGGACTGCAGGTCACCACACAAACTGTCTGCTGTTGTTACCAGGATAGAGTTAAGCCACTCATACCCATGATGCACTGCACATGCAAAGCAGCAGTCTACAGATGAGCACAAGATGGATTATGCACCCCCAAAGCACCTAGGCCTGGTAGGGGGTACTGACCGTGCATGTTACTGGCACAGAGTAGCTACAGACCGTCACATTGTGCGGGTACTGTGCTCACCCTGAGGGTGAGGTGGGGTGCCCAGCACCAGGTCCACAGCACCTGCCCTTCCTGAGATAGGCTATGTTATAAGTCTCCGTTAGTGCCAGTGTGTGATAGTTAGTTCTTTCAGACACACCTGTGCTCATATGTATATCCCAGTCACATCTAACCCTTGTGGACTATGATGCACCAGAATAGTGCATATCTTCTGTGGGTGCCATGGCCGCATGATTCGAGGGAGGGAGGGAGGGTGGTGTTTGGACCCCTAGGCGGATTATGTAGTATCACCGAACTGGCTCTCTAGGGATCAGGATCTCCCCCCAACTGATCCACATTCTATAGCCATGCCATGGTTGCAGTAGAGGGGACCAACAACCCTAGTCCTGCTGGGAGCATGCCATAGGGCAATAGCAGACAGACAGTAGGCCCGCCGCCACCACCACCACCAGACATTCTCCAGCAGCGAGCATAGTGAGTCTCTAACCACTTCACCCTGCAAGGTGTTCCAGCCATACACATACTAACTGCAGACAGTCTGCTAGCTAGTCCACAGTGCATGGTCCTGGAGAGGATGTGAGCACACACACCAAGCAAATAAGTCAGTGATTGGGCCCCCAAAAGTAGAACCCATATATATCACTTGAGAGAAATGCTAAGTAGCACTATGGGGGAACCAAGCCATGCCATGGTCACTGATCAGTCAGGGTGAGAGTGACCTCCCAGCAGGACATTATGTAGCCACCCTGTCTGTGCAGGTGGTGGCCAGGCACTACAATGTCCCAGCCAGTGTCCTATGCCCTGTGCAGATGCATCTTGTCCAGGCCGCCCTGACCGGCCTATACCCCCAGTACCTTGTTCCTCATTATGCACATTGGTAGGACAATACTGGCAACAGTGCTAGCAGTGTGGGCTATGGAGGGTGTTGGCAGCCACCACACACTGGATAGACAGACACACACACACTCCCCACACCTATGCCAGCATTGTGCAACTATAGAGTTGTTTGGCAGCCCTGGCCACCGCACCAGGCCTGGGCACAGTGCAGGCATGGCTATGGTACACAATACTGTAGGAGTCACTCCCCAGGGTGGTAAACTGTCAGATACAAGACCTGTAGCACACTCCACAGACATCAGAAAGGTTGCTATGATGCAGCTCAATCAGCAAATTGTGCTTAACTTAGGAATTGCTATCTGCCAGTAATCATAGCAACCTTCTGATAGATGTGTACCATATTCCCAGGTTTAGGGTGGCATTGCTAAGGTATGCAAGTGCTAGTATTGGGAGATGCACACAGGGCCCAAAATCCTGCCTCTCCAGGGGGCTTTGGATGATGGAGCCTGTGGGTGCGGGTGAGTCTGCCCCTGTTGGCCGCTGCTCTAGGGCAGAGTTTCCCAACTCCGGTCCTGGTGGGCCAAACCCTGTTTGGGTTTTCATGCTGTCCCTAATGAATATGCATGAGATACATCTGCATACCATGGGCGGTGCATAGAAATGCAGCACAGCCATAGTTATTGGAGACAGCATGGGACCTGAATGGTGTTTGGCCCTCCAGGACTGCTTTTGGGAGACTCTGCTCTAGGTAATGCGCATGTTTATGGTGTCTGTGCTCTGTAGGGTAAAATGTAGGCATTTTGGGCATGTTTATGTTATCTGCACTAAAGGTTCTGTCTGTATTACTGCATTTTAGTAGTGGGCAAAATATGGGGACTGGGTTGGCAGGAACCACAGCTGGGACTTGAACCTGTGACCTTCTGCTCTTGAATACACTGGCTGTGTGCCCTGCACCACTGTGTTGCCACAGAGACAGTGCATTCCCTGGAGATACCATGACTCTTTGTCAGACAGAGCCTGTCTGTTGCAGTGCATGGCACCCACCTAAACAGGGCTGGGCCATGGTCTGCTGTGGGCAGCAGCCAATGCCCCCTCCACCACCAGTACCCCTCTGTCACCATGCTGACCTGCCCTTCTGCTGGTGGTGCTGGTGGTGCGCAGTCTCGGGCCATCCAGTGTGCGGGTAGCGGCTGCCTATGGTGTGGGTTCTGGGGTAGGGGTGCCTGCATAGATGTCCATGCTTCCCCCCAGCACCGCCTGCAAATGTTCTGTACCCTTGGGGGTACCTACTGGGTACTATCCCCTGTGACACTGTGGGAAACACACTCATGCCCATGTTGGGCCCTCATCAGTTGCTGTCTGGCTGCTCTACTGTTTCAGCGTTCGTATGGGCCACCGAGGCATCACCCTAGTCCGCACTGTGGCCCAGCTGCACCACAGCATGTACCGCCTGCAGCCCTCTGTGTCCCCTTTTCCAGCATCTGTCCAGTTGCCTGTTCCGACATGCCCACCCTGCTGTTGCGGGACATGTGCATGCCATAGGAAACCTATCTAGTAACAAGGGAAAGCCCTGATCAGCGTTATTTCACTGTAGGATCATTCACCTTGTATGGGGACAGAGCTTAGCCCCTTACAAAATTTATATCTTTTTTTTGGAGCTTTCTCGCTAGTGTTTTTTGATGTTTCCCATTGATATCACTATTGCCCAGCTAAGTTATGTTTTTTTTTCCAGTTTGTTCAGGTCATTTTCAATGTTTATCTTCCCTTTTGTTCTGTGCACATGTATCACACTTATCATCTTTTGTAGGTTTCCCTGGCTTTGCTGTACATTGCTGACGGAAATGGTTTCTCTTCCCTTTAAATCTACTCTAACGCCAGGGTTTCACTGGCGTTAGTTTTCAGCCCTGAAATCCACAGCGTTAGTGTGCAGGGAGCCTCTTCCCTCCCACTCTCCACCCATTGACCCCTTCTCTCTGCCCCTGGGGAGCCTTCCTCCGCCCTCAGGGAGCCTTTACTCCACCTTCAGCGCTCATTCGCGCCGCTGAGCGTCGCTGAGTGCGTTAGCGCGCGATAAGGCACCTTATCGCACGGTAAAGCGCCATTATCGTGCGATAAGGCGCCTTATCGTGCGCTAACGTGTCAGAGCGCACATTAAGACGGTTTAGTAAACATAACCCTTAGTTTTCTGCATATCTTCTAAGTCACACATTCCTAAATTCAAAAGAAAAGAAGAACTTCCATACCGAGATAGACAAAAGGTCCATCAAGCTCAGTATCCTGTTTTCAACAGGTCACAAGCACCTGGCATCATCATGGATAATAAGTTGAAACCGTCCACCCAGTGTGCAGCTGCAGCTAAGAAAGCAAATAGAATGCAAGGAATCATAAGGAAAGGAATGGAGAATAAAATCAAGGATATTATAATGCCTCTGTATTGTTCCATGGTGCGACCATACCTTGAAGACTGTGTGCAATTCTGGTCGTCATATCTTAAAAAATATATAGCAGATTTAGAAAAGGTACAAAGAAAAGCCACCAAAATGGTCACGGGGATAGAAAGATACCCCTATGAGAAAAGGCTTAAAGGTTTAGGGCTCTTCAACTTGGAAAACAGATGGCTGAGGGGAGATATGATAGAGGTCTATAAATTAATGGATGAAGTAGAATGGGCAAACACAGATCGGTTGTTTACTCCATCAAAAAGTAGAAAGACCAGGGGACATGCAATGAAGCTACAATGTAACCCATTTAAGACTAATAAGAGAAAATATTTTTTCATTTAATGCGTAATCAAACTATGAAATTCATTACCGGAGGATGTCATAAAAGCTGTTACTGTAGCTGGGTTTAAAAAAGGTTTGGACAAGTTCCTGGAGGAAAGATCCATAAACCATTAAGGAGGACCAGGGAAATCCACTGTTTGCCCCAGGACAAGCACTGTGGAACCTTGTGCCTATTTTGGAACCTGCAAGGTACTTGTGACCTGGATTGGCCACTGTTGGAAACAGAATACTGGGCTTGATGGACCTTGTTCTGACCCAGTATGGATTTTCTTATGTTCTTATGACAAGATCCCAAAAAAGCAGACAGATACTACGTATGCTGCCTACTCCCACAGATAAGCAGTGGCTTTCCTTAAGTCTGCCTAGTTAATAACAGTTTATGGACTTTTTCTCTAGGAACTTACTGAAACCTTTTGTAAACTCAGACACATTCACTGCTTTCACTATTGAGATATACAGGGTTAAGTTGTTCCATGTTTGAATATTCACACCTTTCTTTACCCGTATATATTTCCATGACTATATTGCCATTCAGCTGCTAAAATAATATTGATCAGCATTAGTTTTTTAAGGGAACAAGAGGCATCATCTCCTTCAATGTTTTAGCACTACAGCATTCACCCCTTGAAAGTTATTTACAAAAACATGAATGATTTTTTATTCATCTGTCTGTATATATAACTCTAAGATTACCTTCCTCTTTTACTTATGATGAGATTTAGTTATTATAAAATGAAGGCATAATGAGTGTGAAGGATGTGGTGAACCAGCTAGATTTTCATTATGCCTTCATTCTATAATGTCTAGGGACTTTGTTAAGAATTAAAGAGCTGACAAAATGCAAATATACATAAATATATATGGAGAGAGAGAGAGAGAGAGAGAGAGAGATAATGAGAAATATTAAATTATCTCTCTTTCTCTCTTAAGATTTTCCAACACTTAGGGGTATGTTTACTAAACTGCGGTAACGGAGCAGCGGCTACGTTAACGCACGCTATGTAAAGTTAACACGCGCTATGTTCCTGGCCGAGGGTGGAGAGAGGGCGGAGAGAAGGGGTCAATGGGCGGGGAGTGGGCGGGGAGAGGCTCCTATTACATTAACGTGGGGAACTGAAGGGCTGAAAAGTACCGCGAATGAAAACCTGTCGTTAGATGCACATTTGCAGGAGAGAGAAACCATTTCATTGTCAGCAATGTACAGCATAGGCAGGGAGCCCAAGAAACGTGATAGTAGTGCTCCATTTCCAGCAACAGCATAGTGCCCAAGTATGAAAGGCCACTATGGTGATGGTGCAAATGGGGCATAGGGGGCTGCAGGCGGGACATGTAGCAAGGGAAGCTGGGGTACAGGGTGGACTAGGCGGGCGCCTAGGTGGCACATAGGAACATAGAAACCGGAAATAAGCCAGACAGCAGCTGACAAAGGCCAAACACAATCCACCTACATCTACCTTGTCCACCCGAGCTAACAGTTGCCAGAGCACTGACCTGACATCCCCCAGCCAACCCTCCCCCAAGCGCAAGGGACATACTATTGGTAGGCAGTGATGGGGGGATGTGAGGATGCTCATGTATGCCCCCCGCCCCAGACCCCGCTCCCTAAGCGACCGCCTACCCACACCGTGGATGGCCTGGGACTGCGCACTACCAGCACTGACAGCATATGGTCATGTCAGCATGGCATGTGCATATGCTGGAGGGGGCAGTGGCACCTGCCTGCAGTGGATCTAGGCCATACCCTGTACCAGTACGTGGTGTGTAGTGCAACATAAAAGGTCTGGCTGAGGAAATGTATAGGTAGCATCTGTGGCAACTGTGTAGTGCAGTACACCCAGCCAGTGTGTCCAGAAGCAGAAAGTCACAGGTTCAAGTCCCAGCTGTGGTTCCTGCAGAGCATGTCCCTGTATTTTACCCTACAATTCAGATACAACAGCAGCATGTGCAAAGAATTAATCTGTCTGTCTGTCACTTCTCACCACCACCACCAAAATATTGTCTATTAGACAACATTTTGGTGGTGGTGAGAATCGAGGAGGAATGTGACACATTCTATATACCCTTTCGATATCTAGGACATCTGCACCTTGCCCACTCACAATCTTAAATGACAGAGGTGTAAGGCAGGGGTCTCCAAATACAGCCCTGGAGGGCCACAAACCAGTCAGGTTGGCAGGATATCTCTAATGCATATATATCTCATGCATATTCATTAGGGATATCCCAAAAACCTGACTGGTCTGCGGCTCTCCAGGACCAGGGTTCCCCACCCCTGTGCTACACAAACCTCATGCAAGTCTAGAAATTTCTCTGCCCCAATAACAGGTACCCATGTCAGCCAAACCCTAACACAGGATACACACTAATCTGGGTGGTGTCTGTCCCAGAGAACCACATGTGACTGCAGGACACAGATGGACACCAAATTACCTTCAGACACACTGCAAAGAACACCTGTCACATGCTGGTAGTGATGGGGATGTACAGTAGGACCTATCTCTTGCACCACATGTACTGCGGACCTAGTGCTAGGCACCCATCCTATCCCTCAGGGTGAACACAGAACCTGCACACTGGCATGGTCTGTAGCTACTCTGTGCCAGTATCACGCACTGTCAGTTCGTCTTTCCAAGCTGAGGTACAGGAGAGGTGCAGACCCCATTTGGTGATCAGCTGTAGACAGCTATTCAGCATGTGCATTGCATCATGGGTACTGGTGGGGTTACCCTACCCTGGCACTCAGAGCAGACAGTTTCTACGGTGACCTGCAGTCCTTCTGTACCCAGCCATTGTTGGGAGATACAGCAGGGAGGCATAGCCTACTGGTTAGTACAATGCCATTCTCAACAGTTTCCATGGGCTCAATTCCTCATTGTTCCCTCCTTTCATGCCAATCCTACTCAAATAGTTTGCATGCCTATAACAGTCATATTTTTGCAGATCTGTGCTGCCAGCCCATAATACCCTCGCCACAATTGCCAACATTCCTTTGGTCTGTCTATCTGCATCTGTCAGCTGTGTAGAGTCCTGTCTGCCTGTGCAGGCTGCCACCCCATGTCCTGCACTGCTACCCTTTCCTGCATTGTGCCTCATTGTGATTGCCTCACCTGTGCCTGATCTGCATGACACCACCACTCCTCTGTCCACCCATCATTGTAACTATCCTGCCACCTCCACCTCCACTGGGGGACATGTATTCCCATCGTCTGCCATTAACTGTCTTTCCAGTACTTTACATTGCCAACACCCTGTGCTGTGGTACAATTGCCCCCACCATGTTTGTCAACAGTACTGGCAGCCACATGGGATGCCTGCAGATATGGCAGGTCCAGCAGCTCCCAGCTCTCCCTCCTTCACTCACCTGTTCATTGCCTTTCCTCAGTACTCTATCTAGTGTTAGGGCTACATCTGTCTCTGAGCCTCACAGGTCATACATGTCATCCTGAAGCACCTTGCAGCCTTTAGGGCACACTAACCTAAGGCACCATAACCTTGTTAGGCCACCTTAACCTATGGCCACAGAGACAGTGCCACCTTAACCTATGGCCACAGAGACAGTGCAGTCCCTGGAGATAGGAAACCTGGCCGGACGAGTCTGAAACCCTGCTCTGCACAATTTTACTATGGGCTCATTTACCTTGTATGGAGACAAAAGGGCAAATAAACCTCATATATGACATCGAAAAAAGGGGAAAAATACCATGCCCAAGCTGGGCAATAGTGACATCAATGGGCAACATTAAAAAACACTCCCAGGAAAGCTCCAAAAATCATTTCTTTTTTTTTTTGAGCTTTCCTGGGAGTGTTTTTTATTGCTGCCCATTGCTATCACTATTTCCCAGCTGAATTATAATTTTTAAAATTTTTGTTGTGGTCATTTTCATGTTTTATTTGAAATTTTGTTCTGTGCACATGTATCACACTGCTCACGTTTTGTAGGTGTCCCCGGTTTTGCTGTACATTGCTGATGGAAATGGTTTCTCTTCCCTTTAAATGGGCTCTAACGCGAGGTTTTCACTCGCGGTATTTTTTTTGCCGAAATTCAGCCCCGCTCCTGTGCGGGGAGCCTCTCCCCTCCCACTCTCCACCCATTGACCCCGTCCCTCCGCCCCTCGGGAGCCTTCCTCCGCCCTCCGTAAGCCTTTCTACGCCTCTCTCGCACAGTAGCGGGCCGCGCACATGAGCGGGCCCGTTAGTGTGACGCGCACGTGTGCGGGGCACAAAAACACACTATTAGCGTGCGCTAAGGTACCTTAGCGCACGCACAAGTGCGCCCCACACAATTTCGCAGTTTAGTAAACATACCCCATAGAGTCTGCATACAAAAGAGCTAGAGATTCATCACGTGAATCTCTCCTAAAATCCAAGACGAAGAAAGCAGACATAGGAGTAGTTTGTCCCCTTTTATATTCACAATATTCAGCCAAAATAACTAAGATACTTATTTATTTATTTATTTATTTAACATTTGCTTCTATACCGCGCTATTAAAATCAGCGCGGTGTACATCAAACAAGCATACTACAATGTATACAAACAACATTGAGTTTTACAGAGAACAGGAAATTGAACATGGGAAGGAAACCAGGGGAACTAAATACATATTAACTCAAACTATGTACAATACTTTAATGTAAATGGGTGTTGCATTAGTTTTGTGAAGCTAACCATTATCTGAGGAGATGATGTGCAGGGGCGGCAGGTATATGGGGGAAGTTTGCAGGTTGAAAGAAATGAAATGAATGAATGAAAAGAAAGAATGGCATCTCCTACAGATTTTGCCAGCATTCCATGATAAAAATCTCACTATAGTACATAAGCGCAATATGAATCTGCGGAATTTACTTGTGCCCTCAGCTCTTACTGAAAGGAGTTATCTATCCCAATATAAAGGTCATTTTCAGTGCGAGAGATGTTCGGTCTGCCCAAATGTATTGCCCATCAGAGACATTTATTCATCCCACTACACGTATGAAATTTCACATTAATGATTTTTCTAACTGGGATACCTCCAATGTCATCTACGTGATTCAATGTCCCTGTAATTTACTATATGTGGGTAAAACTACTCGTAACATCAAGACTAGGATCATGGAACACAAGAGTTGTATCAGAAGAGGTGTGGCGGACAAACCCCTCGTTGCCCATTGGCAAGATCACCAAGACAAGATAACTGATCTTAAATTTTTTGTTATTAAGAAGGTTAAATCTAATTGGAGGGGTGGTGATGTTAACAAGACTATCCTGAGGCTGGAACAGAGGTATATATTTTTATTAGATTCACTTACTCCAAATGGCCTCAATTTAGACAAAGATTTTGTCTGTCTTTCTCTAAGAGGTTGCATTCATACAGTATCCCCTTTGATGATATGTTTTCCCTGTTTTCATTAATATAATTAGATGACTAGAGGTAGATAGCTACAGATATTTTATCATATTATGGAGATGTTTTACGATGAGGAGTTTTTTTGCTACAAATCCTATTTTTGCGAAAGTTTAATGATATAGCTCTGCCTTTTGATCCGTTTTTCTTTTCACCTCTCCATGGATAGATAGTTTCCACATATTTTTGGTTCACTGATTAAGTTTACATGACGTGCACCGTGATCTCTAAACCATTGATATTTTTATTTTGGTCTTCGACCCCTCTATTTTTAGCTACTTTTGTCTCCGAACGGAGAGATGGTATGGTCATTACACTTATCATATACCTTTATTGAAGCCCGACTGGCTGTTCCTTACTGTGGATGTAGTAGTGACATAACTCTGCCTTTGTTCTGCCCCTCCTGGGCCCCTTTGGCTGTAACTCCGCCCCTGGTTCCGCCCCCATTGTTTCCCACCGCGAGGATCAGACAGTTATGCGCATGGGCTGGCATTCTAGAATCTTGATTTTCCTGGCGAAGTACACACGGTGCCGGTCTCGGTATTTTGGATTTATTCCTTTTTCTTAGATAGCCTCCCGTGTCATGAAGGTATGCTTATACGTTTGAATACCACTAGTATGGTTTTTATGTTTATTAGTGAAGGGTTTTATAATATGCTGGTGGTTTATAGACTAGGCATACACAGTGCTGTCCTTTGGAGTTTAGTTTTTACTTGATTGTTTCTGGCAGCCCTCTGGCTCATGTTGTTTAGGGTCAGACAACAGAATATTTAAATAGGTAGTTTCAATTTTTAATGAATGGTTTGAAAGGTTTCATTTGTTAAATTTCTCCGGTGCTTTAGATGTGCTTTTATTTCTTCACATTGAGATAATTGTTTTTAGAATCGGGACATGCACATCATATGTATATATATTTTTAATCCGATGTAGTCCACTGGTTAGTATATAACAATAGTTAGTTTATGAACCGTTGAATGAGATATGTTATTTAATAGGAGGTACCTTCATACTGCTAGTATATCCAGTTTTTTAAGATTTATTTGAGCCTCCAAGTACGAGGTGTCTATTCTCCTTTTTTGCTCCTGCTGCTTTCTCTACTTGCGCATTAAGTGTTTTTTTATGATTTTAATAAGTAATATAGATATTTATTATAAGTTTCATCCATCTAATTGTTAATTATCTATTTTAGCCATACAAGTATAACCTTCTATGAAGGACCATTGCTTGCTGTGTTTTCTCTGCTCTATTGAGGTATTTATTAATTATTATGGTTGCTTGTCACACCCCTTACTTTCTTAACGTTTTTTATTATTTATTTATTTATTTGATGTTATTCTGCATTTGTAGTCATCTTATATAATAATTTTTTATCAGTTGATTAAGAATTGGTTTTATTATTTATTTATTTCTGTTTTCAGCACTATTTATCCTTCTTATGGGTTGTATGATGATTTGTATATGTATCTTTTAACTATTTATGATATTTATGTTATTGATGTACATATATGTGGCTTATTGATCAAGATCTAGTCATCTGCTCTGACACAATGGGGGATGTTTACTAAAGTGCGGTAATCGTGATTAACACGCGTAAAGTACGTTTAATGATCGTTAACACATCCGAATGCGCGTTCTGACATGCTAACGATCGTTAAACGTACTTTACGCGCGTTAACTGCAGTTAACGATCGTAAACCTCTGCGGCGCGTTAAAACAGCGCAGAAGGTGGAGAGTGGGCGGAGAGAAGGGGTCAATGGGCGGAGAGTGGGCGGGGAGAGGCTCCCCTCATACTAACGCGCTGAATTTCTGAGCTCAATTCCAACGCGAATGAAAACCTGTCGTTAAAGGCATATTAAAGGGAAGAGAAACCATTTCCGTCAGCAAGGTACAGCAAAACCGGGGAAACCTACAAAACGTGAGCAGTGTGATACATGTGCAAAGACCAAAAGTTCACATAAAACCTTAAGAATGACCACAAGAAACATTGTAAAAAGCACAATTCAGCTGGGCAACAGTGATAGCAATGGGCAACAATGAACAACACTCCCTGGAAAGCACCAAAGAAAATAATGATGTTTGGTAGGGTCTACGCTCCGTAGACCCTTTCAAAGATCATTTCATTGTGATGGAGCTTTCCTGGGAGTGGTGTGTAATGTTACCCAATGATATCATTGTTGCTCAGCTTGGTTATGGGTGTTTGCCCCTTTTTTTGAGGTCTGTTTGGAGGTTTATGTGCACCTTTGTCTCCATACAAGGTAAATGAGCCCACAGTAAACCTGTGCAGAGCAGGGTTTCTGACTCGTCAGGCCGCTTTAACTAACTCCAGAGACTGTACCATCTCTGTGGCCACAGTGTGGTGCAACAGACACAGCCAGTGCCTGTAAGACCAGAGGGTCACAGGTTCAAATCCCAGCTGGGGCTCCTGCCAACCCCATCCCCATAGTTTTACCCACCACTAAACAGTGATAGTAAAGACACCCCTTTATTGCAGAGAACATACGCATGGTTAATACGCCTATATTATACCACACCAAACACAGACATTAGAAACAGGCGCATTACCCAGAGCAGAGTCTCGTAATTGCAATCCTGGAGGGTCCCACACCATTCAGTTTCCATGCTGCCTCTAATAAAGATGCCTGTGCTGCATATCTATGCACCACCCCCATGGTATGCAGATGTAGCTCATGCATAGTTATGAGGGACACACAAAACTTTTCTTGGCCACTGAACGACAGTAAAATCTGTTATTACAATTTTTATCGTTCGATTTACTCTCTTGGGAGATCAATAAACACTCTTACAGCTGACAGAGAAGGTTTCAGTAGAAAATAACACCTTATGCAACCGGGTTCTAGGCCCAGAGCTTTGAAATGGTGTTGTAGAACATCAATAACCCTCTGTCAGTTTGGTGTAATATTTAAAATCCGTGTAAACAATTTATAGCTGTTTAATTTATAGACTTTATGTAGAAATTATCTTGAAAAAATTCAATACTCAGCTTCTGTGCAGAAACAGCGCAAATTCTTCACCAGTTTTCAGTGTCCCAACGTTCAACCCCGGTACCGACTGACGTTTCACATTTTTCGTCAGGGGACCTAAACATAACTATAGAAAACAACAATAAGACCTACATCTCACTCCCATCTTCCCATCTTTGATTCTATTCACTCACACTCTTCTAATCTACGTAAATTAAAAATTAAAAATTAGAATACCAGAAATGCTGCCCGCGTTCTCTCCTTTACTGCGATTGCTGTGGAGATTCCTGTTCGCTAGTAGAAAAACGCCGCGCATGCGTATCTGATATCTTAGCTACCTTTTAAAGTTGGAGTTAACCAATCACGCACAGTCTTCTCTTCATAAAAAAGATTCATGTTATTGATAATGTCTTTCTTAAAATTTGATCTTATTTACATGCCAGCCATTCTATCTGGTTGTTTAACCCCGCAGGGGCCAAAGTATTCAATTTAAAAATAAGTCGCTGTTCTTTCAGATGTAAAGTCTGAGCTAATGTTTTACCGCGACTAGCTTTTTGGACTTGGGCTAGACAGAGACAGCGTAATTGTTCAAAATCATGAACCTTTTGTAAGCAGTGCTCTACTATTGGGGCTGCCAGATATTTGCAACGGAGGCGGCTACGATGTTCCCGCATACGTGTATGAAACATGCATATTGTCTGTCCTATGTAGCAGAGACCGCATGGGCAAATAATTGCATAAACTACTCCTGTTGACTCGCAAGTAGTAGTGCTCTTTATAGGTAATGTGATTCCATTATACACAAAATTATCCAGGCTTAGCGTGATGGCACAAATATCACATTTGCCGCATGGTAAATGTCCTATTGAATTAATTGTCTGTATTTCATGGGCATTAGTTGGCACTCCTTTAAATTTGGTGCTCGTTGCCAAACACATCGAATCTGATTATTCTCCAATCCAGGAATTGTAGTTACTATATTACTATATTTACGTAGAATTTTCTGCAATTCTCCGCTCAAGGGGGAATATGTGGTAATTAAATTAACTGGAGTATTTAATTCCATCTTTTTCACTGTCTTATCAATTCCCAGCAGGGTAGACCGATGGTTATACAGAGCTCGAGTAAATGCCTGATGTACTACTCTTCTGGGGTAACCTCGTTGAATAAACTCTTTCTGCAATTTCCCTGCTTTATGTTTATAGTCTTCCCTATCGGAACAGTTCCGTCGAAAACGTAAAAACTGGGAAAAGGGAAGTCCAGCTTTTAACCTTGGAGGATGCATGCTATTATATTGCAGATAGGTGACTCGGTCCGTTGGTTTTTTAAAAACTGTTGTTATCCACTGGCCCGAAGACCGAGTTATTTTAACATCCAGATAATTCAGAGTTTCAGTATGATGTTGACAAGTAAATCGTATAGATGCCTCATGGGAATTTAACCATTCTACAAATTCCATTAGTAAAGTTACTGGACCTTGCCAGAGTAAAAAAATATCATCTATAAAACGCTTCCATAGTAGAATATGTGAAGAATATACTGAATTCTCAATCCAGCGTTCCTCAAAGAATCCCATATAGAAGTTGGCGATGGATGGGGCGCATGTAGCGCCCATGGCCACCCCTATTTTTTGTTGATATAATATCTCTCTAAATTCAAAATAATTATGGGAAATAGTCAATTCTGCTAGTTTAAGGAGAAAACCTTTCATCTGTTCGGTCATATCTGGACGTTGGCTTAACACTCTACCCACTACGATAAGTGCTTCTTCTTGTGGGATGTTCGTGTAGAGGGAGACTACATCCAGTGTTACTAGCTGTACTTGTGGTTGAACTGACAGCAGCGCATGTTCTTGAAGAACTGACAGAAAGTGAGTGGTATCGCGCAGGAAGGAAGGTATTGCATTTAATAGTGGTCTCATATAAGAATCCAAAAATATGGACAGTGGTTCTAAAACGCTCCCTCGGGTTGACACAATAGGTCTACCCGGTGGTTTTAAGATATTTTTATGAATCTTTGGGACCATATATAGCCTCGCAGTAGTGGGCGCTAGCAAGTTTAAGAAAGAAAATTCTTTCTTAGTAATTAATCTGGAATTCAGCGCTTCTGTAGTGTAGCTCTTAATCAACAGTTGAAGTTCTGGTAGAGGATCTATTTCCAAACGTTTGTAAACTAGCGGGTCCTGTAATTGGGATAAGGCCTCAGCCACATAATCTTCCGTTGCCATTACAACAACCGCACCTCCTTTATCAGCTCTTTTTATTATGATGTCCGTCCGGGTTTTTAAATTTCTTAATGCCCGAAGTTCATCTGGGGGTAATACTGTGCGATATAACTTTTTAGTTTTCTCCAACTTACAGACATCTTGCAAAACTAATTGCCAAAAGATATCTAGAGCTGGGGGGGGCACCCCAGGAGGGATCCATGTGGATTGGAATGGTATCGGAATACGTTTAGATGATGGTTCTATACTAGAATCCTCGTTTTCATTATCGTCAGTTGTATCACCAGAGGAGAAATAGGCTTTAAGCCATAATTTCCTTATGAGTGCTTCAAGATCTATCCTGAATTGAAAGGAATCAAACTCACACCGAGGTACAAAGGTAAGACCTTTATTCAGAACTTTTATTTCTAGTGTTGTTAATGTTTTTCGTGAAATATTAACTACAAGATCTTCTTCCAATGTAGATGGTAATGCTATTTCTGTTTTTTTATTGGTTTCTGTTTGAGCCGGTCCGATTCTTTTTTCTTCTTTTTTCCGTTGGCAGTATCGTCTAGAAAATCCACTCTCCCTTTTGTGGATCCTCCTGAGTCCGTAGACCCACTCTCATCTGAGGTATCAGAGAAATTTACTCTCTTTTGCTGCTTTCTCCCCTTTCTGTTTACATTTAGCCATGGGTATACATACCCAACGGTATAGTCCATGTGATCTCTCTGAAACTTTCGCACTTTCGCTGCCTTAGTTTCATGATGAAATATCTCAAGTTGTTTTTTGTGGTCTTCCATCTTCAAACTATACACGCTATCAGTTTCAAGTGATTTCAAACTGACTTCCTGAATATTCAATTCTTCAGCAAGTTTTTCCAAATCTTTTTTAGCGGTCTCGACTATCAAGACCATAAGGTCAAGTGAACACTTATTCAAAATTTGATTCCAGTGTTCAACAAAGTCGCTCTCCATCGCTGGTTTTCTAGGTTCTTTGTATATCCTCAAGCCCCGGGGTATCTGTTGGCGATTGATGTATTCAATCAATGAATAACGATGTAGCTCAAGCCGTATTTTCTTCTTTTGGAGCTTCAGGAACATATCCCAGGTGACTTCATTAGTAGAGCTGACACAAGACCTGTAGAACACTCCACAGACATCAGAAAGGTTGCTATAATGCAGCTCAATCAGCAAATTGTGCTTAACTTTGGAATTGCTATCTGCCAATAATCATAGCAACCGTTTGATAGATGTTTACCGTATTCCCAGGTTTAGGGTGACATTGCCAAGGTATGCAAGTGCTAGTATTGGGAGAAGCACGCAGGGCCCAACATCCTGCCGCTCCAGGAGGCATTGGATAATGGAGCCTGTGGGTGCGGGTGAGTCTGCCCCTGTTGGCCGCTGCTTTAGGGCAGAGGTTCCCAACTCCAGTCCTGGTGGGCCAAACACTGTTCGGGTTTTCATGCTGTCCCTCATGAATATGCATGAGATGCATCTGCATACCATGGGACGGCGCATAGAAATGCAGCACAGGCATCTTTATTAGAAGCAGCATGGAACCTGGATGGTGTTTGACCCTCCAGGACTGCATTTGGGAGACTGCTCTAGGTATTGCGCATGTTTATGGTGTCTGTGCTCTGTAGGGTAAAATATAGGTGTTTTGGGCATGTTTACGTCATCTGCAATAAAGGTTCTGTCTGTATTAGCACGTTTTAGTAGTGGGAAAAATATGGGCACTGGATTGGCAGGAACCACAGCTGGGACTTGAATCTGTGACTTTTTGATTCTGAATACACTGGTTTTGTGTACTGCACCACCGTGTTATCACAGAGTTAGTGCATTCCCTGGTGATACCATGACTGTTCGTCAAACAGGGCCTGTCTGTTGCAGTGCATGGCACCCACCTACACAGGGCTAGGCCACGGTCTGCTCTGGGCAGCTGCCACTGCCCCCTCCACCACCAGTACCCCTCTGCCACCATGCTGACATGCCCTTATGCTGGTGGTGCTGGTGGAGCACAGTCTCAGGCCATCCAGTGTGCAGGTAGGCGGCTGCCTATGGTGTGGGTTCTGGGGTAGGGGTGCCTGCATAGGTGTCCACGCTTCCCCCCAGCACCGCCTGCCAATGTTCCGTGCCCTTGGGGGTACCTGCTGGGTACTATCCCCTGTAATACTGTGGGAAGCACACTCGTGCCCATGTTGGACCCTCAGCAGTTGCTGGCGTTAGTTTTGAGCCTCGGATTTCACAGAGTTGGTGTGCGGGGAGCCTCTCCCCTCCCACTTTCTGCCCATTTTCCCCTTCTCTCCGTCCCTGGGGAGCCTTCTTCTGCCCCTGGGGAGCCTTCCTCCGCCCTCTGGGAGCCTTTCTCTGCCTTCAGCGCTCGTTTGCGCCACATTCCTCCTCGATTCTCACCACCACCAAAAAGTTGTCTAATAGACAATTTTTTGGTGGTGGTGAGAAGTGAGGAGGACTGTGACACATTCTATCTAACCTTTTTGATGTCTTGGACATCTGCACCTTGCCCACTCACAATCTTAAATGACGGAGGTGTAAGGCAGAGGTCTCCAAATCCAGCCCTGGAGGGCCACAAACCAGTCAGGTTGGCAGGATATCTCTAATGCATATATATCTCATGCATAGTCATTAGGGATATCCCGAAAACCTGACTGGCTGGTGGGCCCCATAGGACTGGGTTGGGGACCACTGCTGTAGGGTGTTTGATCCCTAGTGGGACTGGGGTGATGGTCCCCTCTACTGCCACCATTGCAAGGTGGTAGGAAGTGGATCTGTTGGTGGGAGATCCTGTCCCCCACCCTAAGCCCCAGAGGGTGCGTTGGGTGGTGGTATGTAATCTCCCTGTGGGGCCCAATACCCCCCTTCATTTACATCATGTGACCATGGCACCCACACAGGGTATGCACTTTTCTGGGTGCATCATAGTCCACAAGGGCTAGATGTGACATACAGTTGAACACAGGCATAGCCTAGGGGTGTTTGCAAGGACTACCTATCACACATTGGCACTGATGGGGACCTGAAGCACAGCCTATCTCAGCAAAGCCATGTGCTGTGAGAATGGTGCTGGGCACCATACCTCTCCCTCAGGGTGAGCATGGGACCCGCACACTGTGACGGTCTGTAGCTACTCTGTGCCACTAACACACACTGTCGGCACCCCCTATCAGGCTGAGGTGCTGAGGGGTGCATACCCCATCTTGTGATCATCTGTAGACTGCTGATTTACATGTGCTGTGCATCCTGGGTATGGATGGGTTGACCCTATCCTGGTAACCACAGCAGAATGTGGGTGTGGTGCCGTGCAGTCCTCCTGTAGCCAGCCAGGTGTTTGTTAGCAGCTCTAGCCCACTGGTTACTTCACTGCCTGTGGAGCCAGAGGTTATGGGTTCAAAACCCACAGTGGGGTTCATTGATAGGGCTGTCTTAGGCATTGTATATTAGTGCTGCCAGCAGGACCACCCTCAGGGTACTGTCACCTTAGGGTGGCTCATAAGGCGCCCTATAGGGCACCTTATACGGCACCCTATAAAGCGCCTTATAAGGTGCCTTATATGGTGTCCTATAGGGGACATTATAGGGTGCCTTGGCAGACAGCGCACTTTATAATGTGCCCTATGGAGTGCCTTATGTGGCACCTTAGGTTACGCCACTGTGAGGGTGTGTTTGCTGGCAGCACTATTGACCTTCAACTAAACTTCCTCACAGCCCGCTACTTAACCCTTTCCAGGCCAAGTCCAGAACTTTCAGGATCCAAACGTCTGCCTTAATATTCCTATCAAATGGTATATAATACATGACCATGGCAGAGGGAACATCACTATTGGAACATATTGGATACGACTGGTACAATTTTCCTGATATATGCAAACATTAACCCGGCTGCAGAATGTGGATTAAACATTATAGTAGGCCTTCAAAGGGTTACACATGACGCCTCAGCCAGCTGTATTCATTAGGCACACTGGGGAATCAAACCCATGACCCCTGTACCATCAGTCAGTGTAGTAACCATTGTGCTACAGCTCTGTTTCTGCATTTGGGTGTCTGCGTGCTTTCTTAAGCTTGATGCGCAGTAACGCGCCCTGTAACGATCGTTGCTGCGCGGCGCCTTATAACGCGCGTTACTGCGCGTTATCGGCAACGATGTACCGCCCATGTCCTTTTTTGGCTTTCCTTCCACTAACGCGGCTCCTAACGTGAATCACACTAACGCAGTTTAGTAAACATACCCCTTGGATAATAAATTGGCTTGAAATGTATAAAATAGAGGAGACAAGATGGTGTTGTGCTGAGACGCTTCAAAAGACGCTCCTACCTGAAGCTCTACACTATTGCCGGTGCCGCTTCTCGACAGGCCATCTAGGAAGCAGAAGACTAAGAACCTCCCCTCGACATCTTCAGTAGTGTCAGTAGATGTGGCTCAGAAGTCCTTGGACAACTTTGTTCTTTGGGGAAGTGCTGGTGATCCTTCAGAGGGTCTGGTGGCAGGATTCTCACCGGACTCAAAATGCAGTGGGGCTTCTCTTAGCCCCGTTCAACACCCTGCCCCGCCGAGACCTGGAACCACTTAACCACTTGCTGCATGGGCAAAGAGCAGTTCTGGGTTAGTGGTGCGAGTGTGCTCGCAGATCACGCTGGGGGAGCCCCTGCATCCGCCTCTTCAATGAGAGAGATGGGAGTCCAGCAGCCAGTGTAAGAACTTCTGGCAGGCAGGAGGAGGTGAATATAACCGTCTGTGATTTGGTAGTTGAAGTTCCTGTGATGAGCAGTGGAAAACAGGCAGTGATAATGTTAGAACTCCTTTGGGAGATCATCACTGGTTTGACTTCTTCTGTTAATTCTGCAGTGTTCAAAGTTAAAGAGGATATGTGTTCTTTGTCTAAGACTGTAGACGGTCTCACTCAGGAACAGACCCAGCAAGGGGCATTAATGGGTCTTTTGGAGGCTTGATTTGATGAGCAGTGGGACCTTGGTTTAGCAGTGGTCAAGGAACAGATACTGGTGGCTCATAGGTTTGAGAGACTGGAAAATCAGAGTAGACATAATAATTTGTGGTTCCTGAATTTCCCAAGATCTCCTCTTATGGTGCCTATGGAGATGTTGCAAAAGTAACTGTTGGAGGTACTTAAGATCCCATTAGAGTCTCTACCTCCATTAGTTCGAGCCCAGTACCTTTCCTTGAAATGTAGCTCTTCAAGACCTGGTGGCCCTGGAGTATCGTAAGACTCACTGGATCTAACAGGATTTTTGGAGAGCTTGTTAGAAGTTGTTACAGAAAGATCTACACTGCTAGTAACGTTTGCTCTTGAGCCGGACAGAAACATGGTCTTGCAATTATATTTCCAAAATATTAATGCCCTGTTTCTTGATTCTAAAATTCAAGTTTTTCCTGACTTTTCTCAGGAAATAGCTCTGGTGCCAAGAATTCCTGGCTTTAAAACCCAGGGTCTTGGCACCAGGGGCTGTATTTAAATTGAAATTTCCCTGTCAATGTATTATTTCCTTTTAGTCTAAATATTTTTTTGTTTTTTGAACCAAAGCAGTTGCTGAATATTTTGGTATCTAAGAAAGAGTCTAAACTTGATGATGTAGCTGGCTAGATTACCGTACACTTCTTATGCATGTTAGCTGTTTATTTCCTTTTTGTGGTTCTCTGTAATTGCCTGTATTTTGCCCCCATATTTTGTGAGCCAACTTTTCTTTTCCTTATAGTCTCTGTTTATATGGAGAGTATTAAACTTGCATAAATAAAAAATAAAAAAATAAATATAAATATATAAAATAAATCCTGGTTTGATAAGGGTACATTAAGTTCACCATGACAATGTGGTAAACCACACTCTTTTTGAAATATGAAGATGGTCAGTACATCATTCCTAACATTAAGATCCAGCAAGGAATGTTTCATAGAGATTCCTTGTTGCCACTTCTGTTTTTTGTGGCACTTAATCCAGTGAGTATTCTCATGAACTCTTTGGGATACAGATTTAGCCTGAATCCTTAAGAAGGTAACAACCCAGAAGCAACATTCCATTTACTATTTGTAGACATTCTGAAGCTCCACAGTTCCAGTGACCAACAATTACCAAAGCAACTCTGTATAGTAAAAAGCTTTTTTGATGACATCATGATGACTTTTGGCCTTGACAAATATGTGAAGGCAACATTTTTTAGAGGAAAATTGAGCAAAATGGAAAACATCTTCCTGGCTGAAGGCTGTGACATCAACAACCTTGGACAGGAAGATATATCCGAGTTATTTATACCCTGTTACCTGTAAACTCATACGTGTTAAATGTACTGAGCATTTTGTTCCATGTGAACCGCGCTGATGATGAATAGTGCGGTATATAAGAGACTGTAAATAAATAAATAAATAAATAAATATATAAGTATCTCGGAGTAGAGGAAGGAATGACACTCAAGCAAAAATTACTGAGAGAAAAGATCAATAAAGAATACTATAGGAGATTAAAATTGTTATTGAAAAGTGCTTTAACATCAAGGAATAAGATACAAGTCATCAATCAGCTGGAAAATTTCTGTACTCTCACACATCTTTGAGATTGTGGACTGGCCCCTTTAAGATCTTGAAAAACTGGATGTGCAAACAAGAAAACTCCATGCCCATGAAGTAATTTGCAAGAATCAGTATATGCCAAGACTGTACATTTGTAAAGCTGAAGGAGGGCTAGGCCTCATAGAGACTGATTACACATACAAAATTACTATCATTGCCTCCAGGCCTGCCTAACTGCATCATTGGATCCCAATATGCATAAAGTGCTAAAATTTGCTAAGAGCACTCAGCAAGCCTGTGCAAGAACATTTGAAATTTATGCATGTCATATATATATATATACATATAAAAACTGTATATAGTTAATCTGTTACTGTATTATCTTACATTGTTTGACTGTTTACTCTATATATAATATGATGTTCCTTGTAAATATGTTCTGTTATAATATGACGTTCCCTGTAAAACAAACTTGCTTTGTTAATTGTTGTTCACTGTGAACCGCAACTGAACTTTGGAAGATGCGGTATATAAATGTATATAAAAATAAATAAATGCACCCACTCTATGGAACTCTCTTCCTGCCACCATCAGATGCATCAAAGATATCTCATTATTCATCAAGCACCTGATAACTCATCTATTCATTGAACACTATGGACCTGGAACTTAACCCTACCCACCCATATACCCCAACAAAGGTATACCAATGTATAAACCACTTCATAACTAAGTTATCTGTACATAGTTAATATACATTTACTCCACGTTTTATTGTATCCTTCAGTTGATTGTAAACCGCTTTGACCTGGCGAAAAACATTATAAAAGCATAGCTAAATAAATAAATAAATGAAAGTATACATTCAAATTCTGTCTCCATCATCACACTTGGATAAGCGTTCCGATGACTAGAAGGAATGAGTAAGAATTCACAAGCATACACAGGGAAGGAAGTAGCAACATTTGCAAAACAAGAGAAAAACTCTTCAAGAATTAGATCAACAAACGAGGAAAAATAAGTGGCAATTGCAGTGGGAAATAGAGTGTCGCTCCAGGAACTCTTTGTCGATCAAGAACAGACACATGAATGGCCAAGGAGAGATGAACTGAAACCGAAGGATGAGAGGTTGATAGTTGCAACCTAGGACAGCAGCTTGCAGACGAAGTGATTTACAGTGAGCACTGAAAAAACTGGCAATTCTGTGGGAAAAAACTGGAAACAGTGACTCAACTCACAGCTGGCTGTGAAGGTCTGATGGCAGAAAATATCTATACAGAAAAACACAACAAAGTAGAATGCCTCATCCATTAGAAACTCTAAGGGGTATGTTTACTAAACCTTCCTAACATGCGCGGTGTGCAATTATCGCGCGCTAAGGTACCTTAGCGCATGATAATGGTGCTTTACAGGGCACAAAGGCACCTTAGCGCACGCTAACGCGCGCAGCGGTGCAAACAAGCGCTGAAGGCGGGGAAAAGCTCCCGGAGGGCGGAGGAAGGCTCCCCAGGGGCGGAGAGAAGGGGTCAATGGGTGGAGAGTGGGAGGGGAGAGGCTCCCCACACACTAACAATGTGAAATCCGAGGCCAAAACTAACGCCAGTGAAAACCTCGCGTTAGAGCTGATTTAAAGGGAAAAGAAACCATTTCTGTCAGCAATGTACAGCAAAACCAGGGAAACCTACAAAAAAGTGATAAGTGTGATACATGTGCACGGAACAAAAGTACAAATAAACATTGAAAAGGACCCCAACAAAATATACAAAAAACATAACCAAGCTGGGCAATAGTGATAGTAATGGGAAACAGCAAAAAACACTCCCAAGAAAGCTCCAAAAAAAGATATGAATTTTGGAAGGGTCTACGCTCCGTCCCCATACAAGGTGAATGATCCCACAGTGAAATAGCACTGATCAGGGTTTCCCTCTCCATTGGACAGGTTTCCTATGGCATGCACATGTTCCACAACAGCAGGGCGGGCATGTCGGAATGGGCAACTGGGCAGATGCTGGGAAAGGGGATACAGAGGGCTGCAGGCGGCACATGCTGTGGTGCAGCTGGGGCACAGTGCGGACTATGCAGATGCCTAGGTGGCACTTAGGAATGCTGAAACTGTACAGCAGCCAGACAGCAACTGATGAGGGCCCAACATGGGCACGAGAGTGTTTATCACAGTGTCACAGGGGATAGTTCCCAGCAGGTATCTCCAAGGGCACAGAACATTGGCAGGCAGTGTTGGGGGGAAGCGTGGATGTCTATGCAGGCACCCCTACCCCAGAACACGCACCATAGGCAGCCACCTACCCGCATCCTGGATGGCCTGAGACTGTGCTCCACCAGCACCACCAGCAAAAGGGCATGTCAGCAGGGTGGCAGAGGGGCACTGGTGGTGGAGGGGGCAGTGGCAGCTGCCCAGAGCAGACCATGGCCTAGCCCTGTGTAGGTGGGTGCCATGCACTGCAGCAGACAGGCCCCGTCTGATGAACAGTCATGGTATCCCCAGGGGATGTACTGTCTCTGTGGCAAGATGGTGGTGCAATGCACACAGCCAGTGTGTTCAGGAGCAGAAGGTCACAGGTTCAAGTCCCAGCTGTGGTTCCTGCCAACCCAGCCCCCATTTTTTACCCACTACTAAAACGTGCTAATACAGACAGAACCTTTATTGCAGATGATGTAAACATGCCCAAAACACCTACATTTTACCCTACAGAGCACAGACACCATAAAGAGGCGCATTACCTAGGGCAGAGTCTCCCAAATGCAGTTCTGGAGGGCCAAACACCATTCAGGTTCCATGCTGCCTCTAATAAAGATGCCTGTGCTGCATATCTATGCACCGCCCCCATGGTATGCAGATGTATCTCATGCATATTTATGAGGGACAGCATGAAAACCCAAACAGTGTTTGACACACCAGGACTGGAGTTCGGAACCTCTGTCGTAAAGCAGCAGCCAACAGGGGCAGACACACCCACACCCACTGGCTCTATTAGCCAATGCCTCCTGGAGAGGCAGGACATGGGGCCCTGCGTGCATCTCCCAATACTAGCATTTGCATACCATAGCAATGCCACCCTAAACCTGGGAATATGGTACACAGCTATCAAAAGGTAGCTATGATTACTGGCAGATAGCATTTCCTACATTAAGCACAATTGGCTGATTGAGCTGCATCATAGCAACCTTTCCGATGTCTGTGGAGTGTGCCTCAGGTCTGTTGTCTGACAGAGTGACCCCAACAGTATTGCGTACCATAGCCATGCCTGCACTGTGCCCAGGACTGGTGTGGTGGCCAGGACTGCCAAACACCTCTATAGTAGCACAATGCTGGCATAGGTGTGGGAGTGTGTGTCTGTCTATCCAGTGTGTGGTGGCTGCAAACACCCTCAACAGCCCACACTGCCAGCACTGTTGCCAGTATTGGCCTCCCAATGTGCATAATGAGGAGCAAGGTACCATGGGTATAGCCCGGAAAGGGTAGCCTAGCCAGGATGCAGCTGCACAGGGCATAGGGCAATGGCTGGGACATTGTAGTGCCCGGCCACCACCTGCACAGACAGGGTAGCCACACCATGTTCTGCTGGGAGATCACTCTCACCCTGACTGAGCAATGCCCACGGCATGGCTAGGTTCCCCCATAGTGCTGTATAGCAAATTTTTCATGTGATATTTATGGGTTCCCTTTTGGGGTCTAGTCACTGACTTATCTGCTTGTTGTGTGTGTTGACATTCTGGTTCTGGGTGCATGTATTTCCACCAAGAACATGCACTATGGACTAGCTAACAGACTGTCTGCAGCTGGTATGTGTCTTGCTGGAACACCTTACAGGGTGCAGTGGTTGAAGGCTTGCTGCAGGAGAATATCAGATAGTGGTGGGGTGCAGCTTAGCATATCCAGGCCTAATGTCTGTCTGCTATTGCTTTATGGATGTGTGCAGAGCTGCATTGATTGCCCTATAGGGTGTCTGTTCCCCAGCAGGACTGGGGTTGATAGTCCCCTCTACTGCCACCATTGCAGGGAGGTAGAATGTGGATCTGTTGGTGGGAGACCCTGTGTCCCACCCGCAGCCCCAGAGGAAGAGGGAGAGGGAGGGAGTGGTACATAATACACCTATGGATCCATAAGGGCTAAACCTTGACTGAGAAATACAGATGTATCCAAGGTGTGTCTGCAGACACTACCTATCTCACACATTAGCACTGCTGGGGTCATGCAGCATGGACTATTTCTGCTGTGGACCTGGTGCTGGGCGCCCCACCTCACCCTCAGGGTGAGTACAGTACCTACACAATGTGACGGTGTGTAGCTACTCTGTGCCAGTGCCACACACGGTCAGTTCCCCCTACCAGGCTGGGGTGCTGTGGGGGTGCATACCCCATCTTGTGATCATCTGTAGACTGCTGATTTGCATGTGCAGTGCATCATGGGTATGGGTGGGTTAACCCTATCCTGGTGACCACAGCAGACTGTTTGTGTGGTGATGTGCAGTCCTTCTGCAGCCAGCCAGGGTTTTGCTAGCAGCTTTTGAGCTGTAGCCCACTGGTTGTTTCACTGCTTGTAGAGCCAGAGGTCATGGGTTCAAACCCACAGTGGGGTTATTTGATAGGGCTGTCCGTAGCATTGTCTATTTTTAATGTACATTAGTGCTGCCAGCAAAACAACCTCAGGGTACTGTAACCATAAGGTGCCTCACAGGGCGCCCTATAAGGCGCCTTATAGGGCACCCTATAAAGCGCCTTCTGAGGCACCTTATGGTTACAGTCCGTATAAGGTGCCTTATAATGTGCCCTATGGAGTGCCTTATAGGGTGCCTTATGCAGCACCTTAGGTTACGGCACGTGAGGGTGTGTTTGATGGCATCAATAATTAAAATGCCTCAGGAAACAATACCTACATGTCAAAGCTGATGCTTCAGCCAGCCTTATGCATTAGGCACACTGGGGGATCAAACTCATGACCCCTGTATCATCAGTCAGTGTATTCACCATTGTGCTGCACTTCTGTTTCTATGTTTGGGTGTCTGTGCGCCTAATTAAGATTACCGCACGGTAATGTGCTTAGCGGCGCTTTGCCCGATAATGTGCGCAGCAGCGCACGTTATTGCATGCTAATCCTGTTTTGCTACTTCAGACTGAAACACCCATTCCTTTTATGGCATCCTGCACACTACCGCCGCGCGCACGTTAAGAAGGTTTAGTAAACATACCCCTAAATACCTCAACATCAGTGTGCCTGAAAAGTGCTGGGATCATGACCCTAAAAGATTTACAGAAAATGAAGAGGTTATGATCACCTGGGATACTCCCATTTCGAATGATAAAAAGCTGGTTGCGAGGAAGCCGAATATAGTGGTAAAGGAGAAAAACACCAGAACAGCATTAGAGATGTAATTTCCAAGTGACTAATCTGTGAATCTCATTGAGAGAGAGAAAATCTTCAAGTACTAATAAATGCAGTCAGAGACCAAGAAAATGTGGCGGAAAGATATAGTTATTTCCCATCTTGTTGGCTGCCACAGGCTTAATTAAGAGGACTTTCCAGGCACTCCTAGCTAAATTACTCATACATGTAACATCTACCAAACTCCAGAGGGAGGCTCTCTTTGGCATGATGCAAGTACTACATGGAGCATTAGCAATAAATTTGAGAGACTGAGATCATATGCCACATACCCTGGCTTAAAACTGTCATGGTATACGCAAAACTCACCAATTTGGAGAAACTGCCCCGAAATCTACATTGACTTAGGAGTATCTTTACTAAACAGCGTTAACGTCACCGGCAGTAAGCGGAGTGCTAATGTTACCTACGCCATATAAGGCTATGGGCGGGTTTGGGCGGGCTGGCATAAAGGTAGCCATGGGCCATTTACCACATGGAACATGGTGCTCTGGCCACATACCGTACAGTAACGAAACAGCCGATGCCAAGGTGACAAGTAGCAAGGCACCAAAGGGGTATAAGGCGTCTCAACCTAAGGCACCCTGAGAGGTTAATGTGCCCCGAGGGACTAAGGTGTATGAAGTTAAGGTGCCCCAAGATTGATAGATGGACAGGTGGTAGTTGATAGACCTTTGCCAGCTGATATTTTAGTAGGTAAGTGGGATGTGAGCCACAGCTGAGGTCACACACTCTGCCCATTAGATGGCCTGGATTGAAAAGAGCATGCATAAAATAGCTCACACTGAATATATGCAAGGGTGCCTGGGGTTGGTCTGAACCCACACCCTTTTGGATGGTATGTGCACCAGCCCCTCTCCTCCTCCTCCTCCACTTTTGGCATCCTTCTTTAGTGATAAGATTTCCTCCCTAAGAGCATCTTTACCCTCTTGCCCCACTCCTATTCACTCCCCCCCTGTCGCCTCCCCCCCCTCCCGTTTCTGAACTCTCTCATACCTGGGCCACTTTCTCCTTGACCACTGCCCCCGAGCTCCATCGACTCATTTCCTCCTCCAGGAAAACCTCCTGTCCTCTTGATCCCATTCCCTTCTCCTGGCTACTTGCCCCCTCTCTAGTACTCCTTCCTTCTATCCTCACTATGTTCAATTCTAGCCTCTCCACAGGGACATTTCCCCACTTCTGGAAGCATGCTTTGATCCGTCCTATCCTCAAAAATCCTTCACTCAATCCCTTGGTCCCCGCCCACTACCGTCCTTTTCCAATCTCCCTTTTCTCTCTAAACTTTTAGAAAAAATTGTCTTTGCACAACTTTCACACCACCTTGACTCTATTAACTATCTTCACCCCCGTCAGTCAGGATTCCGTCAGGGTCACAGTGTTGAAACGGTTCTACTTGCGTTCACCAATGCAATGCATGCAGCTCACGATCATGGTGACATCTCGGTGGCAGTAGCCCTCGACCTCTTGGCTGCTTTCGACTTGGTCGACCACTCCCTTCTTCTTCTCCGCTTATGGGATGCGGGTCTCTGTAGTGTTGTTCATCACTGGCTTCACTCCTTTCTCTCCTCTCGGTCTTGCACAGTTCTTTCCTCTTCTTCTATCCCCCCCTCGAAATCACTTCACCTCCCATGTGGGGTCCCTCAGGGTTCTGTATTGGCCCCTCTTCTCTTCAATCTCTTTCTGGCCCCCCTTGCCCTTCTAATACAACAGTCTGGTATATCCGCCTTCTATTATGCAGACGACATAGTCTTGCTCCATCACACCTCCCCCTTCTGTCCGGACCTCTCTGCATTGAATTCTTGTCTTTCTGATGTGGCCAACTGGTTGACACAAAACAGTCTCCATCTTAATCTAGTCAAAACTATCGCAATTTGGTTTTCTCACGGTCGCCCACCAACCTCGATGGCCCCCTTTTTCCGGTACTCCCGTCTCTCTAGTTTCCACCTTCCGATATCTTGGTGTACATTTTGATTCTGACTTATCATTTCACGCTCACATTTCGCACATTACTAAGACCTCCTTTTTCTTTCTTCACCAAATTTGTGCGATTCGTCCCTTTCTCTCCCCTTCAGCCTTCACTACTCTGTTGCTATCTTTGGTTATGTCACGTGTGGACTTTTCCAACTCAGTATTCATTGGTCTCCCCAAATCCCAACTGTCTCGGCTTGAAAGGATTCAAAATACTGCAGCTCGCCTTGTTACTCACTCCACTCTCCAGGACCGCATAACACCTCTGCTCTTCCACCTTCACTGGTTACCTATTCCCTTCCGCACTCAATTCAAACTGCTTACATTGGTTCATAAAGCTCTCCACACCAGCACCCCACAATACTTAACGGATCTCATTACTTTTCACTCTCTCAAGCACACCCCTCGCTCCTTTCATCTCAATCGCCTTACCCTTTCTTCTCCTTCTTGCACCCACCTACAATCCACCCGTTCCTCTGCTTTCTTTTTTGCTGGCCCTGCTCTTTGGAATGCTCTCCCCTCCTCCCTCCATCTGGATATCCATCATGCCACCTTCAAACGAAATCTGAAGACTCATCTCTTTTCCCTGGCCTTCGACCTTCCCTCCCCTTTCGTGTAACCTCTTCTTTCCCCCACCTCTGTATCTCCCTCCCAGAACTATACCTTCTTATGTCCTGTCCCATCTCTCTTTTCTCTCCTACTTTCCTATCAGAGAATTGTAAATTTTCTTTTCTATCTCACTGGCCTTTGGCCTTTTCTTGATTTGTTTGTCGATTGTACACCGCCTTGATTGCTATAGAAAGGCAGTTTTTATCAAATGCAATAAACAGAAACAGAAACATAAAATGAACAGAAAAAAAAGAGAACCTGTGGGAATCAAACTGGCCCTCTGGGGTGTGCAAACACAGTGCATGAACAACTATGCTAAAGCTGCAAGGCAACTGCTATGGCAGGAATTACCAAGAAAGGGATCGTATGTATCTGGCAGCAATGTAGAAGAAGGTTGATAGATCCACATCACCCCTTTAGGGTGTGGCTGCGTGTCCTGTATATATGCAATGGAGGCCCAAACCAACACCCACAGTCAGGGTGCCGTCTCCCAAGCCTGCCCACTGTGTGGATTAAGCATCTGCTGCGTTCACATTACCAACACTCTCCAATGGGCCACAGCCGAAGCTGCACTCTCTGCCTGTCGGGTAGCCTGGATGGAGTGCATAATGGAGCACACACTAAATAGATACAAGGGAGCTTGGGGCTGTGCTGAAGCTTCACCCCTTTGCATAATATTTTCACCAGCCCAGAACAAAATGAACTGAAAACAACCTGTGGGAATTGAGCCAGATCCCTAGTGTGTCCAAACACAGTGCTCTAACCACTATGCTAATCTTGCATAGTAACTGCAAAGGAAATACTTTTCAGTAAAGGGAATGTATGTATGTATATTTGTAACTGCCTGCAATCTTTAAGCAGGTTTGCAGCTCATCCTGCTAATACATTTCAGGGAGGGGTGCAAAGAAGGTATGGTCAACATGATTATGCCGGAGCATACGTTGGGGAGTGTGGAGATGCAGCAAGTTAGAGAGGTATGCTTCCAACAAGTCCCATGTACATTCCCTGCTATGTCCACAGCTCATCTGTAGGACAGATCCTGTCTAGGAGCTGGATTATGTACATTGTGCAGTATGCCCCTCATTGCAGTCTTACAGTCTGCGGGCCTGATTCTCATGAGCGTGTGTGTAGACAGCATGTGGTGTATTATGAGCCAGCAACACACATTATCCATGCCATGCCCTATATCACATTCCTGCATTAGTGTAAGCCTGACAATCCAGCACATGCATACCCTGCAATAACAGAGGAGGTGTATAGATAGCCTCAGATGTGGTTTGCATGGTGTGTGTACAAGGAGGTATAAGTGGGGGCTCTCTGTCACTCGTCAACCTGGATGTCCAGTGCTGAATACATCATAGGCCATCTATGTCCCTGATAGGCCTCCCAGATGGGGATGTAATGCTACCAGCATCTTGCCCCAGGTGAACCTGGCTGTGGCATACTATTTGTGAACAACTTAAAAACAAGCCAGGAAGGGATGCAGGAGATGACATGCAGCTGAACCCTGCCCATAGTCTGCTATAATGTGGCTTTGGCAGCATGGCAATAACAATGTCATTTTCTGTGCTTGGATCTGTGGCCCATAATGGAGCTGCACAGAGATGGAGACACCACTCCATGCAATATTCTTCAGGCTGATGTCTTTTTCCATGGCGGTCTTGACCTGAAGCAGGGGAAAAAAAGTTTTTGTCTCCCCGAAACGTGTCACGTCGTCTTCCCGCTATTTCAATCAGCAGCCTTTTCACTGACTCAGCTAAGTAACGCATTCTATTGCTTTTATAATATAAGATTTAAGTCTTATTTAATAAAATGGATGGGCCACAACGGCACAAGGTGTGCTCCCTTCTGCTTGGTTGGCCTCTCCGACAAAAAAATAATTTTTGCTGAATATTTTTGATATATTAGGGGCTTTTTTTAGTCACCCAGGTTTTCAATATTTTGCTTGTTTTGGTTCACTTGGGGTTTGGTATTTGATTTGAGCTGTGTGAACATTTACATTTTAGCAAGGGATCTCTAAGTGAACCACAGGTCAGAAAACAGTATTTAAAGCTATGTTGGTGTATGATGTGTGTGGATATATGCACCTCACAGCTACCTCTGAGAAAGGACCAGTATACCTCCCCAATAGCTGGGACTCTGTGAACGTTTAAACACATTGTCTGGACATCAGCGGTGTGCACCTTTATATACATGTGCTGTATCACAGATGACTGAACCATGCAGAACATATTTGGCAAATCCTGCTTCTCACAGAAATGTCTGTTAGAAATATCTCCACACTGGCCATTGATGACATCGGTGATCCTGGACTGTCAGTGCGGCGATTGAGTTGGAGGGCATGCAATGAAGTGTCCTGCATCATCAGTAGAATTCGCATATCACAGATGGGACATGGTTGATGTTACAACATACTTCCAGTGAATGTGTGCACATGTATGGATGCTATGTGCAGAAATGTTTGGTTCCCAGATTTTAATCTAGGTGGTGCAAAGTGATGTGTCAGTGCATTGCATGACCGCCAACTGTCTAACCCTGATGTGAATGCTGTGGTCATATGTGGATCACTCCTGAAAATCAGGGTCTGCATACACAAATGAGAGAGAGCAGGAGTTAGCCAGGTAGGCCAAGATTAACTGGCTAACCGCCCAGACCTAATGCCAGAAAGATAGCTCGGGAAAATTAGTGCCAAGCTGCCATTCACAGATGACTATGTGTATTGCATAGAAAAAACATTGACACCCACCAACCATCTGCCCATGTCCTACCACATACCACCCCTACCACACCCTGATGGCAGTCACATAGCATATGGGCATGTTAGGGAGGTACACAGCATTGTAGAGGGCCAGCACCTGAGTAGGTGCTGTGCAAAAATCACCACAAAGCCATTTACACAGGTAATTAGGGCAGTTTCCTGTATAAATGGCCTCCAAAATCAGGAACACAATGTACAATGATGAGATGGAGGTAGTTATGAGAAGCACGTGTTGGCACAGTAACACAAAACAAATGTTTCTCATAGGTGCAGAGTCAGCAGAATACAATAGCTCTGGGTTGTCACAGTAGGCTGTACATCCATGAGGTGTACAGGTATGAGAATGTACATGCAATGCACAATCCAGGCTATTTGTCAAAATACAGATAGGCAGGAGGCGGAGCCAGCCGAAAACCAGCATGGCCGCATAAGAGTGACTCTCCCGGTTGAAGACACCTAATTTAGCCCCCATCGGTGATAACACCTCCCTGAACCGCGTCTTAGAGATTGTATATTGAGAGAGCATGTCGAGCGGCAAACAAACACGGCTGGAATTTGCGGGGCCGTCTTCTACGGGCTCTAAAAGATCTAAAACGGATCCCCTCTCACCGATAAAAATGGCGCCTGGTCAAGAATGGCCCGAGGGTATCAAAGAATTGCTTCTTGAGATCCGAGCGGTCAGAGCCCGAGTAGAAGCGAACGGAGACACCCTTGCTGAATTGCAGTCTGACATGAAAACCCTGGGCATGCAATTGCAGACACTTACAGTCAGGGTGGAGACGGCGGAAAACACGGCAGCGAAGCAAGCTGAACAGATCAAAACGCTTACTGCGGCGGCCCGGAAAATAGATTGGCTTGAACGCAATCTAGAAGACATGGGCAATAGGAGCCGCCGCAATAATATACGCATACTGGGCCTTCGTGAAGGAGTCGAGGGAGATGATCCGATTCGCTTTCTTGAGGATTTTCTGCCTACCCTGCTCAAACTTGATTTGAAGTTTCCGCTGGAAATCGAAAGAGCCCATCGCATCCCAACCACAGTGGCTCAACATAACACGAAGCCGAGACCAATGATCATGTGCATTCTGCGGCATCAACAAGTCCTGCAAATTTTCGAGGCTGCCAGGAAGCAGCAACCGCTTCAGCACGAGGGGCAGAAAGTAGCCTTTTATGCGGATTACTGCAAACATACGGTTGAGAAGAGAAGGCAATTCCTGGCCCTGCGACCGCGGCTCCAGCGCCTACAAGCGCGCTATGGCCTTTTCAATCCTGCGAGGTTCAAAGTCACATTAAACAACTCTACTAAATCATTTGATGACCCTGCAGTCTTACAACAATATATTGACGATCAGGAGGCACTGGCGATGCAACTTACTTGAGCCAGCCTACAGTTCTGCTCCTTTCTTCTTGAGTGCTGTTGCCTTGCTAAGGGCCAGGTCTGGCCTAGGGAATTTCCGTATCTGGAACCAGACCTGTATGGCAAAGAGTGTGCAGTGGGGGGTGAAGTGGCCGATGGGGGGTTTCATCATAATTATAATCATAGCTGTATCTCTCTTCTTTTTATTTGTTTCTCTTTTCTTTCTCATTCTAAGAGTCTTCAACCGGGCTGCGCTATGCTGTAATAGTGTTTTTGCTGTCTAGCCCTGTTTGTTTTTGTTGGGGGATTGAGGGAAATGGCTCTCTGGGGGGTTGCGTAGTTTTGACACCTTTTAATTTGGAGCTTAAGGCTGTTAATACTGTCAATATTTCTGGTTGTTATAGATATGGCTAAAACATTAAAGATATTGTCTTTAAATGTTAAAGGCATACACTCCCCACTGAAACGTAAAAAGATTATGACTTATTGCAAGCGTCAGAATCCAGACGCCATTTTTTTGCAAGAAACTCACTTGTCTCAGAAAGAGACCTCTAAGCTAGAGAGCAATGGGTATCAATTAGTGGGTTCCTCTCCTGCAGCCCATAAGAAAAATGGTGTAGCTACATTAGTTAAAGTCTCGTTAAGCTGTAAGATAATACACGCTAACAATGACACTGAGGGCAGATATGCGCAATCCTTGTTAATGATTGGAGGTGTGCAGATTTTACTCATCAATGTTTATGGGCCCAATAAGGAGGATCCTACTTTTTTTTGCAACTTGAATGAGAGCATACAGAGAGAAGGAGAACCCTTTATCATTCTGGGAGGCGATTTTAATCAAGTACGGGATCCTCTGATAGACCGGTGCCCTGGGAGAATAGAGCGCCCATCTCGGACGAGCTCGGCGCTCTCTGCCCTAATGGACACGTGTGAGCTAGTAGATATTTGGCGATTACTCCATCCGAGTGATAGGGATTACTCTTTTTTCTCTCCTGTACACAAGTCCTCGTCCCGTATTGATTTTTTCCTAATATCCAAGCTTCTAGTCTCAGATGGCTGCGTGGTGGAGATTCTTAGCGTAACAGTATCTGATCACGCAGCCATCACGGTTACCCTGGCGTTCCCAGATATTGAGAAGATTCCTCCCATTTGGTCCTTTAGTAGAGCCTGGCTGGCAGAACCTACATTTAAAGCGGAGGTAAAAGCGACTATTGCCTCTTACTTCAGCAAGAATGTTTTGGGAGAATCGTCTAGCTGGGCGTGGTGGGAAGCTTTCAAAGCCTCGTTGAGGGCCTCAATCACTAGCTATAAAATTAGGGAATCCAAGCGACGTAGAGCCCAGTTAACGGCCCTGGAAAGCCAGATCAAGGCAGGCGAGCGGCTGTGGCTCAAACAACCAGTACCTGGCCTTCTCCAGCGCTTACAGAGACTAAGATTCCAATACAATGAAACTCTCAGCTCTGATGTGGAGCAGGTAATGCTTCAACAGTCAGCCAGATATCACGTAGAACGGAATAGATCAGGGCGTTTGCTTGCCCAAGCCGCCAGCGGTCAGCGCCGAAGGACTAGGATTACGGTTATTGAAGATAGTCAAGCAGTCCGGCATACCGCTAGTCCCGAAATAGTAGAGGAATTTTCCAAATTTTATAGGACCTTATATTCATCTGAGACAAAGGCCGAACTAGGGGACTTCCGGCAATTTGTGGAGAAGTTAGATCATCCTGTCCTGTCAGAACAGCAAGCTGCGAACCTTGGAAAGCCCATTTCGGGTGCTGAAATTAGTGCAGCGATTAAGTCTATGCCTCAGGGGAAGGCTGCAGGACCAGATGGTATACCCGCTGAATTCTATGCCACATTTAGAGCTGAACTGCAGCCTTTCCTATTGCAATATTATGAAGAGTTAGGGGAGAGCCATGCACAAACAGGTTTATTCTCAGATGCAACTATAGCTGTCATTGAAAAGCCCGGAAGAGATCCTAGCAAAGTGGGGAACTATCGCCCCATTTCTCTCTTAAACGCTGACTATAAAATCTATGCAAGCGTTTTGGCAAAGCGACTGTCGACTCTCATGGGAACGATAATACATCCAGATCAGTGTGGTTTTATACCTGGGCGGTCCACGTCTGATAATGCCCGGTTGCTATGCAATCTTTTGGATAGAGCGGCGGTGGTAACTAGGCCATATGTAGCCCTCTCTCTTGATGCAGAGAAGGCCTTTGACCGTTTAGAGTGGCCTTTCCTATTTTTCATTCTAAATTGGTTTGGGCTTGGGGAGGGATTCATTAAAAAGGTGCAGGCCTTATATGCTAAAACATCTGCATGCATAGTGGCAAATGGGTTCCTGTCCCGTTCATTCTCTTTGCATAGAGGTACCCGGCAAGGCTGCCCCCTTTCCCCCTTGCTTTTCAATTTGGCAATGGAGCCGTTGCTCCTTGCGGTTCGGCAACATAGTGGTCTGGTTGGTATTGAAGGGGGAGCATCAGTGGTGAAGCTGTCGGCATATGCTGACGATTTGCTCCTTTTTGGACAGCCATCTGAAATCCCAATAATCCTGGACTTGATAGAGTCTTACTCTACTATATCTGGATATAAAATCAACTGGAACAAGTCAGTGGCTTTCCCGCTTAACAGGGTCTCTACGTCTGCTGAAATGGCTAGCTTTCCTTTTAGGTGGGAGGCCGATTGTATTAAATACTTAGGAGCTTGGTACTGTTCCTCAATGGAGACCATGATCCAAAAGAATGTAGAGGAGTTGGTACAGGTGATAAGAGGGAAGACTTTATCGTGGTCCATCCTTCATTTCTCATGGTGGGGCAGATTGGAGCTCATTAAAATGATTCTGGTGCCAAAAATTAATTATGTCATGAACATGCTCCCTGTCCCCCTACCGCGCAGCATATTTACCAGGTTGGAAAAACACCTCACTAGCTTTTTGTGGAAGGATGCCCAACCGCGCATTGCTCTTCGGAAGCTTAAAGCGGCTAGGGATGAGGGAGGTGTGCAGTTCCCGGATCTTTTCCTATACCACCAGGCTTCTTTGCTGAAACAAGGGGCTCTATGGTTGGGAAGGGCAACATTAGAGTCGTGCCCGACTTGGCTAGAGTTTGAAGCAGGACTGGCAGCTCCTTACCCTTTGGGATCAATGCTAGGGGCTCTGCAGCCCGAATGGCTGAATGCGGGTGGTGTCATTAGAGCGACGCAAGAAGCTTATTTAAACCTGGCCAGGCAGACGGGCGTAAGTAACTTACTTGTGGAAGACTCACCAATTTGGTGGAATCCACAGCTTCGAATCCGAGGCAAAATGTTCGCCTGGAAAGCCTGGCAAGCATGCGGAATCTGGTCGATCAGCCAGTTAGTGGGCGCGCAAGGTTGGAAGGATTTCGCTGTCTTGCAGTTGGATTATTCTCTCCCGTGCACCAATTATTTTAAATGGGTGCAGCTCAAGCATTGCCTTGTCAATTTTCAGGCTAAGATACAGCAAATGCCAGAGGAAAGTGAGCTGACGAGACGGCTCTGGAGCACGATTGGACAGCAAGGTGCGCTTTCTAAACTATATGCGTTCCTTAGGGACAGTGCCCCAAAGGGGTTGATTGGGCTGAAAGGAGTGTGGGAATCTGACATGGCTGGCCCAGTCCCTATAGGTACCTGGAAATTGCTATGGGGCCCTGTAACCAGAGTTTCCCGATCGGCAGCAATCACACAAGCACTTTATTTTTTTCTCCACAGGGCTTTTATAACCCCAGTGAGGCTGGCCAAATGGGACAAAGAGGCCTCAGGCAAATGTTGGTCCTGCCAGACCGGAACAGGCACATACTCTCATATGTTCTTTGATTGTCCCTACATTAAAAACTACTTGGCTCAAGTTTGGGAGAGAATCTGTCATATTTTGAAGCTATCCTGCAATCTCACATGGAGTATACTATTCTTGCGCTCCCTGGCACCGAGATTGTCCATAAGGAGTGGGGAAGGTTTCCTATTGAATTTTTTGCTGGCTATTGCGATTAAGCAGATCCTGGCCAATTGGAAATCTTTCCCTAAGCTTACTTTTGCACACTGGTGGAACTCGGTCTGTCAGTATTCTAAATATGAGAAATTGTATTGTAAATTATATCGTCCGAATGATGTTGAGTTACTCACTAAGCGATGGGAGTTGTTAGACCAATATATTGTATGCTCCAAAGTAACGCTGTAAATACCATCTTTAGTGGTGGATGCCTTGTTGAGGCCGCTGTCTTTGGGTCACTGCTGTAGTGACCCAGACTTGCGGTTGGTTAATGCCCAGAGAGCCGGGAGGAGGGAGGGCTGGGTGGAATTTTGGGGTTTTTGTATAGTAGTAGCTTTATTGTTATTATATTATCCTTGACTGTAGATTTTGTGTTTCTTTCTTTCTGTTTGTTTTCTTTTTGAAATTATAAATAAAGAATTAAAAAAAAAAAATACAGATAGGCACATCAGAAAATGGCCCTTGCCATGTGTGTGGCACATTGACATGAGAGACATTTTTAAAACAAAGTTACATTCTTTTTGGTGCTTTAGTTTAAAAGGAGAAATATTTTCTTTAGTGGGGTAGCTTTAAAACTTTGCTTTAGTATCTTTCTCAGCTCTTTGAAGCTACTGACACCTAATCAGGAGTTAGTGGGCCTGATTAGCCTGTGAAAGAACTGAGAGCAGCTGAGGCCTGCATAAAAGGCTTCAGAGCCCTGCACTGTTGAGGCATTCCTAACATGGGCTATACAGGTCATGAGAGGTGTAACCAGCAGATCTGCTGCCCAGAACATGCTGCGGATAACACATGATGACCACATCACATGTTCAGATACCCGCAGAGGCTCAAATAACTTTCAAATAGAACAGGAGCCTGGAATTCTGATCTAAACCTCATGGCTGCATGGTCCCACAAATCACATAGTCAAAAGAAATTGCATACACATGTCACTGGAGAACACAAACAGGGCATGTACATCAGTCTGGAAACAGTGACATGCTGAGATTGCAGCTATAGGAACCAGACTTTGCAGAGCCCCACAACACAAATAAAAATGAAACAAGGTAGTATTGTGTGCAGTTGTAATGTAGCTACAGAAAGGCATGAATGCCATGGCTGTGCTTTGATGTGCCATAGCAGAAACACCAGTGTGTAGCATGTCAGAGAAAAAAAACAGTATTCCCGCAGTAGTCCATGTGTTGTTCGCAGCATGAGATACCCAGAAATAAAGATGCCACACAAAACCACCTGTGACCCTGCCCTATCTGTGTTAGTGGTCATGCACCCCAGATCACATTAACAGTATGTGTATAGTAGATAGAAAAATACCCACCCAGCAGGACACAGTCCTCATACTGTCCATTCTCAAACTGTTGGAATAGTGCTGAGTGATGCAGGATATAGGAGTCATGGGTGGACCCTGGAAACCTAGGAAGCACATTAGAATATGCATATTTACATCACATACAACCTGCACATTCAGGGAATGGTAGGGTCCACCAGTAAACCAGAGCCATCACATAGAGAACCTCTGGACTCTGGAAAAGTCACTTACTTATCAGAGGAGAACTCTTGTATAGCCCTCCTAAAGACTTTGATATTTTCATGGCATGCGACATGCTCCACAATTTGGCTCAAAGACACAAACTACTCATTCCTAAAAGAGAAGAGGTCGAAGACCCAGACCTAGAGGAGGAAGATGAACCAGCTACAGAAGAAGAATTAGCCCATTCTCACCAGTTTGGTCTGACAACATTTTCAATGAAGGTATGAAAATGTATTTGCATTAAGTGAGAATACAATGCTTATAGTTTCTCTTCCCCTACTTTTTCCTTTTTTCCATGCCCTCCCTCTACCCTCTGGAAACTGCAGCTGCTATGGTGCTGGACTGAGATCTACTGGTTTCAGAAAGGTTCTGTGACTTATCCAGCAGCCATGCATACCCATGAAAATCTGGATAATCTCGGGGGCCCTGAAGTCAACTGGAGTGATCTTCCACTTGGTGTGCTGGTGGAGGGTCATCAGAGTTGGCCACAGGCACAGTGTTCAATGTGTCTAAGGAGCTGTCTGCCAATGACTTGGAGTTTGGGTGCCTCACAGGATGTCATGGTGGAAAGGCAGAAGTGCATCTTCTCAGCAGTGATGTTCCTAGAGCCAGCAGGGTGCTGGCAGGGTCCTTCTAGCTGCAGATCTTTATGCAAATCTCTCATCTTCTGCCTCAGGACTACCACCTTATGTGACAAAAACTATATGGGGCATGTTTACTAAACATTCCTAACGTGCGGGGCCGTGGTAGTGTGCCTGTGCCATATAAGGAGTGGGCGGATCAGGCTGAAAAAGGAAAAAAAATGACCGTACGTGTGCGTGTCGCGTTAATGTGCGGGGCCCACATTAGCGCGTGGGAAGGCTAAGTGGGGCGCAGCTGGGCACATATAGGAACAGAGCAGTAGCACAACGGTGAAGACAATAACCAATGGTGCAGGGGCCATGGGTTCAATCCCCCAGTGTGCGCAACCCAAAAAGGCTGGCTGAGGCACCACCTTGAATGTGAAAAAGTGTGTCAGGAGGCAAATTAATTTTGTACGGCATAAGGCGGCGCACTGTTCATTTTGGGCGGCATAAGGCGGCGCACTGTTCATTTTTGGCAGCATAAGGAGGCGCACTGTTCATTTTGGGCGGCATAAGGCGGCGCACTGTTCATTTTGGGTGGCACAAGATGGCGCGCTGATGGGCACAAGGCGGCGCGCTGATGCTAAAGCAAAGGAACACAACCACAGCACAATGGTTACGACACTGACCAATGGTACAAGGGCCACAGGTTCAATCCCTCACAGTACCCTGTGAAAAAGGGTAGCTGAGGCAGTATGTTTTGTGCTGTAGGAGGCTTATTAATTTTATTTTGTGATAACTACTAGCAAACCCACTCTCACAGCATGTTAACATAAAGCGGCCTATAAGGCACATGTTACAGTGCACCGTCCGCCAAGGCACCCTAGAATGTCCCCTATAGGGCAGCATGTATGCTGCGACACAGGATAATGTATAGTGCACCCTATATGGATGGCAACCATAAAGTGCCCTATAGGGCGCCCCATAAAGCACCCGCAGGGGCACCTTATGGGTACAGTACGCTGAGGGTGTAATTGCTGGCATCAACATATGTACAGTAAATTAAAATAAAAGCTTTGGACACCCCTATCACAGAACCCCACTGTGGGTTTGAACCCATGACCTCTGGCTGCACAGGCAGTGTCATAACCATTGTGCTACAGCTCTAAGCAAGCCCTGGCTGGCTGCAGATAGCCTGCACGTCACCTCACAGACAGTCTGCTGTTGTAAACAGGATAGGGTTAGGCCACCCGTACCCATGATGCACTGCAAATGCAAATCAGCTGTCCACAGATGCACACAGGATGGGAAATGCACCCCTAAAGCTCCCCGGCCTGGTAGGGGGACGTGTCCGTGTGCACCCACACAGCACCTTGGCCTGGTAGGGTGTTCTGAGTGGGTGGACAAACGGCAAAGAGTAGCTAAACAACATCACATTGTGCGGTAACTGTGCTCACCCTGAGTGTGTGATGTTGCGCCCAGGACCAGGTCCACAACACCTTGCATGGCTGAATGCGGCCATGCCAGAGCTCCAAAGCAGCAAGAATCTGTGAAATAGGTAGGTGCTGCATAAACAGCTTGGAGATCTCTGTCTGCCTCAGTCAGTGGGACCTCCCCCCCCCCCCCATGGCAGCAGAGTGGACCATCAACCCCAGTCCTGCTGGGGAAACAGACACCCTAAAGGGCAGTCCAAGCAGCTCCACACACATCCATAACACAATATCAGACAGACATTAGGCCTGGATATTCACAGATGCACCCCACCACCATCTGATATTCTCCTGCAGCAAGCCATCAGCCACTGCACCTTGCAAGGCACTCCATCAAGACACATACCATCTGTGCACAGTCTGCTGGTTGGTCCTGATGAAAATGCATGCACCCACAACTGGGGTGGCAGCACACACAAGCAGATAAGTCAGTGAAGAGGCCCCAACAGGAAACCTATATATATCACATGAGAGAAACACAATATAGCACTATGGGGGTGCCTAGCCATGCTGCCATCACTGCACACTCAGGGTGAGAATGATCCCCCAGCAGCACATACAGAGGTCACCCTGTCTGTGTAGGTGGTGGCCGGCCACTACCATGTCCCTGCCAGTGCCCTGTGCAGCTGCATCCTGGTCAGCCCACCCTGTCTGGGATGTACCCATGGTCCCTTGCTACTCATTATGCACATTGGCAGGCCAATACTGGCAACAGTGCTGGCAGTGTGGGCTGTGGAAGGGGCTTGCAGCCAACACCCACTGTATAGACAGACACACACTTCCACACCTATGCCATCATGGTGCTACTATTGTGGAGGTAATTAGCATTGCCCACCAAAGCGGTCCTGGGCACACCAAGGCATGGATATGGTACGCAGTACTGCTGGGGGTCACTCCCCAGGGTGGTAAACACCGTCAGAGGCCAGGCCTGGAGCACGCACCGCAAACACCTCACAGATTGTTCGGATGGGGTCAACTAGCAGTATGTGCGTAACGTATGGATATCTATCTGCCAGTACTCCTAGCAAACGTCTCAGAGCTGTGTACCGTATACCTCAGGTGTAGGGTGACATTGCTAAGGTATGCAGGTGCTAGTATTGGGAGATGCACACAGGGGCCACTGTTCTGCCTCTCCAGGAGACATTGGCCAATGGGGCCTGTGGGTGTGGGTGTGGGTGTGTCTGGCCCTGTTGGCTGCTGCTTTACAGCAGAGATTCCCAACTCCAGTCCAGGTTTGCATCACACTGTTCGGGTTTTCCTGCTGTCCCTCATGAATATGCATGAGCTACATCTACATGCCATGGGGGTGGTGCATAGATATACAGCACAGGCATTTGTATGAGTGGCAGCATGGAACCTGACTGGTGTGTGGCCCACCAGAACTGCATTTGGAAGATTCTGCTCTAGGTACTGCCCCTGTTCATGGTGTCTGTGCTCAGTGGGGTAAAACATAGACGTAGTACCATTGCATATGTCCTCGCCACGAAAGGTGTGTCCTTACTATCACTGTTTAGTTGTGGGAAAAATATGTGGGCAGGATTGGTGGTAGCCCCAGCTGGGCTTTGATCCTGTGACCTTCTGTTCTTGCATGCACTGTCTGTGTGCACTGCACCACCGTGTAGCCACAGATTGGCTGGATTCCCTGGAACATCCATGACTGTGGATCCGGCAGGGCCTGTCTATTGCAGTGGACTGTGCCAGCCTGCACATGGCTAGGCCTCTGTCTTCTGTGGCTAGCAGCCACTGCCCCCTGCACCACATGTACTCGTCTGCCAACATGCTGGCATGAGCTTCTCTCAGAAAAAGCAGATGACATGATTGCAATGTGGCAGTACGGGACTGCATTTGGGGGACTTGGCTGTAGGTAATGCCCATTGTTGTGGTGTGTGTGCGGTGTTGGGTAAAATATGGGTGTTTTCCCCATGCTTATGTTCCCTGCAATACAGGGGTGTCTGTGCTATCTTTGTTTAGTGGTGGGTAAGATATAGGGACTGGGCTGGCAAGTGCCCCAGCTGGGATTTGAACCTCTGACCCTCTGGTCTTAGAGGTACTGGCTCTGTCTGCTGCACCACACTCTGCCCACAGAAATGTTGCAGCCCCTGGAGGTAGTAAACCTGGCAGGATGGAGTCGCAAACCCTGCTCTACACATTTTTACTGTGGGCACATGCACCCTGTCTGGTGACAAAAGTGCACATAAACCCCGGAAATGACCATGGGAAATGGGAGACACAATATCACCACGCTGGGCAACAGTGATATTAATGGGCAACCATAGAAACCACTCCCAGGAAAGCTCCAACAAAAAGGAAATGTTTTTTGGAAGAGTCTCCGCTCCGTACACCTTTCCAAAAATCATTTCTTTTTGTTGGAGCTTTCCTGGGTGTGTTGTTTAGTTTTGCCCATTACTATAACTGTTCCCCAGCTGAATTCCTATTTTTACAATTTTTGTTGTGGTCCTTTTCTATGTTTAATTCCACTTTTGGGCTGTGCACATGTATCACACTGCTCACGTTTTGCAGGTTTCCCCGGTTTTGCTGTACATTGCTGACGGAAATGGTTTCTCTTCCCTTTAAATGCATTCTACAGCGAGTGATTCACTCGCGCTATTTTTCCTTTGAAATTCAGTCCCGATAATGTGCGGGGCGCCTCTCCCCTCCCCTTCCCTGCCCATTAACCCCTTCTCTCCACCCCTCCGGGGCCTTCCTCCGCCCTCCGTTAGCCTTTCCACGCCTCTAGCGGACATTTGCGGGCCCGTACTTGTGCGGCACCCGTTAGTGTGACGCGCAAGGGTGCGGGGGTTCCTCGCACATTTGCGGGGCGCTTAAGCGCTCTTAAATACGCTTTTAGTGCGCTATTTTGCGGCTGCGCACATTGGCGGTTTTTAGTAAACATGCCCCTATGTCTCATAAATCTGCATCTCTCTAACTTCTAACTTCTTCTCTTGCAGCTCGACCTTACATTTTGCCAATGCCACCAGTCATTCTTGGAGTTGAAGCTTGTGTTTCCCAACCATTCTCTGTTGATAACTCATCCTCTTGCAACTTTAACATGCCATGGACAGTTAGCACTAAATTCTGGTCATGCTAAGGGTCATGGCCCTGCTCTAATGTGTTTCCCAGTGTGTCTTCAGTGTAAACCAGATCTCATGCTGATCACTAACACCCTTTAGTAAAAGGGCCCTTTAAGCACATTTGAGCTATTATAAAATACTAGCACAAATCTTGCATAATCATACCTAGACTGAAGGTGCAGACATTACCCCTCATCGAGAGCAGACATAAATGTCAGTGCATATTTTATATGCACACATGTATATTTGATCAAATAGATGCGTAAATCTCAACTTTGCCTATATTCAATCCAAACTGTTTTCCTGAGCATGCCTACTCAATAAGTGCACAGCTGCTTACACCACTGCCACTTTTAGGTATGACTTAACTTTATAAAAGTCCTTTTATGCACCTTAAAGTGCATTCAAGGCAGAAAAGTGGTTTATACATTTATCTCCTAAGTGTTCCTGTCGTCAGCAATGCAAAATCACTGTGTCCAGTTCAGGACCACTGTCATATATAAGGACTAATGAATGCCTTGAAGTAGAACCCACCCCTATCCCTTTTGTAAAAAAAAATTGTAGTGACTTCAGATACTCCTCAACACTTTCCATCTTCCCCCAACACCTACTCTGATTTCTTAAAAAAATAGGCTATTATCCCCCATCTACATCATTTCCTCACAGCAATCAAGGTATCCCTGGTGTCTAATTGGGGACAGGAGAAATCCCCCATAACTCCTGCCCTAGTGACTTTCTTTTCAAAAACTGGTGACTGCAAGGTCCCTAGCAGTAGTCCTGTAGTACTACTTCTAGAAATCAGCTCTCTATTTCACAGCCTGGCCCATAATGGTGGTGCTGTGAGGATACTAAGGGCCTGCCAGATGCAATTTTTGAAAATGAAAGTGCTGGGGCAGGAGTGACTTAAGATTTTTCTTTCTTCCAGAACTGGGAGATACTCAAGTAGGTGCCAGAAAGGGTTGGGGGTCCATACTAAATTGTAAAACGATCAGGGACTAGGATCAGCCTAATTTTTAAAAAAAGTAATTAGGACTGAAGGATGAACATAAGGACATAAGATATGCCATACTGGGTCAGACCAAAGTTCATCAAGCCCAGTATCCTGTTTCCAACAGTGGCCAATCTAGGTCACAAGTACCTAGCAGTTTCCCCAGAAGACACAGGTTCCACAAGGCTTGTATTGGGACATGCACGCATGCACATACACACACAGATAAAGCCGATCAGCAAGTTGTACAGTAGAACGAATAATGGTGCATTGCACAGTTTGGGAGTGATGGAATGACAGATATGTTATGGCACTTGAACAACATTGCAGTGAGTAACCAATAGTAATTGCAATGAACAGCTATGAAAAAATTCAGCCAGCACCGTTGGCAGAGTAAGAGAGAGCCGTTTTGATCCACATCATGTGAAATGAATATGACTCCATGAAACCATGGAACATTTGAATAATAGCGAAATGAAAGTGGAGAGCCTTCATGCACTTTACTATGAGGCAAGAAGTGTTTTGAATTCATGAAAAAACTAAAAAAATACTGAATAAAAGAAATAAAAGGATATTAGACATTATATGATATGGACATTATAGGGCGTGTAAAGAACTGATGACTGAAAACGGGGAGCAGGTAATGCAAGACAATTGCAAAATCCTGCATGGCTCAATTCTATTGGTTCCTACCACCTTGTTTCTATATTCTGGTTATACGGATGTGTATGTCTCATATTTGGTGAAAGCTGCATGGAGGTTTCTCTATTTGATTAGTTAGGGGAGAGGGATTTGCTTAGAGTTATTAGCACTTTCTTTCTCAGAAAGGGTTTTTAGTAGTCTTTTGAGGTATTTTGCTAATTTTCCATGAATAACACAAGTTGCACTATTCTTTTGCATAATAATGAGCTGAGCTGCTAGGTATGCTTTTGCATGCCTTGCAGCTCATTATTATTTAAGGTGTGTTGGGATAAAAATGTTTGCATTGAGCTATGTTATTGGCAAATAATTCACACTATTGCCACTTAATGCACTTTATTTGGCCAATGATGTGTGCATTACTATCATAATGAAGCTTCGCAAGTAGATCCTTGAAACCCCTAAATTTTGATGCTCAACAACCTCTGAATATCAGGCTCTATATTATTCACAAAGAATATGTTAAAATAGATGAGTTAACTGAAACTACACTTATAGCTAGATAAAAGCCATAAAATGTGCTCAAAAGGAAGCCACCATTTAATTGAAATTCACCTGCAAGAGGAAATATGAACTAATAAATCTACTTTTCCATTAACACAACTTCAAGTAAAGATATGACAATACTGCTTTTAAGAAATGAAGAACATAATTAGAAAATCTAATTAAATGTAATAATTAAAGAACATAGAATACTGTTCAGTGTTCCTTTGGGCTTGAAAGGTCGAATTCACAGTGATGACTGAGTCATGAAGAGCTCTATTTTATTTTCAAAATAATAAAATGTTTAAAATGTATTATTTAATGATTTTGAATATATTGTAAGTCAGCCAGCAAAGAAGACTATCTTTCAAGAATGTAGGCTATACTTTCCACCAAAAACAAGAATTGTAAAATCAATGCAAATTTGCAAGCTGATCGCATAAGGAGATGATACAATAATTCATTTTGATTTATGATGATAGGACTCCCTTTCCTAAAAGCTGCTTTTGTTTGCCAGTGTTTATGCAACTTAGGTATGCGTGGTTTAAAAAATGTGAAAGAAAGGGCAGCATATTACATTTGTGTCTAATTTTCAAGGATAAAACTTCTTTCATCAAGCAAGTGCAAAGCGAGCTAAAAACAATGTTGCCTGAATATGCAAATAAACTTGAAAAACAGCAGTTTTTGTTTTAAATCCTGCTGAAGGACAAAGAAAGAAAAATGAGCCTTCTTCTAAAGCTAAGAGGAAAGTGAAGGAGGCAAGCCCTGGATTTTTTAACATTTATTATTATTTTTCAACTTTATTTTCAGAACTTCTCTGAAATATGAGCAGGCATTGCCTTCATATCTGTTAGTTATACCGTTAAATGGCTTATAAATCACATTTTTTAAACCATTCTTTTGCTCTCTCTTATACTGTCTGTAGTAACTGCTTATAAATGCATCTTCTCTCTTCAAATATGTCTTCCCTTTCAGAGCTTCCATTTAGAAATTCGGAACAGGACAGGAGAGTCCAGGAATTAGATTTGTCTCAACACTAAATCACCAGGGAAACCTTTGATAAGTGCTGGGGGGATCAAGGCAGTTGTGGGATTCAGCTGGTTTACCCCGTTTCGGCGGAATCTGTCTCTAGAATTTCCTAAGTTTGCCGAACCGCTCAGCAACACCCGGCAGGATTTGAATATTTAAAAGAGCCTCGGCACGTTCAAGACCATGGCCATACTCGCTCCTTCCTGCCTTTCACACCTGCGCAGTATGCCTTCTGCTGAAGTGGAGTGGGGAGGAGGTGTGCTTCCAGAGTGCAAGGGTGAACTGTTCTGGCCGCTAGAAAATCTGTGTCCATTGCGGCAGCTGCAATCATGGTATCCATTATGGAAGGCAATGTAAAGCAACCAGGCAGTAGGTGACACCCCCTGTGGGGTTCTCACACCCACACCGGTTCCCGCGTCATCTCTCAGATATGAGCTCCAACTTTGGGAGATCCTGCAGCAACCAGCAAACTTCCTGGGCTAGCACCAACACACAGCTTGTTTCAAGGATCTTTGCCAGGTATCTCTTCCATCACCTGGAGTTGTCTGTACCATTTGCTTTTTTATTATAGGTTTTGCTTGTAAGCATTTTTAAGCTGGGTGTTTGATTCAAAACATTTCACTTTTGTTTTTATGGGTCTACCATTAACAGATTCACCGGATCTTCTGAATTTGTAACTTTTTATTTATAACACCATTTACAGTTTATTTGGATACGTGTAGTCCGGTACAGTTTATGTCAAAATTTCTATAAATTCCCTGTTTACTTTTTGCAACATCTAATTAACATGTCCAGGTTAGACGTGCTATTTAAACATAATCAGAACACCGCCATGCAGGAGTTGCATGTTTTCCGGCGAGATGTACAATGCCATATTCCGGTGTGCGGTTACACGTCTAACCTTGCATGTTTGGAATCGCATCTATGTTTCGGACGTACACATTTTAGACGTATACATCAGCTCTGCATGTCTTGATCAGAATAGGGCCCTTTGTGTCCAGCCTCTGCTCTCCATCCCTACCCTGTGTTCAGCCTCTGTTCACCATCCCCTATACCCCAATCCCATGTCTAGCATCTGTGTCTTCCCCTATGGCCCCTACCCGATGTTCAGTCTTTACTATCCATCCCTCAATCCCATGTCCACCTTCTCTCCACCCCCTAAGCCACCATTCCATGTCCAGTATCTTCCCTCTGCTTCTTCACTTCTCCACCCTGTATCAACTATCTTCCTCACCCATGTCCAGCCTCTGCTCTGAACCTCATGTCCAAAATCTGCCTTCCGTCCCTCTACCCCACTTTGTATCCACCATGTGTCGTCTATCCTATTATATCCCCCACCCTGTGCCTTCTGTCTATCCCTCCACTATATGTCCAGTATCTGTCATCCACCCCCTATCAGTGTCCTGTTTCTCCCTCCCAGCCATTCCCCCAATCTCCATTTGTGTCCTCCATCTCCCTTCCAGCCTCCCCCCATCCCACTTTGTGTCCTGCATCTTCTTTCCAGCCATTCTCTCCCCGCCCCCCTCCTTGCTGCTGTTGTCACTTTTCCTATCATTGCAGTGGTGGCAGACCTTAAACTTGAAACACTAAAAAAATAAAGCACAGGTCTTTGTGACTCCGCGCTTTGCATCATTTGCATCAGGGGTGGCAGGCATTTGTAGGCCTTCCAAGCACAGAGTTGCAAAGACCCACACTTTTTTTTTGAGTGTTTCAAATCTAAGGTCTGCCGTATCTACAATCATAGGAAAATCAGCAGTGGTGGTGGTAGCAGCAGTGGTGGTGGGATGCTGCCGCTGTCATTATCATTTACTTTCTTCTTTTTTTATGCAGTGTGTGGTGGCTACCACTGGCCTGTTTTTTTTTTGTTGTTTTTTTTTTGGGGGGGGGGCATTTTTGCCACTCCCAAAATTTGCTGTCTGAGGCAGCCGCCTCATCCTGCCTCATGATAGAACTGCCCCTGCAGATAAAGACCAGTATGGTCCATCTAGTCTGCCCAGTAAGATGGCTAAAGTAGGTGTTTCCACTGCTCCATGCAGGTCAGCCCAATCTATGCCTTTGTTTAGGGTTGTACCCGCCGCTCTGTGCAGGTCACCTTTCTCTATTTGTTGAAGTGTAAAAAATAGTTACGTTTATTTTGATTTTATCCTCTTGCTAAAAAGGAGTCCACTATGTCTGTCCCATGCCATTTTGAATTTTCTCACTGTATTTGCCCCCACCACCTCCATCGAGAGGGCATTCCAAATAGCCACCACCTTTTTCAGTGAAAAAGTATTTCCTGATGTTGCTTTTAAGCTTACCTCCATGTAGCTTGATTTCATGCTTTTCAGTTTACCCCTTGAAGCTTCATGTTATGTCCTCTAGTTTTGCAGCTTCCCCGTCTTTGAAAAAGGCTTGTTTGTTCATTAATACTCTTTAAGTTTTAAAAGGTCTGTATCATATCTCCCCTGTCCCTCCTCTCCTCATACATTGCATTGACAGACTTCTTGTCAGAGATGACCAATGCAAGCACAACAAAAATGTTCTCCTGCTGCTGTGAATGTTTTGCTGTAAGGTATGTCAGGACAAACATATTGCTTTCTACTTGCTGTTGTAACATCTCTGAATGCACTTTGCAGTGTTCTAGTCATGCAAAGGATTAGCTTATATGATCTATTTTGCATCAACACATCTGTATCATTTGGTTTCATGGGTAGTTTGATGAGTACCACACCATCAATGTGAGGAGCAGCTTCAAAGTTGCACGTTTTAACTGATGAGGGGTGGCCCCACGGAGATAAGCAACATTGGATATGTACATATTTTTGGAATTCGCCGAGAGCAGGGACATCCTACCCGTGTCTCAGGGTTTGTGTGTGCTGCGCCAGAAACATCTATGTACTCAGTTTCAGAAGCACAGATGCGTCTACACCTGTGTTTGCAGAACTGGGTTTAAATTGGGCCTGTCTTTGATTGTGTTCATGCCCACAGGCCAGACACGCATGTTATGGAATTAGGCTCTATGTGTGTTAGGAAGACTATATAGGAAAATTCAGTGCTGGGGTACGGGGGTGAAGGGATGGAGAGTGGAATTTAAGTGCCTCAGGCCAGTAGACGTTGTCTGAATTGACTACAAATACACATTTCTGATTAATAGACCAGGCAAGAAATATAGAGAGCTAGATTTTCCAAAGTTTATAATCAAACAGTTAGTTGCTTGCAACTAGATTGTAGAACAGGAAGGCTATAAACAGGTAGGAATTAACAGTTCTTTTCTCTTTGAAGGAAGAAAGACAAAGCATTTTTTTTCATTGCTATTATAGAGCCACTCAGAAACACAAAATTGACTAAGCAATATTATGAAAGGTCAATACAGATTGAAAGAATCAATCGACATTTATAGCAAAACCAGCCAAGCAGTGAAGTATCTGCAAAAGAAGCTAGAAAATTTTTATCTTTGCATATTCTCTTCCTGCAGTGAACTTAGCTCCAAAGGTGTGCCAGAAACTACTTCCTACCTGCTTTCTAAACCAATATCAGTTGCTGTGTGTACTAACCACTCCCCTAAGAAGAGACTTGCTTAAGATAGAACAAACAAAACTTTATTTCAACTTGTATTAAAAAAAAAATAGTATTCTATGGAAAAGATCCTACAAATTAGGAACATTTACTTCACTTTCAAGCAAGAAGAGACACTGCAAATTTGAAAGCAAATATTTTCATTCCAAAAAAGTAAACAGTTCCCCAGGCCAGTAGACCTTGTCTGAATTGAGGGTAAGTCCACTTGAGGAAACAGCCAAGAGAGCAGTCCATGTAAATTTCTTGCATTAGTAAGTGATGAAAAACCTCCAACCTCAAGTATGTTTTGCAGTGAAAAGGGCAACTTCATGGAGGGTTTATTAGGTAGAAGGCCTCTCTTCACAAGGTGCTCCTATAAAATCCATAATGTTGAAGATATAGGATACAGAAAATTATTGGTTGCTGCCATCACTTTGTCTTCACTCCGCACCTTCATTATCTGGATAGTGGCAGGCAAGTGAGATGTATTTTTAGTCTGGTAGTATCCATACATTGTTTCAAAATTTATAGATAACAGACTTGTATATTTACTGGCCACTATCATGTTAGGCAGTTGTGGCTACATTGGTCTGGTTCTGCCCTGTGAACAGTTAGGTAGGCTCTTGTTACAAGTGTACAGTACTTGATAACTGCAGTCTTTTGTATTATTAGTAACATTTTAAGTGGTTATAAAGATTTCAAGTCACCTAAAATGCTGGGGCCCTAGTTTTAACCAGATTGAGCAAGTTGAAAAGTGTTTGGTCCTGTTATAGTTACTCTAGTTTTCCTAAATAGGAATGAGTCTAGTTTAAATTGCTGACTTCAATGTTTAAGGTCCGTAGAATTAGTTGACCTAGGTATCTACGAGAATAGTTGATGTAGTATCAATCGTCATGAACACTGAGGTCAAGTCAGGGTCGTTTGCTCAAAGTTCTAACTTGTTTCTAAGATTATCTAAAATTCTGGAAGGCTATGGCTGTCAGTGATAGCTCTGGTTTAATCGAATAGAGCAAAGAAGTGAATTTCATTATATTTTGCAATAAATTAAAAGCTTTCTTGTTCCCAATATAGAGACATCTATCGGGGATAGAACTGTTAAGGTTTTTCGTAATATAAGGGTTCTTTCTAATCTGATCGTTTTCTTTGTTTGGGATAATCTATTCAATGGTATAGATATATTGGTTTTGTATTTAATTTATTTTGTACGCTGTATTTTATTGATTTCATTGCAAACTGCATTGAATGAGAATTTAGGTTTTGTAGTATATGTCATTTAAATCAATACATGAAATAGCATGGATGCCTCACAGGTGCGAGAGGCTAATGTTTAAAGGCAAGCAGTCAGATTCAACTTTAGTCCAGTGGGAAAAAACAATGAAAAACTAGTTCCCTATCAGGTAGTAAATGGGCACAACAGAGAGGCCTAGCAATTAGATATTTAAGCAAGTGTGGGACAAGGGGCAGGCATTCCAACGATTGATTCCTGCCTACCTACCCCAGGCAGGGTTCATGGGGAACAAGGTTACATCATGGCAGTGGGAAAATCACTGACAATTAAAAAGGAGTAGAGACATGGCTATTTTTCTTCTAAATAATGAAAGATGTCATGCTTATTTTTATTTTATTTAGACAGTTTTGTATACCGCCTTATCCTTCAATCAAAGCGGTCACAACACAATTGGGGGATACATTTAACATGCAGGGATATGAGACACATACACTAATACTTACAGGGAACATGGGCAATGCTTGGGTTGAAAGGAGAGGGCATTTAGGTACTGGTCACAGGGGATTCTAGGCTCAACTGAGAAAAAAGCGGGTTGATATTCCAAGTCTATTATGCATTTTCCAAACACCAATTGACTTTAGAAAAACCCGCAAGGATACTTCAGAAAGGGCATTCTCTTTTGCGGCGCCAAATATTTGGAACTCTCTTCCAAATGATTTAAGAGCAGCTCAGGACCTTAAAGACTTTCGAAAACAACTGAAAACTGTCCTGTTTATTGAACACTATGGTCTCGTTGAATAATTAATTAATTCAGTTATTAAGAATTACTAATCATATAGCAGTCTGTATCATAGCTCACATTGTATTATAGTACATAATGTATATAGCGCAGTTTATTACAATGTAACACGCTCTAATTTAACAAACTATGTAATTTTCATTACTGCTTGTTTACACATTCACTGCTTTTGTATGTCTTGTTTGTTAAACCGCTTTGATTGCATGATAAGGCGGTATAGAAATACCATTAAATAAATAAATAAATAATTAGCCTAACCATGTATTAAAAAATACACAGATAATATTGGGTCATTTAAATCACTAAATAGCACAATATTATTTATACATTTGTGTGGGCTGGGTTAGCAGAGGAACAGAATATGCCTAAACTAAATGGATAGAGCCAGTATGGTTACTGGACTTTCTATTCACCTTTGTTACCTATATGGACAATGATGCTGAGTATTAAGGATTTGCATCCATTAGTGCACATTCAGTTCATTGTTGTTAAGTACCATTGAGTCGATGTCAACTAATGATGCCCTGTTAGTTGCCCTAAATTGTGTCGGATTTTCAGTCAGACAGTTTATTGTTGATAGAGTGGCATCCATATCTGTTTTTATTATATTAGTCCATTGCATTGCCGGTCTTTTGAATTGACCTTCGACTTCGCCAAGCATGATGCTTTTCTCTAATGCTGTTTCTCTTCATGCATTGGATGTCTGAAAACAGTGTTTAGATGTGCAAAGCATGGAGACATCCCTGGAGCTATTTTGGAAGCTGGGTATATAGATGTCCCCAATGTGAGAATGTCTGTGAAGTACAGGGATATGTGGTGGAGGCATAGCTTGGGCAGATCAAAGGAGATACATGTTGCAGTGCAATTTCAGAATGGTACAAGCATGTCTGGCACAGGTTTTTGAGGCATCCATGCATATACCTGCTCCTGACCATGATTAAAAAAATTGCTTGTTTCATGGATGTACTGTAACTCTTTCAGGGGAAAGCACATAATGTGCTTACATCACCACGGTTATTATTTCCTGCTCCATGAAGCTTAACTGTAAATATGTATTCCAGACATTATTGGCATGCCCTCATACATCTGGGTATGTAAAATGGCAGGCCAGGATGTGCAAGTCTCATAACATAGATGCCCCATTTCTGACCTACCCAGGCCGGGGTATCCAAGTACCTAATTCTACGGAAGTGCACTTTGGGGATGTCCACATTTGTAAAATGGCCTACACCTGTGCACATACCTGACCTTGGCCTACAACTGTGCACATGGGGCCCATATTCAGAAATGGTTAGTGGAGGTTCATTTTTCAGGGGGGGGGGGACAGAATCATTTCAGAAAGGAACTGCTATGGATATCCCAGATTCTTCCTAGATGTCCCTTCTAAAATGTCCTTTCACATGTCCAAAACATGTGTCTTGTCATTTGGGCTTATAATGAAAGCTTAGGTTTGATTTCCTCTAGTACTGATTAATTTGTTCTTTGGGAGACCATGATAATAATATTCTTTCCCAGCACCATAATTCAAAGACTTTGATTTTCTTCCTGTCTTTCTTTTTCACTGTCCAACTTTCATATCCATATGACATTATTGGAAATACCATAGTTTGAATAAGTCAAATCTTTGTGCACAGAAATACATCTTAAAATCTTAATCCAGGTCCTTCATGGTCATTGTGCCAATAGCAGTGTTATGTCAGATTTCCTGAGTGCTTGTTGTTTGATTAATGATTGATCCAAGCAGGTTAACGTTGTCTACTATCTCTCTTTCTTTTCCGTCAAGGATGAAACTATTGATTTTTTCAGTTGTTAGAATTTTTAGGCCCGATATTGAGTTAAGACAACTAGGCATGAGTACAGCACCTAGCTATCGCCGCCATCCTCAAACCACCGAATATTCAATGCCGGGGTCATATGCAGCCCCAGCATTGAAAATCCGGGATTGCTGCACATGCCTGGAAGCTGCAGAGGCTAACCGGGTTGCTGTGATATTGCACTGCTTCCCAGTTAGCTTCTACGGGTAAAGATAGGCCAGCTTTTACAGCGCCTATCTTTTTATCCATAGAAGCTAACCGAGTAGTGTGCAATATTGCCGCTACCCGGTTAGTCTCTGTCGCTGCCCATAACACGCCCCAGAATGTCCACAACATGCCCCTTTGCTAAGCGGTTAGCATCGAGGCATGAAGGGGAGAAGATCTGGGATATTAAGCAGCATTTGCAGTTTACAGGGCTGTAAAACATGTAAATGCCTTTCGAATATTGGGCTCTTTGTCCTTTTCAAGTTTAGTTGCAGGTCAGTTTTAAGTCTATGTCCTTGATCTTGATAAGCAGATGTTTATTCTTAACTTTCAGCCAGTAATGTGGTATCATCAGCATAGCAAAAGTTGTTGATGATTCATCATTCTTTGTACCTCAGCTTTCTTCATATAGTCCTGCTTCTCTGATGATTATATTTGTAGAGCTTATATACTGCTAGTGGCAGTTGCTGTTTACAAAATAGCGATTTACAAAATTCCAAAAGGAAGTCAACAAAAACAGAACAACACAAAAACAGGACAAAAGGAAACCAAGGAGGAAACATAAGGAAGGGAAGAGGGGTAGCACAACAATATTAACCAAAAGAACTGTCTGGCTCTTAGAAACATGAGGGAATAGGAAACAGTGGTAACTAAGTCATTCTTCGAATGCCTGGGTGAAGAACCAAGTTTTTAACCCCCTCTTAAATTTAGGGTATGATGATTCCAAGCAGAGTTCAATGGGTAAGCAGTTCCACAAGTAAATCTATAAATTACCAGGCATAAAATATTATTTGCAGGAAGGACTAAGTAGTTTTCACTGGAAGACTGAAGGGTACATCCTGGACAATAGTGAATGAGGTATCAGTGTAAGTAGGCAGGTAGACCAGAGTTCAAGATGCGGTGCGTGAGCAGTAGGATCTTGTATTTGATGCAGGAAATAATAGGAAGTCAGGTTGTTCATATCGGAGAGGTGTCACATGATCAAAGTGCCTAGCACCATAGAGCAGTTTAACAGCTGTGTTCTGTAGTACTTGCAATCTCTTGATTTGCAGTTGAGAGGACCCTATTAGCAAGGAGTTTCAATAATCAAGTTTGTTCATGACAAATGAGTGGAGGAAGGTTTTAAGAGCCTGATCATCAATAAAAGGATTTATTGCCTTAATTATTCAAAGTGAGAAGAAGCAGCCTCTCCCGACGCTGGAGATATGAGGGGAGAAGGTGAGCAGTTCATCTATAATGATGCATAGGGAATGGATGGAACTTTTGAAAGAGACAGGAGAGCCAGATAGTTTAGGCAAGTAAGGGAGTGATCTGTTATTGTGGGTAAGCCCGAGAGCCTCTGTTTTGTTAGAACTTAGTATGATTTTGTAAGATGTTAGCCAAGTTGCAATTTTGTGAAGTTTCTGGGCTAAATTGGCTTGGAAGGAGGGTGGCCAAGAGACATGGCAATTACCATTTGAATGTCATCAGAATAGAAATATGCACTTATATTTAAGTCCTGGCTGTCAATACAAGTCTGAAAAGATCAACCAGAAAGATATAAGCAAAACAAATTTTGAACAACATTTTTGATACCTGAATTTCTTAGACAATCCAGTAGGAGAGAGTGATCAATAACTTCCAAAGTGGAACTGAGATCAAATTAGATGATCATAACATCCTTAGAATTGTCTAGGTGTACAGCAGCTTCATTAAGTATTCCGAATAGGATGATCTCTGTACAGTGTTGTGGATGAAAACCAGATTGTCAAGAATGGAAAGAAAGGTTGGATTCAGTGGTGGGATTCAAAAATCTTAGGAACTGGTTCTGTTATCATCATCCCTTTGTCTCCTTATGCCCCCCTATGCCAGCAAGACTTCTGTTGACCTATGTCTCCCCTCCACCCATCTCCAGCATCGCCTCTTTTTCTCCGTATGCCCCCCTCTTCAGCCCTTTCTGAGAGAAGAACCCAAGAACTCCCTGCCCCGCCCACTTTGACTCATACTTCTTGCGGCCGCATGTTGGGTTTGGGATGGGGCAAATCACACTTTCGAGAGGCCACCTCCTGTCAAATCCAGCCCATTGCCAACCTCCAATAGCAAAAATAGTACAGGCACAGAGTTTTTCTAATACAAGTGTGCGCCTGCTTCTAAGCCCCTGCTGGCCCTCCTTGTCCCACCTCCTCTGACTGATAAATATGTGTCAGAGAGGGCATGACGGGGAGGCTGGCAGGAATTTATTTTATTTAATTATTTATTTGCAAAGTTTTTATATATCGCCCCTTCCAAAGATCAAGGGCGGTTTACAGTGAACTCAACAGTATACATTAAAGGGACGATTCCATCCCTGACATCGATCTCCTTTGTACGTCCAGTCTGAGCCGGACATACAGAGGGGATCGCAATTCTAATCCCGTGGGGCACATCTAGCCCCGTGTGATCAGAATCGCAATCAGGCATGTATGTGCAGGCTCGACTAACTCAGATAGGACTTTTAGATGGAGCCGTGGCATCATGGCGTCCTCTTGCCATAGCACCGTGGTTCCTTTTAAAAGTTGCGATGCCGGCCGACTGAAAAAAGTGTTTATTCCATGCAGCCCAACCCCCAATCTGGCCCCCTAAAGCCAGGGTTGGGCTGCAGGGAATGTCCCCTTGCCCCCCATGCCGCATCTGCACCCCAGGCAATTTAAAAAAAACATGCCAGGGAAGGTGGAATAACTTCCCTGCACATGTCGCCAGCTGTGGACATACAGGGCCAACATTAGAATCAGCCCTGTACGTCCAGGACCGGCGACTGCTCACTGCCCGCCCAGATTCCGCCCCGGGACACCCAATCCCTGCCCCCGTCTAACTCCCCTGCACAACCTGCGGGAAAATTATTTGTGGGCAGGAGAAGGCACGAATAGTGGGGATGGACATCCCAATGGAACGTTCATCCCTGCTATTCGTGGCTCAGAATAACCCTATAAACATTTTCATGGTATAAACAACCGGGGCTTAGTAATACTGGGTGCGTTATATATACATTTAATAATTATATACAAAGATAGCTATTTATAGAGCAGCATATATTTACATAGTAGTAAAAACTGATGTTCATTGAGTGGGGGGGGGGGAGATGTTGCAAGTGTGTATTTTGAATGGGAGGAGGGGTTATAAGAGTCTTAGAGGCGTGCGTGCCTCTAAGATCCTGACAGTCTTTCTTGTTCTGCCTCCTTTGATGCACATCAGAGAGGAGAGACAGGGAGGGCCAGCACACCTATATCACAAAGACTCTATGCCAATGGTAGACAATGTGGGCTGAATTTTACAGTAGGTAGCCTGCCAAAAGCACAATTTACCCCATCCCGAACCCAACATGTGGCTTCAACCCCAAATGAAAATTTTGCAACCTCATTTGGAGTCATGACCCAGAGTTTGGGAAACACTGGCCTATAGAGACCGGTTTGGCGAACTCAAGAAATTCTAGTAACAGGTTCACGCGAACCGATGCGAACTGGCTGAATCCCACCACCGGTTAGATTCCCAAAAACGCAAGACTTGTTCAAAGAAAGCTTTTTCCAGAGGTTTGGCTAGGAAGGGGAGATTAAAAATGAGGTGGCAGTTACATGGTAATGTGGGGTCCAAATTGTGTTGCTTCAGAATTGGATGAAGTACAGAATGTTTCTAGGAAAGAGAATCAACTCCACTTGCTAAACTCTCATTCATTAAGAGGGTCATTTTAAAAGGTTTAGGCATGATTTGGATAGCTGAAAACATGCACATGGATGTCAAAATTATGGAGATATCTCTGTAGCTGTTTCACCAATGATGTTTTCAGACATATCCAGTGGAGGGACATCCAAGTAGGGAAGGTGTGTGGCAGAGGCATGCCTGGGGAGATGCAATGGACTTACATGTTCCTATTCAATCTCAGAAACACTTGCAGGTACATCAATGTTTTTATCAGCTCCAAGCATGAATAGGCATCAGGAAAGAGCTTGTTTTCATCCAGAGACTGTAGAAGTAAGTGATTAGCTTTAGATCACAAAGTCCCACATTGGAATTTGAACCCTGGCCACTTTGCTATAAAATCACTACTCTAACCACTATGCTATTAGATGCCTTGTCTCAGAGATGCTCTCCTGGGGACATCTATATAGATGTCTGATAGACCTCCATATCAGGCACATCCAAGTTTCTAAAAACATGCCCAAACTTGCACGTACCTGCTTTTTTTTAAAGATGTTTTGGCTTTGAAATCCCAGATTACAGATGGATGTCCCATTGTAAAATATGCCTTCAAGTCTAGAATAGTTTGTGAAAAATGATCCCAGTAGGATTTAAGACATAGGGTGGAATAGGATTGACCATAGAGTAAGAGGGGTTCAAAGAATGCATGCCAAGGGGGTAAACGATGAGAAAGTGTTCGGTGAAATTCCTGGAATGGTATCAGGTGATGAACTCACCTGATAAAGGATAAAGGAAGAGAAGAGAAAATGTAGGCTATGACTTCTTGTTGGTCATGGTAGGTTAAGATCTTAGAAGTCAGAAAAGATGCCAAATGATCTGTGGTCATGGGAACTGTATCAGTGGTCTGAGAGTCCTTAAGGGCTAATTTCTTAAAGATGGTGAACAATTGTTTTGGTAAGTTTGAGTGAGCATGGATACTTTTAGAGTAGTGTGAGATCTTGACATGTGAAATAAGTTGATTGTATTCCTATTGAATGGTCTGACAGGAGGACATGTTATTGTCTGTGGACGATTTTTGCCCTAGGTGCTCTAGACGCCTAACCTTTTTTCTAAACTCTTGCAGTTCTAAAGAGAACCATGCATTATGCTTACAGTATTTGTCACTTTTGCCTGTCTGAGGGGAGCATGTGAATCAAGGGCTTTGGTTAACAGTGAGTTCTACAAGTAAATTCTTTGATCCAGGGAAAAGGTGAGAAAATGAGAAGGAAGGTCCAGTGCATCCACTGAGAAAGCCCCACCATTGAGTCCTTTGAAATTCCTTGTTCTATGATATATGTGTTGAGGTTTTTGTGAGGGGGGAATAAAATCAAGACTAAAAAGGACTAGATAGTGTTCAGTCCAGGATTTAGGAATGGTATGAAAGGATCCTGGTGGAAGAAAACAATCTCTATATAAAACCAAATCCAGGCCAGCTGAATGAGTGGGTGTGGTAGATATAATGGCAAAGCCCAAATCTGATATAAATGATTGGAAATCTACATTAAATATAGTCAGGATTATTAACATGGAGATTTAAATCACCTAATTTGAGCAAGGGCCCTGGGAGCAAGCCAAAGTCAGTAAGTAATTGTAATAGATCACCATAGAATGCCTGAGATACAGGGGGAGATAGATACAGACGTAGACCATGGAAAGATACTGGAGCGCTAACATGGATGATTCAAAATTCAAGGTGAAAGGAGGTACCTCTTGAGATGTCTCGGCTTTTCCATTCAAGGAGGGTAATTAGGGCTACCCCACCCCCATGTCTTAGGGGGTGACAATGAGAAAGAGTGGTGTAGCCATCTGTGGTTATTTGTTCAAAGAAGGCTGTATAACCTTCAGGAAGCCAGGTTTCACAGCCAACATAGACAATTGGTAAACATTAAAGAGGTCACGCAGGAGTGGAGTTTTATTTTTGATGATGTGGGCATGAGGGGAAGCCTAGTATGATGTATAATGAAACGCTCCAAGGATGCATGCAAAGGAACATAAATTGAACAGGTAAGGGGAAGCATTAAGCCTTGTCATACACCTTTGCTGATTTGAAACCATTCTGTTTCTCCTTGTTCTGTTTGAATTTTTGATTCTTGATCAATGTAAAGGTTGTGCATGAAAACCATCAGGTGTTCTGGTGTGTCCATGCTTCTTAATGCGGTACAGAGTTTTTCATGATTTATACAATGAAAGACCTTGCCGTAGTCAATGAAAATTATGCAGATATCCTTTTGGTATTTTTTGTCTTTTTAAAGAGCCACCTCACATTCATGATAATGCCTCTTGTGCTTCACCCTTTCTTGAATCCTGCTTATGCTTTGGGCAGTTGCTGCACACTGCTTACATGTGAATGGGCTCCATGTGTTGTGTTTAATGGCCGAGAATGTCTCTCTGGCTTCAAAAATGAGCCTGACATTAAGGTTCCCGGCACCTGGGACTGTAACGCACGATAAGAGAACCAGTGTTAAGGGCATACACTCTGTCTTCACCTAAGCTCTGCCCAGTTAACACCCCTTTGCAACTTACTGGCCAGCAACATTAAGCCCGCACTGTTGGCGCCTTCTGCAGTGGTAACCACCACCGGATGCTGATAACACATGCAAACGGCACCTTTGCCCCTTAATGGTCCTTAGTAAAAGTACCCCAAAGAAAAAATAGGGGTAGGAGAGACATGGAGTCAAGGTGTGATTGCATTTCTTTTATTTCAGTTTTCTATGCTACCAGAAATATATTTGTTGTTCTATGGTATCATTCCATGATGCTCTTCTGTTAGTCTGCTCACTTTTTAATAGTGTTTTCCCAATTATTCTAGAATATATAGAAGGGCAATTTTATAGACATAAGGAACAAAATCATTCTTTCCATTTCTATTAAATTTCCATTTTTAGCCTCTCTTTCCACAGATAAGGCATTCTAGAACCTTTGCTGCCCCTCATTAAAGCCAAGTCTGTAGTCTACAGTAACACTTGGTAAACAAATTGCTCTGGGTCAGATGTCATGTCAGCAGTGAGAAAAACAGATAATGATGAAAAGCAATGATGTGTGCTAAACAGAGCATATTTTTAATTAAGTATTTTTTTTAACCTGTGAAAGAAAAGAGTTGTAAACTTTCTTTCCCCTTGAATTTTTTCATGAGAGAATATACAGTGTTTTTTGGCCCATTTCTTGTGGGACAAGGTCTTTCTATTTAAATGCACATGATAGTACATCATCCAGTGGAATGCAACCAACAAATCACAGAAAGTGTTTGTACTCTCTTATGTATCAAAGTCCCGTAATACTGCAGCAAAGTTCTTCAAGGTCAGAATGGTAGTTTTTCGATCTCTTATATCATTTACAGCAGACAATAAATTTGTTCTAGTGTTGGAATCTAGGAATGTTTCAGCCATTTTATGAGACAAACACTTTTGTTTAGAATGTTCTCTGTGTCGCTGAAATCTAACACAAACCACTGCCATAACTTCACCCAGTTTTGCCACCATGTCATATATGGATTCATCTCTCTTGATATTGCAGCTGCTAGATCATGTCTCTTTAATATCTTGTCTTGCAAACAAGTTTTGCTAATTTAATTTACCATTATCAACCTTAATGCAGTGTTCAACATCATAGAGGGGGATATTCAAAGGGATTTACATGGTTAGCAGACCTGCTAACCATCCTAATACCCTTATTCGGGATATTAATCATATTAGTGCCACTGAATATCCTCAGGTGCCACTACTGCATGCCCTGATGCTAACCAGTTAGCACTGGAGTGTTCCGGGAGTGGCACTCGGCTATAACTGGGCGGCGGCGATATTGAGCCACTGTCCAGTTACGCAAAACCACCAAAATTGTAAAGGAGATGGAAGGCTAGATACCCCATATGAGGAAAGACTTAAAAGATTAGGGCTCTTCAACTTGGAGAAGAGACGGCTGAGGGGGTATATGATAGAGGTCTATAAACGAATGAATAGAGTGGAACGGGTAAATGAAAAAGTAGAAAGACTAGAGGACACGCAATGAAGCTGCAATGTACTTTTTAAGACTAATAAGAGAAAATATTATTTCACTCAATGTGTAATCAAACTGTGGAATTCGTTAATGGAGGATGTCTGGGCAGCAACTGAGCAGGCCAGGGAGCAAGTACCGCCAGAACAATGGTTGGTGATACAGGTAGTTGCTCCCCACAGCAGTTTAAATGCAGTGATCTGCATTGAATTTAGAGGAATGGCTATCCCTGCCATCCTCTATCTACCACTACCCCCCACATTACTAGTATGGGGATTAGTAAACATTCCCCTTAGCCTGGGTTTGCTTAGTTATTAGTAAGACTAATGCATAATTTTACTAAGGTATGTATTCTTGCATTCTTTACATTAGTACAGCATTTCATTGTGAAACAAGATTCACAATATTTTAACTGCTTTATAAATCCTTAATATGTTTTGATGAATCTCTAAAATAATATATGACATTTATTTTTATTTCTTTGTCAAAACTGTGTGATATATATGTTCAGTCTGAATGTATTGGGTACTTTATTTTGCAAAGAAGTAATAAATATTAGTGTATGACTTTATGACTATGTAATAGTTAATAATTCATTAAGAAATGCATTGTTACTGGCATATCGTGTGGTTGCAGGTACACATAGGAAAGTGAGAAGAAATTATGTGCACCTTGTGACATCCATATCTCAGTACCCTATCCTATTATTACATCACAAATCACAACACAAATAGCCTTCTATGCCATTGTTCAACTACTTTGTGAGGGCACCAGTAGTTATAATAACAGTGGCAATCACAATTTACCACTGAAGCCCCATTAGATAAATAACTATGGTATCACTGTCATAGGACCAAGATTACCAGTCTAGATGAATAATGCAATTATTTCAAGGACAATTTTAAAAGCTATATAGCTGCATTAAAACAGAGAAGCTTGCCTACATTCCTTGTCTGAAAATTGCTCTCTTCTGCCTGATTTAAATTACCTATAAGTTTTTACAAAGGAGGGTAATTTAATTAACGACTCAAGGATTTAACACGCCATTTTACTTACTCATATAGGTGTTTATAAAATTGTTCCAGTACATACAGTTGTGGTCAACATTATTGGCACCCTTGTAGTTCAACCCCTTAATGTCCAATATCTCCTAAAAAGAAAGTGGCCAGTAAAAGGTTTGTACTATATATGCACACATATTTGACACATAAAGGAATCAAATAAAACAAAACAAATTAAAAAAGGAAATGGTATAAAAATGGGGCATTGTCAGGACATGATTATTGGCACCCTTACAAACAATTCAAATCAATTTGAACAGAAGAAGCACATTTGCATTACAGTAAAATTGGACGCACCTATGATCCATTGTCAGTACTCACAGGATTTGAATCAACTAATGACTGATTGCTATAATGTTTAAAATGGCCACATTCACTCCCTGTTCCATTTTCACAATGTCAAAGACAAGAGAGCTGCTTGAGACCATCAGAAAAGCCATTACCACCAAACATCAACTTCAAAGGGGTACAAGGCCAACTCCAAAGACCTCAGGATTCCTATGTCTACAGTTTGCAATGTTATTAAGAAGTTTTATGCTCATGGAACTATCAAGAACCTCTGAGGACATGTTGGGAAGAGGAAAATGAATCCAAGAAGTCTTTGAAGGTTAGTGCAAACTGTTGGAAAAACACCACTTATGACATCCAAAGAGCTTACAGCTGACCTGGAGCAATCTGGAGTGGTAGTTTCAACCTGCACCATATGCACACACTAAACAAAGAACGACTTCATGGTGAAGGCCAAGGAGGACCTCACTGCTCGAAGACAGACATAACAAGGCACGCCTGATCTTTGCCCAAACCCATTTTGAGAAACCATACTCCTTCTGGGAACATGTTCTGTGCACAGATGAAACCAAGCTTGAGCTCTTTGGCAATTCAGCCCAGTGATACTTTTACAGGCGAAGAAATAAAGCTTATAAATAAAAAACACCCTTCCGATAGTTAAATATGGTGGATGTTCCATAATGTTGTTGGGCTGTTTTGCTGCCTCAGGACTGGAGGCCTAGAATGTATTAAAGGAATTATGAAGTCAGAGGACTACCTAAGGTATTTTGGAGCAAAATGTGCTACCTAGTGTCAGAAAGTTAGGTCTAGGATGAAGGTAATGGATCCTCTCGTAGGGCAGTTCCTAAAACATACATTCCAAAGTACCAAAGAATTGTTAAAAAGGAAAAAAATGGACTGTTTTATACTGGCAATCCAATCAAGAACCTTTGGAAAGAGCTGAAAGCTGCCATTGGTAAAAGGAATCGTGGAAACATTCATGAGCTGGAACAAATCATAGTTGAAGAGTGGGAGAAACTACCAGCAGACAGATTACGAAATTTATAGATGGCTACAAGAAGCATTTGGAGGCTGTCTTCACTGCCAAGTGTTGTGCAACCAAATATTAGTGAAGGGTGCCATTACCTGGTAATTGTAGTTCCTTGAGTGACAACAGTTCAGTCCTCAATCCCGCCCAGGGTGATAGTGTTGTTGGTGGATTTTCGGTCTGTAAACTGGTACAGTTACAGGTAGGTATGAATCTCGAGAGGTTACCTTGCATCAGTTCTGTTCTGTCTAGTACTGTCTTTCTATTCTTCTGACCTTCATCTCTGCAGAGGCCAGAGGGGAACGGTACGGGACAAAGTGTTGTTCAGCCGGAAGGCAGAGTTTACCTAGTCAGTTAGTTGAAATTTAGTGGTTGGCTACTTATCTGTTGCTCCTTTTTTGAGTATGCTTTGTCAATAGTTCACTGGGGCTGATGGGAGAGAGCAGCAGACTACATCCAGTGACATCATGATTTTGACAGGTCCAGTCTCCAGGCTGCAGGAGGAGGTGCACAACCCAGAAGTGGAGGACTGAACTGTTGTCACTCAAGGAACTACAATTACCAGGTAAGTGTAATTATCATTTTTTTCTATACCGCCTTTCTAAGTGGTTTACATGTATCAAAGAACAAGGAACAGTTTACAAGCAACAGTTGAGAACTAAGAGAACAGTTAAGAACTAAAGAATGTCTGATAACATAAAGTAACATTAATCATCATGTCACATGAATAAAACTCGGGGTTGAATATGGCGGTTGGAAAGGCCTGTTTATAAGGAGTGCTTGGGGGAATTAAGGGACTTAGGGGTATGTTTACTAAGGCGCAGTAATGTTACCGGCGGTAAGTGCAGCGCTAATGTTACGGATGCCATATAAGGAAGTGGGAGGTGCGGCGTTAAGGTAAGCATGGTCCGGTAACGCGTGGTACAGGGCGCCCTGGCCATTTAACGTGCGGTATAGGGCACTCTGGACAATTACCATGCGTTAACATCACAGCCGACGGGAAGCAGCAGCACATCCAAAGGGGTTGCAATCGAAGGCGTGCAGATAGCAGAAGATGCGCTGAGGGATGTGCAGACATGGTGCCATATGAAAAATGGAGCCGTAGGTGTAAGGCCGTAGACCACAGGCAGCTGATATCGCAGTTTGTAATGGGGACGTGAGCCACAGATAAACACATACACACACACCATGAAATGGTGTGCAGTGAAAACAGCATGCAGAAGAGTAAACAAATTAAACTGAAAGTGTATCAGGGGCTGGTCTGAAGGGCCAACCCCGTGGATGGTGTGTGTACAAGGGCAAAATGGGGAAGAGATCCAAAAAGGAGCATGTGAGAATTGAAGCGGTACACTGAAGAGTCCAAACACAGCTTACCCACACCAATACCAAACCACTGAGCCAACTGCCCACCCAGACAGCCCAAAAAAGGGACCATATATAACAGCTAATATATGATGGATAGGCTGCATGGAGGGCACACTGTAGTGCACAGTGAAGAGAAGGAAGGGTGTGTGGAGAAGTGACAAAGCTGCAGCCATTGTATGGTAAGGTTAGCAGAACACAAGAAAAGAAAAGAAAAGGAAAGGAACATGTGGGAATCAAACCCGCAACCTACGGCGGCTCAACACATGCCTGTAACCACTATCCCAAACAACCACAATGCAAATATGTTCCACCAAAGGGAATGTATGTATGGAAACCCGTAGCTCCCTGTGAGGTGGCAGACGGCTAGCACACAGACAGCTGCCACCATTCAAGGATGTGAGCACAGGTGGGCCATGTACATCAGCAGTATACCACTAAATACGTTGGTCAGTGTGGTGATGCAGCAGCACAGACAAATGTGTGTCCAACATGTCACACAAAGGTCACTGGCCCGTCTACAGATGATAAGCAGAACTGATCATGTCCAGGAGCTGCATGGTGTGTACTGCTCAGTAGGCCCCCCCCCCAATGCAGCTGCATGCTCCAAATGCCGTAGTCACATATATGTGCGTGTAGACAGTAGGTGGTGCATGATGAGGACCCAACACACATCAGTCATGAAATGTCCACAAAAACATACCTGCCCAGCAATACAGGACACACAAACCTGGAAAAGCATACGCAGTAAAATGTCATCAAGTATACAGACATATATATTTAACATCTATCTGATACTGCTTTATTATATCAATCAAAGTGGTATACATTGTAATGTAAACCTACTAATGTACATTAAAGAGGGACATTGATAACCTGGATCCTGTCTGAGCAATGGAGGGTAAGTGACCTGCCAAAGGCCACATGGAGTGCTAGTGAGAACCAAATGCTGGTCCCCTGGTTCCCAAGCCAGTGTGTAAACCATTATGCCTATCCTCCACCTCATGACATGAATATCTCTGCCGTCAATGATGTGTAGACAAGGAGGAAGGCACATCTTTAATCCACCCCACTGCCACTGTCAGCACCAGTGCCAACGAACACCAATGCCAGCTATTTCCCTGATACACCTCCCAGATGGGGATGTACTGGCACCAGCCTGACCATGCATGTGGACAAGTAGTAGAAAAGCCCACACAAAAGAAGCCACTATGGTCAAAATGACCTGACATGCAACTGGCCAGGCACATGGGAGTGAAGAATATAGCTGTGTTAAAATGTAATACCTATGTGGATATCAGTGAAACCGTCTGTGGGCAGGAATGCAGCAGCACAACATTGGATACACCTCACACATCCTGTATATGATAAAACACCCACACTGGTCAATGATCTCAAAGGGGTCTGGGGTTATTGTGCTGTGAGTGATCCAGACAGCATTGAAGTACGTCATCTGCATCATCACTGCAATAGCAAGAGAACATATGGTGCATGGTTGACAGTCCAACATACCTGGCCAGAATGTCTGCACATGTATAGCTGTCAGTGTCAAACACCTGTGCACCAGTCATTGTAAGATGGGCAGGACAAAGTGATTGTAACATGTGTCCAATGTCCACCAACTGTACCATGACCATGTGAGTGCTCTGATAGGTGGGTCAGCCATAACATATGTGTCAGGCCACACAACTGACAGGGAGCACAGTCTAGGCAGATTCACCAAGCTGACCCCACAACCACAAGGCGATAAGGTAGGAAAGGAAGATACAGAGATGTAATGCCATGCTACCATGCAGAGATGTGGATTTGCAGTGCACAGGCAAATGCACAACCATGACAATGATGTCATGTCCCAATGCCCCAGCACAACCTCTCAGCTGTGTAGACCATATGTGTGTGTATCAGTGGGTCATACAGCAGTGTAGATGACCAGAAAACAGTATGTGATGTGCCGAGAAAGAGCAGAAGTCAGGTACCCAGGCAAATACACACCTTTAATGCACAAATGGGTCCAAAAATAGTGACACAGTGCAAAATGAGGACATGGTAACAGGTACGAGAGGCACATGTTGCCAAAGAACAAACAAAGCAGAACCTCACAGACATGCAGAGATAGCACTATGCAGAAGGCCTGCTGCAATGGGTGTTGTGGATACAGGATCATCACACATATGTCAAGGTACATGGAATGCACAAATGCAGGTAGAAAATGGACACACCTACTGCCACACTGCAAAGTTACCGGTGCAATGTGAGTAGTGTAGGGCTGGTATCCCTGCAATTCTACATGCAAATCTCTGGCCTGCTCAGCAACTCAGGCCTGAACCAAACTGCACAGACAAGATGGATTCTTCACTTCACTTTTGCTGTGTTCAGCTACAAACGGCCTTCAAGCAACTGCTGGGGCAGCGTTTCTAAGTGTGCATACAGAAGCTATTGTCCGTGGCTGGCCTTGGACACTGGTACATGCCCAGAAGTTACATACTGTTGCCTCTGCCTGACTTTTCACTATAGCTCCTTTGTTTGCAAGAAGCTGCTCATCATCTACCTCCTGATTCACTGAGAACACCTCAGACTGCCTGGTACCCACCAATCATCGGACCTATGACGGAGGATTCTCACACAGAATAATGCATTCTGCGCTGGAAAACTTTAGTAGTAAGAGAGAAAGAGTTGGGGCTTTTCCCACCTGTTCATACAGACTTCTGCACCGGTCCTGCTGGCTGTGCACTACGTACCTGATTCCTGCGCCCTGAGCCTTCTGCCAGACGGCCCCTACGTGTGGGCTAGGCCGTCCTCCACAGGTCTGAGATAAGACTTTCACAGATACCTCCGGTTCGGACTTACTGCGGCTCGCCTGTGACGTGGCTGGAGCCTGCAGTAGCTAACAGCTACCTCCTTGAACGAAGTTGCTTCTGAGTGCCGACGGAGCTAAGGTACTGGCTTATCTCTCCTCCTCCGGATGGGCAAAGGGGTTAGCAATATATTTCTTACTTTTCCTCAGTGCAGAGCGAATCAGTGACGTCTGGTTACTAATCTGTGATTTATTACGTTGTCCAATTGTATATTTGTGCTATAACAAATTGCTACCTCATGTTTCTCATTAGCCATATATGTGTGTGTATATTTTTCTATTTGGTTGCCTATAATAAAGTCTAATATATATATATCTGCCGACCAGAATTCTTTCGTGGCTCATTGCCAGAATAACTCACCGAACTTTGGGCTGGGATAGTAGCCATATTCCCCTAGACAGCAGAGAGTCTAACTTATTTTTATGCTACTACGATACCCTACATATGTGGTCTCTTCCAAGGGATGAGTATTTCTGAATGTGCCACGCCTCTCAGAATTTGTGTAATATTTCTGCATTGTCCTATTGTGGTCAACGCAGCTGTTTATGCTGAGGTTTTTGTGGCCAGAGCGCATTGTCTGTGAGACGGCTTTGGAACCCACCTTACAGGCTCTCTGCATTAGAGTAATTCTAGCAGTGCCCTGTGTTTGTTTTTACAGACAGTCTCAGCTATTGATTTACGATGGCTCACGCAGATAAGGTTGATTTGGCATTCCAGAAATTAGCTTCCCTATGTTGGTCGAAAGATACCACTGCCGACCACATTGAAAGAATTTCTAAGTGCCTTACAACAGATACGCAAGAGCTTGTTAGGGCTGATAGCTTTTTCAGTGAGTTCCTAGACCGGCTTCTTGCTCATAAGGCTAAATTACCGGTGGATATGGTAGCCAAACATGCCTGTGTGCTGCATATTTTTACTGACAAACTGCAGAAGGCATTATGTCACCTGCAAACTAAATCTGAATCGCTAGAGTCTGATCTACGGACAGCTCACAGTCAGCTACAGTGTGCTAAGGAGACAGCTAAGCAGTGTGAACAGGAGAGTGCTGGATTACGTCATCAAGTTGACGAACTCCAGGCTGAGGCGACCAGACGGGCTAGCAGTAGCCTCTTTTCACCAGGTACTACTAGCCTGTGGTGTCTGCGATGCCAAGAGTTAGTGGCTCAGGTTTCCGCTCTTAAGAAGCGGGGTGACCAGGATCAAAAGGAATTGCAGTTTCTGACAGTTTGTAGAACTGAATTAGCCGCCCAAACAAAGAGGTTAAAAGCGGACGCTTCTCTTTATGAGCAGCGTGAGAGTGCTTTGATAGCTGAGCTTGAGTCTGCAGAGTCTGCTCTGATTGCAGCAAAACAGCGAACGGCTAGTCTCAAGAGACAGCTTGCTGCTGCACGTCAGGAATGTGGGCAGGAAATGCAGAGAGTTAACCTAGAAATCCAGCAGTTAAGAGCTGACTGTTTTGAATTGGCGTGTGTGTCCACCGCTCAGGGTAATGAGACAGAGTACAGGGATAATTTCAGCCCTCTAGGCTTCTCGAAGTACCAGAGGGTAGATGACGGCAGTTTGCCACTGGAAACCCTGCCCAGTGTAGAACGGCAGCTTTTCCAGAACAGAGTCAGTTCTCTCCCATCAGCGCATGAGCACAGGAGAGAAACAGGGCGGAGTGAAACACCCTACTCTCGACCCCTCCCCATACAGGGAGCGGTGGAGGGGGGGGGAAGTCTCCCTAGTGATGGCAAACTGTACCAGCAGCGACCACCAGAGGGAGCTGAAGGGATGCAAAATCCTCTATGTGCCCGTGTCCTGCAAGGAAAACACACAAATGAAGGTGCTTCTGTCGCACAATTACAAATCATCAAGACCTTGCGGTGCATGGTCACTCCTTTTGAGAAAACTGGTCATGCCACCATAAATGAACATTTAGCTGCAGTCAAAGATGCCTTTCGGGCACTGAGCATTACCAGGGGGGAGGACATGGTTCTGTATCTTCCATGGTCCTTTGATGTGCCTTGTCAGCAATTCATTCGGGCCATGGCAGACGATGAAAAGAAGGACATTGTCATCTTTGAACAGGCACTAAAGAAACATTATGGGCCATACCCTGATGATATTGCTGAAAAGCAGGCAGCATTTAGTATGACTCATAGGGAAAATGAAACACTCGGAGAGTTTGCTTACAGACTTAGGCAGACTTTCTTCCAGAGTGACCCTTCTTGGGAAACGATAGAACACCATCAGGAGTTTCGTAATCTTTTCTGTCAGTTGCTCCTTCCATCTATTAAACCTTATATGTCTGACAAGCGTCACGAACCCCTGTCACGTGTGATAGAACATGCTGAGTGGATTTGGGAAGCTGTTCCCAACATGAGAGCAACCAATACTGGCAGCACAGTCAGGGCTCCAAGCAAAGCCAGAGAGCCAAAACAGTGTGTTAGTGGTGTAAAATCTACTCTTTCGTTAGAAAATATCTCTTCTCCTTCTGTTCCACAGAATCCTCCCAGGCCACCCCAGAATAACCAGTCATCTGGGTCTAAGCAGCGCTCTGGGAATCAGCGTTTCACTCCACAGAACCGGAACTGGAAGAGAAAGCCCGGTTTTGACAAATACCTGAAACTGGAGAAGAGAATAAGTGAGCTGACAGATATGATGAAGGCTACAATTGCATTCAGCTCCTCACAGGAGGCTCCTGCTAGTAGTGCGCCTCCTAAGCCACGAGCAAAGCCTCAGAAGCCAGAGGAGGAACTGGTTGACTCCTCTTCCCCTTCTAATGCGACTGAATGACTAACCAACTGTGTTTCTGTCCCACAGGTCACTATTGCACAGGTGCAGCTAGCTGTAGATGCCACCCCAGGGACACAGAGTGACAGTCCCCCAGTGGACAGCGAGGGTCCAGCCTTTGACTCCATCAGGAAGCACAAGTACTTTCTGGGTAAACTCAAGCCAAAATGTCAGAGGTACACTGTTCCTGTTACAATTCAGCAGGCTTTTCTCTGTGAGGGCCTGATAGATTCCGCCTCTGAGGCTACCCTGATTACCTCGAGTCTCTTTGATAGACTCACTGCTTCCTTGGGGAGTCAGAGGACCCTACACGTCACACCCAATGATTTGTCACTTGCAGCTTATGGGAATCAGCCCATAGAGTCTATGGGGCAGGTCTGGCTTAACCTCCAAATCGGAAAATTACAGGTGAAACATCCTGTCATCATTACTAAGTGCCCTGGGGAAGAATTCTTGATTGGCAATGAGCTCCTGAAACGGTTACGCCCCATTCTGGACTATGTCCAGGAAGTGATCTGGACACAGGTCACACATCCCATACCTTATGCTAGGGTAAAACATGACAGCAGAGTCAGTGGTCCTTGTTCGGTGGAACGCACAAACAAGTCCATCAGGATTAATTTCCAGAGGTCAGCTGATCCCCAAATCCTTCAGCTCCAGTATGAAAGGGCTGGAGATGAGGATCAGGGCATCAGCGACGTGGTTTCCATTGCAGTGGGTTCAGTAGCTAACATTGTCCTTGATACTGACTGCCTGCAGATATTCCTGAAGGAACCTGTGGAAGGTTGTGAGGTGCAAACCCCTCCTCCATCCCATCCCTGCCTAGATCACCCTAGGAGACTGACGGACATATTCTCGGCTGAGAAAGGTCCCTTTATATATGTGCAGGTGGGCATGTCCCAAAAGGAAAGGGCCTACCTATTACCCCACTGTGACCACTCCCTCATCAGTGAGACTCTTTTCTATTGGCTCAAACAACAGCTTACCCTTGACTGGTAATGGGAGCGAAGACTTCGTTCCAAGTGCCTGGGGAAGGGCTCAAGACATTAATGGGCTACTGCAATCTCCCCTTTCAAGTTGGGGTCAAAGGTTTTCGGCACACCTTCTCCATCATCAGAGGACTTGAGGTGCCCCTCTCCTTAGGCTCAGATTGCCTTGTTCGACTGGGAACTTATGTGGATTTTGTGAACAACATCCTCTGGAGTAGGATGGAAGGAGATCCGGTGGATTTCTATGGTGCCCGCCCATCCCTACGGGCTGGTCAGACTATCCCTCAAGTCTGTGAAGTGGTCTGTGCAGAAGACACCCACATACCTAGGAGGGTACAGGATTGTCCCCTGCCGATACAGGTGACCCGAGGACAAGTGGTCTCAGACAACTTGGTCTTCTTCAGTCCAAATTCTCGTTTTGAGGAGCTGGGCCTAGCCATGGGTCCCATACCCTGCATGGAGGCCACAGCTTCCTCCTTACACTTATTGCTCACCAATCCAAACCCAGATCACATTCACCTTGTGAAAGGCGAACCCCTGGGATTCCTAGTGGGAGAATCATTCCCAAGTGTGGAATTGAGTCTATTGAGATTATTGGGGAAGCCCCTGTTTCCTGGAACATCTGTGAAGGGGGGGGACCCCTGTGTGTGTACGATCCTCACCCCGAGGCCTCCTCACCTTACAGTTTGTCTGGCCCATAGTGCTGTGACCTCACAGGTGGACCTAGAGTCTGACCATCTGATTTTGTCAAGTGAACTTGATGAGGCTGTTAGTTCCCTCACCCACCGGGGGGGGGGGGGAGCCCCATGCTGTCCAAGCCATCCAGGTCTCCTTAGCGCAATGTCATGCGATAAATAGGACTGCAGACATGCAATGATTTGTTTGTAAAGCAATGTAGAGTGCCACATCTGTACAGTAACCAAACACAATAACATGTACGTGGAGGTAGAAAGAAAGGTCAACAATGGTGCACTAACCCACACAAAATCCACATCGGCACATGCACTGGTGTACCAACATATTCAGTCAAATGCACATGCACCGTGTACATTGAACCATGACAGAGTGCTTCCCCAGATGCACAGTAACACCTCTGACGAGGGTCAAACAGCAATCCAAGATGTTGGTGCAGATCACAGTGGTGTGGTGGCAAACAGTGTGTCATGTCCTATTGTAAGGTAGACAGACAAATAAAAGAGGGCCTACACAATGTTCCTCTTGTGCCACACACATGTCTGTATGCTCCTGTTGATCCAAACATATGAGGATATCCTGTGATGCAAGTCACACACATGGGTCACACACACAAACATAATATCAGATGGATTTACAACATACAGCGAGTATGTGAGTCCATCCTGCACATGTAGGGACCAGTACACAGTGTCCACAGTGCAAATGGTGTCTGCAACCCTACATGTCCTATGAAGACTGTCCCTGAATCCTTATGCATACATAGTCACGTGTGACATCTCAATGTGCCACAGTATGTCAAAGGTGACGTGTGTCTCCTGTGATGAACACGACATCCAGTCAGAGCACAGCAGCAACAGTGTGTTGGTCATCCTTGTGATGCTCAAAGTACCAGTCCAACAATAATGTCTATCATAGGCATGCGTCCCACTCGCATCTCCCAAGGATCGTTGCATGGTGTTGCTGTGTCCATCAACAAGTGGGTGATGGTGACTGCAAATGCAGTGTAATAGATGTGCTGTGTGTGTTGCCTGTGCCCTGTGGTAAAAGGAAGAGAAACACCATTTTGTTATGCATCACACAGCATTAGGTCACATTGCAGCTAGTGAACCATCAATATGTATACAATGAAACATCAGACATGCAAACAGTACACGATCACAACACAGAGCACATTGCATGTTGATGACATTAGGAAATGACACTGCAGACCAGGTTGTCATCTCGACATGGTCATGGCTATGCCCATGTCCCACATGCATCTCAGAGGTCCACTTCATGTCCATCAGTGTTGGTGCACATAGATACAACAAAAAAGCACGACAAAATAAACAGCTAAACACAAACACGTAAAGGTTGATGTCAGTCACAAATGATCCAAGGTGCAATCTACCATCTGTGTGCAGCAAGTGTCTCATAGCAACAGTCAGAGGCAGTCAAGGTACACAAGACATCATAGTAAAGACAGAATATGTCACTCAAATGTGTTGAATGACCATTTCTGCATGTGCAGCCATCATTGCCACGTGTCCAAAGTATGGTGACATGTGTGAAACTGAAATGTTGATGCATAGTGGTCTGTCAGCACACAAGAGATAGGTCACTCAACAACACAGAACACATGTGCACAATGTTCACAAGGTCAACATCAGAAAGGTAGATATAGCACATTGATCACCACTCCACAGGTGTCCAGACACATCCCATCACAAGATAATGTGATATAGCCGCACAGTGTATCGTCACATGGACACACCCAAAACACACACACACACACATACATACATACAGTATGACAAGGTGAGCATGCCTCCAGTAGCATACGGCCCATCTGTCCACAATCCGAGCTCAGTGGAGATAATTATAACAGTCCATGCTATGATACTCTGATGTTGGTTAACACAACAATGCCAGGGAAGGGTATACATGCCATTCACTGCCACAACACTTTGGACCTGTAGACACAACCAACTCAGTTGGATGGGTCCCAAATACACTGTTGAAACACATGAACTGGTGAGGAACACATGGGCATATGTATGCCAGCATGAACATATGGGGTATAGGGGCGCATATCAAAGAGGTATACACCAACATATGTGCAGTGGACAGATAACATCATACATGTGCTATGCTGCACTGTCCCTATAGTACAGTTACCTGATTGTCTACCTACCCCAGTCTCCTGCAAGTTGAATGACGTACACACAGTTTTCACTGCACCACAGCACCAGGCAGGTCCAACAGCATATTCTGTGGAGGCACAAACAAAAGTGAAACATACATATGTCATGATGTACTGTTGGAACACACATGGCAGCATGTACATGTATACCCATATGCATTTCCCCACATATGCAGGACTTACATGAGAAGAGCTCATTAATCAGATGTTGCCTGATTGCTGTGCCCTCACATGTGTCACCACGGGCATGTACAGGACAGCATGTAGGATCATCTTCCAGATCTAGATTAATTTCGACCGGGATATTCTGCCTGAGAGCAATGTTGTGCAGGATGCAACCAGCCAGAATGATCTGTTTCCACAGTCATGGGATGGTATTGTAAGGCCCCGCCGGTCTTATCCAGACACCGGAAGCGACTCTTCAAAACGCCAAAGGCGCGCTCGATAACTGAGCGGCTGGAGGCATGGGCCTCATTGTACCTCATCTCTGCACATGTCCATGGAAGAAGCACAGGGGTCAGCAACCAGGCATGATAGCCATATCCAGCATCACCTGCAGAAAGAAATCTGGAAAGGTCAATCAGGAACCAATGTTCACACACATGCACATGAGCATGTAGGTGCAAACCAACAACAGATAGAAGAATGACACAAATATATGACAGCACATGATGGCACACAACAGCTATGCGCCAGTGTCTGGAGGTTTGAGACACACAACACCAGAGAAGGGTAATGAGGGCAACACACATCATCTGTGTCCACACCAAACACATGACCAACCACCTGTACCCGAAAGGTATTCGTGACAGTTGTGAACGCATCAGGCAGACACATGCCATTGCACCCTGGACAAGGGCAGAGATGCACACGTGTGCAAGCATGTGACGGCCATGATACTGTTCACATACAGCAGGTGTTACAGTAACATATACTTGAGGAGTCCAGTCATGATGGCAGAAATGACAAAAACTGTTGATATACATGAAGCATACTTGTGTGTTGTAACGTGCCAACACAAATATAACAATGTAAAATGGTTGAAATGGTCAAAGGTGAATGGGCTCCAAACACACAGTACCACAGGAAACAAATCAGGAAGCAAATCTACCCCCCCCCAAGTTATCACACACACACAGATTACACACACACACAACTAGGGACACACCACAAAGACAGACATGTGCGTATACGGTTAGTCTGAGGCTGAGAGCCATAGTTGTCACCTGAAAGGTGTTGTACACCACCATATAAGGATCACCATATGTGCCCATAAGTTCCCTGTCTAAAAGGCCCGTGCAACAGAGCAGCAGTACCAAACACCAATGGAAAGCGCATGTGTGTAGAGACACCCAGAACAGCCATGACACACATATGGTAGACATATGTCATTGTAGAAACCCACAAAGTTATGTGAACACGTTCCTGGAGACAGTCACATGGTGTGATAGGGGGCACACCTCCATACAAGGTCAGCGCTCCACTACCACAACACAAAGCAAGGGATGTAGAGGTCATAATTGTCAATGGGACCACGTAAATAACACACTGGCTGGGCAGTGATATGCCACTGCCTGACGGCCAGTGTCCTGAATATTCCCAGAAAATAAGTCAGATCTGCATCAGGGCATGTCATGTGTGTCACAGTGGATATGCAATCAGAAAGGTCTAACAGCAAACCACAGGTGACCCTGGCCCACCCTTGAGAGTTGACAAGCACCCCAGGACACACAAACACCACGTGCACATTAGAGATGAGAAATACCTACCCAGCAGGACACAGTCCTCATATTGTCCGCTCTCAAATTGACCGAATAGTGCCGAGTGATGCAGGATATAGGAGTCAGGGGTGGACCATGGAAACCTTGGAACCACATTCAGAATACGCATATTTGCATCACATACAACCTGCACATTCAGGGAATGGTAGTGTTTGCGGTTGCGGAACACTGCCTCCCTGTTTCTGGGCAGGACCAGGGCAACATGCGTGCAATCAATAGCTCCCATCACGTGTGGTATCCTTGCAATTTGCTCAAAGACCAGGTTCAGAGTCCCCCACTGTTGCCTATTGTTAGGAATTGCAATGTAATTCCTTACCCTGCTGACCATGGCTTTCATTACCTGGTGGAGACAACATGAGAAGGTGGGCCGGCTCATCTACCCACTGCGGCCACTGATGACAGGAAACAGCCAGAGGCAAAGAAATGTAGGGCACCCAGGAGCTTGACCAAATCCGGTATGGTATGTGACTGGCCAGTACGGGCTCAAGGTCAGGTCTTAGATCCTCAAAGAGCTCCCTAATAGCCCCTGTGCTCAGACAGTAGAGGGAGATGAAATGGTCCTCATGCATGCCCTGGAGCATGGCCCTGGACCTGTAGAGGTGAGGCTGGTGAGGGGCGCACTTCGGCACGCCTATGGTGCCATGCTGGCACAACCCCGGCCTGTGGAGCCTCCACAACTGCAGGTCTGTGTTGCAGTGGGACTGCACCCATGCCCTGTGCCATACCCCCATGGACAACATCTCCCTCTTCAGGCAACTGCAGCTCCACCTCACCATCCAACGCCTGGATCGCACCATCAGCGAAGACAATGTGAGCCATCATGGACATCAGATAGAGCAAAGACACATGCTAAATATGGTGTGGGGAGTGGCAAATGATCAGAACAAACACAACACACCTGTATATGCAGTGGCGCACACCAGCAGTGGCGTATCAAACCATTCCACGGCCTGTGTGTGTAACACACTCTATGTATGCGTAGTGCATGTAGCACCGTAGCACGCGTACAGTCACGTGGGGGCGTAACATTAACTATGCCTCTTAGACATGCGTGATGTGCATTGCGCATGCACAACACTCGGTTCTGCACGCCTTCCGAATGCACAGGTTGCAGTATTGCGTGCATGCGGACCACAAGAGGAACCACATCGTGCGCATGAGCAATGTGTGCAAGACCACGCCCTGTGCATGTGGAATGCACACGGAACCGAGTGTTGCGCATGTGGGTGCGTGGACTGGCACACAATGAGCATGCGCGCCGCACACAAGAGCGCACCCTGTGCATGAATAAAGTGCATCACACATGTGCAGAAGGCTGAGGGTATATAGTAGGCGAGGTAGGAGTAGGAGGACGGAGTGATGTGCGACAGGCAGGGAGAGGATAGTGAGAGTAGGAACATGAAGTGTGAGGAAACAACTGGAGGGGAAGGTAGAGGAATACCTAGCCAGCAGTCCACAGAGGCGGGAGGGATGCGTGAGCCAGAGGTGGAGGTGGCAGGGCCATAGGGGGCATCTCGGCCCACACAGGAGCAGCCTGAGAGGCCACCAGCTGGGAAGCAAAGGTGGAAGCTGGTGCCCGCGGAGGCAAGGAAAAGGGCCCTGAGATTCAGCCAGCAGGAAAACGATATCCTGCTGGCCAGTGTGCTGGAGCATTATGAGGTTCTGTATGGGCGGATCGGCAGCATAACACCAATGAGCACATGGACCATGGTGTGGGAAGAGGTCCGGGAGGCTGTGGCCGAGGCTGGTGGGCCACACAGGGGCCTGGACAGCCTCCGCAAACACTTTAACGACATAAAGCATGGCATCTGTGCCTACATGACTGTGGAGAGATGGCATGCTATGGGCACTGGTGGGGGTGGACCCATCATACCTGGCCTGACACCCCTGGAGCAGCAGCTGGCAGAATTACTCAGACCAATATACCTGCATGTTGGAACAAATGATACTGCCAGGTATACCTCAGAATGTATCAAAAGTGACTTCATGGCTCTGGGACAGAGGGTGAAGCAGTTAGGTGCACAGGTGGTGTTCTCTTCAATCCTCCCTGTTGAGGGTAAGGGCCAAGGTAGAGAGGCTCGCATCCTGGAGATGAATGCATGGCTGCGTGGATGGTGTCATCAAGAGCGTTTTGGTTTCCCAGACCATGGGATGCTGTTCCAAGGGTTGCAGAGCAGTGATGGCATCCATCTGTCCAAGAAAGGTCAATGCGTATTCAGTAGTAGACTGGCTAATCTACTGAAGAGGGCTTTAAACTAGATTCGTTGGGGATGGGTGAAGAAAGCCCCCAGGTAAGTGAAAGCCCCCAGGTAGGTGATACATTAAATAACTTTATGGAAATGGGTAACAGGGGTAACATATGGAAAGCAGTGTGTATAAATGCCCGTAGCATGGGAAATAAGATCCCTGATGTTGAAGCTTTGGTGGGAGTGACTGACTTGGATTTAGTGGCAGTTACAGAAACATGGTTCACAGAAAACCATGATTGGGATGTAACTATACCTGGCTATACTTTATTCAAAAAGGACAGGGTAGGAAGTAGGGGAGGAGGAGTGGCACTATATGTAAAAACTACTATTAAAGCTTTGGAATTACAGAGCTTAAAAGGGAGAGGGGAGGCATTGTGGGTTAAACTAGAAAGAGGGAAAGAGAAATCTCTTTGCATTGACGTGATATACAGACCTTCCTCACAAGAGGAAGAGGTGGAGGGTTAATTGAAGACATACGCAGCATTGCTAAGAAAGGGGAAGTGCTACTGATAGGAGATTTCAATATGCCAGATGTTGATTGGCACATTCCTGCTGCAGTATCATCTATCATCTAGAAGTAAGGAGATCCTGGATTCTCTACAGGGAGAACTATTCAGGCAATTGGTAACAGAACCCACATGTGACGGGGCCATACTGGACTTGGTGCTTACCAATGGTGAAAGTGTTTCTGATGTTGTAGTGGGAGATCATTTTGCATCCAGTGATCACCAGATGGTTTGGTTCAGTATTAGGACTAGGGCTGTTAGAATCCATTCAAAAGCGAGGATCTTAGACGTTAGGAAGACTAACTTTGCGAAGATGGTCCGTTAGTTGGATGGGAACAGCTGAGGGATGTAGAAAAACAGTGGTAAAAACTGAAAGGGGATATTTTAAGGGCAACCAACCTTTTTGTTAAAATGGTAAATAAAGGTAAAAGGAAAAGGAGACCGCTATGGTTTTCGAAAGAAGTAGCTGAAAAAGTGAAGATAAAGAGGGAAGCCTTCATGAAATACAAGAGATCACAGAGAGAGGAAGACAGGCATCTGTATTTGGAAAAACTTAGAGAAGCTAGCAAATTAGTCAAGAAGGCAAAGATTCAAAAGGAGGAGGAAATAGCCAATGCAATAAAATGGGGGGATAAGACATTTTTCAGATATATTAGTGAGAAGAGAAAGGGCAAGAGTGGTATTGTCAGACTCAAGGGTGCAGGGGAGGAATATGTAAAAGCTGATAAGGATAAAGTGGAATTGCTTAACAAATATTTTTGTTCTGTGTTCACAGATGACGAACCAGGAGCAGGACCTCAGAAAACACCCACAAATAGGAACAAAAGCAAAGGACATCTTGAACAATTTTCAAAAGACTGTGTTTGTGAGAAACTATCTCAACTTAAAGTAGACAAAGCGATGGGACCGGATGGGATACACCCAAAAATAATGAGGGAACTTGGGGACGTTCAAGCAGCTCCACTGACTGACCGTTTCAATGCCTTGTTGGAGTCAGGAGTGGTGCCAAAGGACTGGAGAGAGGCTCATGTGGTGCCTTTACACAAAAGCGGAAGTAAGGATGTGGTTGAAAACTACAGGCCGGTTAGTTTAACTTCGGTGGTGAGTAAATTATTGGAAACGCTGCTGAAAGAGAAAATAGTGAGGTTTTCTGGAGTCCAGCGGATTACAGGATCCGAGGCAGCATGGATTCACCAGAGGCAGGTCTTGTCAGACAAATCTGATTGATTTCTTTGACTGGGTGACCAGGGAGTTGGACCGAGGGAGAGCCCTAGATATGGTGTATTTAGATTTCGGTAAAGCCTTTGACACTGTTCCTCACAGGAGACTTATAAACAAACTGAGCACCCTAGGGATGGACCCTAAAGTTACTGCTTGGGTTAGAAATTGGTTGGGTGGGAGGCGACAAAGAGTACAAGTAAATGGAGCTCACTCTGAGGAGAAGGATGTTATCAGTGGTGTGCTCCAGGGATCTGTCCTTGGTCCGATTCTTTTTAACATCTTTGTTAGTGATATAGCGGAAGGGCTTTCAGGTAAGGTTTGCCTCTTTGCGGATGATACCAAAATCTGCAATAGAGTAGACACCCAGGAAGGGGTAGATAACATGAGGAGGGATCTAGCTAAGCTTGAAGAATGGTCTAGAATTTGGAAGCTGGGATTTAATGTTAAAAAATGTAAGGTCATGCATTTGGGCTTCAGCAATCCAAGGGAGCAATATAGTATAGGGGGTGAAGTACTTTTGTCCACTAAAGAAGAGCGGGACCTAGGCATGGTTGTGTCTGACGATCTTAAAGTAGCTAAACAGGTAGAAAAGGCGACAGCAAAAGCTAGAAGGTTGCTTGGGTGCATACGGAGAGGAATGGCTAGCAGAAAAAAGGAGGTGATAATGCCTCTGTATAAGTCTTTGGTGCGACCTCATTTGGAGTATAGTGTGCAATTCTGGAGACCGCACCTTCAAAAGGATGTGAACAGGATGGAGTCGGTGCAGAGAGTGGCTACTAAAATGATTAGTGGTCTTCATTATAAAGCATATGAGGACAGACTGAAGGATCTTAATTTGTACACCACAGAGGAAAGGCAGGATAGAGGTGATATGATTGAGATGTTTAAATACCTCCGTGGCATAAATGTTCAGGGAGAGAGCCTCTTTCAATTGAAAGCAAGTTCTGCTACGAGGGGACATGGGATGAGGGTGAAGGGAGATAGATTCAGGAGTGATATGAGGAAATATTTCTTTACGGAAAGAGTAGTGGATCCGTGGAATAGTCTCCCAGTGGAGGTGGTAGAGATGAGGACAGTAACTGAATTCAAAAAAGCATGGGACAAACACAGAGGATCTCTAAAGGTAAAAAGGGGACTGTTGTAGTTGTTATGGAAGGACAGACTAGATAGGCCATGTGATCTTTTTCTGTTGTCATATTTCTATGTTTCTATGTTTCTATGCATGGACTGTCCCCAGCGCTGGACACAGCACATCCACTGGCAGGTACATCTGAGTATGTATTCTAGGAAAAGCTAACAACCCAGCACATGCAGGGGCAGCCTCAGGGGGGTGTGGGGCCATGTCCTGAGACCCAGTGTGGAGCAACATATCCACAAGAGGCCAAAGGTACAAATCGAACCCATAAACAGATCCCCCGAAACAAACACCATCATAAAATTCATCCTCATAAATGCAAGATCCATACGAAATAAAATACCAATAATTAATGACATAATCACCGATGAAAAACCTGATATCCTTCTCATCACAGAGACCTGGCTCGCACCTACAGACACAATCCTCCTAAACCAACTCAACACACATCAATATGATCTTTTCAACTGCCATCGAGAAGCAAAAAGAGGAGGCGGGGCCCTAATCATCACCAAAAAAGAGCTCAAATACTCACTAAAAAATGTGAATAACATAGATGGTATGGACATCATAAATATAGAAAACAAAACCCTTGCACTGTCCCTCATCTACAGACCCCCCACAGCAGACCACAAAAATCTCACCCCCATTCTAGAACTTGCATGTACAGCTACACAGAGAAAACCACTTGTTATATTAGGTGATCTAAACCTACCATCACTCAACCCACAACACACAATCAACTTTATGGAATCCATGAAAGAAATGGGTTACAACCAAATTATACAAACATCTACACATACAAAAGGTAACGCTCTAGACCTTGTATTTATTCCCACCCCATTTAATAAACACCAACTACAATCCCCACCTCTTATTACAGAAGTACCATGGTCAGATCATCATCTAATAACCTTCAATTTACTCACACTATCATACAACAACACCGAAACTACTCCAACACCTTATAATTCTCGCTTTACTCATTTCAACAAAGACACCTTCCTAGACAATGTATTACCTAACCTCACAAATAACACAACAGAAATCAATACTATAATAAACCAATGGAACACAACAATAAAAGAAGCAGCAACCCCAACTCAAGGTCCCCAAAAGCAATTTACAAAAAGAAAGTCAGAAAAATGGTTCAACAAAGACCTCTATAATATGAAAAAGCAGCTAAGAAAACAAGAAAAACAGTGGAGGAAATCTAAAACCAACGATAATAAAACACATTACTTAAATCTTCTCAACGAATACAAAGACACTATTAACAGATCGAAAAGAGAATACCACACAAAAATCATAAATATGGCACTCAATAGACCGAGAGAATTATTTGCAATTATAAAAACACTAACAAAAACCCAAACATCAGAGCCTGAACAGTCAACAATAAGCGCACAAACTCTTGCAAATCATTTTGCTAACAAATTAAAAAACAAATCATCTAATACAATCATAACTATATCCACAGACTTAAAACCAACAATTAAATGGACAACCTTTCATGACATTGAAAAAAAACACCTCCTCAATATCATATCAATGATCAACACCACCACCTCCCCCCTAGATCCATGCCCAGTATCATGGATAAAAAACACCAAAACAGAATTAGCTAACCATATACAAAATATAGTGAACCAATCACTATCCCAGGGCATCATGCCAGATGCCCTGAAACTCACATCCTTACGCCCAATAATAAAAAATAATAAACTCAATCCTACAGACCCAAACTCCTACAGGCCCATAGCCAGCATACCGTTTATCGCCAAAGTAATAGAAAAAATCATACAGCTCCAACTACAAGATTTTATTGACTCACATGCACCACTAGACTCACACCAATTCGGCTTCCGCCCATCCCACGGGGTCGAAACTTTGCTTATAACACTCATGGATGACCTCATAAAAGGCACTGACACATGCAACCAAGGCTACATCCTCATATTCATTGATATAGCTGGTGCCTTTGACAATGTCCACCACAACACCCTCATTAACAGACTCCTAAGTCTAGGAATAGGAGGAACAATTCTACAATGGTTTATATCATACATCACAAATCGATCAATACGCGTTAAATTAGGACAAGACACCTCTGAACCATTTGTACAAGGACAAGGTATTCCACAGGGTTCGGCCCTATCGGCCCTTCTTTTCAACCTGTATCTGCAACCCATCACAAATATATTTAAAAAACATAAAGTCAACCACTACATATACGCAGATGATATCATGCTCACTCAACCAATAAGCACAAATAATCCCACCTATCAGAACTTACTGGACTGCATCAACGAAGCAAATACCTGGTTAGAAAATAATAACCTCAGCATCAACCTAAAAAAAACTGAAGCAATGTTCGTAACAAGAAAACCAGATACTACTCTCCCTGAAACAATAACAATTAACAACACAACAATCCCAATCAAAAAGGAAGTAAAATACCTAGGCATCATAATAGACCACACACTTAGTATGCTCCCACACATAAAGCAAACTGTAAAAACCATATTCTATAAACTTAAGACCATTCAACACCTACGACCAATACTAGACACACATGACTTCAGATCTGTTATCAGCTCACTCATCACTCCACACTTTGACTATTGTAACAGTCTACTTATCGGCCTCCCCCTCACAAGCACCAACTTACTCCAAAGAGCTCAAAACATCTGTGCTCGAGTAACAGCAAAAGCACGCCTTACTGACCACATAACTCCCATCCTCGCTGAACTACATTGGCTTCCCATAAATAGCAGAATATCATACAAAATACTATTAACTACATTTAAACTTATCAATGACATATCACCCTCACATCTAACCACTCTACTACATACTCCAAAAAGAACATAGAACCCGCAGACAAAACGCAACTCACTCACTAGACATAAAAAAATCAATTCGAAAAACAAAAAAAACCACAAGCTCAAGAGCATTCTCATATGCAGCCCCCACCATATGGAATAAACTCCCTCTAAGCCTCCGCAAAATAAAAGACCTACAGACATTCCGGAAAGAACTAAAAACATATCTGTTTAAAGAATACTTTATAAATCTTAATGAACCCCCTCCAGCACCCTCACCACACCTCCAAAAAAATCCTCCATAACCTCAGATCAAAAAGCCACAAACCACATCGCATTTAGAAAAATCAACCTAGAATCCTCAGTGTATTAAAATCCCTAGAAATCCCTAGTGTATTAAAAACCACGATTAACAATTGAATAATGTAAATATTTAACTAATGTAAATAGTTACAACATCTGCATAATTATATATTCCATGTTACTTGTTGTTGTTTACGAAAAGTTAATTGTACGTAGTTTGAAAAAACAAGATGTTCCATGTAAAACCATGTTCATTATGTTAATTGTAAACTGTTCATTGTGTTACTTGTAAACCGCCTTTGATCTTGGGAAAAAGCGGTATAGAAGAAAAGCATAAATAAATAAAATAAATAAATAAATAAAGATGCATCAACAGTTGCATAATGGGTATGGAGATGGTTTGGACAGGTTCCTGGGGGAAAGGTCCATAAACCATTATTAGAAAGGGACCCAGGATATCAATGCTTGGCCCAATACAAGCATTGTGGAACCTGTGTCATCTGGGGAAACCATTAGGTACGTAGGACATAGACTGACCACTGTTGGAAACAGGATACTGGGCCTGATGGACTGTCATTTGACCCAGTATGGCATATCTCATGTTCTTATGTATGTTCTCATGTAATGTTAGCATACACCAACTGATGTTAAACATGCCTCTTAATGAGTGCATGGACAAGGTGTGAGTACCAGATATCTACAGTACCATAATCCAGTGCCAGCTGGCATCCACATTAGTAAGAACTGCAGACACTGCCCATCCAGAACCCCTAGCAAACCTGCCATAATGTGACAGCACTACCAGTACCCACAATGCACTACACCAGACATATCACAAGGCAGCAGTGCAAATATCAAACCTATACATTGCAGTGACTATAACATACATAACCTACTTGGGACAGAGAACAAGTGGCAATGTGAACTACAATACACAGAAACATGATACATCAGCTCATTTACACATGCTGAACACAGTCCATCACCAAAGATCAAGGAAGCACAATGTAGACATAGGGAGACAAACAGATAACTGTTAATACCAAAAGCATCACATGGAATGTACACCACCAATGTAGGGAATAAACTACACAGTAACGTCCACTTGTACAACAAATAGCGCAGACGTTCATGATGCACATATCACAGAGCTGACATATTCCAACTATGCAGGTCAATGGATAGGGATAGCTCCCAACCCTCGTGCATTTCTGTTCTCAGTTGCAATTGCATCGGCCACATTCCTCTGGTGTCCCGTGTCATCTGTGAACACTCCACCGTCTGCTTTGCGGTTGTCCTGTCTTCTCTCCTCTAATTTCCATCCATCCTCACACAACATCTGCCATAACATACAAACCTTTCTCCCCATGCCCTTTCCGCCAGCATACGTTATTCCCCAGTCAGCCAATCACAGTGTACCCTGCCATCCGTAATCCACCCCAACACACCCAATACCTGGCCTAATGTAGAATTACCTTCCCTCGCACATAGTTGACCTCCCCCCACACCATGTCAATTCCCCATCATCATCCCAGATGATCCCTCCCCCAACAGCAACTATCTTCCAGTTCCAATCCCACCCAGGGTTGGCTCCCATCCAGTCACTACAGTGGCACATATCCAGTCCCAGGATCCCCTCCCACAATCCAATGTCATTCAAAGCATCCCACTCCCACACCCCTCCAGAAGAGGGCCGCGGATAGCTAACAGGGAGCTGGAGAGGGCCCTGCTCTCCCCACAGCTGCCACAGGAAAGGTAGAAGATGCTGCCCACTGCTGCAGCTTGTGCGAGGGAGCTGGGGTATCCCCAGCCCCCTCCATGGCCGCCCGGCCTGCGGATATGCAGATAAGGATGTTATCTGTGTGTGGCCACCTGAAACGTGGGGCCCTGTGCAGATAACATTCCTGCCAGATGGACGTTCCAGCCCTGAATACATGGACATGCCGGGACCACTAATAAATGATGCATGGCATGTACACCTCCACACACGTATCTGCAGACACATGACAGTGCGTAGAGTAGTGACAAATAGACACCCGTGTCACACCGTACACATACCTGGTGTGATGGCCCCCAAAACAGCCATATCAGAGGGACAGGTACAGCAAACATTGGAGGACCTATCTGACCCAATACCAGGGCCCCCAACAATCAGTCGGCATTGGCCGTACAGGAAAGGATCACATATCCATGTACCTCTTGCCCCCATTGTCCTCCCATTTGCCACCACCCCACCCAACTTCCCCCCCCCCTCAACCCCACATGCTGGACAACTGTCCATCCACTCCCCATAGCAGTGGCCAATGAGCCAGTCCCTACACCTGGCAGGCCGACAGGCACACCTGGACCAACACCTACCTGTGTAGTCATACACCATCTGTTCCACACATGCCACTCACCCACACTATGACCAGCTCCAGTCACGATGCCGGATCCCTCCCAACCCCCTGGAAGCATGTAACTCTGTGCCCATTCCTCAGGACCCCCCTCCCATGGCACACCTATCACTGCCCACAGTAGGCCCATCACTCACCACCCCGTCCTCATAAACATACCTGACAATGTGGCACATACCCAAATGCATCGATATGTGGTGATACCTCCCTGTCTGGTCCATTCCATTGGACTGTGATGTGTGGACCACATTGTAACCACACTGACATCGGTTTCAGGCAGTACATATATCACGGTAGGTAGCGACGTAACATAGAGTTATATATACATGTGCAGGACCACCACATTTAAACTGTGCACCATGTTCCTCCCCAGGCGACACACAGGCCATGGAAGCCGAGGATACAGAGGACAGCATAGAGACAGGGGCAGGGGCCCTGTCCGAGGTGTCAGCCATGGACGTTGCAGACAGCTCTGATGTGGAGGCCCCAAGGGGTGATGTGGCGCATGAGGAGTAGGGGGCAGCCATGGTCCACCTCCCATCGTAGATCAGCAGCAGCAACACAGTGGTAAATGAGGGGGCCCAGACCGTGGGAGCAGAGCCCATGTTGGCAGCACAGAGGCCATCGGCAGGACCGGAGTCGGGAACAGCACCCACCGCCATGGGGGAGGTCCTGCGTGAGATGCATGGCCACTCCGCCTCAGCCCATGCTGATGCTGAAGGTGGGTGACTGACCAGATGGTTGCATGTGGTGGGGTGGCACCCCACCTCCCAGACATGACAGTGAGGGAACACACCCGCACACTGACAGTGCGTGTCCCCATGTACATGTACCTGCATGGTCATGTCTGGGAGGTGGGTTCACACCCACAGGGGAAACAACATGTCAGCCGCATAGGGTTGGGTGTGGCTAATGTGCACAGATGCCTAGCAGGACACGAGGTGACATGCAGGGGTAGGTGCTGAGGGTAGCATAAAAGGGTGGCTGAGGTATGGTCCAGTTGCCACCTGGGGATGGGGAGCACATCACAACATGGCCGTAAGTTGACACAACCCACCCTGGCAGATAACAGGTCCCCCACAATACAACAGCAGGTCTGGCCCACAGCAACAGGTCCCTGTCCTCTGTGGGTCACATTTGGGCTAGCACTCTTCGCTTCAACTGGGCCCTGACAGACATACAAAATACACTGGGTGCACAGATGACACAGCTAAGATGCATGGACGTCCTCTTTTCCCATACCTCAGATATCCCCCCAACTGTGCTACCTACATTTGCGGATTCCACACCATACGTAGCAGTTCCCCTTTATAGTCCGCCAGGACACCAGTTGCATGTGTCACCGTGATGTGTATGAACCAGGTATCACAGGTGACACCTTTTTCTCAAACAGGCATACGACAGGAGCTCATGGCCATTCGACAGGAGATGCACGAACAGCATCAGGAGATGCAGGGTCTCCAGCAGGAGGTGGCCCAGCTGTGGGACGTCACACTGCAGAGTGCACAGGCGACCAAAGCCATGGTGGCAGGGATCACAAGAATAGGAGAGGCACTTGAGGCCCTTGCTGGATGGGGGCAGCAGCCAATGGCAGCATCATCACCAGCATGGAGGGGTGGGAGTGGGCCAGGTCACCATGGGCATGGGTGGCCACGCAGGCAGTAGAGGTGGGGGGGGGGGTGTGTGTGTGCCAACATTTCATTATAATTAAAGACATCTGATTTGGTGATGTTTACAATTATTAATTTTTATTTTTTATTATTAATTGTACATGTATTGTTTTTTAAAGATTTTTATCCCCTGAGGAAAGCTATGGCCGAAATGCATTGGGGTTTTCGATACAATAAAGTAACTGTGACCTCCACGTACCATTCGCCTATTGTGTTTTGTTGGCTTGCTGTGAAGGTACTGCTCTCTGTGTGTTCCTTCCATGTGGCACTGACAAGCATTTTCCCACACAGTACAAATACGTTGGGGATGGCACCTACGGCACATCAGTGCTGCCAGTCCATACTACCCTCTGCTCTGCCAGCATTCTTCCTTCAGCACATCTATCTGCCTCTGTTGACTGTGTGCCGTCATGTCCTGTCATGTAAGCTTCTAAGCCATGGCCTACACAGGTACTCTTTTCCACATTTTGGCTCTTCATAGATGCTTCTCCTGTGCCTGATCTGCATATCACCCCTCCTGCTCCGTCCTCCTTTCGCTGCACACATCCTGCCACTTTGGACTTCGCCTGGGGGCACTTCTTCTCCATCCTATGCCACACACTCACATTGTGCCCTTTTACATTGGCAACCCACAGGGCATTGGTACAGCTGCCTCCCACATACTCATCCAAATTACTGGCTGCCACATAGAGTGCCCATGGATCTGGCAGGTACATCAGATCCCACCTGTCCTTCAATCAATCATCTTTACATCGACTTTCCGTGGTACTCCTTATCTAGCGTTAGGGTGACAGTAATTTTCAGATGTTAAGGTGCATGCTTGATATCTTAATGCCCGTTGTCCTGTTAGCACACGTTAAATGTCCCATAGCACCCTTAATACCGGAATGCCTCCTACCCTCCCAGAGCCCTTTGTGCATGAAAAAACCCTTATCGCTGCCCTTAATGCCCACTAATGGCTGCTCTCTTAATGCCCTTTAGTAAACATACCTTCTTATCTTTATTTTAAATGGCACTAACAAAAATGCACACAACATGCAGGGTATGGTCACTTTTTGAATTGATACAGAGGCATCGTGATATCTTCTGTAGAGGAGTAGCATAATGGTTACAGCACTGGCTTGATAATAAAAAAAACAGGGTTTAATTCCCAGTAGCATTCCTTCTGGCCTTGGGAAAGTTACTTAACCCTCCATTGCCCTGGAAGAAAGGCCTGGCAATCTACTTCTGCTCACACTGCCAAGAAAACTCCAGGAGCTGCTAGGTCACCAGGAGTCAGTACTGACTTAAAAGCACATGTTGTATTGCATTTTTGCTTCATTGCTTTCCAAATAATTTCCAAAATTCTATTTATTTGTAATAGTGCTGAAGCAAACTAAGCGGTATGTTTACTAAATGGTGGTAAGGGATCATGTCTTTCCGAGCAGTAACTGCAGTGATAAGGGGTTACTGCATGGTACTGTAAGTGTGCTGGGCGTGTTAGAGGCATTCTGGGCATTAAAGGGCAGTAGTGGACACTTAACATGTGGTAACAGGACAGGCTGTGTCAAGGTGTCTTTCATGCACCTTAACAAAGGAGAGCCTCAGTAACTCTGAAAGGGGGGCAGGGAAGCCATTGGAGAAAGTATGGATGAAAGCACAATTGGTAGCTGATGGTGTTAATGCACCTGATGCCTGGCTATGTGACAGTATGTGTGATGAGCATGTTTGACCATACAGCAGGCCTGTGCTGTTGACTAGGCGAGATAGGCGGCTGCCTAGTGATGCTGGTCAGTATGGGTGTTTGCAGTGTCATGGGTGGGTGGTGGCGGCAGCGGAGTCAGCAGAGGTTATGCAGCAGTAGGGGGGGGGGGGGCGCTGTGACAGGCCTGCAGTCTAGATGCTCCTGAAAGCACTGTTTTGTAAGCATTAGTATAGTGTCTGTGAGGTGTGGACATGTATCCAGATGTACTTTCAGTGTGTGGCATGCCATAGACCAGGAGAGTGTCTGGGTAGAGGCAGCATGTTCCTGATATGAGGAGCAAAATGAGGATTGTCCATGAGTGCTCATATGGACTAACTGCTGCAAATGACCCTTGATGGCCATGGTGGGGAAGGTTACTGGCTATGCCAGTAAGCTGCCCCACCATGAATCCCCTTGGTGGGTGCAAGGCTGCGCCATGGATTTTCCAAGCAGAGAATTTGCAATGTGTGTGGTGGGTGGATATATGGGATCATACTGGCCAAAAGCATTTGGTGTGTGTGATCCAAAAATAGCAGTGCAATGGGGTACATGAAACACCATTTGTGTGGGTGGGACTGGTGCCTCAGCCTATGCAGCTGCAAGACAATACACCCGACAGAGTGGCATGATAGAAAGGGACAAGTTGAACCCATTTCCCCCATGTGAAGCAAGTAATGATGGCAAAACAGTGTAGGAAATGGCCATGCAATGAGTGTTATGTGCTTGAATGTATGAGATATATCCTCTTTACGTAAAGCTGGGAGGTCAGAATGATGGCACAACAGAAAACGCATCCATACCAGTTGTCCCAGACATCTGCTGCGTATACTTCACTGACCTGCTGCAATAGGCTGAAGCAGAGCCACTAAAGCCATGCTCTCAGATGTCCATGATGTGGAATGCCATGTTGGGCTACCCAATGTGTGGCCACAATGCATAGAAACATAGAAGAATATTTGTCAGCAGGTCACAGCAGAGCAAGGACTGTGCGAGGTGGGAAAGTGACCTGAGTAGCACCAAGGCACAAAATGAACAAGTGGGAATCAAACTCTGTACCTTTGATTAGGGAGACATTACACCAAGCAGTATGCTATACCTCCATGCAGGTGTACCTAGATGTGTAGAGCCTGCAGGTCTCTGATCAAACTGTTTGCTGTGTGTGCCAATATAGGCTGGGCCCTCTACTACCTATGAGGCACTCCACATGTGAAACAATGGTCTACAGCTGAAGAAGCAATGGAGAATGCACTGATCCTGCACATCAGCTCAGTAAAACACACTGACTGCATGTGCTACATGCACATAACAACTGCAAGCCATGCTGCAGAGCAGTTTCAGCTGTCACCCTGAGGTTGAGTATAGGTGCCCAGCATATAGTCCACTGAACCTGCACTGTTAGAGATGGTCTTTACTAGCCTTGCTGCAGGTCCAAATCACTGCTAGCATGTGGTAGGTATTGTCTGCAGTATGCTATGCTTTTCTCATTGCTTCCTGCATGCTTACAGCATGCTATAGGTGACAGCAACAGCTCGACCCTGTGTTCTGACCATGTTGGACACTAACCTTCTGATAACAGTGCAAGTCAGTGCCCAGTGTCAATATGCTGCTGCCGTGGACAGCTGCTGCAGTGGGGGGTGTATAGTCTGGCATAGGGTTACTGCTACTGTCTTGCCATGACCCCAGTGAGTAGTCCATGAACCACTTTTGCCCCAACCATTAAGGACTAACAACTGACTACAGCACGCACAGTAAGACTGCCCCTGCTGCCCTTCACTGGGCTCTGTTAGCCAAGCACAGACCAACAGCAGTCAGTCTGTTGGTCAGCACACATGGCATGTGTTCAAAGCACACTATGCCAAGAAATCCCTTAGTAACCACCCTTATTCCTACAGCTTATAATAAACGTTAATAAGGTTCACCCCAAAATATCTAAATAGCTCAAACGGACCTCAGGCTTTGCTCACCCCTACATTTGGCGAAATTCATCACCATAGGGAAATGGCAGACACTGACATCATGGGTCCCTAAGCTTTTAATATCTCCTTTATATGTGTTCAAAGCAACCATGAGCACCCTGCCTTGGGATACTCAGCATTAACACCCAGCATTTTGCTCAGTGATTGGCATCCCCAGACAGAGATTGCATCAACATCACTGGGACCAGACATAATCATCGTTCATGTGGATACATAGCCGTGCCATGGTCACTTTTTTTGTCATAGTGAGAGTGTGCAACTGTAAAGCGGAAAAGAGCCAAGACCACACCAAAAATATCTTCAAAAAGTCATTCCATCAGCATGACATGGAGTGGCCACCCAGGCAATGCACGTGGCAGATGGGCACAATGACATCTCAGCCATTGACCCTACCATTGTGGCATACACATCCAGACCAATCTACATTGTTTTAGGTGATACCCACAATCCTCTGCCTCACATTCTTCACATTTTCAAAAAAAGGCTGGGAAAAACTCAGACAATGTGAGCCAAAGTGCAGTGCAGAAAGCCACAGGACAAAGGGGAGCCATACAAACACACATATATATACACTCATTGGCGTACTGTGCAAAAGTGGGAATGGTTGGCAATCCTGCTTGCCACTCCTGTCTTAATGTCAGATCAAGGATTTATAACTTGTGCTCTGTGTGCAGGTGCAATTAGCATGCCTTGGCCTCACCGTACGTTGTTATCGCCCAGTCAGTGTGCTATTAGCCTTCAACCAGCTGTGGATGATGGAGCTTGTCAGTGCTGCTGGTGAGTGTTTCCACCATTGCTAGCTGCCTCCTTGGGGGTTACATATTCTGGAGCTGTACTTGCACTGTCAGCTTATCCACAGAACATGCAATACAAAAATCCCAGCAGGGACCTGAACCTGTGACCCTCTGCACATATATGCCCTGACCATGTGTGTTGCACCACAATGCTGCCAAGTGAGAATGACAGCACCTGTTGCTGACATGCATCCCTTTTGCTGGCCTTTGGCACATGCTGAAATGTGCATGGTGCACAGGACTAGGACATGGCTTCTGTCTGTTGTAGGCTGATGCTGCTGCCCACACAACCACCACCACCACACCATGCAGGCATACCCACATGCTGTCAGTGTTGGTGGTGTGCGGTCCCAACATGTTAAACATGCGGGTTAGGCGGGCACCTTGGATGCAAGGCCTGGATGGTGGGTGTCAGAGGCAGACATGGACAACCACGCAGCCTCCCCCAACAGCTGACTATGCAGGGGCCTCATCACTGCCTGCCACCGATATGTCTCGGGGGGGGGGGGGGAGGGATGGCAACCACTCCTGTGGTATTTCCACAGGCACCTGCATTTTCCAGCTACATGGAATCACTATTGGCCTCCATTCAGGTGCTATCGTCCATTTCCTCCACAGCTGGGTTCAGTGGAACCATGAGGGGGGCCTGCTGGGATCTCTACCTAGGGTGCAATGTCCTTAGACTGCCCCATGTGGCAGATCTCCTTTCCAGAGCTGCCATGTGTCTATGTTTTTCCAAAGTCACTGTGTGATCATTACGGACATCACAGATGGTGCAGATGGGGGGGGGGGGGGATGCCTTTATGTGCGGAGGTTACAGTGGTTAGGCCCTTTCAACCTAGAGGACAGACGGCTAAGGGGAGATATGCTGGAGGTCTATGCATTACTGAATGGCGTGGAATGGGTAAACGTTGATCGTTTTTTTACGCCATCAAAATATGGGTGGACAAGGGGACAGGCAATGCCGCTACAGTGTAACACATTCCAGACTGAAGAGGGCATATAGTTTGTCAGGCAACACGTGGGCAATCTCTGGAACTCCAGTCATGAAAATGTCATAAAGGCTCCTCATGTAACTATGTTTAGAGAAGGTTTGGTTAGGTTCCAGGGGAACTGTCATTACACCATTATGCAGGGGGCACTGCGGATATTCAATGGCTCTATGTAAGTGCCATTGAATATCCCGATTTAAGGCATTTACATGGTTTACTGGGCTGTAAATCACGTAAATGCCTTTCAAATATTGGGCCCTAGCAGTATAACAGAGTAAGCCATGTCCTCCTATTGCCCTACCTGAATCCCAAATGTCACACTTTGTACATACATAAAAAATGCAATATTTAGGCACTGGAGAGGAGAGAAAGAAGAAGTGCCCTGATATGTTGTACCACTACTGTCTTCCTCTGATTCCTGAATCATTGGGGGAAGGTAAGGTATGACGCTGGGAAGAGAGTTGAGGTGGTGGTGGTGGTGACAGAGGAGGTGGCAAAGAAAGATAATGATTAGTGGAACAGGGAGTAGAGAAAGTGTTGGGTGTGTGTGTGTGCATGGAGTACCCATGGAATAGTGAATGAATGAGAGGATCATAGGAGGGGGTGGGTGAGGAGATTACAGGGTAGGGACGTGTGAGGTGAGAATATGATGAAGGAATGTTCAGAATGGGGCCACAGGGAGAAGGTGACTGAAGAAGAATGAGTAGGGGGACTGGAGAGTAAAGTGAATGAGGGGATTGCAATGAGTATTCAAGAAGAGAATGATGGGATCCTAAGCAGTTCTACAAGGATGAGGGGATTAGAGAGGATACCAGAGGATAAGTAGAGTGATTGAGAGGATTTGAAGTGTGGAAGGGAATTGAGGCAGGGGGATCACAGGTACCACTATGGGTATGAGTGTCAGAGATTAATATGGTGCTGTGGAGTGTGAGTAGGGATCAGAGTTGCTATAACATGGAGTGGAAATTGGAGGTTGCAGACAGTGAAAAACTGAGAAGATATTAAAGGCTCAGGTTTGAGTGAGTGGATGGGGGTCTGGGGGGTATGATGTGATCATTCCTCCTCACACACTAAACTTCATTCCAAATGGGGCAGAAATCCCTGATGAAACAAAGATAAAGTGAAACTGTCAGCCAAGGTCAGAGATGGCTAAGGAGATTTGCGCAGACTAATATTCTATGTTAGGTAACATATTCCCCAGCCCTCAGACACTCCCTCTGACTCTATAAAGGAGGTGAAAACACTTCTGTAGAAGTCTTTGGTACGACTTTCTTTGGAGTATCGTGTGCAATTCTAGAGACCACACCTTCAAAAGGATATAAACAGGTTGGAGTCGGTGCAGAGGGTGGCTACTAAAATGGTTAGTGGTCTTCGTTATAAAGCATATGAGGACAGACTTAAGGATCTTAATATGTATACTTTAGAGGAAAGGCGGGATAGAGGAGATGTGATAGAGATGTTTAAATATCTCCAAGGCATAAATGCACAGGAGGAGAGCCTCTTTCGATTGAAAGCAAGCTCTGCTACAAGGGGGCATAGGATGAGAGTGAAAAGAGATAGACTCAGGAGTAATATGCAGAAATATTTCTTTATGGAAAGAGTGGTAGATGCATGGAATAGTCTCCCAGTGGAGGTGGTAGAGATGAGGACATTATCTGAATTCAGAAAAGCATGGGACAAACACAGAGGATCTCTAAAGGAAAAAAGAGGACTATTGCAGTAGTTGATATGGCTGGGGCAGACTAGATAGGCTGTGTGGTCTTTTTCTGCCATCATGTTTCTATGTTTCTATCAGCATGCTCCTACCCCAAACTACCTCTTATCATGGGTTTTCCTGGTGGTCTAGTGAGGTTAGTATTAATGCTTCTTGTATATGCTTTTGAAATGGTTCATATTACATGCAGTCTACAGATTTCTTTTAATATTCCTTTCTCATGAATGGAATAGCAGAATCTTTAAAGAGCAAGATGAACAAAGTGATCTTAAGATGACCTAATCACTCTAAACATTTCACAAAAGCCTTTAATGTGGATGTAATATATTGCACTGAAGAGTAAAGCCGGATTTAAAATTGACTATTATAAATAGTGCCAAAAGGTTAGCATTTGAAGAAATCAATGCAAATACTGTACTCAACCCCAAAATTAAATGGAAATACAGAAAGGAATATCAATAGCATTCTCAAGGAATTCTGTACTGATCTTGTTTTTACATGTTAATTTTTTTAGTAACTTTTCAATTTAGAAGTTTGAAAATCCATTGTCTAATATTCAGGCAGAGCTAACAGCAGATAATTGCCCTAGCCAGCATTATTCACTGATTTTCAGCAACACTATACAGACTGCCTCATACTATCCAGACAGTGCTGAGCTGCCGTAGAGACAAAGCATGGGCAGTCCGTTTAGTTATCAGGACATGGGAAATAAGCAGCCCATTGTTCAGATTCCTAGCAGGATAAATTTAGGATAGCAAACAAGCTGTCTTAAATTTATCTGGATAGTTATCCAGACTGACCTATACACATATTCGGTGCTGCTCCCTATCTGGATAGCAGCACTGAATATACGTATTTTATTTAAACATCACAGACTGCAGAGTTTAATATTGACCAGTTTTTCAAAATGTCATTGTGAATTCCATTTCTGTTGAGAATCATGCTAAAGGTGACCTACAGTATAACACAAAATATTTGTTTCACTCTTCAGCTGATCATAATTCATGTATTTCAGATAGAGTGGTGTACATTTTAAAAGATATAAGCACTTTTACAGCAGTTAAAATACAGTAGAGTTTACCTACTTAAATCAATCATAACAAGGTAAGGGGATTTTTAACTGCTTGAAGAAAAATATGTTCTTGCAAGGTTTCCATGGGATATAGTTAACCCGATAAGTTTCTTTGGAGCTAAAAGATGATGTAATTCAAGGCACTGAAATAACAGGCACCAAACACAAAGGATCTTTCACCACTGGAAATTGAAAATATAAATTCATGCTTCCTTAGACTATGGAACTAGGCTAGACTTGAATGTTCTTAGCTGAGATCCAATCCCAATGCCAGTGTGAACTGTGGGATGGAGTATGGCAGCCCTTCAGATACTGGGTGTGTCCTGTAGCATTTGGCAGTCATCAAGTTCCTTTGAAAAAAAAAATATTAACATAGATCTCTTTTCAAGGATCAGGACCCAATGTTGCTCCTTAGGGATATAGTCACTGTTCCTGCAGCAAGTTCAATACCACATTTCTTCCCTTGTGTAAACTCCATTTACTAGCATACTCAGTTGTTCAGGGGTGGGGTCCAGTATCCCCATCAGGAAACCATCAGTTCAAAACCAGTTCAAACGGTGCTTGCATAACCCACATTTCATTTATCTGCATATAAAATAGACATTTGAGAGACATATTTGGAAATTCTATGAGTACATTGACTTTATAAAATCATATATAGGGGATAATAAGAAAGCATTAATTTCAGAAGCCAACCATGCATGTAAAAGTCAGTATTTTGGTTGTTTATGCATGTAAGTGGTTACTTACCCATATACCGTTGTGGTCTATATTATTGCATAGTATGTTAAAAGAAGGAAAGGAAGCCTTTGCAACTTAAACATAGTAATTTCTGAGAAAAAAACAAAACAAAAACAAAATATGACCTGGACAGGATTAATGGCACCCTTCACTAATATTTGGTTGCACAACCCTTGATAGTAATGACAGACTCCAAACATTTCTTGTAGCCATCTATAAGTTTCGTACATCTGGCTGCTGGTAGTTTCTCCCACTCTTCAACTGTGATTTATTTCAGCTCATGAGTATTTCCAGGATTCCTTTTACCAATGGAAGATTTCAGCCCTTTCCAAAGATTCTCAGTTGGGTTGAGATCAGGACTCATTGCTGGCCAGTTTAAAACAGTCCATTTTTCGCTTTTTAACCATTCTTTTATTCATTTGGATGTATGTTTTGGGTCATTGTCCTGCTGGAGGACCCATGACCTTCGACCCAGTCCTACAGTGGTGTGCAAACGTCTTGCATAGGTTGCATGATCAAGTATTTTTCAGCTTTATTTTGACAATCTTTCCAAATTCTGTGGCAGAATCCTGGCTTATTGTATACTGTTATGTTGCAAATTTAATTTGGCAGCCATTTCTGCATGCAAAATTACTTGTCTGTATTGTATGGCTGTCATGAAGAAACAATGTCCCAATACGATCAATCAGATTCTGTGTCAAAGCAGGATCGAAATGAATGGAGTGGAGGAGTAGCCTAGTGGTTGGGGCAAGGTACTTCATGCCGGAAGGTCGGGGGTTCAAATCCCACTAGAGGACAGCAACCTTGGGCCGGAAGGACTGGGGTTTCTAGTCCCACAGGTGCTCCTTGTGGTCTTGGGCAAGCCACTTAACCCTCCATAGCCCATGTTCCCTGTAATAGTTATCTCCAAGTTATAATGCCCTGTTCAATGTAATTTCAGTTTGTTCAATGTAAACCGCACTGATGCAGAATAGTGTGGTATATAAGAGAATGTAAATAAAAAAACCAATAGAATACTGCACTTCTTCAGCCAATAGCAAGTCATATTTGATAGCCAGTCAGTGCATGGTATTTTGGCAGCACACAGGGCTTGAAGTTAATGTGGACAAACTGATGTGTATTGCATCTCAACATCCTGGCATGGTGAATAGGTCACATTTTCTATCAAGAGGACTGGGTCCGGGTGGTGGTTTTGCATGAGGAGGGGTATTCCAGCCTGCAGACTGCAGCAAAGATTGGCTGTAATCAGAGCATGGTTGTCCACATTCTGCAGAAGCATAAGGAGACGGGAAATATGCAGGACCGACATCTTAGTGGTCAGCCTAGAAAGTCAACCAAGAGAGATGATGGGACCTTGATAAGGACACCTCTTGGCAACCTCAAGCTAACCTCCCATGTGCTTCTGCAGGAATGGAAGGAGAAGTGTTCCATTGCAGTTTGCACTTCCAAGGTGAGGAGAATATTCTTGGAATATGGGATGAGGGGCTGTAAGGCTCAGAGGAAGCAGCCATTAATGGTAGAACAGAGGAAGAGATGCATTGACTGGGCATCCAAGTACTCAAAATGGAGCAAAGCTGACTGGGAGAAATTTCTGTTCAGCGTTGGAAGCACATTCTGCAATCTGGGTGACCAGGGCAAAACCTATGTGAGAAAGTTTCCTCATGAAGAGTACAAACCAGAGTGCTTGAATATCTCCGTGAAGCATCCAACCAAGGTCATGATCTAGAGATACATGGCAGCAAGTTGTGTTGGAAGACTCTATGTCATTAAAGGGATGGTGAATGAAATGAAATACATAGGAATTCTGCAGAAGTGCATTCTGCCATCAGCTAGCAACTGTTTCCTGGCAGATATTTCTTCCAAGATGACAATGAACCTTGCCACTAAGCAAAAACTGTCGCTGACTGGAAGAAAATAAATGGAGTTCAGACCATTGACTGGCCAGCTCAATCACCCGATCTCAACCCAATTGAGAATCTTTGATACAAGGTATCAGTTCAGATCACCAAGAAGCAGCTGCAGAACAAACAAGAGCTGACTGACTCACTGATTGCAACCTGGAATCACCACATAATGCAAGAATACCTTGTCCATGCCAGGCAGATGTTGTCAGGTGAGAAAGAGTAAGGGTTGGCCCGTCAAGTACTAATGGCCAGAAGCAACAAAAACAGCTCTTTTCAGAGCTACCTAATGAAATTAAGAAGAAAATATGCATGCTGCCAACATACATGGAACAGAAAACACAATCACTTTTTGAGCACACAATGCAGCTTTGTACACAGGTTCACAACCAAATGAACACAGGTATTAAACAATCATAAAAGGGAAGAACAACCCAAACTATGGTTACACGATGCAAGGTTCCACATTAGGAACCACCACCCAGGAAAAAGATTTAGGCGTCATTGTGGATACCATGTTAAAACCCTCGGCCCAGTGTGCAGCGGCAGCCAAGAGAGCAAATAGAATGCTAGGTATCATAAGGAAAGGAATGGAAAATAAAACAAAAGATATTATAATGCCTCTATATCGTTCCATGGTGAGACCGCACCTTGAATATTGTGTGCAATTCTGGTCGCCGTATCTTAAAAAGGATATAGCGATTTTAGAAAAGGTTCAGAGAAGAGCCACCAAAATGGTAAAGGGGATGGAAGGATACTCCTATGAAGAAAGGCTAAAAAGGTTAGGGCTCTTTAACCTGGAAAAGAGATGGCTGAGGGGAGATATGATAGAAGTCTATAAATTAATGAACGGAATGGAACGGGTAAACGTAGATCGATTGTTTACCTTATCAGAATATAGAAAGACTAGGGGACATGCAATGAAGCTACAGGGTAAACTATTTAAGACTAATAAAAGAAAATATTTTTTCACTCAACATGTAATCAAACTCTGGAATTTGTTACCGGAGGATGTAGTAAAGGCTGTTAGTGTAGCTGGGTTTAAAAAAGGTTTGGACAAGTTCCTGGAGGAAAGGTCCATTAACCATTATTAAGAAGGGACCCAGGATATCAATGCTTGAACCAATACAAGCATTGTGGAACCTGTGTCTCTTGGGGAAACTGCTAGGTACATATGACCTAGATTGGCCACTGTTGGAAACAGAATACTGGGCTTGATGGACCTTGGTCTGACCCAGTATGGCATATCTTATGTTCTTATGTTCTTAACACTCAAGTCATGTTAAATTTGTCAGATTTGTACAAAAAACAAAAGGGAAGAAAATGGCATGCAGAAAGGGTTGTAAATTGTAACACATTTTGTCCCTGTGATCCAAACAACTAAAAATTGCCAATTTGGCATTACCTATGCAAGACATTTTCACACCACTGTAGCTTTCTGACACTAGGTAACACATTTTGCTCCAAAATACCTTGGTATCCTCTGACTCAATAATTCCTTTAATATGTTCCAGGCCTCCATTCCTGTAGCAGCAAAGCAGCCTGACAACATTATGGAACATCCACTATATTTAACTGTAGGAAGGGCGTTTTTAACTTATAAGCTTCAGTTCTTCGCCTATAAATGTATCGCTGTTCTGCACTGCCAAACAGCTCAAGTTTGGTTTCATCTGTCCATAGAATATTTTCTCATAAGGATTGTGGTTTCTTTCTCAAGGTGGATTTGGGCAAAGATCAGGCATGCCTTTTTATGTCTGTCTTTGAGCAGTGGGGTTCTCCTTGGCCTTTGTCCATGATGTCCTTTTTTTGTTTAGAGTGTGGTGTATGATGAGGATTGAAACCACCAGTCCAGATTGTGCTGTCAGCCTTAAGCTCTTTGGATGTTGTACATGGTGTTTTTTTCCAACAGTTCACACTAGCCTTCAAAGATTTCTTGGATGAATTTTCCACTTTCCACCACATCCTGGGAGGTTCTTGATCGTTCCATGAGCAGAAAACATCTTAATAGCATTGCAACCTATAGAAACAGGGACCTCAAGGTCTTTGGAGATGGCCTTGTACTCCTTTGATGTTTGGTGATAATGGCTTTTCTGATGGTCTCAGGCAGATCTCTTGCCTTCACCATTGTGAAAATTGAACAGGCAGTAAATGTGGCCATTTTAAACATTAGAGCCATCATTCATGGTTGATTCAAGTCATGTGAGTACTGACAATTGATCACAAGTGTGTCTAATTTTATTGCAATGGGAAAGTGGTTCTTCTGTTCATACTGTTTTGAATTTTTTTTAAGGGTGCCAATAATCATGTCCTCGAAAGTGACAATATTAAAACCTATATGAAATAACCGTTCATAAATTACATAAAAATATGTTGGACTTTTTCATTCAAAGTTGCTATATGCTAGCCACTTTTAGCATGTCTTTTTTTATCTTTTTTAAGCGATCAAGTGCCTACTACTTTTGAAAGTCGAAAGAAATTTTTTTTGTCAGATCTTTTTTCATTCAGGTACTAACTGATATAAAGCAAGTTCTTATAATCATAACACAGAGTCTTCTACTCCACATGCCCAAAATCGACACAACGTTGTGTTTCAAATGCTTATTTTTTCATTAATTCTGCATCAGGGTAACATCACTTATTTTTTACTTATCTTTACTTTTTCTTTTTTCTGCTGAACTCCCTTTCATAATGATGATCATCTGGACTTTCTCAGAAAAAGTGCACCAATAGTGTGCAGTCACGCAGTGAAACCACCACGGATGCCCTCACCAACTTCAAGGGGCATGTGCATCCATCCTCCTGCAATCAGTGCATTGCAAACATGCAAACATGCAGCGCCACGAAATCCAGCAATCAAGTGCACCTAATTCACCCACTGAGGTGGCATGAAATGCACCCACACTAATGGCAACAATATGGTTAGCAAGTGCAGGCCCAAGAGCAATGCATGGCCCAACCTTTAGGTAAACTAGGCAGTTGCCTAGGGTTGCAGCTTATGGCGCAGCAAAGAGCAGGGAATTCAAAACAATAGATACTGACAGCCAGGGGTGCTTAAGGCTTAGGTTGACCTAGGGTGCAAACACCTTGAACCAACTCCGGATCCAGCCCTGAGCAAGAACTCATAACACCTGCACTAAACGTGATATGCCATCAATGTCCATGTTCCTGTTTGTGCAAGACTTTTAACACTGGCTTTATGCTAACTTGCAGAACAGTGCACTTACTGCACACTAAACTTTGCACTAACAGCATAGTTTAGTAGCATGCCCTGAAGAGTACTTAAATCATTCCTTAAAGTTCTGCTGATACATATCCTATCAAACTTACAAAAAGAAAGCAAAACAGATGAATAGAGGGTCAAAGATGAACCAGTAAAATAAAAAAGAAGAACATTAGAAGATATAGACATTAGAACATCTGTTTGAAAGCATATCCAATTTGGTCCTAATGAAAGTTATTTCCATGCTTAATTTTTGCTAGTCTGTAAATTCTATTATATAAACATAAGGGGGGTTATTCTGTGCCACGAATAGCAGGGATGGACAGCCTAATGGGACATACATCCTTGCTATTCGTGGCTTCACCCGGCAGCGACTAACTTCCTCGCCGGTTGTGCAGGGAAGTTAGAAGGGGTGGGGAAGGGGTGGCTCAGGGCGGAGTCTGTGTAGTCGCCGACCCTGGATGTACAGGGCCAATTCTAATGTCAGCCCTGTACATCCAGGGCCAGCAACATGTGCGGGGAAGTTATTCCACCTCCGAGGCAGAATAACTTCCCTGGATGTGTCAATTTTTAAATGCCAGGACACGGATGGGGCAGAGGGGCCGGAGGATATTCCCCACAGCCTGACCCTGGCGATAGCTTTATTTTCTGGAGGCCAGTATTGTGGCTCTTCAATAAAGCCGCAGTACCATGGCAACATGACACCATGACACCGTAGCTCCATAGAAGAGCCTTGACTGAGTTAGTCAGGGACAGTCCTACACATGCAGGACTGTTCGTGATTCTGATCCTGTGGGGCTAGACTTGCCCTGCAGGATCAGAATCACACTCCCCTCTGTATGTCCGGTTCAGATTGGACATACAGAGGGGATTTGTGTCTGTGTCAGAATCGGGCCCAAGTGCAATAAATTATATCCACACTATAGATATACTATAGTGATCATTCTAGAAGCCCTATTTATGAGATGAATGTCCAAAAACGGGCACATAGGCATTCAAATCCTGAAGACTTAATGATTCTTTAATATGTTCCAGGCTTTCAGTTCCTGAGGCAGCCAAACAACCCGACAACATTATAGAATCCTCATCATATTTAACTGTAGGAAGGGTGTTTTTTTTTCCTTATAAGCTTCAGGTCTTTGCCTGTAAATGTATCACTAGTCTGCATCGCCAAACAGCTTACGTTTGGTTTCATCTGTCCATGGAGCATGGCTCCCTGTACCATTTACAAAGCCAGCTCTCTCTATGTCTATGTTTCTGGGATGAACACATCTATGTTGCATGATGGCATGGCCGAGGCATGTCAGTGGTATTCTGGAAGATATATTTATTCATTTAATGGGCTTTTTATACCTCTTTATCATTTTAGTTAAAGTGATTTGCATTGCAATGTAAACTTGGTAATGTACATTAAACAGGGAGATTAATAACTTGGATTCTTCTGAGAGTTAAGTGACTTGCCCAATGTTTGCTAGGGGGAATCAAACCCTAGCCTTTTGGCTTTTAACCCACTGCTCTAACCACTAGGCTACTTTTCTATTACATGTCACCTGATTTCAAAAATGGTGAGCACATCTAAACCGACCAGCGGAAAGGTCCATGTCTGTTCCTGCTCCATGACTCAAACAGGCATCAGTTAAACTGGTTCTGCCACCAAAATACCTTGAGGGAGTAAAGAGAGTACTCTGATATCTGCAATACTCTTACAACAAGAAAGTAAAGGTAAAGGAAAGCCAGGCACTGTTTTTCTGGTCTGCACAATGATGCACATCTGTTTGCAAGACAGCAGGCAGGGGACATGCATTCCACCTAGGATAGGCATCCCCATACTAAGCTTTTATCAAGGGCAGGGGTGGCTCTACTATGAGGCACAGTGAGGCAGCCACCTCAGACAGCAAAGTTTTGGGAGTGGCAAAAAATGCCCCAAGACATCCCGCCTCATTCTGCCTTTGTTAAGAAATAAACTTGTTGAGAGAAGCGCCACTGCCACTACCGCTGTTTTGAATGAGTCTGTGGCAGCGGCGGTGACATCATCCCCTTCTCCAGCCATCATGCTGCCAATCCAGACCCAGTAAGAAGTATCAGCATGGCAGCAGGCTGTCAGTTTAAAAAAAAAAAAAGCATGGGTTTTTGTGACTCCAGCGTGGTTGGAGTTCTTGCTTGTTCTGCCCCCATTTGATGCAAAATGCTTCAGAGGGGGGCAAGACCAGCAAAGCCTTCAGAGCACACTGGAGTGAAAAGACCCCATGCTTTTATTTTTTTGCAATTGCTGCTGCTGCTGCCGAGAAGGGCAGCGGTGGCAGGTGTGAAGGCAGGGGGAAGGGTAGGAAGGTGAAGGGCAGATGTTGTACATCAGGAGTGGTGAGGGAAGACAGATGATTGATCCTGGAAATGGGGGGAGGAGGAAGGAGGAGAGAGAGCCAATGCTGGAAATGGAGGGTAGGAGAGAGGGTTAATCCTGAGCATGTGGGGGGAGACTGGATGAGGGGGGGTTAAAAATTATGCTGGATATGTGGGAGGAGACTGGAGAGGGAGAGAGAGGGCCGATGCTGGACATGTGAGGGGGGAGACCAGAGAGGGGGTCAATGCTGGACATGTGGAAGGAGACTGGATGAGGAGGGTTAGAACCGATGCTGGACATGGGGGAGACTGGACATGTGGAGTGAGGGCTAATGCTGGACATGTGTGGGAGGACTGGAAAAGGGGGGAGAGAGCCGATACTGGACATGTGGAGGTAGACTGGCGAGGAGAGAGAAAAATAAATGGAAGAAAACTGAGAGAAATAGGGCAATACCGAAGATGAAAGGAAATGAAAAAGACAGGAGGGGATAGAAGTGGTAGATGGACTGGCGACCCTGGAATGCAAATTTAAAAAAAAAAGACAGAAGAAAGCAGAAACCGGACATTGAGATCAGCATGATTAGAGAATAAAATGTCAACAATAGTAGCAAAATGAATTTTATTTTTAATTTAGTGACTGCAGTATGTCAGACTGGAATTTTACTTGTTCTATCTTTATGTTTTGCACAGTACAGGGGCATGTGCATCTCTTTCTATTTCCTTGGTGCTGTACTGCATGTGGGGGTGTAGCCAAGGGTGGGCCTTGGTGGACTGTGGCATCAGGCCCACCCAGTCAGCAGCAGCAGTAGAATAGTCGAATGAGAGGATAACTAGAAGCAGAGTCAGCATTTGCACTGCTTTGTGCTCACCCATGTTTTTCCCAAGCCTCACCAAGATATCAGTCCTGGCTATGCCACTGATTCAGAGTCTCATTAAAATTAATTACTTCACTCCACCAATCAATAAAATAGGGTTCAAAAATACTTCTTGTATTTTAAGGAGAAAAGGATCTCAGAACCAAAAAGCTCACCATCAAGGCATATAACAGCTATAGACGTATGCTCAGAACATTAAGGATCCTAAAAAACTCCTTATGAATTTTTTTTAAATTAATACTTGAATTAACAATAACAATTTTGTAATTAATATATTGAAAACATAATGCCTTCTCATCCACAGAGCATAGTTCAACGTTTTCTTATTAACCATTTCATATATAAAATCCATACACATTGACCACAGATGACAAATCACCAAACTTATCTGCTGTAAAGAGTCCCCAACGCCACTTCAGAGGCCAACCCTGGTGTTTTGGAATAGTTTCCTCAGGGGGATGATAATGCTGTGTGGGACAGAAGGCAAAAATTAGCACAACAATATCAAAATCACCTTATATAAAACCCAGAACAATTAATCCATAAACCTAACTTAACAGCAAGAGCTGATTACTCACATCATACCTAGCACCCGAGATTTCCCACTCTCTGATCCAAAAAACAAACATTTATATTAGTTTCTTAGACCTACCGATTAACAGGTCAGGGAGACAATCAAAAGATAGCAGTCAATGCTCAGTGGATCACATCGAAAAAATGTTGTGCATGCATGCTATTTAAAATAGCACTGATGATCAAAAGCAAATGTGCCACCAGGCATCTCTCATTACCCATATGATTGCACCACCTTATCAAAACTATACAAAGATGATCTTCCTAACAGCAACCTATATTCTATGGGAATCACCACGGCACTTGGACATCCCACAAACTAATATAGAACTACCTTCCAACTCTACTTTATTCACACACAAAAGACCTCCAATCTATTTGTGCATTCATCCGAAAAGAATCTACCATATTTAAATGTTGGATCCACTTCAGTTCATATTTCAACAACAATCTATCCCTATTGGGACCATCTCATGTAATCTGATCAATGCAGAAGCATCTTAAATCTGCAAATATATGTCCAGCCTCCAAGCAATGTTGTACTATCAGGGCTTCTTTACAAACCTGCTGGAGTTTACTCCTATGCTCCCTCCATTCTTAATTTAAAAGACTATATGATTTTGCTGATATACAAAAGACATCTCACAAGATACACCACGTAGCTGGAAGTACATGTGGTTTGATGATGCAAAACATTCCTGTCCCCCATGCTGGAAATTCCTAACCTCAAGAAAGACCTCACAGATAGAGCAAGAGCATACACCACACGGGCGGTAACCCAGATGTAACTCTGGAGAAGTAATAAAGGCTTCAACCGAGAAGGACTAAGGATCTCCTTGAGATTACGACTCCTTGATCATACAAATTGAGAACGCTTATATTCTAGACCTGGAGTTGTTTGAGTCACCGGAAAGTATTTTCTCACAATATGTTGTATCTTAGAACTTAAAAGAGAATACTGTTTAACAAAATGTATAAACTCCATCTCAGTTTTGCTGTGATCTGCACATTGTGGATGTAAAAGCCATTCTCTATCATTATATTTGGCTCGCTTATATGCTCAATCAACTACAGAGTAGGAGCATCCTCTGGCCAGAAATTCAGATTATAACTTTTTTATGACTGGTGTTTAAATTCAAAGAAGAACAATTACATCTGAAACTAATAAACTGTGAATAGGGTAACCCTTCTCTAAGATGGAAAGGATGAATACTTGAAAAGTGCAACAATGTGTTCCTATCAGTGGTTTTTCTATATACCGTAGCATGCCGCTTTCCATCTTTTTTTCAAAACTAGAACATCTAAAAATGGAAGTGTCACTTCATCAAAACTCAAAGAGAATTGTGTTTTAGGATCTCTTTGAATTAACCAGTTATGAAACTGAGAGAGAAGATCTGCCATACCTCCCACAGCACAACGATATTATCAATATACCGTTGCCACATATTGATGTATTGTGAAAAGGGTGACAGGTGCAACCATTTTGCCTCATATGCTCACATAAATAAATTAACAATATTAAGGGTGAAGGTGGCATCCATGGCAACTCCTGTGAGTTGATGATAAATATGATCTTCAAAATGGAAACAATTATATCTTAACACCAAAATAATCAGTTCCATCAAAAAAGCAATATGATTATCAGACAGATCCCCTTGATTGAATAAAGATTCTTTCACAGTCATAACAGCCTCTTCTTGTAGGATATTTGTGTATAGGGAGGAGACGTCCATTGTGACTAGTAGAATATTATTTTTAGTGCAATACCCTTCAGCTTCAGACAGCATATTCAGAAAATGAGTTATGTCTCAAATATATGATGGGATGGCTTTTAATAGCGGACGCAAAAAAAGTCAATGTAAACAGAAAGTAGTTCCATTAAAGACCCCTTGGTAGACACAATTGGTCTTACCATGGGGTTTATCAAGATTTTATATATTTTAGGCAAAAGATAAAATATAGCCATACATGGATAGGGGTATGAGTTTAATTTTGGTCTACATTTGTGGGTGGCGGTGGCTAATGTTGAGAAAGAGGCTAGCCATTACTATTGAACTTTGAACCTGGATATTCAATGCTGAAGTCATATATGCCCTCTGGAATTGAATGTCTGGGTTGACTGGATAGTGCATTATTAACTGGATAGCAGAGCTTGTGATAAGGAAGCTTATCATAGTTCAGGAAGGAGCTATAATAGAGGTGAAGTGACTCTGAACAAGCAACCTGTCTGTTCTGGTAGAAATAATAAAACAGAATGTTTCCATAAAAGACTACCAGTCCCAGAATGCACCAGGTTTCCAACAGCAATTAGAAGAGCTGAAGTGGGGAAACATGTGTTCAATCAGGAGGGCTATGAGGTAATCCCCAAGCACTCATCTCCAAGGGCAGGGCTTGATTCAGCACAGCTGCGCTGTGCTAGGGTGGAGCATTCATCTAAGCAGGATAAAAGAAAAGCTTATTCTACAGAGAATCATCTTGATCATCAGAAGCACCTTGATCATCCTGACCATCATCAGCAGCAGAAGCCAGAGCTGACGGACAGAGAGAGAATGAAACACTTTGGAAGGAAGAAGAGAAAAGCATTTGGGAGGTCTAAAGGAGTCCATAGCAGTACGTATACTGGGAGGCATTCCAGAGGCAAGCATACACCATTGGACTGGGGAAAGCCAGAGGAGTGGGGTTGCAGAGCCAGGAATCCCCGGACGGCACCTGTGAGGGAGACGGCTGCACTTGGAAGGGACCCTAAGACCAGTGCAAGAAGGTATGTGAAGAGAGATCCAGTGTCCAGGGATCTTGATTGGAAGGTTGGACATAAGAACTGGACTACATACTGGCCAGGATATTTAGAGAGGAACTCTAACAGCAATGGAAGCTCAGGTATGAACACTGATCTATGCCCTAGCTCTTCACTGGGAAGACAGCAGGGAAACAAGTATTGTCCTGAGAGTGTTCCATTGAGAAATTCCTCTGTGCCAATCCATGATATTGAACCCATGATAGTTGAAGAAGGGGAAGATGTTATAAATGGGGACTTTGAATACATGGATTGCTCTCTGTCTAAACTTCTGTGGTAATATGCTGTCACAAAATACAACAACCATCACAAAGAAATATAAACTTGTTCTTTAATCTACTCAGAAAAGCTTCTGAGTAGGATTTGAGCCACGTAATAGAAAGTAAACCAGCCAAGAGGGTTTCAGCTGGTAATTGTTAGCAATTGAGCCTTGCCTAATTGCCTGTGAGCTCTGAAGGGACACTTCTGAGTATGTGTGAAGATACAAGAAGTTATTCCTGAAAAAGAACAGTTTTTTTCCTACTTTGTGGGTTTTGTTTGTTCTTTGAAGCACTGCTAAGGAGAATTAGCAGGAGCTTACAGAAAATACCTTTCTGTTCCTATCAAGGTCTTTATGCTTTGATTTGATTGCTTAACAAGTTCAGCTGTTGTTTTTCCTTATTTGTTTTTCTAAGTATAATACTGAAAGCAAGTATTCCTTTTTATGTGCTACCAAGTATATCTGTGTTGGGAGAAATAACCCCATAAATAAAATATCTTCTTTGCTTTACATTCGAGCAAGCACAACTAATTTATTGTGAACGGCTGAGTCTGGTATGAATGGACTACATTTCCCACAATCCTTTGCAAGTCATATTAATATTTGCCTTTGCCAAGACTGTGGACATTCTCACCCAGCGCCCCCGTTTACAAGCTTTTAGAAACATAGAAACATGACGGCAGAAATAGACCACATGGACTATCTAGTCTGCCCTTCTATATCAAACACTACAATAGTCCTCTTTTTTCCTTTAGAGCTCTTCTCTGTTTGTCCTATGCTTTTCTGAATTCAGATACTATTCTCATCTCTACCACTGAAAACCAACAAGGAACAAAAGTGCACCCATGGAGAAGTAGAAAGAACAAATGGAGCAGGTGCAACAAAGGCGGTCAAAACAGACTTTATTGGAAAACCCCAATGTGTTTTGGCCGGCAATACCTTCTTCAGGGGGTACAAGCCTCGAAATTAAAACAAATATAAATACGGGGGGCGGAGCCTGATGTCCAGCGGGTAAGACGCTTCGCGCTGAAGCTCCCGAGAGGCCTACTTAGAATCCTGACTTAATACCTATACAAACTTACTATTTCGCTCCGGGCTGACCGGGGTACCTCGGGGGGGATGGCGGCCCATAAACCAGCGCGCTTGGACTTCGGGTCTCCTTCTTCTTCTCACGGAAAACGTTCCAAAACCGAGGTGTCCTCCCCACATAAGATGGTTCCATTTCGTGAAAACCCCGAAGTGCACCTGGAGATTTTGGAGGAACTACGCGGCGTGAAGGAATTGGTGCAGTCCAATGGAGAAGCGCTTCGAGCCCTGCGAGAAGACTTTGGAGTGCTCCAGGACCGACTTGAAAGTCTCTCATTACGGCAGGACAATATGGCGGGGGTCCTCGACTCGCACGCGGTGCGCTTGGGCGCACTGGACAAGGCTGAGCGCCAGATACAGAATCTTCAAAAAGAGTTAGAAGATAGCAATAATCGAGCCCGTCGCAACAATGTGAGGCTCATTGGAATACCGGAGGGGGTGGAAGCGGGAGATATGAGAGAATTCCTGCTCAAAACTCTTCCTTCCTTGCTGAAGATCACCTTTCACAAAGAATTGGAAATCGATCGTGCACACCGTGTTCCTACCCACATGGCGCTCCACCGAACGACCCCCCGGCCTATTATCTTTCGCTTGCTACGATATCAACAAGTGGAACAAATTTTAAATGCTGCCCGGGCGAACCATCATCTGGAATTTGAAGGTCACAAAGTCTCCTTCTTCCCTGATTTGGCAAAGCCTACCGTTGACCGACGGAAGAAACTCCTTGCTTTTCGCCCTCGACTTCAACAGCTACAGGCTCGCTTTGGCCTGTTGTATCCCGCGAAGCTCCGAGTGACTCTCCACAACCAAACCAGGACATTCGAAGATCCTGATCTACTATCAACATTTTTAGACTCCAAAGAAGCAGAGCAGATGCGCTAATCCAACGACGTGGACTTTTACTTGCCGGCTCTGTCCGCCATTTTGAAGGGCCCGACGCGGCGGTCATAGTCAAGCACAGGGACTACCTGGACTTTTCTTTCTTTCTTTCTATGACTTTCGTTTTGTGGTCTCCTATCCCTCCATGATGTGTGCCTCGGTCGGATTCGGAGCACGCACAGTCCTACAGGTTATGTGTTTTTACAATTTTTGGCCTTCTCTGGGGCTTCTCCCCGCAGACACATGGTCGCCAGTAATTTTTGGGGTTTTGCTTCTTCTCTACCGCGCTGCGGTTTTCTTTTTTTAATGTGGGGCGCTTCATTGTATTATCTAAGCTTATTTTCTTTTATGCCATATGTACAGCCAGCTACAGTCAATATGAGGGACATTGTGAAATTAGGTGCGCTATCATGCTCAGAATTTTTAACTTGTCTGAATGGCTTTATGTAAAATCTTATCACTCAATGTAAAGGGCATTAATAGTCCAATCAAAAGAAAGAAAATCCTTAGCTATCTTAGCCATGAGCATGCTGATTTAGCGTTTCTTCAGGAAACGCACTTAAACTCTGCTGAAACACTGAAACTCAATGTTAAGCCTTATATGGTGGCTGCCTATTCTCCCGCCGTTTCCAAACGGTGCGGGGTAGCCATTCTGGTTAAGAAATCTTTGCAAGCTACTGTAATTGATACTAGCGCTGACAAGGAGGGTAGATGGGCCCGAGTACATCTTAAGGTTGGAGATAGTGAATTTACATGTATTTGCATTTATGCCCCGAATGTGGACAGCCCTGCTTACTATGCAAGTATTGCGCAGTTGGCACAGGCCTCTGCCAATACTCCATTAATACTTGGTGGTGACTTTAATCAAGTGTTAGACCCTCTGATAGATAGACAGCCGCCTAGAACGAGTAGTCCACCCAAGAGTCTTGCTACCCTTACAGCTCTGATGCAAGATCTTGCGCTGGTAGATATATGGAGGCTGCTTCACCCCTCCGACTTAGAGTTCACTTTCTTTTCTGCCCCCCATCACTCCCAATCTAGAATAGATTTCTTTCTCATTTCCAAAGCACTGATTTCTCAAGTAGATACGACTAGGACTCATCCTCTCCATATTTCAGATCATGCTGCCATATCTTTATCATTACGTGTCACTGCGCGGGACGATTCTCCCCGAGCTTGGTTTTTTGATAGATCCCTACTGGGTCAAAAAGATTTTCAGGTTGATATAAAGGCCGCTATCCAAGATTATTTTCATTTTAACTCACCCCATGACACAGCGGGCTGGGCTTGGTGGGAGGGTTTTAAAGCATCTATCCGTGCCACTATAACTAGCTATCAAATTCGGCAGGGGAAACAAAGAAAGCAGCATTTACTGATTCTAGAACAGCAGATACAAGCTGGGGAGCGTCTCCTCACGTCCCGTACTGACCCCTGTATTTTACTCCGTTTACAACGCTTGCGTTTTCAATACAATCAGCTTTTGTATACTACTGCTGTTAAAAATATTGAATCACAACAAGGGCTATATTATCGGGAAAATAATCGTGCTGGCAAATTATTAGCAAATGCCCTAAAAGGTCGAAAAGAAGCCAAGCGTGTTACCGCCCTTCGTAATCCGTCGGGGGGGGGCTTGGTCACTAAAGATACCGAAATCTTAGAACTCTTTCGTGATTTTTATACTCGGCTTTATCAATCTGAATGTGATTTTGAGCCAGATGTATTTGAACGCTTACTTTCAGGGGTACAAAGACCGACCCTATCTGACGAAGATAGAGTGGCCTTGGACACACCATTTACTGTCTCAGAAATTCATTCTGCTATCAAGAAATGTGCCTCAGGTCGAGCCGCAGGCCCAGACGGTCTCCCTGCTGAATTCTACAAAACCTTTCACGCTGACTTAGCTCCAGTTTTGAAAATTTATTTTTCTGCTCTGGCCGAGGAGGGTTCTCCTTCTGGGTCCTTTTCAATGGCAAATGTAGTAGTTTTTGAGAAAGAGGGGAGAGACCCGCAACTAACAGCTAATTATCGTCCAATTTCCCTCCTAAACGCGGACTATAAAATCTTTGCCACCATTCTCTCTACCCGGCTCTCGGATAGGATGCCTACCTTAATACACCCAGATCAATGCGGTTTCATTCCTGGTAGATCAACTGCTGACAATGCTCGGACTCTATGCCATGTACTGACTACCGCAGTTAATCTTGATCGCCCATTTGTTGGCCTCTCACTTGATGCTGAGAAGGCCTTTGATCGATTAGAGTGGCCCTTCCTGTTTGCAGTCCTCCGCTGGTACGGATTCGGGGAAGGTTTTCTCCGTTGTCTTCGCACCATGTACGCACAGCCAACAGCCAGTATATGTGCCAATGCTTTAAAGTCTCAGCCTTTTCCCCTTCAACGCGGCACTCGCCAGGGATGCCCACTGTCTCCACTTCTCTTCGATCTTGCACTCGAGCCCTTGGCTTTACTAATCCGGCAATCGGAGGAGATTCATGGAGTCCCCTTCACCCATAGGGAAATCAAAATTTCAGCATACGCTGATGATCTTATGCTTTTTGTCTCTATAGATTCAGTACCGGCTGTCCTAGAGCAAATTGGTAAATACTCACAGCTGTCCGGTTATAAGATAAATTGGACCAAGTCGGTAGCCTTCCCATTAAATCCTTTGCTTCATCAGGCAGATATGCAACCCTTCCCCTTTTTATGGCCACCTCGCATGGTCAAATATCTTGGGGTTCACTATTGTTCTCCTTTGGAAGACACTATCTCCTTCAATGCCAAAGACTTAACCTCTAAAGTCCGGGCGCTTACTCACCGCTGGACTCCTTTAACACTTACCTGGTGGGGTCGATTAGAAACCATAAAAATGATGATTGTTCCGAAAGTGAATTATATCTTAGAAATGTTGCCCTGTCTCTTCCCTCGACGTATATATAAAGATATAGAGGGCCTTCTGACTAGATACCTGTGGCAAAACAAGACCCCTAGGATAGCGAAACATAAGCTGCAAGCAGATAAGGAAAATGGGGGTGTCAGATTCCCTGATTTCCTGAAGTATCATCAATCTTTTCTTCTCAAACAAGGCGCTCGTTGGCTGGAAGATCCAGTACCGAGTAGACCTGTGTGGCTAGACATAGAAGAGGACCTTTGCAAACCGATTCCTCTTACTTTTCTCCCTGGTATGACTCTCCCATCAGACTCCCACTTTCCACCAATGCTTTTAGACACCTTAGGTGCCTTTAATAATCTCATGCAATCTTTAGACTCCCGACTCTGTCCGATAGACAAGCTCCCACTTTGGTACAACACTCGATTTCAAATACAAAATAAACCGATGGCGTGGAGCCCCTGGTACACTAGGGGCATTTGGATTCCTAGTCAGTTGTTCCATGAAGGTCGCTGGAAAACTTTTAGTGAATTGCAAATTGAATTTGGTCTCCCAGCGAAACACTACTTTCAGTTGGTGCAACTTCAGCATTGCCTTCGGAGTGCTAAGGTGCTCCCGCCATCGGCCTCCCCTACACAAGGTTGGTTGGAGACTATCCGATCTATCGGTAGTTCACCGGGTGTAGCATCCAATTTTTACAAAACCTTATGTAATGCTATAACTAGGGATACCCCTATAGCGCAGAAAGCATGGGAGAGAGAATTGCATGTGACTTTGACCCCGGAGCAATGGAGCCTTGTCTGGAGTAGAGTGACACGGGTCTCCCGATCCGCCTCACTCACTCAGACACTCTTCTTTCTGGCCCACCGGTGTTTTTACACTCCTGACAGATTAGCCAAATGGAACACTACTCAGGGCAATAGTTGTTGGACATGTCATGCGGCCATTGGTTCACTACCTCATGTTATGTATGAATGTCCCGCACTACAGTATTACTGGAGTCGGGTCTGGGGTCGTATCCAGTCTATTTTGCACTTTCAAGAGCCCCTTACTTGGAGGATAGTGGGACTTCGCTCAGCTGCGGGGATCCCCTCTCTTCCAAAAAAGGCTTACTTCCTTTTGGACTTTATGCTTGGCATTGCTATTTCCCTAATTACGAAATACTGGAAAAAATAGCTCCCAGCTGAGCCCCAATGAATGGTGGAATCATGTCTGTCTTTACAGTAAAATATGAACAAGTACCTCGTATGTTTGCTTCCCCCATTCAGACTCCTCATCATCGGTCTAAATGGAAGATGCTCAATGACTATGTACATTCTGCTCAATGCTCTCATCTGACTGTCTAAATTTGTATATATCTTTGTCCCATGATTATTCTGTATCGCAGATACTCTTTTGATTGTTTTGATGTATAATCACTGTTGTTTGGAAGCGCTCACATACTGACATAATCAGCTAGAGAAGAAGCGTGGGGGTGGGGGGTAATTGGGTTTACTTTTCTTTATTGTATAATTGTTTTGTCTCCTTTGGTGTGTTGTTTCTTTTGTTTGTTGCAAAATGAAAATAAAAGTCTAAAAAAAAAAAAAAAAAAAACAAATATAAATACAACATTAGTTAATAAAAACATAAAAACTTATAATCATGCACAGGTGAGCAAATTAAAAAGTAAACACAGAAAGTTAAAAACAGCATATTGTACTCATATCTAAAACAATCTTAAACATTAGAAGCTGGTGCAAAACCCAATAGTGTAAAAAGCAATATAACCAGAAACACATTTACATATAAAGAAGAGGACATATACATATAAAGAAACCAGTGGCATGGGGTAAAAGGTGCCATAAAAAGAAATCAGAAAGACAAAATAGTGAAGAGCAAAATTGCCCTATTGTCACCACACTATAAGTATTGATAAAGAACCAAAAAAAACAATTCAGACCTTATTGTAACCTAAGAGATGTGAAATTGTAGTATGTCAGAGGCATTAAAAATAAATACAAAGGTAATAATACCTGTCCACTAGTGCCATTAGAACAGCGCTAAATTGAAAGCACTCTAAACATTCAATAGTGTTCCTAGATGGCAAAACAACAAAAAAAATCATGCTTAATACTCATATATACATAAAATACAGAAGATAAACACTAGGAGGAGAACGTGCCTTTGAGACGTGCATGTGTACACAGATGCTAGAAAATAAAGGGAATCCACAGGAGAATAGCTAAACTTTCAAACTCATCTGGGAACTTTGCACCAAAAAACTGAGGTCAAAGTTCACAGTTAGGATGTGGTGCAGCACTTGGAACATCATCCCATAGTCCAGGAAACCAAAACACTCCTGATGACATCATCCACACAGCCTTGCATTTATCTCCAGGATGCAAGCTTTTCTGCCTCAGCCTTTACCCTCAACAAAGAGGACTGAAGAGAACACCACCTGTGCACCTATCTGCTTCACCCTCTGTCCCAGAGCCATGAAGTCACTTTTGATATATTCAGCGGGATATCTGGCAGTATCATTGTGCCAACATGGATGAACAACATCAGGTAATAGTTAGTAGGTTTGTTGAGTCTTGGCAAACTCTCCATAACATCTCAGATTTTGGCACCTGACAGACAGCAGACCTCTCTGGACATCAAATCTGGTCAGCAGATGGGCATCTCAGTACCCCTCAGAAGAGAGTCACCAATCTCACTACCCTTTGTTTCCTTGCGGTCACTGATGCTGCAATTTTAGGGTTCTCAAGCTCTGGTTCTTCCCTTTCCTGGGATGCTGCCACCTCCACTTTCAGGGCTGCATAATGGTTCTTCAGTTCAAGGGCTGGAGGATTTGAATTGGTGATTCTGCAGGCCCTGGTGACTGGGAAGGGTAGGAGCTGTGGTGGGTAGGGAGGGACCTAACACCTGATGAGGTCAGTGGCTTCAAAAGCTAGCTGTGAACAGGTAACTGGATCAAAAAAACAATGAACTTTAACTGGCAGAGCTTTGCCCAATGCCACAAAAAATTCTCCCTTTGCAGTATAGGAAAAAAAGGAATTAGCTTTACAAATGAAAACCAAAACCCCTTCAAGAGCTTTCAGGAAGAGAGATTGTAGCAGTATTACCTTGCTTGCAAATGAATCCCTGTTAGCTAAAGCAGTGAAATTTAGGCAAGGCTTTCAGGGGCCTAAATTTTGCTGCTTTGGTATAACCAACTAGCTTGGCGTTTCTCAAACTGTGGGTCACGACCAAATGAGGTCGCAAAATCCTCCTTTGAGGTCACGGCCACATGTTGGATTCAGGGCAAGGGTGAATCAGGCTTTCGGGCATGCCTGGCTATAAGCTTCTCCCTTGCTGTGACGTCACCTCTGGCTAAATTTAAAAAATTAAGCCGCTTCTGGTGCGCCCACACCTGGCAGGTCCATGTCTAATGGCTACTTAGATGTGACCCTTAGAGTGGACCACAGGTGGGACTCGGAGAATATTATTTTAAATTAAAAGCTAACTAAGCTTTCTGAAGATGCCTCCCACTCAATCCCTATACAGTTTTGCCATAAATGCACCACATAGCAGCTTTTTTCACATTAGGAAAGCAAGCATACCCATAACGCAGCGATGCAACTTATTGGTCTTCAACACTCACTACTGAGCCTACTTATCCTCTTTCTTAGAGGCAAAACTACCCAGCTTTATCAACAATTTCCAATCCTAATAACCTATAACACAAGACACACTAGACTATGCTACCACTGGAATACTAATCACATGGACAGAAGACCAAATCCCTGCAATTTAATAAGAATTATACCATACAACCAATTGCCAAATGCTCACACACACACTAACACAACCCTAAAATGTGCTCTAATTGAACACATGCTCAGGACATAATAAAATACAAACCATTTATGATTACACAGAATATCAGAAAATTGACATACTATGCATGACAGAAACATGGTTTATGGATGCTGACAGTGTGCTTCTGAACCAAATGAACACTTCTACCCACAGAATACATAACTGCCCCAGAACTAACAACAGAGGGGCTGGAGTATGTATCCTGACCAATAAACAACAATAAGCTCTCCACAATATGCCAAACATATTAACCCCATCAAATAACTCTGATGAAATAGATACCATACTTGAAACAGTATGCACCCAGTCCACCAAGCAAAATAATTTCATCCTCCTTGGATATTTCAACCTCTCATCAATTTCCAGAAAGCAATCTGCAGCCTTTATGGAAGCCATGAATGACCTGCAATTCACCCAAATTATCAACAACCCCACTCAGAATAAAGGAAACATACTTGATCTTATCTTCCTCCCAACCCCTCTATCAAACAGTTCTAGCCTACAACCACACTCAATCCAACCAGTCTCATGGTCTGATCACCATCTAATAGAATTCTCACTACCTTACTCAGGCAAAAACAACCAAAAGTCAGACAAATACACCACATCCACAAGATTCCAATAACTCAACAAGAAAACCTTCGTCCAGAAAATATTACCAAGCCTAGGAATGCTCACAGACAAAGACCAACTAGAAACCCGGATAAACAAATGTAATTCAACTATAACAGCAATATCTCATGCACCACCAAATGCCCGTATGCAAACAACAGCAAAAAACTCCATGGTATTCCTCCACACTGAAGGAACTCAAATACAAATTACGACAAACCAAACATAAATGGAGAAAAAACATGGACTAAAGGATAAAAACAAGCTACATAAGGAACAGACTACATATGATGCACTCACCAACAAAGCAAAACGAGAGTACCACACTAACTTAATAAAAGGCGCTACCAACAAACCCAAGGATATCGTAAAATCACTAACAAAAAGCAACTCCGCTGACAATAATAGAACCCTCAACCCTCAACATATCTACAATCAAAGCACAACTCCAGCAAATACAGCACACTAGCTCTCCCTGCACACAACAAATACAACAACACTGGACTATGGACCACATTCCAATCCATCAACCATGAGCAGCTGGACAACATTATCACCTCTATAAACACTACTCCCTCCCCCTTAGACCCATCTCCGGTCTCCTGGATAAATATTGCAAGGCCTCAGCTTATTTCCTTCATCGCAAACATAGTAAATAATTCACTCAAACACGGACACCTCCCTCCTCCACTCAAGCAATCCTCTATGTGACTCATCCTAAAGAACCTGAACCTCAACCCATGCACCCCATCATCATTGGAACCAATATCCAGTATTCCATTCTTAGCAAAATTCACAGAAAAAGCAGTACAAATCCACTTATAAAATCTAGTAGATCAGCAACAACATGGCTGGATGGAGATGTCGGGGAACAGACTGACCGCCTAGTGGAAGAATTGTTTCAGAGTTAAGTAATTTGCTTGTAGCTGTGGTGGTCATTCTGGGTCTACGAGAAGGTCGTTGATGTTATCGGGCCTGTGTATGGCGACAGTGATCTAGTATCGAGTCTGTCATAAGCCCTTGTTTGCTGAGACCTTCTTCGTAGTCTTTTGCATTGTTGAAAAGTATTTAACAAACATTTGAGTTGTTTATGGAACAGAACAGTTTTTTGTTTTTATAGAGTGAGTGATTTTAAAATTTGGACTTGTACACTCTCTAATTGACCACATACTTTTTTAGCATGGATTTTCTATGCAGAGATTGGTATTCGATTGGCTTGTTTGGTTTTCTGGAGAGGTGTATGGATGTTCTAGGGCCCACTGCAATATTTATCATTGATGCTATAATGCTATGGTAGATTTTCTGTATAGGTCCTGAGTAATTTTTGTAGAGTTTTATATTACTTCACAATATGCCCAGTGCTTATGAGGGTTTATATTGTTATTACTGAGATGACATCACAATCAGAAATTATTTTTGGTATGTTGAATTCTGTTGGAAATACCCTATTTCTGTTGTGCACCCACTGTTGGGAGAGGGGTTTATTTGGATGCAAAATATAAGTTCAAAAAGAAAAAGCAATAACCAAGGCAGGTCGGACCCGGTGGTACCCTGTTCCCCTCCCCCCCCCATAATCTCCACCCCCTCCCCCTTTTACTCCCAATAACCAGTCCAGACACAAAACTTTTGGCTCGAATGGTCGCAGCTTTATTAACAAATATAACATTCCAAACATTGTTTTTCAACATCCAACTTTTTATATAATAACCCACGAGCGGAATGAGCCCTCACCCGCCATACCACTAGCAAGGTGACCTCATTCCACTCCCGCCGCGGCCGAGCCAGCGGCAAAGCCAACCCCCCCTTTCCCCGGCCTCGCCATATTACTAGCAAAGACCGGCCAGGGGTCATCCGGGTTGTGGGTGACCGCCCCCGCCCCAATTCCAGCTTAAGGCTCCGGACCCCGGAAACCTCCGGAATCCCGCCACCCCCACCAGCTGCGACAACCTTACCCAAGGCCAACCCAAAGGAAGGGCGGGCGGGTGGGAAGACGGATCCCTCACCACCGCTGCCGGTCTCGCCGAGAGACCATCGCCGCCGCGCGCCCTCCTTAAACCCCCCCCCTTGTCAAGCACTCCTCATTGGCTCGCGCCCCATTCTTTCACAGGGGCGAGCCAATGAATTCAAATAATGCCTGCCTGCACCTGCCCCTCAGTAAACTGTGGGCAGGGTCCCCGCACCGAGCTGAACGCCTGGTTACCTTCGGCCGCCAGGGACCCTGCCCCGCGGCCTTGCCATAACCAAGGCAGGTCGGACCCGGTGGTACCCTGTTCCCCTCCCCCCCCCCATAATCTCCACCCCCCTCCCCCTTTCACTCCCAATAACCAGTCCAGACACAAAACCTTTGGCTCGAATGGTCGCAGCTTTATTAACAAATATAACATTCCAAACATTGTTTTTCAACATCCAACTTTTTATATAATAACCCACGAGCGGAATGAGCCCTCAGCCGCCATACCACTAGCAAGGTGACCTCATTCCACTCCCGCCGCGGCCGAGCCTGCGGCAAAGCCAACCCCCCCTTTCCCCGGCCTCGCCATATTACTAGCAAAGACCGGCCAGGGGTCATCCGGGTTGGGGGCTACCGCCCCCGCCCCAATTCCAGCTTAAGGCTCCGGACCCCGGAAACCTCCGGGATCCCGCCACCCGGCGTAGTGCACATTTACGCCTTTACGCCGCCCCCCCCCTAAGCTGCGACCATCGAGACTCCCACTAAACCACGCATTCCAAGGCCTCTTGCCAGTCATTCAACAGTAGGTCCAATCCTACCGGTGATAAATGCACACCGTCCTGGCGATAGAGCCCAGCACAGTCTACGTCAACCCAGGGGTGCATAATCTGATACCCACCGTGCTGACATACCCACCGCCCAATCTGTCGCTTGACGTTTGCCAACCCCCTGGACCAGCGCCGTTGCATCCGGCAAACAGGCCTTGGAATGATGTCTGACCACATTAAAATAACCTGTGGGAACAGTCGAATCACATCCGCCAAATCCCTCTTCGCTGTTCGAATGATCTGTTTACAAGTCCATCCATTTAGATCATTCCCTCCCACATGTAGCAGGATCACAGCGGGTTCCGCTCTCACCCGGCTATGGTGCCGAAGCAAAGGTAAAAGCTGCGGCCAACGCTGACCATGCTCACCAAGCCATAGTAGAGACACCAAAGCCGGGTCGAGTCCCAAATTAGGACCCAATGGTTGTTCAGCTGCCTGCAGTCCCGCCCAATGCACAAATGAATGCCCGATCATCCAGCATAATTGCGGGCACCGCACAGCATCTGAAAAAGAAAGCACAGGTTATTCACATGACCACCAGCTCCCATCATAAACGCACATAACCTTTGAAGGCCTGCAAACGCCACCTGCCAATGCTCTGAATCGCCACCTCTGACAGCCTGGCCGCAGCTGCACTTGTCGCCGCTCCAATAGGAAAGGAATGCGGAGCAAAGCGCGTCGGATACATGCCCAAATGCCGTATGGCCATCCTCAGCACCGCCGCTACCTGAAAAAGGGTCACACAACATGAATTCTCATGCAGGAAAAACAAGGGACCTGCCACCGGACGCACTGATAAATAAGCCCGCACTGCCTCCACAAGTCGGCTGGGATACCACCTCGCGAAGTACCACCCACAATCCCTTGCCCAACTGATCAGTCTTCAATCTGGCCAGCCTGACCCGCAGCTGCCCCCCCGACCTGCACATGAGTAAACAATAATCCCTCAGCCCGCACTGCCCTGCCAGAGATGGCCACCAGCTCGCCGACCCGGAAAGCCCCAAAAAAGGCCAAGCAAAACAATGCCTTAAAAAGCACAGCCTCGTAGCGCGAAGACGCCACACTCGGCAGTGCCGCACAAAGCCGCACCAGAAGGTCATGTGTCACTGGCAACCGTGCATCCCCGGGAGACGGACTAGCTCTATCCCAGCCTCGCAATAGCTTCTGGACCAAAAACCCAGGCCTCCCGAACCCCCAGCCAGCAGCTCTGGCAAAGAAGGTAAAGCCCGCCAACCGCCTCCGCACTGATGCCCGGGACACACCCGTGCATTTTGCCTCCACTATATACTGTCCTAGTAAACCGTCAACCGCAGCTCCGGGCCTCCAGCCTTGTGACTCAAGGTACTCCAACACAGCGTCAAATCCTTTCTTGTATGCCGCCCAAGTCGCTGGCGATAGCGAATTCTTCAACAGTCGTACCATCTCTGCTGGCCAATCTTCCATAAATGGTCTGGAACCTCCATGCCTTCCTCGCTCGCCTCTGGCACCAGCATCTGGAACAGCTCCGACTTGAAACGAGAGAGAGCATCAGCAATTCTATTAGTGCAGCCCGGAATGTGCCATGCTTTCACCGCGACATTTAAACGCAAACAAGCAAAAACTATGTCCCGCATTAAACCCGCTACCAGCGCGCAGTGTGGCGTATACCGATTGACTACTGCAACCACAGCCTCATTGTCACAGCACCATATCACTCTGCGGTTCCTCAACCGTTCCGGCCACAAGTGCAAGACGACCAACCAAGGAAACAGCTCCAAGAACGTAATGTTGTTAGTCAGGCCATCTGTGTGCCACGCTTGGGGCCACTGGGCCGCACACCAGTCCCCTCCAAAGTAAATCCCCAAACCACCACTGCCTGCCGCATCCGTATACAGCTGCAAATCCACGCTGGACACTTCCGCCTCCATCGAAACAGACACCCCATTAAATTCCTCCAGAAAAACATCCCAAACCCTCAAATCGGCCTTCATGACCTTGGACATTCGAATACGATGATGCGGCTTGCGAACCCCCGCCGTGGCCGCCGCCAAGCGACGCATAAAGACACAACCCATTGGAATGACTCTGCATGCGAAATTCAAAGAGCCAATCAATATTTGCAATTCCTTCAAAGATAACTTAACGAATGCTAATCCATTAGCCACCAGGACCCGTAATTTCAACACCTTATCCATCGGGAGGCGCGCCACCATTTCGACCTAGTCGATTTCCACCCCCAAGAACGTAATACATGTGGCCGGGCCCTCCGTCTTTTCAACTGCCAGCGGGAGCCCACACACCCTAGCCATGCATAGAAAACCGTCCATCAACTGTTGACACTCCTCCGACCGCGCCGCCCCCACAAACAGAAAATCATCAAGATAGTGCACTACATTCCCACAACCCACCCGCCTTACTAAATTCCAATGCAAAAAGGTACTAAACATCTCGAAGTAGGCACACGACACTGAACATCCCATAGGCATGCACTTGTCCACATAAAATTCATTATCAAAAGAAAAACCCAAGAAATAAAACGAAGACGGATGTACGGGCAGCAAACGAAAAGCCGATTCGATGTCTACCTTTGCCAACTGAGCCCCAGGGCCACAACGTTTTACCAGACCCACCGCCTCGTCAAAAGACGCATAACGGACCGCGCACAGCTCCTTCGGAATATGATCATTTACCGATTCTCCCAACGGAAAGGAGAGGTTATGTACCAAACGAAACTTCCCCGTCTCCTTCTTAGGGATTACCCCCAATGGAGAAACCACCAGATTCACCAATGGCGGCTCCGCAAAAGGACCTGCTATTCTGCCCAAACGCAACTCGCCCGCCAACTTCTCTCGAACCACCGATGCCAAGCGCCTCACCGAGGGCGAGTTGCGCGCAGACCTACCAGCTATAGTACCTCGCACCGGAATAATGAACCCTTCAGAAAACACCCGCTCCAACACTTCCCTCTCCCGCCTCCGCGGATAAGCGCACAACCATTCACTAATCACCTCCCGGGAAATTGGAGTGGGAGACAACCCCGTTAAATCGAAATTACTTGTTGGCTGGAGCAGGAGGGGGCACACTGCCCTTTTTGAAACATTTAAGCGCGGAATGCCCACCCCCGCAGGTCGAGCATGCGTGCCTGAACTTGCAGTCGGGGAAGGGGCACGAGGATCTGTTGAAACGCCAACAGATGTCCCCTGGACCCCCTCCCCCTGCTCTGCTGTAATGAACCACCGTTCGCACGAAATGGCTGCCCCGCTCCCGCCACGCCACCCCCCCAACACGGACCCCTGCCCCCCCGCTCCCACCCGTCCCCACCGACATCTGGGTTAACCACAAATTGATATCCTGTGTACCCCAGGACAACCCTTTACTCTCCTCCATCTTGTCCCGAAATTTCTCGTCATAATTCAGCCACGCAAAACCGCCATGCATCTGCGCAGCTTCCAAAATAGAGTCCGCATACGCCAAAAGCATTCCATAATCCTCCGGAGTCTGCCGACCCCAAACGCTCGCTAACCTTAAAAAAGATCTAACCTAATTGATAACATTCCGGGACACTTTCTTGACCCGACCAGCCTTTTCATCTTCCTTCCGCTTTTTCCTACTCTCTCCTGAACGCCCCCTGCCCTCAAGCAATCTGAATATATCTATGTACCTCCTCTTCCATATCTTACGCCGCAGATGCCGAGGAACCCCTTCCCATAACTCCGTGAATGCCACCAACGTAGGAACACACTTTCCGCCAGAGGGCCCCCCTGGCACCGGATCAACTCCCTGCCCTGAACAGGAAGGCGCTATCGAGGATGACGATGTGGACGCAGTGGACGAGGAAGACGACTCCGAACTGCGCTGATGCCATCTTAAATGCTGGCGCTTATGCTTAGCCTTACGCCCTCTCTTGTCTTGCCCTTCCAACTGATACACCCCCCTCCCCCATTGCCCACGGACAACTCACCCATGGCACCTCCGACGCCTGCCTGCATATCCTGCGGCAGCCCTTCATGGTCTCGCATCCCCAAGCCAGATGACTGTGCTCCCGCGACGCTCGCTGGGCTGGCCTCACGCCTCTGGGGTTCTCCTGAGAAAGCCCCAGAGCCCTCTTCCATTGCCGCGCGCTGCCCACTGGACCTCTGCACCGCCGCCTGAGCCAATGTGGAAACCTGTGAAGACAAAAGAGAAGAAGAGGGGGGAGAGGGGATGACAGGGGAGCCACACGGCTGCCAAGAAGACAACCACTCCGCCCTGGAAGATCCTTGGCCCCCCCCCTGCCAATGCTCCCATGGCGCATAACCCACTGGAGTTCCCACGCTCCCGGCGACCCCCCTCTGTCCAAAGGGGGCCTGCCCATAAGTATGAGCCCCAAGCCAAGGTGCAGCCCAACCTGAGAAAACTGCCCCCCCCACCCCACCCCACCATCCCTTGTCCACCCCAACTGCAGCCCCCCACCTCTGCCGCCCCCAACCCTGCACACCCCTGCAAACCCCCACTCCCATCCCCCCCACCCACCGCCTCCACCCCGACTGCTCCATCCGCCGCCCTATCCCTTCCTTGTCCTTGTGGCCCAGTTTCCTCTACCAAATGCCCCAGACCCAATTCTTCCTCTAACCTGCCCCCCCTGTTAACAGACCTCCCTCTGTGCCTTCCTGCTGAGGCTGCTGCCTTGCCCCTCTGTACTCTAGCCCCTCTAGTACCATTAGCTCCCCAGCCCCGGGGCCCCCGAGCCCCTTTCTGCCCAAGCCCCCCTCTAGACGCTCCCCTAACAGCCCCATCCTCCTGCCCCCCCGAAGGCGCAGGCACAGGCCGCCCTCTTCTCCTTCCTTCAGCCGCATGCTCTCCCCTACCACGTGCCCCACTGCTGGCCTGCCTTCCTCTCCGCGGCGGCATGCTCCTTCCAAAGGCCCCGCTCGCACGCAAATGAAAGTGGACAGTTAAAGAACCCCCAGCAGGAACCTTCCCGGACAGAGCCCACTCTACAACACCTCCCGTCCGCCCACTATCCCCCGTTCCTTTCTTCTTTTTTTTTTTTTTTTTAAATTAATCCACGGCTCCAAAGAGCCCGACACTCGTTCCCCTACCAGGATGCTGACTCCGCCTTCCGGAACCGATGGACCCCGAAGCGACCAAACACCGCCGTCGAAGGACGCCGCTCAACCCGCCAGCAACAATAAAGGCAAGGAACGAAGACGGGGAAAGACGGATCCCTCACCACCGCTGCCGGTCTCGCCGAGAGACTGTCGCCGCCGCGCGCCCTCCTTAAAACCCCCCCTTGTCAAGCACTCCTCATTGGCTCGCGCCCCATTCTTTCACAGGGGCGAGCCAATGAATTCAAATAATGCCTGCCTGCACCCGCCCCTCAGTAAACCGTGGGCAGGGTCCCCGCACCGGGCTGAGCGCCTGGTTACCTTCTTCCGCCAGGGACCCTGCCCCGCGGCCTCGCCAGAATCTTATCACAGTCTAAAACACTTAAATAAGGTTACAGGAATTTTACTTTGGTATTATAAACTGCACCGTTTTTGCTTCTAGGTGTGTTATCACCTTGCATCTTCTTTGTCTTTTGCAGAATATATATTTACATTAAATGCCATGCTGATCCAGTGTGTAGTGTCAGGAGTCAGTGCTTTATGTTAGACATCCAGGCTACATAATTAAACTGCTCCAATTTTTGCTGCATGTAAACATCATTGCAAAGTTAAAAAGAAATATTATAGAACTTGGGAACATATTGTTTTCTTCATTCTTGGGGCAGCCACCGGATTGATGTTCTGAGTGAGGGGACTCTCTGTTCCCTGACTAGAGGAGGCCTTTCCATTTTGGTTGCCATGTTGGGTCGCCAGCTGGCTCCAGATGCGACTGACAAGCTTGATTCAGTCTTAGGTTCACCACATTGCATGCAGGGATATGTAGTTCTGATTTCTCTTTTGCATTCCATAAGAAAAGCAAGGCTACAGTTCCCTACATGCAATGGGTAAACTCAGGATTTGATCAAGCCTGTTGGATGCATCTGGAGCCAGTTGGCAACCCTATACTGCCAGGCAAGGGGGGAGGGACATCAGCTCTTTTCTCACCTCAGGCAACAGATTGTTTTGAGCCACACCTGATCACAGGGACATCTATGTGGCCAAGGCCACTGCTGTCCATTTTGGGCACATGGAAGCTTCTAAAATCGAGGCAAAACTTGCATGTGCTTGGCCGTTTTACACACAATTTGATTTGAACGCATCAGATTGCACCTAGATATCATTTTTTAAATGTGCCTTCATATGTATGATGCATATGTAATGCATAACTTTTGTATATATGATACCCTTCCTTGATATTGAGAAGGTCACTTCATTTCATGTTGCTTTGTCCAGCCATTTCTCAATTCTTCTGCTCTGACCACCCTGTTTCTCAAGTTGCATTTTCACTCATCCTGATTACTGTAACTCTATGGATGCTGGACTATCTCTTCCCTCACTGAAGTGCCTCCAATCAGTCCATAATACAGCCATTCATATATTATCTTACACAGAAAAATTTGACCATGTTATGCTACTCCTGAAATCCCTCCTAATCGTTGTCCATTCACAGAGGGTAGCTTCTAGTGAAGAAAATATATATTTCCCTCCAACGCTTTTCTAGGCTATGCAACTCTGTTATTGCACCTTCTCATTCACACACATTATTCATTTCAAGACTATATTGCAGATCTCAGGAATATACAGGTCTCAGACTTCTCACAGCACTGGCTATAACAGACTTCATCCTTAGCCACAGTGCCTCTTTGCATCAATGACCTTTATTAATATATTCCTTCTTATCTTGCAATTAATCTTTATACGTAGATCTCAGTAATATAAATTCTTGTGTTTATCTGATCATATTTGAACGCCCCGATGCCACCATCCGGCTCCGTTCGTGCATTTCACAGACGTGGGTTTCTTAAGGGGGAAATTTTATTACCCAAGCACTCGATATGGTATCACTTCTCTAATTGTTCGTCGTATTCATTTCTTCAAAATTACAGCACTCTACGTTTCTTGCCGTTAAAGCTTCTCTCGGAGCCAGCCGGTCACAGAAAAACGCCGCCACTCCTGAAATCCCACCATTGATTGGCAGTCTCAACCTGGGTCTAATACAACCTGTTGACTCTAGCACGCAAGGTCCTCTATACTAGTTCCCCTGCTTACTTATTCTCCTATCTCACATTCTGTACCCTGCCTCAGGCCCTTCACTCCCTCCAGGATAACAGACTTCATACCTGCTCCCAGGGGCGGCCCAAGGGGGGTGCGGGACCATGTGCGGAGACTTGGTGCGGGGCCTCATTTGCATAAGTGTCCTTATTTGCATAAATATTTGCATAATGTTACCATACACTAACTTTTAGTAAACATGTCTCTTAATGAGTGTATGGATAAAGAAAGACTAAAAGATTTCTACATTACTATAATCCAGTGCCAACCGCCAGGCACATTAGGAACTACTACAAACGCTGCCCATTTAGAACCCATAGCAAACCTGCCGTAGCCTGACAGCATTACCAGGACTCACAAAGCACCATACCCTACCTATCAAACGGCAACACTGCAAATATTAAACCAATACATTTCAGAGAATACTGGGGAAAGAGAACAAGTGGCAATGTCAAATAGGAATTACATAAATAGAATACCTCAGCTCAGTTACACATGCAGAACATAGACCATCACCAAACAAGGAATCACAATTTAGAAACAGGAAGGCAATAATTAAACTGGGAACCCCAAAAGCCAAACTTGGAATGTACAACAACACTATAGAAATAAAACTATAAATTAATTTCCTCTTGTACCAAACAAAGCGCAGACGTTAATGATTCACATTTCCCAGAGCTTTCATATTCCAGTTAATAAATTCAAAATAAAGAGATATCTTTCTACCTTTTGTGCATTTTTTTCAGGTGCAATTGCTCCAGCCACTTTCTTCTGGTTTCTTCATGTTTTCTGCTAACTGTCCATCGTCTGCTGTCCATTTGTTCTTTCTTCTCTCCTAGTTATTTTTTCCATTCTCTCTCTCTACATCTGCTTTGACATACTAATCTTTCTCCATTTGCTCTTTCCTCATTCCTATTTCATCCACACAAATTTTACCCCTCCATCCTCAATCCCCACTTACTCTCCCAATACCCGGCCAATTGTAGATTTTTCATCCCTCCCACACAAAATATTTTCCCCCTCTCCATTTTACTCTCCCAGCCCCATCCCATTCTAATCCTCCCCCAACATCAGCTCCCTTCTAGTTCCAGTCTCACCCAGCATCCATTCCCTTCTAGTCCCTGCATCAGCCCATTTCCAGTCCTAGCCCCCCATCAACCCATTTCCAGTCCTAGCTCCCCATCCATTTTCAGTATGAGTCCCTTCATCAGCTCATTTCCAATCCTAGCCCCCATCAGCCCATTTCTAGTCATTTCCTAGCCCCACCATCAGCCCATGTCAAATCCTAGCTCCCCTCCACTCAGCCCAATTCCAGTCCAAGCCCCCCATGAGCCTACTTCCAGTTCTAGCCCCTCCATGAGTCCATTTCAATTCAAGCCCCCACCACAGCCCATTTCCAATCTTAGCTCCCCCCAACAGCCCATTTCCAGTCCTATCCTATCTGCTCCATCAGCCCATTTTCAGTCCTAGCTCCCTTCCCTCACAGCCCATTTCCATTCCAAGCTCCCTCCCCATCAGCTATTTGCAGTTCAAGCCTCCCCTTCCACTCAGTCCATTTCCAGTCATAGCAACCCCCCAAGCCATTACCAGTCCTAGCCCCCCATCAACCCACTTCCAGTCCTAACGCCCCATCACCCCATTTTCAATTTAAGCCCCCCCTATAACCCATTACCAGTCCTAATCCCCCATCAGCCCACTTCCAGTCTTAACCCCATCAGCCCATTTCCAGTCAGCCCCCCATAGCTCATTGCCAGTCCTAAACCCCCCCATCAGCCCACAGCCCATTACCAGTCCTAACCACATCAGCCCTCCTCAAGTCCTAACCCCTCCCCATCAGCCCATTTCCTATCCTAGCCCCCCATAGCCCATTAGCAGTCCTAACCCCCCCATAGCCCATTAGCTGTCCTAACCCCCCATCACCCCATTTCCAGACAGCCCCCATCAGCCCACAGCCCATTACCAGTATTAACTCCCCCCATAGTCCATTACCAGTCCTAACCCCCCCCCAACAGCCCACAGCCCATTACCAGTCCTAACCCCTCCCCATCAGCCCATTTCCTGTCCTAGCCCCCCATAGCCCATTATCAGTCCTAACCCCCCCATAGCCCGTTACCAGTCCTAACCCCCCCATAGCCCATTACCAGTCCTAACCCCCCATCACCCCATTTCCAGACAGCCCCCATCAGCCCACAGCCCATTACCAGTCTTAACACCCCCCCTATAGCCCATTACCAGTCTTAACCCCCCCAACAGCCCACAGCCCATTACCAGTCCTAACCCCTCCCCATCAGCCCATTTCCTGTCCTATCCCCCCCTTGCCCCATTTCCAGACCGCCCCCAACAGCCAACAGCCCATTGCCAGTCTTAACCCCCCCCCCCCCCCATTACCCGTCCTAACCCCCCCCCCCCCCCCCATCGGCTTATGGCAAAATTTAAAAAAAAAAAAGCTGGCTCTGGCTGCTGCCGTTGCCGCCGTCGCGGCAGCGGCAGAATGAAGTGTTCCGCGGGGCCTCCTCTGCTCGCTGAGCCCCTCTGCAAGGGCTTTCAGATTCGCGAAGGGAGAGTGTCTCCCTCGCGTCTCTGTTAAGCCCGCAGGGGCTAATGGGAAATTTCCCATTTGCCCCTTTAGACGCGAGGGGCTGATGGGAAATTTCCCATTAGCCCCTGCAGGCTTAACAGAGACGCGAGGGAGACACTCTCCCTTCGCAAATCTGAAAGCCCTTGCAGAGGGGCTCAGCGAGCAGAGGAGGCCCCGCAGGACACTTCATTCTGCCGCGGCGGCAGCGGCAGCAGCCAGAGCCAGCTTTTTTTTTAAAATGTAATTTTAAAAAAAGCTGAATGTTCTTTGCGCGGGGCCCCCTGAAACGTGGGGCCCTGTGCAAAAAACATTCTTGCTCAATGGACGGGCCCGCCCTGCCTGTTCCCTAATAAAGCATGACTTGAATCTATCTGTCATTTGGCCTTCTTTTTCTGTGTTCCCACTCTTTAGAATTCTCTGCCCCATTCATTCCATCTTAAACCTTTCTACTTATCCTTCAAATCCAGCTCAAAAGACTCCTCTTCTCGAATGCCTTGAAGCCTAGGCTGCCTGGGACTTAGAACAAACCTTCTTCCCTCTCTTTCTCCCCCCCCCCCCCCCCGCTACAACTTTGGTTCTGCCCTTTCTGTCCCCTCTGTCCAATTAGCTGATGGAATTCCTTTCTATTTTCAATTGACTTTATTGACTATAAACCGTCTTGCCTCTAAACAGAAAGAGAATATATAAAGTTCAAAATAAACATAAAACAAACATTTTGAGTGGCAGGATACATATCATAATTCTCAATTTAAATTTAAGGTTCCTTAAAAGTGCCCTCATTATGACTGAGCAATTGTTGAAAATCATGTATTACTAATGATTAATAACTTACTAATAAATGATTTTCTTTTTGTACTTGTTCTTGCAGTATCTTATAATTTACTAAGAGATGTTTTTATACAGTATGTGTGATCCATAACTGAATATATTTGAAAACAAATGTCTTTGTTTTTCTCCTTAGCTAAAATAGCAAATCTGTGGTCCTGTTTCTCATTACCGAGACACTGTTTGCTTCTATACTGAGAAGGTACAGTATGTGGCATTTGCACAGTGACAAAGCTACACGATATTAATATTAGGATGCTCAGTGAGCTGTGGAGCTAAAGCCATACTCCATCAGTCAGCTAATTAATGCAAGAATACAGGGAAGTGCAAGGCACTTGTTCCAGAGCGTGCAGGCAAAAACTGCAATGTGTATAAAACAGTCGGAGTTTGTGAGACTGTTTGAAAATGAATTCTCTTTTGTTGTCGCAGGCCCCTGCATCCGAAAACTACAAATCTCTCTCTATATATTATAGTGCATTGCATAAGAGTTCACTTGAGCTTGCTGCTCCTTCTAAAAATGTAAGTATCTGATGAGTACTGATCATTTTTCTTTATTGCTATATATCCATATAAACAGCATCACCATGTAAATATCTCATGTATATAGTTACCCCTGTTATCCAAGTTTGATCACCTGTTCGATGTAAAACCAAACAGCATGTTGTTATGGTCGTTGTGTTATAATGTAAACCGCGCTGATGCCAAATAGCGCGGTATATAAGAGATTGTAATAAATAAATAATAATAAATAAATAATAAATCACATATTGATAGTTGTGAATTGTCTAGTACAAAGGCACAAAGCTTTTACTAATGTAAGAAAATATTGTTCCATGCAATCAATTAGATTTCATTTCTTGTTTTTTTTTTCTCATATCATTACTGAGTAGATTAGGCATAAAAATATTTTGCGTATCCACAAGTAAATAGAGGTATTTGCTCTTGTACTGTATATTTCATATATGTGTAAACAGCAATTTCAGAAGGCTGCTATTTACAACATGGAGATTCCCATCATAAAGATAAAGGGGGTTTGGATTAGGCATGGCTTGGGCAGGCCAAACATCTACATGGGTATTCCACATTTTACAATGGGAATACATGCAAGCCAAAAACAATTTTGATGTTGGGTTTTGCACCTGCCCTGAGGCATGCACAAATGCCAGCTACCCATTTTGATCTGGAATCTCAGGCAAGCGGCATGCACAAGATAGACAGAATACCCCCAGCATCCTAAGCCCTCTGACACAAGCCATATTCTCCCCACCATCATCCTAGCCCCATCCAACACAAGCCATAACGTCTCCCCTTACATCCCAACACATCCTGATACCATCACAGCACATCCCTAGCATCTCCCAATGCCATCATCATATCCCCACCCCATGACACTACCCAACATCATCACCAAATCCCTTCACAGATCATTCCATCCTCTGACACCATTATAGCCCATCCACCACCATGACACTAGTTTGACTCTTACTGACGGTCTCTCTGGTGGCCTAGCAGATAGCAGGAGTGATCCCCAGTTGTTTTTGCTCTGTCAAGTGCCTTGCATCAAAAAGACAGCTCTAAATTCTAGTAACTGTCTAATGGTACAACTCTAGTGATAAAACTGCCAAATAAGAGTGTGCACTAATTATTTGGCCTCTTGACCCCCAATAGTAGTACTGCGAGACTACCACTAGGGGTCAGAAATGCCATTTTGATGTCAGGTGCTTGACGAAGCAGCAGTGACTTGGGATACATCCTTTTCTCCGCTAGAGCAAGGGGGTGTCATGGAATAGTAGGTATGGTGATTAAGGGGGTGCCAGAGGGTGGGGAGTCTAGAGACAGTGTTAGAGGATTGTCAAAGAGTGAAGAAGTGTCATGATGGCGTTGAGGGATTTTGTGATAGTGTCAGGAGTATTGGAGGATGGACTATGTGTTGCAGGTGGGAGGGGATATGGTAGATATCAGGGGGAGAACTGGGGAGGGGTGCATTAGCCATTATTTGGGGCCTGCTATTTAGGTTGCTATAGCCAGGAACCTGAGATGTTCCTTGGCTGCAGAAATACATAATTTGTGAGATAGGAACACTCTTTTTTTTTCAGCATCTCCATTTCTAAAATCACTGCTCATGCCACATATGTTGAGCATTTTACCAGAGGTTCCTCATTCAGCAGAGTCTTTTCTAAAATACAAGGCGAATTGAGCACATTCCTACTTGAATAGCAGCCTAGCACATTCCCCTCTCTGCAACCTATCAAAAATGGGCCTTTTTTGTGTGGTCACATTTATAGTCAAGTTGATAGTTGCATTTTGGTGATGCTCCCACTGGGCATCATTAAAATTAATTCTGTGGCCACTTAATTTTGCTATTATTTGTGTCAAAACAGGGCCAAGGCATCTCATAAGAAGTTGCTACCTATGTTATGGGCTGATCATGTGGCCAAGACCAAAAAAATGCCCTGTCCCACAACCAAGATATGGAGTTACAGCACCAAGAACTTATTTTTCATTGAGGATTAGGAGTGGGCCTATGCTTGAGCTAATACGATCAGATCACAGAATGTGCCATCAAGTCAATGTTAACTCCTGGTGACCCAGCAGCCCTGGGATTTCTTGGCAAGGCATGACCAGAAGTACTGATTTTACCAAGAATTTTATGGTGAATATAGATTCCAGGCTGTGGTTCATTGTGGAAAAGTTCACTCATCTTGTCACATCGGTACAGAATCAGGTGGTTGGATTCAATATCATTGAAGAGTGAATCTCAGACTCACTGACTTCAGCTGCGCAGCACAACAAGAGGTTTGAATGCAAGGCAACCTTCCTCAAATCTAGACAAGAAGACTTTGAAAATGAGAATAGGTGCAATAATTTTCACATCATTGGCCTGCCCGAGGAAGTTGAGGGGTCAAACCTACAGACCTTCTCTCCAAATAGCTAGCTGAGGTGCTTAAGCTGATAGTCAAGGAGCAGGGCATCACACACTTGCATCGGTCCCCCAGACCTAAGGGGTGACCTCACGCCATGATAGTCCAGCTCTATCACTTTCCTAGCAAATCTAAAATCATGGCTGCTGCCTGGGATTTGGGTGATGTCTGCTGTGAAGACATTCAGGTATTTGTGTTCCTGGACTTTTTGCCAGTGTTATGAAAGCTTTGGTAGAGCTGCTCAGAGATTAAGAAGACCTTCAAGCAGAATGGATACAATATACTCTCATCTACCCAGTCAAACCTGACAACAGTCAGGCTCATCTCTTCGCAATGCTGGATGAGATATAGCACTTTCTTTGAGACCATCCTTGTTTGGACATGTTGGGTTGTGGCCCTTCTAATTGATCAGGAAGCAGTTATTCCTATTGATTTCCCTTGGTGACTTTTATTGCTTTTTCTGGGCAAGGATTGGGCTCAGTGGCTTGACTCTCCATTTCATATGCTTAGGTTATATTTTTCTGGCATGAGTGGAGGTGATAGTTCTGTAGTATATTTTCCCTTTTGTTTCTCTCTTTCTTTTTTCTGATTCTGTGTTTTCTGGTTTGGTTGGGACATAGATTGTGGGTCAGGTGTGTGTTGTGGTCTTCAGGAGTGAAAGGGAGAGGGTGGCTGGGCGGCCTGTCTGTGGAATTTGAGTAGTGAGGCTCATTTTGCTTTTTTGACTCTCCTCCTAGTGCTGTTCACAGTCTTATCTTTGCAGCAGTGGTTTGGTTTTCTGCACTGACAGGATTGGGGGAGGGTGGGCTCTATCCTCACCGCTCTCTCTCTCTCTCCTTATCCCCTTGCAGCCTCACCCTTTTTTCCTGTCCAGTCACAGCTCCTGCCCCTTACAGAGCCATGGTTGTGATAGCAATAATAATAATAATAATAATAATAATAAAAGAACAGGTGTACAGCCGCTTCAGAGCCTTCCGGCCTATGCTATTAAACCTCTGCTGCTACGTCCCATCCACAAAAGGAAGTTATACTAAAGAGAGCAGGATTCAGCAGCAGAGGTTCAATAGTACAGGCTGCAAGGCTCTGCAGTGGCAGTTTTTTTTAAATTATTATTGCTATCACAGCCACGATTCTGTAAGGGGCAAGAGCTGCAGTTGGCCCATCGTTGTGTCAATTGCAAACTGGGCAATTATGTTGAATAAAGCTGCTGCAGACAATGCCCAGCTGACCCAATTCTTCTACAACATTGCTGCAGCTGAACTGAGCGAGCTGCTGAGCTGATTAGTGACCGACCCAATGGTAGCTCAGAGTTCAACTGTTGTCCTGCCATTAAGTGCCAATACTGCTGCATACAACCACACAAACAAACCAACTGAACCTTGCCTCTGCCGAGGTGACCTGCTGCTAATGACCCCACCTAATTAATTCACCTGAGTAGCTACCGCCAAATGCTGAGTGCCTCAGGCCTGCCACTAGCACATTTATACACACACTGCTGACCCGGTGATGGTGACCCCACCTGAGTGACCAGTGCTGCTAAAACCCAACCAAGCCATACACAGAGAGACTGAGCCGGTAAGATCAGCACACGGCTGCCTGCAGGTTCTCCTGTAGTTTCTCCCTCTCCACAGTTGCTGACCCCGCAGCTCCAGCTCTGGATTGGTTCCCTTCTGCCACATTTCCTTGTAGCACTCTAGATATAGGTAGTCGTGGGGCCTTCTGCACTGCTCTTGCTTGTTTCCCCCCTTGCAGTCAGCCCTCAGTTTCGGGTTCAAGGCTCAGACATCTCCATTCCCCCTAGGGCACAACAGCCATTAGGATTTTGACTCCCCACTCCTTCCAGGTAATTTAAAAGATGTTTTTTCTCCCACTGTTTTCTTTCTCTTTTTTAAAAAAAAATTTTTATAACTAGGCTGTAATGGAAATAGACATCAGGCAGCATGCCAACTCAGTAAAAAAAATTAAAGAAACTTTGAGGGGGGAGGAGGGCAGAATAGAAAACTGTTGGGTTGGGGATGGGAATGGTAGGGAGAGAATAACTGCTGGAGATGAGAGCAGAGAAGGAAGTAACTTACCTAAAGGTCCTGATTCATGGCAGGGTTGTAGCTCTTGAAATATTTTACAGAATATGAAAAAAAGAAGTATAATGGCTCATTTGTTATGAAAGTTTGTAGACCCCCTCTGGTTTGGGGAACCCCATATGTATGAGGGGATGGATCATGTTATGTGGGGAGCTCTAGGGAATGTGTTAAATTAGGATGGATATGTGGAATTCTTAATTGCAATGAAAGTTTAGTGTACGATATGATACAAATTAACCTATATATATATTCTGAGAGGAGGGGTAATTCAAAGTGATTATCATGATTAGCAGATCTACTAACCTACTAACCTTGTTAATTGCACTGATTAAGATATTCAGTGGAACTAACATGGTTAGTGCGCTGAATATCTGCATGACGCCACTGCACTCCCCGATGTAGCTGGCTAGTATCGTACTGTCATCCGGCAATATTGAGTGCAAACAGCTGCAGTATTGAGCCATTGCCTGGTTATTGCAAAGAGGCAAAATCTGAACCTGATCCTGAATAGGTAGCCTAACTTTGACCATTGGAGCTAACCAAACAGCTTTTTGCTATCTGGTTGACCCAGATATTCAGGGTCTGATATTCAAAATGTATTTACACAGTTTAAAGCCCAGTAAACCATGTAAATGCCTTAGCTGGGGATATTCAACGGCACCTACACAGTTAGTGCCATTGAATATCCCCAGCTAAGTCCCCTATGCACCCCAATGCTTTCTGATTACCATCAGGGCATATTGGGGGAGGTCCGGGCAGAGCAGAGCAGAGGCAGAGACTGGAGCTAACTGTGAGATATTACTGCTGCAGAGTTAGCTTTGGCAGCTACCAGCTTTGGCGGCGATCACCGGATATTCAATATCGGTGCCACGTCATTGAATATCCAGTTTGGAGGTCGGCAGGGAGGGCTATGCCTGTTGGCGCATAGCCCTTCAAAGATCCGGGCAGTTCAATGTTGGGCCCTCAATGCCAGTGGCTGGATATGACCCCAGCATTGAAGATCCTGGTCTTAACTTAGCCACGTTAGAATGATCAGCCGCTGCTGCTGTTTTTATACTGTAAACATCCAGAGAACAATAACCAAAGCCCGTTCCACAGCTTAAATACATTTTATTAGCAAAACTCAGGGCTTTCATTATTGCCCAACTTTGAAGGTATAAGAATGCCTCAATTTTTTTTTACTTGACTACTGAAAAGGGGGTCCAGAGGCAGGACTTAGGGAAGGGCGAGTAACAGGTTGAGGTGGGGGCAAGGGCAGAGCAAATGGTGTGCTTTTCTCTTTCAAAAAACTAGTGAAGGGATTGACAACACTGTGGGAAAAGAGGCACTATGTCTGTTGCTTCTGTGTGCACAGTGCAGAGTGCGCATAGTCCAGTAGTTCTGCATTTGGAGCATCATCTATATGCCGGCTGGAGTAGGGGGGGGAATGGAGGATGGATTATGTGTATGGGGAGGTCTAGAGGAGACAGTGTGGGATAGACAGTTCAATGGAATAAAGATCTACTCTATATCTAGATTCATCTTTACAATATTATGCACTATTTTACTTTTATAGCGCTAACATTTATAGGACAATAATCAAGCCCTTTCCACAGGTAAAATATAAATTTACCAATGGAAATCATAGCTTTGATTATTGCCCATGTCCTCAGGTAAAAGCATGCTTGGCATTCAATAGGTGTCGTTTTGCCTACCTCCTGAAGTATTAGTCCAAGAGATGGAACTGGAGTGCAATGGGGGTATTGCAGGAGGTGAGATAGTGGTAGGGCTGTGGACAGGTTAAGTGGTGGTTTTTTCTCTTTCAAAATGTTGATAACCCTAAGTCCATGTGCTGTGACTGGTGGAGGAAGCCGAGCTGGCATGAGGCACGTTCTTGCTTCCACTTTGGAGTGAGCACTTGTCTGCAGCTTGTGATAAGGAAGCTTATCATAGCTCAGGAAGGAACTATAGAAAAGGTGAAGTGACTCTGAACAAGCAACCTTTCAGTTCTGGTAGAAATAAGAAAACAGAATTTTCCCATAAAAGACTACCAGTCCCAGAAGGCACCAGGTTTCCAACAGCCATTAGAGGAGCTGAAGTGGTGAAACGTGTGTTCAATCAGGAGGGCTATGAGGTAATCCCTAAGCACTCATCTCAAAGGGCAGGGCCTGATTCAGCACAGCTGCGCTGTGCTAGGGTGGAGCACTCATCAAAGCAGAATAAAGGTAGAGTTTATTCTACAGAGAATTATCCTCATCCTCAGGATCAGCTTGGAGATCCTCATCTTGGACAGCTTCATCATCTGGAGGATCATCAGAAGCAGAAGCAAGAGCGGACGGACAGAGAGGGCAAGAAACCCTTTGGAAGAAAGAAGAGAAAAGCATTTGGGAGGTCTAAAAGAGTCCAGAGCAGTACGTATACTGGGAGACATTCAAAAGGCAAGCTTACACCATTGGACTGGGGAAAGCCAGAGGAATGGTGCTGCAGGGCTAGGAATCTCCAGACGGTACCTGTGAGGGAGACGGCTGCACGTGGAAGGGACCCTAAGATCCGTTCCAGAAGGTATGTGAAGAGAGATCCAGTGTCCAGGGATCTGGATTGGAAGGCTGGACATAAGAACTGGACTACATACTGGCCAGGCTATTTAGAGAGGAACTCTAACAGCAATGGAAGCTCAGGTATGAACACTGATCTATGCCCTAGCTATAACCTTGAAAGACAGCAGGGAAACAAGTATTCTCCTGAAAGTGCTCCATTGAGAAATTCCTCTGTGCCAATCCCTGATATTGAACCCATGATTGTTGAAGAAGGGGAAGGAGCGGTCTTAGATACAGGCTGTGAATATATGGATTGCTCTCTGTCTAAACTCCTTTGGTAATTTACTGTTACAAAGTACAGCAACCATCACAAAATAATACAAACTTGTTCTTTAATCTACTCAGAAAAGCTCCTGAAGTAGGATTTGAGCCACGCAGTAGAAAGCAAGCCAGCTAAGGGGTTTCAGCTGGGTAACTGCTAGCAATTGAGCCTTACCTAATTGCTTGTGAGCTCTGAGGGAATCACTTCTGAATCTATGTGTGAAGATATAAGAAGTTAATCTGAAAAGAACAGTTTTTCCCTTCTTTGTGGGTTTTGCTTGTTGTTTGATACACTGCTAAGAAAATATTAGCTAAAGCCTACTGAAAAGACCAGTTTGTTACCATCCAGGTCTTTATTCTTTTGCTTTGATTGCCTGACAAGTTCAACTGTTGTTTTCCTGATTTTGTTTTTCTAAGTTTAACACTGAAAGCAAGTATCCTGTTTTATGTACTACCAAGCATATCTGTGTTGGGAGAAATAACCCCATAAATAAATATCTTATTGGCTTTACACTCAAGCACAACTAATTATTGTGAGTGGCTGTGTCTGGTGTGAATGGACTGCATTTCCCACAATCCCTTGCAAATCATATTGATATATGCATTTGCCAAGACTGTGAACATTCTCACCCAGGCAGCCTCTGACAAATGGCATAGTTTTTCGGATTGCTTTTGCGCAAAGGGATTTACTTGCTGAGGATTACAACTCAAGTCTGAAGGAAAAGACAGTTCAAGCTTAAAAGCTGAAAGAAAAGATTTTCCCTCAACTGCACTTTGGAGGAGAGGTGGCTGTTCCAGGTAGCTGTTCCAGGAAGAAAAGACCCTGTGCAGAGCTGGATTCATCACTGGCATAAGGTAACAAGTACCTGGGCATGTCTAGTGGTGGATGGGAGTAAGGCACAGGGGTCATGGAAAAAAAAAGAAGCAGAAAAAAGAAATACCTGTTTGGAAGGTGGTGCACTGTGGGGGGTTTTTGTGTTTTCTTGCAGGGATCAAGATGGATCCGAGGGAGATGGCTAGCTGGATGGCAGCCCAGTTTAGCAGGCAACAGGAGCTAGCACAGCAGGCTCAGGACACTGCTATGAAAGCCTTAATGGACCAGCAGAAGCCAGTGCTTGATCTGGTGCAGCCCTAGTTAAACTGCAGAACCAAAGTGGACCAGATGCAAGACCAGCAGTAAATACTGGTACACCACATGTGGACAGTGTGGGACTCAATCAGGGAAATGGGGCATTTAGTTTTGGGAAGCTAACTCCAGATGATAATGTTGATGATTTTCTAGAGTCTTTTGAGAGAGTGGCACAAGCATTAGCATGGCCAGAGACCCAGTGGGCAGTAAGGCTGGCAGCCTCATTAACTGGAGAGGCGCTTGCAGCTTATAGAGCAATGCCAGCAGCCCAGGCTTTGAATTATAAGGATGTAAAGGCTGCTATTAGAGATCGCCTAGGGTTGTCTATTTCAGAGTATAGGCGAATGTTTAGAGCTACTACATTGAGAGTGGGTGAAAAACCCAGGGCTCTGAGTCAGAGAATCAGAGGATTAGCTGTAAAATGGTTGGAGCCTGAGCAAAAGATGGTAGAAATGTTATTAGACATTATTATGCTTGAACAATTTATGTCTGCGGTGCCTAAAGATTTGCACACTTTCCTTATACAGCAAAATTGCCAAAATCTTGGAGAGGCAACCATGCTAGCAGAGAGATTCTTGGAAGCCACGCAGGCTTGCCATAGAATGGGTGGCCCTCTGAAGATTGGTGCTGAGGCAAGCTGTGCTGTATCAGAAAAGAAAATAGTTAAAAATGTTTCTGAAAGTAATTGTACTGTGCCAAACCAGATGACACAGTGGAATGGAAAGAAATGTTTCAAATGGGGAAAATGGGGACATTTAGAAAAGGGATGCCAGACACACACTAGTTTAATGGGTGTGGATTTAAAACAGCCCAAAGAGGAATTTCTTTTGATGGTTGATGTGCAAGGAATTACCAAAAATGCTTTGTTAGACTTTGGGGCAGACCAGAGTATGATGTCAAAAAGGCTTTGGAAGAGGGTAGAGACCCAAGAAGGATTTGTGCCTAGAACCCCTGAAAGCCAAGTTCACATCAGATGCATTCATGGTGCTGCAACATCATATCCCACCTATAGGCTAAAGGTTAAGTGCCTGAGGGAACAAGAGGAAGTCCTGTTAGCAGTGGTGCCTAGGCTACCCTTTGATTTGGTTCTAGGAACAGACTGGCCAAGATTTAAACAGGGTCTAGTGGAAGGACTAGGAAAGAAGGAGAGAAAAAGATTAATGGTAATAGCTCCCGGGCCTTTATTTGGAAGTCCTCAGACCCCAGCTAAAAAGATGGTTAAGCGTCCAGAAGACCAAGCTACCCCAAAGCAGACATTTGTCTTAAAGTACCATAGGGTCACAGAGAAGGCCCAAGCTCGTAAGTGGGCAACCCCTCAAGCTGCTGGGTTTGACCTGTGCAGTATAGAAAATGTGACTGTACCTAGCCAAGGGAGAGCCCTGGTTGACACCAGTCTCCAAGTGGAAATACCTATTGGATGCTATGGGAGAGTAGCCCCAAGGTCCGGATTAGCCCTTAAATATTTCATCGATGTGGGTGCGGGAGTAATTGATCCCGATTACAGGGAAAATATTAAAGTTCTGTTATTTAATTTTGGACAGAATGATTATCACGTGAAGACAGGAGACAGAATTGCCCAATTGATCTGTGAGAGACTGGGTTTTCCACCTGTGGAGGAGGTCACATCCCTGGAAAATTCTGAGCGTGGAACCAAAGGCTTTGGTTCTACTGACGTCAAAGGGGTTAAAAGCCTAGCTGCCACCTGTGCCCGAGAGAGGGAGGTGAATGAAGAGGAGGATTTGGGACCCCAGGTATTTGATTGTAAAGAAAAATCAGAGCCCCAAATAGGTGAGGACCTGACAGTGGTACAACAGGAAGAAATTAGGAAATTGCTTAAAGAATTCCCAGATGTGTTGACACCCATACCTGGGGAGACACATTTGGTTGACCATGAAATAATAACTCCACCTGGGAAATTAATTTGTCAAAGGCCCTACCGCTTACCTGAAGCCAAGAGACAGGAAGTTGTGGCACAAGTCCAGGAGATGTTGGACATGGGAGTAATAGAGGAGTCAAAGAGTCCCTGGAATAGCCCCATAGTCCTGGTGCCGAAGCCTGATGGATCTTTAAGATTTTGTATTGACTTCCGGCAGGTAAACGCAATATCAGTTTTTGATGCATATCCAATGCCAAGAATTGAAGAGCTGTTGGACCAGCTTGGACAAGCTCAATACTTAACCACCCTTGATATGACAAAAGGATATTGGCAAATCCCTCTAACCCGGGAGTCGAAGCCGAAGGAAAAAACAGAGCTTCTTGTACTTTACTTGGTCCCATTTACTCAACTGTTTGCCTTGCATTCTCTGAGTTTACAGTGACTTATGTCAATGTGATTTTCCTGAATGTGCGGGGCATCTTCTCTCCTATCATACACAGGAGAATCTTTAAATACTTTAAAAACCAATAAGCACAAATTTGTTTTCTGCAGGAAACTCACCTTACTAAATGAACATGCCAAGTTGTTTTGGAAATGGGTGGGACAGATTTTTGCATCATTTTGCACCCCCAAGAGTAGAGAGATTCTGTTTTTTTGGCTCACCATTCTTTACTCTTCTAGTCTCTCAAGTAGATGCTGACACATGGATGGTACGTTATTTCTAATTGTACACTTTTTAATACAGTTTACTCTAGCCAATGTGTTGTTGTTAAGTGCCATCGAGTCGGAGTCGACTCATGGCGACCCTCTGGATAGCTATCCTAAATTGTGTTCGGTCTTCAGTCTGGCGGTTCATTGTTGACAGACTGATACCCGTAGCTGCTGTTATTGTATCGATCCATCTCATTGCTGGCCTTCCTCTTTTGCGTTGACCTCCTATCTTGCCAAGCATGATGTCTTTCTCTAATGATCTCTCTCTTCGCATGATGTGTCCAAAGTATGAAAGTCGAAGTCTTGTCATCTGAGCTTCTAAAGAAAGCTTAGGTTTGATCTCCTCTAGTACCGACTGGTTTGTTCTTTGGGCAGTCCATGGTATACACAGTATTCGCCGCCAGCACCATAATTCAAAGGCATCAATTTTCTTCCTGTCTTTTTCACTGTCCAGCTTTCACATCCATATGATGTTATTGAAAATACCATGGCTTGGGGGGGCGGAGCCTGATGTCCAGCGGGATGGTCGCATAACGCTGAGGCTCCCGAGAGGCCTACTCAGAATCCTGAATTAACACCGTACATACTTGGAACTTCCACTCTGATCTTGCCAGGGCACATTGGTGAGATGGCGGGGACCAAGCCCACGCGCCTGGAATTTGGATCTCCAGCGGCTTCTCACGGCAAACGTTCCAAAACTGAACCCCCGTCCCTGCAGAAGGGGCTGGCCTCGCGCGAGGGCCCCGAAATGCAGCAGGAAATCCTCGCAGAGATTAGAGGGGTCAAAAACCTCGTGCAGTCAAACGGTGAAGCACTCCGAGCGCTGCGGGAAGATCTTGGTGTGCTGCAAAGCAAGCTAGAAGGGCTTTCTTCGCGTCAGGACAAAATGGAGAGCATATTGGACTCCCATGCGGCCCGGTTGTCCAAACTCGACAAAGTTGAACGTCAGGTGCGGGCCTTGCAGAAAGAAGTGGAAGATGGCAATAATAGAGCGCGTCGCAACAACATACGACTCGTGGGCATACCGGAGGGAGCGGAATCGGGAGACATGAAAGAGTTTTTATGCAAAATCCTCCCTTCCCTGCTCCAAATCACCTTTACCAAAGATTTGGAGATCGATCGCGCTCACCGTGTACCCACAAGCATAACGCTCAACAGGAAGACCCCGCGGCCTATCATTTTTTGACTTTTGAGATATCAACACGTGGAGCAAATTCTAAGTGCCTCTCGGGCAAAGGGCCATATGGAGTTTGAGAGCCACAAGATCTCCTTCTATCCTGACTTGGCTAAACCCACGGTCGACCGCCGAAAGCGCTTTCTGGAATTCCGGCCGAGGCTTCAACAACTACAAGCACGCTATGGCCTGATGTACCCGGCCAAGCTCCGAGTCACGCTTCACAATCAGACAAGAACATTTGAGGACCCTGATCTACTAGCGGAGTTTTTGGATTCCAAAGAAGCTGACCTGATGCGCTGACTTCCAGAATATTCCTGCAAGTATTCTCATATCCGCTGTACCTGCCATATTGGATCTGACGCAGCCCAGCAAAGAGTCTGGCGAGGGCAGTTTGTTTGCCTTACTTTTGATGATATCTGTGACCCGACTCCATCTACCCACAGTAGCCTCGATGAGTATCAGAGACAGTGTTAATTATGGACTCTGGTGTTTCTTTTCTTTTTTTTTCATGTCTTTCTATTTCCTCTCTAGGGCCTCCTCCCGCAGACATCTGGTCGCCATATTCTTTGGGGGTTTTGCTTCTTCTCTAAGATACTTTGGTACATACTTTTCAATATGGGGTGTATTAGCCAGCATACTTGGTGATTATGTCATTGTTGCACAGATTCTGATTATGTTGTATGTTTTCAAGCGCCCTTACCTAAAATGTCTATTACCGATTGATGGCACCATGTAAGATTTTCTCATTGAACGTAAAAGGAATCAATAATCCGATAAAACGGAAGAAAATCCTAAGCTACCTAAGTCAGGAAGCTGCGGATCTGATTTTTCTCCAAGAAACGCATTTAAATTCGAAGGAAACTCTTAAACTCAATATTAAACCTTACATGGTGGCCGCCTATTCCCCAGCCGTTTCTAAGAAATGTGGGGTTGCCATACTGGTTAGGAAATCTTTGCATGCTACTATTATTGCGACTAGCTCAGATACAGAAGGTAGATGGTCCAGAGTTCACCTCAAGATAGGTAGCCTTGAAGTTACATGTATATGCCTTTACGCTCCTAATGTGGATGACCCTGCCTTTTTTATGCTACCATTGCTCAGGTTGCGCAGGCCTCTGCTAATACTTCATTGATAATTGGGGGGGATTTCAATCTAGTCCTTGATCCCCTGATTGACAAACAGCCGCCTAGGACAAGTGGTCCCCCCAAGAGTCACACCACGCTTACCTCCCTGATCAAAGATCTTGCTTTAGTTGATCTATGGAGGTTACTACACCCCAATGAGATTGACTTCACCTTCTTCTCTTCCCCTCACAAATCCCAGTCTCGCATAGACTTCTTTCTAATATCAAAACTGTTAGTTCCTCAGGTGGACACTGCAAAGATTCACTCCCAACATATTTCAGATCATGCTGCTATTCGCACACAGATGCTTTTATACCCCAGAAAAAATAGCCAAATGGAACACAACTGCTAGGGACCAGTGTTGGTCTTGCCATACTGCTGTGGGAACCTTCGCTCATGTTATTTATGAATGTCCTCAACTACAGGTTTATCGGGGGCGGGTTTGGGGTTGTATTCAATTTATCTTACACCTTCACGAACCTCTCTCTTGGATGATCGTGGGACTCCGCTCTGTGGCGGAGGTCCCCTCTCTTCCTAAGAAGGGTCGCTTTCTCCTTGATTTCATGCTGGGTATAGCCATATGCTTAATCATGAGGAATTGGAAGGATAGCTCTCGACTTACTGTCAATGAATGGTGGAACCTCGTCTGCTTATATAGTAAATATGAGCAGATACCTCGGAGAGCTATTCCCCATGCCCAAACTCACTCTCGCTTGTCTAAATGGCAGATGCTTAATGATTATGTACAATCTGCTCATTGCTCCAACATGCCTGTATAATGTGCACTCATCATGTTTCAGATCACCGTTAGGTTTTGTAACACAATAATGTAAGTACACGCCCGCTTCGGGAATGATTAATTTTCTAGAGAAGAAGCAGGGGGGAGGGGGGTGGTAGGGGTTTACTTTGGTGTCTGTATTACACTTTATGTATCTGTCTTTTAGCTGTATGTCTTCCTTTTCCTTTGTTGTTATAAAACGAAAATAAAGAATTTAAAAAAAAGAAAATACCATGGCTTGAACAAGTCAAATCTTTGTATGGAGAGAGACATCTCTGCTCTTGAGAATCTTATCTAAGTCTTTCATAGCCATTCTGCCAAGAGCAATGCGTCGTTTGATTTCTTGACTGCTTGTTGCTTCTTTATTGATAGTTGATCCAAATAGGTTAAAGTTGTTCACAATTTCAATTTCTTCTCCTTCAATGATGAACCTGTTGATTATGCCAGTTGTCACGATCTTTGTCTTCTTTACATTTTGAGACTATGGGGCATGTTTACTAAACACCGTTGCTGTGCAGGTTCCCGTTAGTGTGCTGGTGCCATATAAGGAGTGGGCGGGCCAGGCAGAAAAAAGAAAAAAATCGGACCGTACGTGTGTGCGTCGCGCTAATGTGCGGGGCCCACATTAGCGCGTGGGAAGGCTAAGTGGGGCGCTGCTGCATAACCAAACAACAGAGCTGTAGTACAACTGTGAAGACACTGACCTATGGTGCAGGGGCAAGGGGTTCAAACCCCCATTGTGCTCAATGAAAAAGACCAGCTGAGGCATCAACTTTTATGGGTATATTGATTATGGGCGGCAGAAGGCGGCGCAGTCTTTTTTATACGGCATGAGGCGGCGCACTGTTCATTGTGGCCGCGCTGATAAAATGGGGCAACAGAAGGCGGCGAGCCTGTGGGCAGAAGGCGTCGCGCTGATGTGTGAGGGGGCAGCCCAATAGTGGGAGGGATAAGTGGCGCGCTGATGTGCAAATAGCAGGAATGGAGCCATAGCACAATGGTTAAGACACTGACCACTCGTGCAGGCATCATGGGTTCAATTCCCCACAGTGCCCATTGAAAAAGACTAGCAGAGGCAGTATGTTTTATGTTGTGGAGTGCTGTAGGAGGCCCACTAATTTTATTTTGTGATAACAACTAGAAAAAGCACGCTCACAGCATGTTAACATAAGGCAGCCCATAAGGCACATGTGACAGTGCACCGTCCGCCAAGGCACCCTAGAATGTCCCCTATAGGGCAGCATGTATGTTGCGACACAGGATAATGTATAGTGCACCCTATATGGATGGCAACCATAAAGTGCCGTATACGGCGCCCCATAAAGCGCCCTCAGAGGCACCTTATGGGTACAGTACGCTCAGGGTGTTATTGCTGGCAGCAACATATGTACAGTAAATTAAAAAGATGCTGTGGACACCCCTATCACAGAACCCCACTGTGGGTGTGAACCCATGACCTCTGGCTGCACAGGGAGTGATGTAACCATTGGGCTACAACTCCATAGCTGTAAGCAAGCCCCTGGCTGGCTGCAGATAGCCTGCACGTCACCTCACAGACAGTCTGACGGTGTAAACAGGATAGGGTTAGGCCACACGTACCCATAATGCACTGCACATGCAAATTAGCTGTCCACAGATGGACACAAGATGGGTAATGCTCCCCCACAGCACCTCGGCCCTGTTGGGGGGAGTGACCGGGTGCACCCACACAGCACCTCGGCCTGGTAGGGGGCACTGACCGGGTGTTTTACTGGCACAGAGTAGCTACACACCGTTACATCGTGCGGGTTCTGTGCTCACCCTGAGTGTGCAATGACGCGCCCAGGACCAGGTCCACAACACCTTCTATGGCTGATGGAGGCCAAGTGGGAGTTTCAAAGCAGTGTTAATGTGTAAGATAGCTAGTTTCTGCACAAACACCATGGATATCTCAGTCAGGATCAGCACCCCCCTGGGAACCCCCACCAGGACTCCCTCCCCCCGCAGCAAACATGGTCCCTCATTAAGAGATCCACACTGTACCTCCCTGCAAAGGTGGCAGTAGAGGGCAACATCAACCCCAGTCCTGCTGAGGCATGAACACCACCCCCACCCCCACAACACAATAGCAGACAGACATACGACCAGGATAAGGTAAGCTGCACCCCACCACCAGATATTCCCCTGCAGCAAGCCAACAGCCACTGCACCCTGCAAGCCATTCCAGCAAGACACATACCAGCTACAAACAGTCTGCTGGTTAGTCCATAGTGCATGTTCCCAATGGAGACACATGCACCCAGATCTGGTCTGCCAGCATACAAAGCAAGCAGATAAATCAGTGACTGGGCCCCAAATAGAAACCCATATCTATCACATGAGAGAAATACTGTATAGCACTATAGGGGTGCCTAGCCATGCTGTGGTCACTGCACAGTCAGGGTGAGCGTGATCTCCCAGAAGGACATGCTTTGGCCACCCTGTCTGTGTAGGTGGTGGCCGGACACTACAATGTCCCTGCCAGTGCCCTATGCCCGGTGCAGATGCATCCTGGCCAGGCTACCCTGTCCTGGCTATACCCATGGTACCTTGCACCTCATTATGCACATTGGCAGGCCAATACTGGCAACAGTGCTGGCAGTGTGGGCTGTGGAAGGGGCTTGCAGCCAACACCCACTGTATAGCCAGACACACACTTCCACACCTATGCCATCATGGTGCTACTATTGAGGAAGTAATTAGCCTTGCCCACCAAACCGGTCCTGAGCACGGCAAGGCATGGATATGGTACGCAGTACAGCTGGGGGTCACTCCCCAGGGTGGTAAACACCGTCAGAGGCCAGGACTGGAGCACGCACCGCAAACACCTAACAGATTGTTCGGATGGGGTCAACTAGCAGTATGTTCGTAACGTATGGATATCTAGCTGCCTGTGCTCCTAGCAAACGTCTCAGAGCTGTGTACCATTTACCTCAGGTGTAGGGTGACATTAGTAAGTTATGCAAGTGCTAGTTTTGGGAGATGCATGCAGGGTCCAATGGTCTGCCTCTCCAGGAGACATTGGCCAATGAGGCCTGTGGGTGTGGGTGTGTCTGCCCTTGATGGCTGCTGCTTTACGGCACAGATTCCCAACTCCAGTCCAGGTTTGCATCACACTGTTCTGGTTTTCCTGCTGTCCCTCATGGATATGCATGAGCTACATCTACATACCATGGGTGTGGTGCATATATATACAGCACAGGCATTTGTATGAGTGGCATCATGGAACCTGACTGGTGTGTGCCCCACCAGGACTGCATTTGGGTGATTCTGCTCTCGGTACTGGCCCTGTTCATGGTGTCTTTGCTCAGTGGGGTAAAAGATAGACGTATTGCCATTGCATATGTCCTCGCCAGGAAAGGTGTGCCCTTACTATCACTGTTTACTTGGGGGAAAAGTATGTGGGCAAGATTGGCAGTTGCCCCAGTTGGGCTTTGAACCTGTGACTTTCTGCTCTTGCATGCAGTGTCTGTGTGCACTGCACCACTGTGTAGCCACAGATTGGGTGGATTCCCTGGCATGTCCATGACTGTGGATCCGGCAGGGCCTGTCTGTTGCAGTCTGTTGCAGTGGACGGTGGCAGCCTGCACATGGCTAGGCCTCTGTCTTCTGTCGCTAGCAGCCACTGCCCCCTGCACCACATGTACTCGTCCGCCAACATGCTGGCATGAGCTCCTCCCATAAAAAGCAGGTGACCTGATTGGAATGTGGCAGTACGGGACTGCATTTGGGGTACTTGGCTGTGGGTAATGCCCATTGTTGTGGTGTGTGTGTTGTTGGGTAAAATATGGGTGTTTTCCCCATGCTTATGTCCCCTGCAATACAGGGGTGTCTGCGCTATCTGTGTTTAGTGGTGGGTAAAATATAGGGACTGGGCTGGCAAGTGCCCCAGCTGGGCTTTGAACCTCTGACCCTCTGGTCCTAGAGGTACTGACTCTGTCCGCTGCACCACACTATGGCCACAGAGACAGTGCAGCCCCTGGAGGTAGTGAGCCTGGCAGGATGGAGTCACAAACCCTGCTCTACGCAATTTTACTGTGGGCATATGCACCCTGTCTGGTGACAAACGTGCACATAAACCACGGAAATGACCACAGTAACTGGGGGAAACAATATCACCACGCTGGGCAACAGTGATATTAATGGGCAACCATAGCAAACACTCCCAGGACAGCTCCACAACAGGAAATGTTGTTTGGAAGAGTCTCCGCTCCGTAAACCCTTCCAAAATTCATTTCTTTTTTCTGGAGCTTTGTTGGGTGTGTTTTCTGTATTTGCCCATCACTATAACTGTTCCTCAGCTGAATTACTATTTTTAATAGTTCTGTTGTGGTCATTTCCTATTTTTATGTGCACTTTTGTGCTGTGCACATGTATCACACTGCTCACGTTTTGCTGGTTTCCCCGGTTTTCCTGTACATTGCTGACGGAAATGGTTTCTCTTCCCTATAAATGCTTTCTACCGCGAGCGTTTCACTCGCGGTAGTTTTTACATGCAAATTCGGGCCCGATACTGTGCGGGGACCCTCTCCCCTCCCACTCTCCACCCATTGACCCCGTCCCTCCGCCCCTCCGGAGCCTTCCTCCGCCCTCCTTTAGCCGTTCCACGCCTCTATCGGACATTTGCGGGCCCGCACTTGTACGGGGCCCGTTGGTGTGCCGCGTACCTGTGCGGGGGTGACACGCACGTGTGCGGGGCGTTTAAACGTGTTTATGCGCGTTTCAGTGGCGCGTTGCCGTGCGCTATTTTGCGGCGCGCAAATTTGCGGACTTTAGTAAACATGCCCCTATGTTCTTTGATTGTGAGAAGCAAATGTTTCAGATCATCTTCACTTTCAGCTAGTAATGTAGTATCATCAGCATAGCGAAGGTTGTTGATTAGTCTTCCACCAATCTTCACACCTCTGTTGTCTTCATACAATCCTGCTTCTCTGATGATTTGTTCTGCATATAAATTAAACAGGTAGGGGGAAAGTATGCAGCCTTGTCTTACACCTTTGCTTATTTTAAACCATTCTGTTTCTCCTTGTTCCGTTCGAACTATTGCTTCTTGATCAATGTACAGATTGTGCAAGAGAACGAACAGGTGTTCTGGTATACCCATGCTTCTTAATGTGGCTCAGAGTTTCTCATGGTTTACACAGTCAAAAGCCTTGCTATAGTCGATAAAGCACAAATAGATATCCTTTTGATATTCTTTAGTCTTTTCAAGGATCCATCTCACATCCGCAATGATGTCTCTCGTTCCTCGCCCTTTCCTGAACCCTGCTTGCACTTCAGGTAGTTCTTGTTCCAGGTATGGTTGTAGTCTCTTTTGAATAATCTTCAGTAGAATCTTGCTGGCATGTGGGATCAGAGCGATTGTTCGATAATTTCCACAGTCAGTTGGATCACCTTTCTTTAGTATTGGTATAAACACAGATCTTTTCCAGTCAGTTGGCCATGATGTTATCTTCCATATTTCTTGGCAGAGCCTTGTAAGTATGGTAACAGCTGCATCAGATTGCTGCAATACTTCTATAGGAATGCTATCAATGCCTGGTGCTTTGTTCTTTGATAAGGCTTTCAATGCTGCTTCAACTTCTTCTTTCATCACCAATGGTTCCCGATCATAAGGTACAGGTTGAAACGGCTGTTGGTCCACTTGATCTTTATCATATAAAAACTCTGTATATTCCTTCCACCTTTTCTTGATCTTCTCAGCATCATTCAACATAGAACCTTGAGCATCTTGTAACATTCCAATTCGAGGCTGGAACTTTTTCTTTGACTCTCGTAGCTTTAGGAAAGCCAATCTTGTTCTTCCTCTAATAGTTTCTGCTTCTATTTCCTTGCAAGTGTCATTGTAGTACTGTTCCTTGTCCTGTCTTGCTGCATGTTGGAAATCTCTGTTGAGTTCTGCGATTGTCTTTCTTTCTCCTCTGGCTTTAGCTTTTCTGCGTTTCTGGGCAATTTTCAGAGTTTCTTCCGTCATCCATTTTGGCCGTTTTTGCTTTTTTCCTTTTGTAGAGACTTCTCTCTATCTTCCAACACAACCTTCTTGATGTCATTCCATAACTCTTCTGGAGCTCTGTCATTTGTATCTAAAGCAGCAAATCGATTTTGCAGGCAGTCTTTAAATTCCAGTGGTATATTCTCAAGGTCATATTTTGCTGCATTCATGAGTGGTTTGCTCTTTTTCAGCTTTAGCTTGAGCTTGCATACTAGTAGTTGATGATCTGTACCACAGTCAGCTCCAGGTTTTGTCTTTGTTGATGTTATAGAGCTTTTCCATCGTTGACTTCCACAGATGTAGTCAATTTGATTTTTATACAATCCATTGGGTGAAGTCCATGTGTACAGTCGCCGCTTGTGTTGCTGGAAGAAGGTGTTTGAGATGAATAGATCATTGTCTTGCAGAATTTTATCAGTCTTTCTCCAGCTTCATTTCTGTTGCCAATGTGTACAGCCCTGTTTTTGAGGCACAATAATTTTATAAACAGTTTTCCAGAGATTGTTGGATTTTCAACCCACTTCTCTACTGGTGAGAGGGAATTTCAATGTTTTTTTAGATCCTGTTCTGGATAGATCATCTTCTGTTGCTGAATCCTCTGTGCCATGGGTATTGACACAACTTATTCAAAACTACAAGCTTCAAAATCTTTGCTGTGACCTGTATCAAGGTAGCAAGAGTACACATTTTATTTGCTGCAGTACAAGTCTTATAGTAGAATTGATTTTTTTTCTTTTGTGTCAGCTTATCCATGTTGGACATATATGACCATACGTTGTTGATTATCATGTCCTTGGCCTTGCTCTGATTTACTGGAATGGTTAGAGGGCCCAGGCCCTGGCAGCTTAATCACACAGTGCTGAATTGTAAGGACTTTAGTGACCTGATCCTCTGGATGCTGTGGGACATTCAGGATCATCACCTAGCAGAAGCATTTCCCCCAATCCTTCAATGGGATACTTTCAAGGCTGTCCTTTGGGAGAGATCTTTTCTTTTCTGTTGCACCTTAATTGCAGAACAAACTACAGCAGGTTCAACTTATAGATCAGATTAAGAAGCTTGAATGTTGGCATAAGTATCCTGGGGTGCAGGATATCTATCACCATCCTGGTCAGGGATCAGTTAAAGGTGCTGCAATTGGTCAGACTTAAACTGGCATTGGTTTATACAGGCAGCACTATTATGAGCATGATGAAAAACCTGGTGCCATATTTGCATAAGGAGCAAGAGTGGTGATGACACAGAGGCTTTTTTGGTAGTCCCCAACGCGTTTCGGCAGATTGCCTTCCTCAGGGGTTTAAAAGCACTCACAAACATATAATAAATACAATATGTTAAAAACATAATAAAAACATTAAAAAGGAAAATTGACATCAACCTAATTGAAGCTCACCGGGCATGTTATTGAACATTAAACATATATTAATCTCATGACACTCAAAGATAAATAAATAATTAAAACTTAAAAAATAAATAATTAAGAACATATATACAAATAATTGATGAGCATATAATTGCCTTTTGTTACATATATAATGTACCCAATAACAATTATAGTGCAGGCATGAGTTAAACCATAGTAAAAAGAACATGTACAAGAACATTTAAAACATTGCACAATATCTTTTAAAAAACACACGCAACGTAGGGCAGAAGGGAACTTAAAACCAATGAATAAATAAAAAGACATAAAATAAAGAAAAATATATCTTAATTATAATTTTACTCACTCAAACAAACACCATCAGCAGGTCATCAGGTGGTAGGGTTAAGAGAGGCGATTAGCCAAAGTCTCAACTGTGAAAATGTCCTAATAAAAATCCAAAAAGCAAAACACTGAATGAGGAGATGACTAATTTCTATCCAGACTTAAAACTGTAGGGGGTATATTTATTATTGGACGGTTAACACATTGCTGTGACGGCGCTACAATCCTTAGCACAAGATCGTGTCTACAGTCTAAGAGACTCATTCTGGTACAGTCAGCGGTGCCTCAGTCCACTGACATTAGTTTTTAATTCCGATGGTGTTCCACATAGTGCAGTATTAGCACAATAGTAGTCCGGTTCTACAACCCTGAGTGCCCCAGCTACACATAGTTTTTTATATACTATTTTTAATACGGCTGTGATAGCTTTTAACCCTATGGTTTTTACATCGCGGTGACAACACAGTGTTCAATTTTACTGTTTCTCCCATACAATATGACACCCATTATACCCCCTACAGTTTTAAGTCTGGATCCGATGTACCCATCCTGCCAAGATTCATCAGATTTTTAGGGAGTTTTTTGAGGTGTTGTACATCCAGGGGAATTTAGCTCCAAATGAGGCTATTCAGGCATTCCTGGATAGGGTACCTCTTCCTCAAGTGGATCCTGAGCAGGTGACCACTTTGGAGAGCCCTATTTCAGGGAAGAAGTTGTTAGGGCTATCAATGCACTATCTTTAGTTACAAGTCCAGTGATAGTTGATGACTATCCACTCAATTTCTATAGAAATTTTGCTCTTCAGTTGATCCCAATTTAATACAAGCTCCTTAGTCAAATAAATTCTGGGGAACTGGTTAATGGTCAACTCTCAGACATGGGCATCATTCTTATTTCTGTAAAAGTAAAAGACAAACTTGATTCTTGGGCCCTATCTCTTTACTCAATGTGGATGTTAAGATCTTGGCAAAGGTCCTACATTATCACATTGATTTGCTGAGTCTGATTCTGCTCCATCCTAATCAAATGGGCTTTGTAAAGGGTCAGTTGTTTATTATTCTTCCCTTGGCTTCTAAGATGAGGTACCCTGGTCTGATTATTTTTTGGGATGCCAACAAGGCCTTCAACAGGGTCTCTTGAAACTTTCTGATCGGGACTTTTCATAGATTAGCATAGCACACAACAGGGTTGTCCCCTTTCACCCTGCCTTCTTAATTTAGTGTTGGAGCTTCTGGATGTTTTGATTTATGGGGATCACACATTTCAGCAGGCAGGAACATTGTATTTCTCTCTACACAGATGGCTTTCTCCTTTATGTTACATGACCATGGTGTCTTGCCCAGCCTTGATGGGGTTGTTGGCAGAGTGTGGCTCAGTCTCCAGTCATACAATCCACTGCACTAAATGTAATAGCTTGCCAATATGTAACTGTGTCGATATATCCCCCTGTCTTGTTGAGTTTTGAGTTGCACATGAGGGATTTACATATTTAGGCATCCAGGTAACCCCTAGGCTCCAGAATCTGTATACAGCCAATTATTTCAGGATGATTTGGGAGCTGGAAGGTTACCTGGGGCAGTGGCAAGGCCCCCTATTTTCCTGGCTGAAATGTATCAACCTAGTGAAAATGTCTGTTGTGCAACAACTCATGTACTCATTCCAGAACTTGCTAGTTGATGTCTCCACATAGATAATTCATAACCTAGGACCCTGTTTACTAAGCATTTCTCCCATAGACACAAAATTGGAGAAGACCTTTAGTAAACAGGGCGCTTAGATGGCAAGATAGGGAAATGCATGTAACTCAGTTCAAATTGCATGCAACTTATGAATGCTTTAGGTATGGGCTTTTATAGTAGCTCTAGGGCTGGTGTAAATGATCACACTTTAAACGAATGCACATTTTCAACCACTTAGGCCTCTATTTTAGTTTGTTTTATATATTAAGTGTGGAGTAAATTACACAATGCAAGTTCCACATTAGAAATCACTACTCAGGAAAAGGATTTAGGCATCATTTTGGATAACACATTGAAACCCTCCACTGAGTGTGCAGCAGCGACCAAGAAAGTGAATAGAATGCTAGGAATCATAAGGAAAGGAATGGAGAATACAACCAAGGATATTATAATGCCTCTGTATTGTTCCATGCTGCGACCACACCTTGAATATTGTGTGAAAAAGAACATAAGAAATTCCATACTGGATTAGACCAAGGTCCATCAAGCCCATATCCTGTTTCCAAGAGTGGCCAATCCACTGACTATATTGGTAGCCACCTCTGCAATATCTCCGTCGTGTTTATATCCTTTTGATGTTGTGATCTCCAGAATTGCACACAATACTCCAAATGAGGTCACCTGAAAGACTTATGCAGAGGCACTATCATCTCCTTATTCCTGTTGGTCATTCCTCTCCCTATACACCCAAGCATCTTTCTGGCTTTCTCCTTTGCCTTTTCTACCTGTTTATACACCTTAAGATCATCAGGAATAATCATGTCCAGGTACCGCTCTTCTTTTGTAAACAGAAGTACTTCATCCCCTATACTGTACCATTCCCCTGGAGTTTTGCAGCCCAAATGCATAATCTTGCATTTTTTAGCATTAAATCTCAGCTGCCAAATTCTTGACCATTCTTCAAGCTTAGCTATATCCTTCTGTATGTTATCTAGTCCTTCTTTGGTGTATACTCAATTGCAAATTTTGGTATCATCTGCAAAGAGGCAACATTATCAGGAGGCCTTTCCACAGTACCACTAAAAAAAATGTTAAAAAGAATAGGACCAATGACAGATCCCTACGGCACATCACTGGTAACATCCTTCTCCCCAGAGTGAGCTCCATTTACTTGTACCCTTTGTCACCTCTCAGTCAAGCAATTTCTAACCCAGTCAGTCACTTTAGTTTCCATTCCTAAAGTGTTCAGTTTGTTTATGTTAACTGTGTGAAATGGTGTCAAAGGCTTTACTGAAATCTAAGTACACCACATCTAGGACTCTCACTCAGTCCAGCTCTCTAGTTGCCCAGTCAAAAAAATGTATTAGATTTGTCTGACAAGACCTACCTCTAGTAAATCCATGCTGCCTCGGATTCTGCAATCTTAGATTTCAGTAACCTCACTATTCTTTGTTTTAGTAGCAATTCTATTAATTTACTCAGCACAGAGATCATACTAACCATCCTGTAGTTCCCCACCTCATCCTTACTCCTGCTTTTGTGTAAAGGGACAACATACATCCTTCTCCAGTCCTCTGGGACCACTCCCAACTCTAAAAAAAGCATTGAAAAGGTCAGACAGTAAAGACTTCCCACTTTCAGAGGGAACAATAATTTTCAAAAGTTATATGTTGGAAAAAAATGTATTAAATTAGCCCACTTAAGCATGGGAGGACATTTTTAAAATCAATGCCCACATATCTCCATCATGCAGCCACAATCTCTCCCCTCGATCATCTGATGCTGTGAGGTGGTCCCCCAACCACCTCACAGCATCAGATCTCCCTTTATACCCCTCCTCCAACCAATTCCCCCTTAATCAGGAACCCCCTTCCATTCAATCTCTTCCTAATCAGGAACTTCCCTTCCCATATTTGGCAGCCTGATCCTTAGCGGTGATACTTCAAGATCACCACTAGGGAGATATGGGTTCCATTTTGAAACTGTGACTATGGAAAGCAAAGGGTTCACTCCTAATCACCCTAGACATCGGAGGTGGGGGTAGGGGAGTCTTGTATGGGGGGTTTTGCAAGAGGATGTCAGTTTGTGAATGCTGATGGTTTATCTTGACATTACATTGTGCTTTGATTTATCTGCCCCTGAAGCAGCCATTTCTCACCAAAACACAGCTGTGTCAGGCATAGTAAAGGATCTTTTTTCAATTGCAAAACCCTGGTCCTTTTTTTTTTTTTGCTTCTGTTTTTTGTGGGGATTTTCCTTTGGGGTTTTTTTGTACTTATTCATTCCTGGTCTGGAACAGGTGTAGTTGCTGAACTCTAGACTTTTTACTGTCAATTTGGATTCCCTTTCTAAGATGGGGAATCCCCATCAATATGTTCGGCCTGCCAAAACCACTTCCTCTTCCCATCCTCACCATGCCTCTAGGAAATCTAAATGTGGTAAGCATGCCCACGTTTAAATAGACCCTGCTCTAAAATGGCATTTACATGTGTATGACAATCCTGCTATTTAGATGTGGGGATGTTTATAAAACAAACCCTATAGTGTTCTAAATTCTTGCTTCAAATCTTTTATATTTTGTGGTGTTCACCTGAACTGTATTATATAAATTCATAAGTACTATCAATACCATAACATTAGTCCTGCCTAATCCCAAATGTTACCAATATAGCATGCAAAATGCTTGCCTAGAAAGCAGCATTTTAATGTGCTTCTGGAAGGTAATTTCACAAAGTGGGACCCAGCACTGAAAAAATCCTCAAACATAGGTCTCAGCAAGATGCAACAGAAAAACTGAAGGGATAGTCAACAAATTTTTCGCTGATTGCTGCAAAGAATGCAGAAGTCAATATATTTTTAGCATAAGATAATAGGGTTTCACCACATAGGGGTATGTTTACTAAACCTTCTTATCGTGCGCGCTGTGCAATTATCGCACTCTAAGGTACCTTAGCGCGCGATAATGATGCTTTATGGGGCACAAATGTGCCCTAGCACGCACTAACGCGCGCAGCGGTGCAAACAAGCGCTGAAGGCGGGGAAAGGCTCCCGGAGGGCGGAGGAAGGCTCCCCAGGGGCGGAGAGAAGGGGTCAATGGGTGGAGAGTGGGAGGGGAGAGGCTCCCCGCACACTAACGATGTGAAATTCGAGGCCAAAAATAACGCAAGTGAAAACCTTGCGTTGGAGCTGATTTAAAGGGAAGAGAAACCATTTATGTCAGCAATGTACAGCAAAACCAGGGAAACCTACAAAAAAGTGATAAGTGTGATACATGTGCACGGAACAAAAGTACAAATAAACATTGAAAAGGACCACAACAAAATATACAAAAAACATAACCAAGCTGGGCAATAGTGATAGTAATGGGAAACATCAAAAAACACTCCCAAGAAAGCCCCCCCAAAAAGATATGAATTTTGGAAGGGTCTATGCTCCGTCCCCATACAAGGTGAATGATCCCACAGTGAAATAGCACTGGTCAGGTTTTCTATGGCATGCACATGCTCCACAACAGCAGGGTGGGCATGTCGGAAAGGCCAACTGGACAGATGCTGGGAAAGGGGATACAGAGGGCTGCAGGCGGCACATGCTGTGGTGCAGCTGGGGCACAGTGCGGACTAGGCAGATGCCTAGGTGGCACTTAGGAATGCTGAAACTGTACAGCAGCCAGATAGCAACTGATGAGGGCCCAACATGGGAACGAGAGTGTTTATCACAGTGTCACAGGGGATAGTACCCAGCAGGTACCTCCAAGGGCACAGAACATTGGCAGGCAGTGTTGGGGGGAAGCGTGGACATCTATGCAGGCACCCCTACCCCAGAACACGCACCATAGGCAGCCGCCTACCTGCACACTGGATGGCTTGAGACTGCACACCACCAGCACCACCAGCAGAAGGGCATGTCAGCATGGTGACAGAGGGGTACTGGTGGTGGAGGGGGGCAGTGGCAGCTGCCCAGAGCAGACCATGGCCTAGCCCTGTGTAGGTGGGTGCCATGCACTGCAACAGACAGGCCCTGCCAGACAAACAGTCATGGTATCACCAGGGAATGCATTGTTTCTGTGGCATCACGGTGGTGCAGTGCACACAACCAGTGTATTAGAAGGCAGAAGGTCATAGGTTCAAGTCCCAGCTATGGTGCCTGCCAACCCAGTCCCCATATTTTACCCACTACTACAACGTGCTAATACAGACAGAACCTTTATTGCAGATGATGTAAACATGCCCAAAACACCTACATTTACCCTACAGAGCAAAGACACCATAAACAGGCGCATTACCTAGAGCAGAGTCTCCCAAATGCAGTCCTGGAGGGCCAAACACCATTCAGGTTCTATGCTGCCTCTAATAAAGATGCCTATGCTGCATATCTATGCACCACCCCCATGGTATGCAGATGTATCTCATGCATATTCATGAGGGACAGCATAAAAACCCGAACAGTGTTTGGCACACCAGGACTGGAGTTGGGAACCTCTGCCGTAAAGCAGCAGCCAACAGGGGCAGACACACACACCCACACCCACAGGCTCCATTAGCCAATGCCTCCTGGAGAGGCAGGACATTGGGCCCTGCGTGCATCTCCCAATACTAGCACTTGCATACCTTAGCAATGCCACCCTACACCTGGGAATACGGTACATAGCTATCAAACATTTGCCATGATTACTGACAGATAGCAATTCCTACGTTAAGCACAGTTTGCTGATTGAGCTCCAACATAGCAACCTTTCTGATGTCTGTGGAGTATGCTTCAGGTCTGGTCTATGACAGTGTTTACCACCCTGGGGAGTGACCCCCAACAGTATTGCGTACCATATCCATGCCTGCACTGTGCCCAGGACTGGTGTGGTGGCCAGGGCTGCTAAACACCTCTATAGTAGCACAATGCTGACATAGGTGTGGGAGTGTGTGTCTGTCTATCCAGTGTGTCAGGGGTAGGGAACCCTGGTCCTGGAGAGCCGCAAACCAGTCAGGTTTTCGGGATAGCCCTAATGAATATGCATGAGATATATATGCATTAGAGATATCCTGCCAACCTGACTGGTTTGTGGCCCTCCAGGGCTGGATTTGGAGACCCCTGCCTTACACCTCTGTCATTTAAGATTGTGAGTGGGCAAGGTGCAGATGTCCTAGACATCGAAAGGGTATATAGAATGTGTCACATTCCTCCTCGATTCTCACCACCACCAAAAAGTTGTCTAATAGACAATATTTTGGTGGTGGTGAGAAGTGGATTAGTTAGCAGACTGTTTGCAGCTGGTATGTGTCTTGATGGAACGCCTTGCACGGTGCAGCGGCTGAAGGCTTGCTGCAGGAAAATATCAGATAGTGGTGGGGTGCAGCTTAGCATATCCAGGCCTAATGTCTTTCTGCTATTGCGTTATGGATGTGTACAGAGCTGCATTGACTGCCCTGTAGGGTGTCTGTTCCCCAGCAGGACTGGGGTTGATGGTCCCCTCTACTGCCACCCTTGCAGGGAGGTAAAATGTGGATCTGTTGGTGGGAGACTTGTTTACCCCCCTCAGCCCTGGAGGAGGAGGGTGGTGGTACATAATCCTCCTAGGGATCCACAGGGGCTAAACCTGACTGAGACATACAGATATATCCAAGGTGTGTTTGCAGAAACTACCTACCTCACACATTAACACTGCTGGGGATCTGCAGCATGGCCTATCTCTGCTGTGGACCTGGTGCTGGGCGCCCCACCTCACCCTCAGAGTGAGTGCAGTACCTGCACAATGTGACGGTGTGTAGCTACTCTGTGCCAGTACCACACACGGTCAGTTCCCCCTACCAGGCCAAGGTGCTGTGGGGGTGCATACCCCATCTTGTGATCATCTGTAGACTGCTGATTTGCATGTGCAGTGCATCATGGGTATGGGTGGGTTAACCCTATCCTGGTGACCAAAGCAGACTGTTTGTGTGGTGACGTGCAGTTCTTCTGCAGCCAGCCAGGGGTTTGCTAACAGCTATGGAGCTATAGCCCACTGGTTATTTCACTACTTGTGAAGCCAGAGGTCATGGGTTCAAACCCACAGTAGGGGTTCTTTGATAGGGCTGTCCAAAGCATTGTCTTTTTTTAATGTACATTAGTGCTGCCAGCAAAACACCCTCAGGGTACTGTAACCATAAGGTGCCTCAGAAGGCGCCTTATAGGGCACCCTATAAAGCGCCTTCTGAGGCACCTTATGGTTACAGTCCCTATAAGGTGCCTTATAAGGTGTCCTATGTCAATGAAAATAATAAAATATGGAGTGTTATGTGATCATTACATCATGCACCCCCCACCCCATACTCATTTTGACTTCCTGTAATGCTCTCTTGTCAGAGATGGGTAGGCCTCTACTGATTGCATTACAGTAATCTAGAATTGTAGTCACTAAAAATTGAATTACAGTTTGAAAGTCATCTGAATTAAGACTGATTTCAACTGATGGATTATTTGCAGTCTAAAGAAGGCATGCTTTACAATGACCTTCAACAATGGATGTATTCAAAGACTGAAGTCCATTATAATACCAAGATTTTGAAGATGTGACGGTACAGGTATTAATCATGATCTTTTAGAAAATAAGTTGGCAAATTTTGTTTTGCACATCTACTAAGTGACATTTATTTCTGTCTTGCTGATATTCAATGCAAATTTATGATTGAACATTTGCTGCTTAAATGAATCTATACAGAATGATGTTAAAGCAAAAGCAGCCTTAATAGTTAATGTTAAAGAAAAATATTGTGTAATCTGTATACAAATGATAATTTACACCAGTTTCAGAAAAGGACAAAGATAAATACAGTATTGCAAAGCTGCTATAAGGGCAGATCCTGGGGAAGTAATTTACAATAAAGTACAGTTTCAAAAGCATGCTATGAAGACCATGCATCGCCTACTCTAATATGTTGTGTTTGATTAGATTAAAAGGATCTAAAACATTTCAAAACAATAGCAGAGGTACCAAACTAAATAAGTCATTCTATCAATATCTCATTATTTTTGGTGGCCACAGAGCTATCAAGTAGAAGTCATACATGTCTGGTACCTGAACCAAATCCAGCGTGAATCATGTCAAAACTTGAAAGTAACAATGCTTCCATGCCATGCTTGGGACAGAAGCCAAATTGGAATGGATCAAGAATCTCATAAGAAGCTACAAGTTCTTGATGCTGCTGAAAAGCAATATTCTCTATAACTTTTGCTAGAAAAGGAAATTAGGATATTGGATTATAATCAAATTAATCTACAGGGGAAAGGGTAGACTTCTTTATCACCTAATGAATACATGCTCACTTTAATTCCTAAAAGGAGATAGGATGAGACTGGTGGGAGGTGGTTAAGATTAAAAGCAGATGATGGTCAGATAGGGGAAAAACTGAAGAGGGGAAGTTAGAAAGCCAGAGGTGGAGAAAAATACAAGGCTGAGGCAGTGGCCCTGCTGGTGAGTAGGGGCCATAGAACACAGTAGGAAGTTGAATAAGGAAGTTACAACAAGGAACATTTGAAATACATAGGTATTTCAAAGTACATTTTTGTTCGTATTGACAACCTGTTTATTAGTTGACAGGGGTAATCTGGAATCTTTCAACTCTGTCTGCTTTGTACTTAAAAGCACCTAGACTACTTTTATTTTTTTTTTTGCAACCTTTGTAGCCAGATCAAAAGTCCAGGCCAGAAGTTCTTGGTAGGATTCCATGTTATTTATTACTAGGAATAAGCTGTGGCTTTCTCCCAAGTCTATGGGGTATGTTTACTAAACTGCGGTAATGTCATTCGCGTTAGGTTCTGCGGTAAAGGCACAGATGGCCATATAAAGGCGTGAGCGGTGCATCGTTACAGCAAGCTGTATCAGCTAACACATGTTACAAACTAACGCACACTACAAAGCGCCTCATAAGGCACCTTACAAGGCACCTTATAAGGCGCCTTGAAAGGCGCCTTGTTAGGTACCGTATAAGCAAGGTGCCTTATAAGGTGCCTTGGAAGGTGCCGTTTAAGTAAGGTGCCTTATAATGTGCCTTGTTAGGTGCCTTGTAAGGTGCCATATAAGTAAGGTGCCTTATAAGGTGCCTTGGAAGGTGCCGTTTAAGTAAGGTGCCTTCTAAGGTGCCTTGTTAGATGCCTTCTAAGGTGCCTCATAAGGCGCTTTGTAAAGTGCCCTATACAGTAGGGCTCCTTAGGCTATGCGCCGTATTAGGCACCCCTGGACAGGGCACCTTAGAGGGCACCCTGGGTTATGGAACCATAGGTTATGGTGGCCTAACAAGATTATGGTGACCTAGCTTGGTGTGGCCTAAGGGCTGCAAGGTGCTGCAGGATGACATGCATGATCTGTGAGGAACAGAGACAGATGTAGCCCTAACACTAGATAGAGCACTCAGGAAAGGCAATGAACAGGTGAGTGAAGGAGGGAGAGCTGGGAGCCGCTGGACCTGACATCTGTGGGCATCCCATACAGCTGCCAGTACTGATGACAAACATGGTGGGGGCAACTGTACCACAGCACAGGGTGTTGGCAATGTAAAGTACTGGAAAGACAGTTGGTGGCAGACGATGGGAATACGTGTCCCCCAGTGGAGGCAGAGGTGGCAGGATAGTTACAATGATGGGTGGACAGAGGAGTGGTGGTGCCATGCAGATCAGGCACAGGTGAGGAAAGCATGAAGAGGTGCAATGCAGGAAAGGGTAGCAGTGCATGGCATGGGGTGACAGCCTGCACAGGCAGACAGGACTCTATACAGCTGACAGACACAGATAGACAGACCGAGGGAATGTTGGCAATTGTTGCGAGGGTATCATGGGCTGGCAGCACAAATCTGCAAAAATATGACTGTTACATGCTTGCACACTATTTGAGTAGGGCAGGCATGAGAGGAGGGAACAATGAGGAATTGAACCCATGAACGGCATTGTATTAATCAGTAGGCTATACCTCCATGATGTATGTCACAGCAATGGCTGGGTACAGAAGGACTGCAGGTCACCGCACAAACTGTCTGCTCTGAGTGCCAGGATAGGGTAACCCCACCAGTACCCATGATGCACTGCACATGCTGAATAGCTGTCTACAGCTGATCAGAAAATGGGGTCTGCACCTCTCCGGTACCTCAGCTTGGAAAGACGAACTGACAGTGCGTGATACTGGCACAGAATAGCTACAGACCATGCCATTGTGCAGGTTCTGTGTTCTCCCTGAGGGATAGTATGGGTGCCCAGCACTAGGTCCGCAGTACATGTGGTGCTAGAGATAGGCCCTGCTGTACATCCCCATCACTGCCATTGTGTGACAGGTGTTCCTTGCAGTGCAGCTGAAGGTAATTTGGTGTCCATCAGTATTTTGCAGTCACATGTGGCCCCCTGGGACCAGACACCACCCAGATTAGTGTGTACTCTGTGTTAGAGTCTGGCTGACATTAGTACCTGTTATCAGGGCAGAGGGGTTTCCAAACTTGCATGAGGTTTGTGTAGCAGTGCCTTGATAGTTCAAAGTGGTATACATGACATATCCCCTGGGCTCACATCACCCTTTTTGCAGGTAAGAAACAGGTGCCCCAGGCAGCAACCTCCATTCTGCTGCTGTGTGACAGCCCTCCAGGGTTGGTGGGTTAAAGCCATACCTATAGGGCAGTAGCAGACCAGCAACAATGATGGGGTTAGCTCTGGAAAACCACAACTGCCTCACAACACGGTCTGCCAGTCACCAGCACACCACACAGTCAGACTACACTGTATAGGTTTTACAACCATGCACAGTCTAACTTCAGACAGTCCACTAGCCAGTCCATAGTGCATTCTTACAGAGAACCGATGTGCACCAAGCAGGCATCTCAGTGATTAGGGCCCCAGCACTGGGGACACAACAGGATCACTGGCGGCAAGTAATGTAGAATGCTATGTGGGAACCTAGACATGCCATGGTCAAGTGAGTGCCCTCACAGCATGCCATGCTGTGGCCACCCTGTCCATGCAGGCAGTGGTCTGGCACTACAGTGTCCCAGCCATTGCCCCACACCCTGTGAAGATGCATTCTGGCAAATCTGCCCTGTCTGGGCCATACCCACAACACTTTGCTTCTCATTATGCACATATTCAGGCTAACGCTGGTAACAGTGGGACATTGTGGGCCCGGTGAGGTGTGGGCAGCCACAAAACAATGGATAGACATACACACACATATTCCTATTGCAGCATTGTGCACAGATAGGGGTGGTTGGCAACCCTGCCCGCCACACTTGTCCTGATCACAGTGCCAACATTGCTAAACTGTGCAGGGGGTAGTAGTAGTGCCCTGGTGATAACTGCAGATCAATGCTGGGGCCAACAGCCTGACTCTCCATGTATCTTTGGATTGTGGAGCCTGTGTGAGTGGGTGTTTGTACCCCTGTTTGATGCTGCTTTGGGCTTTGCACATGTTGCTGTTGTATCTGCATTGTAGGGTAAAACATAGGGACATGCTCTGCAGGAACCACAGCTGGGGCTTGAGCCTGTGATACTCTGCTTCTGGACACACTCACTGGGTGTACTGCACCACACTGTTGCCACAGATGCATGGTGGTCCCTGGGGCTACCTGTACCTTTCCTCAGCCAGACCTTTTATGTTGCACTGCACACCACGTACTGGTACAGGACATGGCCTAGGTCCATTGCAGGCAGGTGTCACTTCCCCCTCCAGGACGGACACCCCCCCCCCCGCCATGCTGACATGGCCATATGCTGTTGGTGCTGGTAGTGCGCAGTCCCAGGCCATCCACTGGGTGGGTAGGTGGTCGCCTAGGGAGCGGAGTCTGAGGCATGGGGCATACATGAGCATCCTCACATCCCCCCCCATCACCGCCTACCAATAGTCTGTTCTTTCCGCTTGGGGGAGGGTTGGCTGGGGGTATGTCATGTCAGTGCCCTGGCAACTGTTAGCTCGGGTGGACCAGGTAGATGTAGGTGGATTGTGTTTGGACTTTGTCAGCTGCTGTCATGATGATTTCTGGTTTCTATGTTACTATGTGCCACCTAGGCACCTGCCTAGTCCACCCTGTGCCCCTTCTGCCCCTGCTACATGTCCCGCCTGCAGCCTCCTATGCCCCACTTGCACTATCGCCATAGTGGCCTTTCATACTTGGGCACTATGCTGGTGCTGGACATGGAGCACTGCTATCACGTTTCTTTGGCTCCCTGTCTATGCTATATATTGCTGACACTTAAATTGTTTCTCTCTCCTGCAAATGTGCATCTAACGGCAGGTTTTCATTCGCGGTAGGATTCAGCCCTTCAGTTCAGCACGTTAGTGTGCAGGGAGCCTCTCCCCGCCCACTCCCCGCCCATTGACCCCTTCCCCCCTGCCCTCTCTCCACCCTCTGCAGTGTTTACTGCGGCCGAGGACATTAACGATCGTTAAGTAACGTTAACACGCGTTAACATTACATACCACACGTTAATGTTACCTAACGAGTGTTAACGTTACATAACGTGCGGTCTGTAACATTACCGCAGTTTAGTAAACATTCTCCTATGTCAATAACAGTCTATGGAATTTTCCTCCAGGAGCATGTCTAAACCTTTTTTAAACCAAGTCACACAGATAGTTTTTACCACTTTTTCTGGTGACAAACTGCAGGGCTTACTTATGCAATTGATGAAAAATAGTTCCTATGATTTGTTTTAAATATGCTACTTAGTACTGCAACTTCATGGTATGTCCTCTCGTCTTCATTCTTTCTGAAAAGGTTAACAGCTGATTTGGATTTATCTGTTTCATGCCGCTCATAATTTTATAGACCTCTATCCTCTTAATGCACTTTAAACAAAGTAATAACTTGCAGGGCAGTTGGCACATTTTTTAAAATGCCAGTTGTGAGTTTAAATAATTCACCAATAGTCAGCAGTGTTATCCAGATTGCAGCTAGCTGAATATTCATGTAGTGGGAAACTGTCATTATTATCTTTAGGACACTACCAATAAACTAAACTCCTGACCCCCTTACTCTAAATAATTATTACTAACATCAAGGAGAATGATTAAAAGGAAGTCAACCCTGGCTCAAAACATACTCACTAAGTCATGTGGGTGACTAGCTATAGGCCAGTGATGGCTAACCTTTTTGAGCCCGAGTGCCCAAACTGCCGCACAAAACCAAAGAATTTCCTCAAAGTGCCAGCACGTCAATTTGCATAAATATTTGCATAATGCTAACATACACTAACTTTTAGTAAACATGTCTCTTAATGAGTGTATGGATAAAGACAGACTAAAAGATTTCTACATTACTATAATCCAGTGCCAACCGCCAGGCACATTAGGAACTACTACAAACACTGCCCATTTAGAACCAATAGCAAACCCGCCGTATCCTAACAGCACTACCAGGACTCACAAAGCACCACACCATACCTATCAAAAGGCAACACTGCAAATATTAAACCAATACATTTCAGACAATAACAATACATGACCTACTGGGGAAAGAGAACAAGTGGCAATGTCAAAAAGGAATTACATAAACAGAATACCTCAGCTCAGTTGCAATTGCTCCAGCCACTTTCTTCTGGTTTCTTCATGTTTTCTGCTAACTCTCCATCATCTGCTGTCCATTTGTCCTTTCTTCTCTCTTCTAGTTTTTTTTTCCATTCTCTCTCTCTACATCCGCTTTAACATACTAATCTTTCTCCTTTTGCTCTTTCCTCATTCCTATTTCATCCACTCAAATTTTACCCCTCCATCCTCAATCCCCACTTACTCTCCCAATACCCGGCCAATTGTAGATTTTTTATCCCTCCCACACAAAATATTTTTCCCCTCTCCATTTTACTCTCCCAGCCCCATCCCATTCTAATCCTCCCCCAACATCAGCTCCCTTCTAGTTCCAGCCTCACCCAGCATCCATTCCCTTCTAGTCCCTGCATCAGCCCATTTCCAGTCCTAGCAACCCCCCAACCCAATACCAGTCCTAGCCCCCCCCATCAACTCACTTCCAGCCCTAAACCCCCATCACCCCATTTCCAGACAGCCCCCATCAGCCCACAGCCCATTAGCAGTCCTACCCCCCCAGCCCATTAGCAGTCCTACCCCCCCGCCCGCCCGCCCATTAGCAGTCCTAACCCCCCCAGCCCATTAGCAGTCCTAACACCCCCCCCCTCCTGCCCATTAGCAGTCCTAACACCCCCCTCCTGCCCATTAGCAGTCCTAAACCCCCCCGCCCCGCCCATTAGCAGTCCTAACACCCCCCTCCTGCCCATTAGCAGTCCTAACACCCCCCCTCCTCCCCATTAGCAGTCCTAACACCCCCCCTCCTCCTGCCCATTAGCAGTCCTAACACCCCCCCCCCTCCTGCCCATTAGCAGTCCTAACCCCCCCTCCTGCCCATTAGCAGTCCTAACCCCCACCCTCCTGCCCATTAGCAGTCCTAACCCCCCCCTCCTGCCCAATAGCAGTCCTACCACCCCCCCCCTGCCCATTAGCAGTCCTAACCCCCCCCCTCCTGCCCATTAGCAGTCCTAACCCCCCCCTCCTGCCCATTAGCAGTCCTAACCCCCCCTCCTCCTGCCCATTAGCAGTCCTAACCCCCCCCCCCCCGGCAAATTTAAAAAAAAAAAAGCAGGCTCTGGCTGCTGCCGCGGCAGATTACAATGTCCCGCGGGGCCCCCTCCGCCCGCTAAGCCCCTCTGCAAGGGCTTTCAGATTCGCGAGGGAGAGCGTCTCCCTCGCGTCTCTGTTAAGCCCGCAGGGGCTAATGGGAAATTTCCCATCAGTCCCTCGCGTCTAAAGGGGCTGATGGGAAATTTCCCATTAGCCCCTGCGGGCTTAACAGAGACGCGAGGGAGACGCTCTCCCTCGCGAATCTGAAAGCTCTTGCAGAGGGGCGGAGGGGGCCCCGCGGGACGCTGCATTCTGCCCTTGCCGCGTCCGCGGCAGCAGTCAGAGACAGCTTTTTTCTTTTTTTTGCGGACCTATTGCCCGCGTGCCAGCTGCAAGGCCTTCGCGTGCCACAGCTGGCACGCGTGCCATAGGTTCGCCATCGCTGCTATAGGCTAACTAATACCTATAGGAAGGAGATAGAATAAGGTGGGATGAAGAAGCCTTAGATGGGGGATATAGGCTGATAATGCATAAAAGCACTGTTACCCAGCTCATAGAGGTATTTTTACTAAACTGCAGTAACGTTCCCCGCGTTAGGTTCCCTGGATTCCCATATAAGGGAATGGGCGGTGCATCATTATGTCAAGCTGTGTCAGTTAACGCGCGTTACAGGGCGCCTTAGGCTACCGCGCGTTATAAGGCACGTTACAAGGCACCTTAGTAGGCACAGTACAAGGCACGTCATAAGGTACGTTAAAAGGCACCTTAGTAGGCACAGTACAAGGCATGTGCCTTGTAACGTGCCTTGTACTGTGCCTACTAAGGTGCCCTGTAACATGCCTTATGACATGCCCTGTACTGTGCCTAATAAGGTGCCTTGTAACGTGCCTTATAATGCCGTATAGGGAGTGATGGCAACTGTGGTGAGGATATTTTGGGCTGGCAGCACAGATCTGCAAAGATATGACTGTCACAGACATGAAAAACATCAGACATAGACAGGAAGGAACAACAAGGAATTGAACCCCATGACAACTGCCTAGAACAGAGCTACTCAACTCCAGTTCTGGAGGTCCACAACCCTGCAGGCTTTCAGGATATCCCTAATGAATCTGCATGAGATAGATATGCATTAGAGATATCCTGCCAATATGACTGGTTTGTGGCCCTCCAGGGCTGGATTTGGAGACCCCTGCCTTACACCTCTGTCAGTTAAGATTGTGAGCAGGCAAGGTACAGATGTCATAGACATCAAAAGGGTAGATAGAATGTGTCACATTCCTCCTCGATTCTCACCATCACCATAAAGTTGTCTAATAGACAATATCTGGGTGGTGGTGAGACGCGAGGAGGAATGTGACAAATTCCATCTAACATTTTTGATGTCTTGGACATCTGCACCTTGCCCACTCACAATTGTAAATGACAGAGGTGTAAGGCAGGGGTCTCCAAATCCAGCCTTGGAGGGCCACAAACCAGTCACGTTGGCAGGATATCTCTAATGCGTATATATCTCATGCAGATTCATTAGGGATATCCCAAAAACCTGCACTGCCTCTATGGGTCTAAGTGGTATGCACTATATACTACAAGGGGCCCACAACCACTCCTATTGTAGATGAGGTTGTGGCAGGACAGGTGCCTGCACCCTGCAGAATGGCTATAATACCTGCAACCACAGTCCTCCAGGGCTGATGGGCCAGCACCATACATGTGACCATGGCATACCAGCAGTAATGCTTGGGGTGGGCAGGGGAAGGCGCCACACCACAATCAGACTGCACCTGCAGCATCCTACAGGGTGGTCCTACCATGCACAAACTAACTGCAGACAGCCCACTAGCCAGTCCATAGTGCATGCGCATGGGAGAGCCCTGTGCACCCAGAGGTGGGATGCACAGCACAAACACCAAGCAGTTATCTCTATGATTGGGCTCCAGAAGCAGGAACACACATATATCACTAGAAACAAATAATGTGTGGCACGAAGTGGGAACATGGACATGCCATGGTCACTGCTTGGTCAGAGTGAGAGTGACCTACCAGCGTGACATGCTGTGGCCACCCTGCCCATGCAGGTGGTGGTCGAGCACTACAGTGTCCCAGCCATTGCCCTCCACCCTGTGCAGATGCATCCTGGCCAATCTGCCCTGTCTGGGCCATACCCACAATACCTTGCTCCTCATTATGCACATTTGCAGGCTAACACTGGAAACAGTATGAGAAATGTGGGCTCAGTGAGGTGTTGGCAGAAACAAAACAATTGATTGATATACGCACACTCCCACACCTATCTCAGCATTGTACAGAGATAGAGGTGGTTGACAACCCTGCCCACCACACTGGTCCTGAGCACAGTGCCGACATTGCTAAACTGTGCAGGGGGTAGTAGTAGTGCTCTGGTGATAACTGCAGCTCTGTGCTGGGGCCAACAGCCTGACACTCCATGAGGCTGTGGATAGTAGAGCCCATGTGAGTGGGTGTTTGTACCCCGTGCACTGCTGCATTGGGATTTGCACATGTTGTTGTGGCTGCAATGTGGGATACAACTATGGGGTGATGCTCTGCAGGATCCACAGATGGGACTTGAACCTTTTGCTCTTGGACAAACTGACTGAGTGTATTGGACCACACTGTTGCCACAGCAGCATAGTGGTCCCTGGGGCAACCCTTACATTCCCCAGCCAAACCTCGTCTGTTGCACTGCACACCACATACTCGTACAAGGCATAGGCTAGGTCCACTGCAGGTGGATGCCACTACTCCCTCCAGCACAAACACCCCCCCTGCCATGCCACCCTGACCATATGCTGTCGGTGCCGGTGGTGTGCATTCCTAGGCCATCCAGGGGGCAGGTCGGTTCTGGGGTAGGGGTGCCTACATAGCTGTCCACGCTTCCCCCGGCACTGCCTGTCAATGTTATGTGCCCCTTGGGGTTCCTGCTGGGTAATGTCCCATGGATGGGACACTGTGGGACACAGACTCATGTGCATGTTTGACCCTGGTCAGTTGCTGTCTTGCTGGTGTCCATTTTCCGCATTCCTATGTGCCACCTAGGCAATCGCCTAGTCCACACCGTGCCCCAGTTGCCCCCACTGCATGTCCCACCTGCAGTCCCCCTATGCCCCATTTGAACCATCACCATAGTGGCTCTTCGTACATTGCCACTATGCTGTTGCTGCAGATGGAACACTACTATCACCTTTCTTCGGGCTCCCTGCCTATGCCCTACATTGTTGACACTAAAATGGTTTCTCTCTCCTGCAAATGTGCATCTAACGGCAGGTTTTCATTTGCGGTAGGATTCAGCCCTTCAGTTCAGTGCGTTAGTGTGCAGGGAGCCTCTCCATGCCCACTCCCCGCCCATTGACCCTAGCTCTCCGCCCTCTCTCCTCCCTCTGCGGTGTCTACCGCACCGCGGAACGCTTCCGCATGGGTTGTAACGTTACCGCATGTTAACGTTACATTACCGTGCATTAATGTTGCATAATGCGCGTTAATGTTACCTACCACTCGTTAACGTTACCTACTGCACGGTCTGTAACGTTACCACAGTTTAGTAAACATACCCCATAAACTCTAACCCAGCTGTCATTCATAAGCTCTTAAAATGCACTAATGGTTTTTAAAAAAAAATTAAATGCATCTAAAATTATTGAAAATCTTTCAATGGCACTTATCTGACAATGTAGTCCCACAAAATCTCCTAGCTCTGATGGCGTCAAGCACACCGTGAAGTGAACCGTTGTCTCGTGTGTCACCCATGTATTTAATTGGGCTGCTTCAGGACATTGCTGCAAGGATGGTATGTAAAGCCTCCAGGGAATGAACTACTCAGAACTTCTGAGCCGTTTAAATAAGGGGAGAACAAAATGACCTAGCATACCTCCAACCAGGGCAATGATGACATCATAAGGCTGTATACCAATCAATGGACTCGTTCAATCCGATTGGCTGCATGGTATTCAAAGTGAAGATCCACCTCTGCTCTAATCTGGCTAAATGCACGCCGTTTAATAACTCACATAACAACATGAAGCTTTCTTGTTTTCACTGTAACACTGGTCTCAGAAAAACTGTCGGCACTCAACCATGGGCTCATAGCCCTTTAACGGTGCCAGTTTTAACATCAATGACTCAGTGTTGTAGGTTTTTTTTAATATCGATAAACTTATCTATTATCTTGAAAGCATTATCTTGAAACCTTCAATCAAAGACACTTAATAGTAAACTTTTCGATGGCTCAAAGGAAAAAAGTAAACTTAGCTTTTAAGAGTCAGCCAGATGGTCAAAGCAGGGCAATCCCTTTACGCCTTCAGTTAGGCACCCAATGCGCGGCGTTTTTTTGCACAGAGATTTTTCCTACTGAGTGTTTGAAGGTGCAATCAATACGTGGGCAGCATCCAATTTTAAGCCAAGAACGGACAATTCCCTGAGGAAACTTCTTAAGTGAAACGCTTGGGGTGCCTAACTGAAGGCGTAAAGGGATTGCCCTGCTTTGACCATCTGGCTGACTCTTAAAAGCTAAGTTTACTTTTTTCCTTTGAGCCATTGAAAAGTTTACTATTAGGTGTCTTTGATTGAAGGTTTCAAGATAATGCTTTCAAGATAATAGATAAGTTTATCGATATTAAAAAAACCTACAACACTGAGTCATTGATGTTAAAACTGGCACCATTAAAGGGCTATGAGCCCATGGTTGAGTGCCGACAGTTTTTCTGAGACCAGTGTTCCAGTGAAAACAAGAAAGCTTCATGTTGTTATGTGAGTTATTATAAATGTGTATTATAAATAACCTGGAGTTTACCGTTTAAGAAGAATCAGACTGCATCTTTTGGGTCTAATCTGGCTAAAGGCTTTTCCATGCATCCTTGAAAGGGATCTGATATGCCATCCAAAACTAACCACTGAAGTTGTTGCCATTAATGATCGAAGACAATACAATGTTGCACAACGGGTGATGTTAAGATCTTATTGTGAAGGCACAATTTATGCTCAGTCAGGCATACTCTATCTTCTTCACTATGTGTCCCACATATATGTTAGGGCAAGGACAAATGATAAAGTAAATAACCCATATAGACTTGCAGATGGTAACAAGCCTCAAAGGATAGGAAACATCAGATTGTGGGTATGTCCATTCTGCAGTAGAGACAGTAGTCGCACACATCGTGCAATGAACACAAGCTGAATGGCCCCTCCCCTTCTTGTATCCACATCAGAATGCAGGAAATCTGTATGGACCAGCAGATTGCCTAGATTTTTAGCTCAAGTAAAAGCTATGCACGGCCCTTTCTGGAAGGTTTCATGTAGTTGTAAAACATGCCAATAGGTATAAATGTTTTTTTGCCAAAAACTGCACATGGTCCATGTATTGCAGGACACATACTTGTTTTTCCATTACATCAGGTGCTCATTTTTGTAATAATAGAGATCTATTCACATATTTAGATCTTAAATATGCCTGTCGTAAAACTCTATTTGGATATCCTCTGTGGAGTAATCTCTCAGTAAGTGCTCTAGCTTGTGCATGGAAATCTCCTTACTCAGAGCAAATGCGGTAGAAATTGGACAATCAGAAGAGCCTGTTTCAATTTGTAGGGATGATGTGAATCGAAATGTAGAAACTTATTACGATCTATAGTTTTCCTATAAAGTGATGCATCAAGATAACTGGTCCCAGCTATCACAGAGACATCCAAAAAGGAAACCTGTGTGGCAGAGTGTACCATGGAGAATTGTAAATTATTGTTCTGCTGGTTCAACTAATTTGCAAAATCATGCAGTATGGCATCAGTGCTGTTCCAGACACAAAAGATGTCATCAATAAACTGCATCCAACATTTGATATGTGTAAACCACGTTGATGAATACAGAAACTTCTCTTCAAAGTTCTATACACATAAATTAGCTATGTTAGATGCCACAGTAGCTCCCATAGATAACCCTTGTATCGGAAGATAAAAATCATTCCCAAATCTGAAATAATTTTTAGTCACAACTAGTTCTGCAAGACTCATCAAAAATTGTGATGTAATACATTCTGAAGTAGGACGTTGTGCTAATATTTGACTTAGTAGAACAAGGGATGACTCTTGGGAAACATTGGTGTACAAGGCAGCTATGTCTAAGGTGACTAGAATATCTTTCTCCATCTCAAAGGGTACCTGCAAAAATGTCCTCAAAAAAATCAGAGGTATCCTAAAGATACGACCTGGCACATTTGACCCAGAGTTGTAAAAAATAATCACAATGGCTCCAAAAGAGATGCCTTGCCAGACACTATGGGGGCCATTCTAATGTCGGACCTGGACATCCAGGGCTGGCGAAATGGCTGTGGAAGTTATTCCACGTTTCAATTTTGCTGCTCCGGGGCATGGAAGGGGCTGGGGGGACAGTGTTAATTCCCTGCAGTCTGACCCTGGCCTTAGAAGGCCGGATTGGGGATTGGGCTGCGGGGAATTAACATTTTGGGCAGAAAGCCAGCATCACAGCTTTTAAGTGGAGCCACGGTGCAATGGCAACATGATGCCATGGCACTGCAACTCCATTTAAAAACCCTGGCTGAGTTAGCCGGGCAGTGCCTATACATGCAGGCCAGGACTGAATCGCAGTCCTGACCTGCACATACAGGCTTATTCACGATTCTGATCCCATAGGGCTAGATGTGCCCCACTGGATCAGAATCATGATCTCTTTTGTACATCCGGGTCAGCTCGGACGTTCAAAGAAGATGTACGTCAGGATCAGATTCAGGCCCTACAGGACATCCTGAGGGCATATGCAAAGTTTTATGGACTTTTGGAACCGTGTAAAAATGGGAACTCGAGGAGACTGCACCCATAGGTACTTGTACTCCTGTGCCGTAAGGGTATCCGCTTGGTATGCCCCAGAAATAACATGAAAAATATGATTATGTAAATCCGCAGTCAGATCTGACTATAAATGCCGATAATATCTTGTGTCTGTAAGTTGCCGATATACTTCAGTTTATATACTGGTCCCTGTGTTGAACGACTATGAAGCCCCATTTATCAGCTGGCTTGATGACTATTTCTCACCATGCTTTACGTTTCTGCAATGCTTGATACCGAGGAAAAGTCAAATTGTGATATTTCCGCAATCTGCTACTAGTGATTCCAATCATGTTAAATCGTGTAACTGCAAGTCCCTAAATATAGCAGTATAAGGGTCCAGGGATGCAGGGGGAATCCAATGTGATTTAGGGTGAAATAGAGGCTGGGATGTAGACTGTGAATGCTAGCTGTAAGCAAAGAAGATCCTAATCTGTAGAGAGCAGATCAGACAAAACACATCCAATCTAGTTTGGGACGGATTATATCTACTAGTGGGAGCAAAAGAAAGTCCTTTATTCGGTGGATACTTGTTCAGGTGATACTACTGAAGATAAATTTATTACTGCTGATTCTGATTGCTGTATAACCTTGTTACTAGATAGTTGTTGTTCCCCTCGGGGCTGTAATTCCATGTTCACTGCCAGGAGCCCTGTCTTCCCCGATGACTTAGAAAGTTTCCCCATTGTTGTTGAGGGGGTTTAACATTAAAAGGCCTATGTCCTTGATCCTCTCCTTCATCAGAGGACATAACACTCAAAAACCCCTCGGATGAATGGTGGTGTGACCTTCAATTTATCTTCTTGTTTAGATAACCATGTGTAAACTTGATTGACTGCATAATCCACCTGATCCCACCAATTTGTTTTAAATTTCTCATTGTTTCAAGGGGGTATGGTACTGATCCGACTCCGGGTGGAATCCTCAATTAAGGAAGTGTGTGGACTTGGTATAATCATCCAATTGGGACTGCAGCATATCCACCAACAATAGCATCAGATCAGTAGAACACTTGCTTAAAATGGCTATCCATCATCTAATAAAGGGTTTGTTCTCCATAAACATATATGAGATTTTATCTATCCATAGCCCCCGTGGAATAGTTTGTGTCTTCACATATTCTAGCAGTGAACGCATATGAATTCAGTCCATATAGTGTTTCGTCAAGCTATTTTCCACTCACTCTTGAAGCCCTCAATGTCCATTAGAATGGCTTCAGTGGAGTCCTGGAAAAGGGATAGAGCTTGCATTGCTCGATCCAGATGTTCTTGCGAATAGCTGAAGGTTTGCTTATAGGCTGCTGCCTCCATAATAAATAGAGTATCTGGCATAGAACACTACCAATAAACTAAATTCCTGTTCTCCTTACTCTAAACAATTATTACTAACATCAAGAGGCACGATTAAAAGGAAGTTAGCAAATAAGTGCTGCTCCTTCAATCTACTATACAGAGCTCCATCAGCCGACCCAGACGCCCTATCAACGATAATTGACTTGGCCTCCAATACCCAGATCCCCCATACATCTAGTTGGGTGCTAGGAGATTTCAACCTACCCTCACTGCAAGACTCCCATGCAACAGCTTTTCTCGGAGCCCTGCAGGATTTAGGATACAGCCAATTAATCAAGGATCCAACCCATGTCAAAGGAGGCATTCTAGATCTCATATTCACGACTGAGACAACCCTCAACGCACCAACCATCCCAGAGCTATCAATCACCTCAGTTCCATGGTCAGATCACAAGCTAATCTTATTCCAAGTCCCCCTTCCCAGCTGTAGCCATAATGAAGAAAGAAGAGCGAGAGGCCATCCCAGCGCCCCTCCGAGAAGGTTCCAGCCATTCAACAAAGACCTAATCCTGAAAACAACGCTCCCACTAACTACCTCACCGGCACACAACCCAGACGATCTAGTCTCCGATTGGAATATAATACTCAGCTCAATCGCCGTATGTCCGTCAACTAGCAAACTCCAAGGGAAGCGACCCTACGCAACCTGGTATTCAGCTGAGCTGAAAGCCTCACGCACAACCCTAAGGAAACTCGAGAGAAGATGGCGCCGCTCACACTCAGAAGGAGACCGAAGTGCATATAACTCACAACTTGCAGCACATCGCACTGCAGTGATGGAAACCATGAGATGTTACCACACAGACACGCTAAAAAGATCTCTGAACAAACCTCACGACCTGTTTGCCCTCGTCAAGCGTTTGACAAAGGAACCTGCCTCAGAACATATAAGTGAAATCCACCCTCAAACATTCGCCGACTATCTGCAATCCAAACTCTGTCAGATCAACAACAACCCAGTAACTAGCACTACCCTTGAGCCATGCAATCAAACACCACTCACCATCTTCACAATACCACCCAAACAACGCATCGAGGACACCATTGCTGGCATCAACACGACCACCGCCCAAACCGATCCATGCTCTGCGTTCTGGATCAAAGAACTTCGGACCGACCTCAGTCCCTTCATATCCAGACTCATGGAACAATCATTCACGACAGGGGCTTTCCCACCTACCCTCAAGCACACATCCATAAGACCATTACTAAAAAACAACAAGCTCGACCATCAGAAGCCAGAATCATATAGACCAATATCAAGCATACCGTTTCTGCAAAAATAATGGAAAAGGAAGTACAAAGACAGATCCAAGATCACATAGAAACCAACGCACCACTGGACCCATGCCAACACGGTTTTAGAGAAGCCCACGGTGTTGAAACACTTCTCACCACACTCTTCAGCAGCATAATAACAGGCATTGATAACATCCGCCAAGGGTTCGTCCTTGTCTTCCTAGACATTGCAGCAGCGTTTGACTCCCTGAGCCACGAGCGCCTCCTGGAACGACTCATGGAGAAGGAAATCACCAATAAAGCACTTGAGTGGTGCAAGTCCTACCTTTCCGACAGATGGCAACAGGTACGATCCAGCGATACATCATCAGATCCGTTCCACCAAAAGCAAGGTGTACCACAAGGGTCCTCCCTCTCCGCCCTGATGTTCAATATATACATGCAGCCTATCTGCAACCTGATACGGTCCTTCAGTGTTAACTGCCTGATATACGCTGATGACGTGCTGTTATACATGCCGTTTTCAACAGAGAACCCCGACCTCACACCATTAACAAACTGCATAAATGAAGTATCCAACTGGCTGCAATCCCAAAACCTCAGGATCCAACACAAGAAAACGGAGGTGTTGTTCATTACAAGGAACCGAAACTTCACCGCTCCGTCCTTCTTAAAAGTGAAGGAAGCAGACCTCCAGACAAAGCCCACTATCAGATACCTCGGTGTCACCATAGACCAGCACTTGGATATGAAAGCGCACATAGGAAACATTGTAAGAGCGGTATACCACAAAATCCGATCCCTTAGACACCTACAATCCCTGCTGGAGCCGGACGATTTCAGGACCATCTATCAGGCACTAATCATACCACATTTTGATTATGCAAACTCAATCCTGCAAGGTCTCCCTCAAGCCACCTTGAATCCACTGTAACTGGCAATGAACGCCGCAGCAAGAGTCCTACACGGAGCATCCAGGAAAGACCATGTCTCACCCATCCTAAAACAACTCCACTGGCTCCCAATACAAAGTAGACTCACATACAAGACCCTACTACTTACATTCAAGGCCATCAAAGGATTCTCGTCTGCATCACTAACAGAACTAATCCAGACGACACCACACAATAGGGACAGACGGTCAGTGGCTCTCAACACCCTGATAGTCCCAAAATCAATAACACAATGCACTAAGGCAACAGCAGGCAGGGCCTACCAATTCTGTGCCCCAAGGTGCTGGAACAGCCTCCCTCATGGCATCCGAGCTATCCCAGACTTATTTCAGTTCAGAAAGGCCTTGAAGCACCACCTCTTCCTCCTGTATTACCCAGTAACCAACGTAGACATAGCACCAACCGCACAAGCCACCCAAAACCCCCATGACTGAAACCAAAAAGGAGGTCACGATAATGTTGTAAGTTGTAAATAGTTACCCCTGTTATCCAAGTTGTATTACCTGTTCAACTGTAAACACAAAATACCATCGGAAATGTGTAAATTATTGTTCATTGTAAACCGCACTGATGCTGAATAGCGCGGTATAGAAGAGACTATAAATAAAATAAAATAAATAAATAAATACGTCAACTCTGTCTAAAAACATACTCACTGCGTCATGTGGGAGACAAGCTATAGGCTAATTAACACCTATAGGAAGGAGGTAGAATAAGGTGGGATGAAGACTTTCTTTTAATCGTTCCCCTTGGTGTTAGTAATAATTCTTATCTTTAAAGCAGCGATATTCAGCCCTCTATCCAGAGAACTTAGGACAGATGTCCTAAAGTCAATCAGATCCTTATCTAGACAGAGGGCTACATATTGCTGCTCTCCGGATAATTCTTCGCTTTGCCCACATTCTGCCCTGGCACTATCCAATGCAGTGTGTAAAGATATTCAGTTGCACCATCCATAAAGTGCCATGGATAGTTTCAGCTAAGGCATTTATTCAGATAATGGCTGCCATTATCTCTACAAATGCCCTTGACTATCAGGTCAAAGCTTTTTTCATTTAGGGCAGTTAAGCTCAAAATTAACTTAAGACTATTTCTCTTAAGGCACTTTAAACAAAATAACAATTTGCTTTTTGGCTTCTAAAGAAATTAAAACAAAGAACTAATCAATAAACCTACAATCTCTCTTTTTTTCCAGGATTGAAGTCACCAAATTTTACAGCTAAGCAATGTTTACATACCCACAGAGGCTCACAGTACTTCCTTGAAAACTAATGTAAAGTCTGCAGATAAAAATTTCCCAATGACTTTACACTTACACATGAAGTCTGAAAATTGTCCTCTTTATATTTCTTGTATGGTATTTCCAGTGTAATCTTCAACCCATTCAGATAATACGTGCTTCTGTTAATGAAGTAATAAGGCAAAAGAGGAATGGGGGAAGATCATTGTCTAGGGCAGAAGCAAATTTTGTCAAAATCATTGCAAGCCCATGATATTTATTGCAAACTTTATCATCTAGAGGAATCATTCTGTGAAAGTTTACATAGCAGTACAAACAGTAGATTGTTAAAAGGAATACAGCACCATTTATGTCTTGGGGATATGTTTACTAAAAGGTGTTAAGGGAGCAAGTGTGCTGCTAACGCCTATTATCAGCACCCTTGCACCCTTAATGCTGCAAGAAAGTGGCCAGTTTGCAAATTAATCATAGGGGTCTGTTTACTAACTGGCGGTCACGGACTCTGTGCGATATCGGAGCTGCGGCCCCATTGAAATCAATGGGGCCATGGCACCGATATCGCGCAGAGTCCGCTACTGCTGCTTAGTAAACAGACCCCATAGTGTGGGTCACGTCGCTAGAAAAAAGAAAATTATGGGGAAATCAGTGGTGGGTCCTAGGTAGGAGAGGAACAGTGGAAGGTGCAGAGTGAGAACAAAAAAAATATGAATGCTGAGTAAGGAGCATAGAATAACTAGCAAGGGGAGATTAAGGGGTATGTTTACTAAACTGCGGTAATGTGATTCGCGTTAGGATCCGCGGTAGAAGCAGAAATCCCAAATAAGGACATCGTTACCGATAACGCGCGTTACAAGGCGCCATAAATTAATGAGCGCTACATGGCACGTTACTGCGCATTAATCCTAAGAAGGTGCGCAGGCATGCAAGCACAGCAACAGAGCTGTAGTACAATGGTTTCTACAATGACTGATGGTACAGGGGTCATGGGTTTGATTCCCCAGTGGGTCTAATGTATAAGGCTGGCTGAGACATCACCCTTTACATTTAAGTAGTGATTGTTGAGGCATTTGACTTGTATTTTAATTAGTGCTGCCAGCAAACACGGTGGCGTAACCTAAGGTGACGCATAAGGCACCCCATAACGCACTCCATAGGGCACATTATAAAGTGTACTGTCCGCCAAGGCACCCTATAATGTCCCCTATAGGACACCTTATAAGGCGTTTGATAGGGTGCCTTATTGGGCGCCTTATAGGGCACCCTATAAGGTGCCTTATGGGGTGCCCTGTAAGGCACCTTAAGGTTACAGTACTCTGAGGGTGTTTTTTGCTGGCAGCACTAATATACATTAAAAATAGACAATGCCTCAGACAGCCCTATCAAATAACCCCACCATGGGTTTGAGCCCATGACCTCTGGCTTTACAGACAGTGACATAACCAGTGGGCTACAGCTGTGAACAAAACCCTAGCTGGCTGCAGAAGGACTGCATGTCACCACACAAACTGTCTGCTGTGGTTACCAGGATAGGGTTAACCCACCCATACCCATGATGCACTGCACATGCAAATCAGCAGTTGACAGATGGGCACAAGATGGGGTATGCACCCACACAGCACCTCGGCCTGGTAGAGGGAACAGACCGTGTGTGGTACTGGCACAGAGTAGCAACAGACAGTCACATTGTGCGGGTACTGTGCTCACCTTGAGGGTGAGGTGGGGCGCCCAGCACCAGGTCCAGAGCACCTTTCATCGCTGAAATGCACTATGCTGCAGGTCCCCATCAGTGTGTGATAGGTAGTTCCTGTAGACACACTTAGGATACATCTGTGTCCTTCTGTATTTCTCAGTCATGTCTAGTCCTTATGGGTAATGATGCACCCAGAATAGTGCATATCCTGTGTTGGTGCAATGGGGAGGGAGGAGGGCTCAGGAGTGGGTAGATAGGAAGCAAGAATGAGAGAGAGTGGTTGAACAGGTGAAGGTGTATGAGAGCTTTGTACTCAGAAGGAAATTATTTTAAAAACAGGAAAAAGAGAGTATTTTTTTAAATCTTTCTGTTTGTTTCCCTATACTGCTTAGTTAAATTAAGAAAGATTATCACAGTACAAATGTGGTCACAGTCTGGGACACCAAAATATTGTGAGAATACATACTTTAATGTGAGTTCATTCTTCCATTTTCAATTAGATCATTTTTATTTCTAAATATATGTTATATCACACTGACACTCAGATAGTTGTCCTAGTAGATGGGCTGGTCCTGGGTTCAAGATGCCCCCACCTGCACATATTGAGTGGATGTGTTCATGTGGGGGGAAAATTATGCCATTGAGGCAGGAAGATTAGGCAATATCATGACACCCCATCCCAGAGGAAAAATAACCACACTGCTTTCTTAGTTGCCTAATGATAATGAGGACCTGTGTGTGAACTGGTGACCCTGTCATGACTAAGCACTCATATTGGTGGCATACCTATTGGAGCCACATGGGAGTCCAAACTATGCAGTGTGGCCTGTCAACCAAGAGAGTATTCCAGGACTGGCCCAAAAGCATACTGCATAAATGGTTATGTTGGTCACTCTGCTAGGTCACCCAGGGTCTTGCATGTATGTGTTCAAGTATCCTGCCAAGCCCCTCTGGCAGGACAGATCCCACATGTAAGACATAAATGTTAGTTTTAACAGCAGTATATCAATGCAGTATTACATACAAACCTAACAAGATGTCCCTGTCCCACAGCAGCCGGTCATACCTTGTCAGACAAGTATGGCAGAGAGACTGCAGAGATTCGAGCAGACATGGGACAAACACAGAGGATCTCTAAAAGAAAAAAGGGGACTGTTATAGTGGTTGATATGGAAGGACAGACTAGATAGGCCATGTTGTCTTTTTCTGTCGTCATGTTCCTATGTTTTTTCTCTGATGATGGGACAGGTGTACATGGTCCCCCGAAGAGGGCAGGAGGGTCAGTGATGGACCACAGAGATCATGAATGTGGTTTGAGGTAGCTGTATGTGCAGGTGTACCTCTTTGCAGTATACATCAGGTGACAAGGGACTGCACACCCTGCACATGTGGTGCCTCAGGATTTAATGCCACACCCAACCCCCATTCCCATTGATATGTCCCGCAATCCCACTTTTGTCCCCCACCAACCTCCCTACTGTACATAGTTTGATTTGTTAACGTTTTTTACAACTTTAAGATAGTTCTTTTTCCACACCTTATCTATTCTTGTTCTCTGTAAAGCAATTGGTCATGCACTGCTCATGATATATTCATTGTGAACCACCTTGGATTATAGAAAGGTGGTATATAAACAAATGTTAAATAAATAAATAAATAAATAAAAATATACATTTATTCCCTATATGAAATGGGGAATAGACATGCAGATTTTTGACCCACCCAGGCCACTTCCTAACCATATTCCTGACATCCCTCTTGCAATTTCTATGTAGTATGGATATCCATATGTAAATTCAGTCTTTCCACATGCCTGATTGTACACATGGAAATTCTGAATGAGGGGTGACATAGTCCAAGCGATGAATGCAGTTCACAGACCTACTAACGGTGTTAACCACGCTGAGCAGGATACTCAGTGGCACATAGCTGGTTTCTGCTGATGAATATCTCCTTCTAATGCCACTAGATGCTCCTATGCTAATCGCTTAGCATTGTAATATTCTGGGGACATTCCAGGAGCAGCAATGACGATCATTGGTCAATGATGATATTCAGCCGCTGGGCGGTTATCGTAAACCAGCTAAAATTTGGCCCTTGAAAGGCTTGCCTGTACTACATTACTCTGCTCATGCTCCTCTCAAACTATGCCGCCCAGCACGCCTACATGTAGGCTACATAACTGCATGAGCCTTTCATCATGAATCCTTTTATGCTCATAACACATGGGATAATTTTATGAGTCCTTTGAATGCATAAAACAGAGTTTGTTGTTGCTAAGTGCCGTCGAGTCGGTGTTGACTCATGGTGACCCTCTGGATAGTTGACCTAAATTGTGTTAAGTCTTCAGTCAAGTGGCTCATTGTTGATAGAGTGACATCCATAGCTGCTGTTATTCTATCAGTCTATCTCATTGCCAGCCTTCCTCTGTTACATTACACACAACAAAATCCTTTTTAGTTATCCCCATAGAGTCTGATGTGTCCAAGCTGGCTTCTGTTTTTGTGTCATACAGCTTCAAAATTAGGATTTGTGAACAAAGAATTAGGAAGGACTACAGCAATACCCCCAATTGAATATATTAAGTCCACAGTGTTTTTCAACCCAGTCCCTAGCCAGTCAAGTTTTCAGGATATCCACACTGATTATGCGTGAGGCAGATTTGCATGCACCGCCTCCACTACATGCAGACCTCTCTCACACATATTATACAAAGACAGGGTTGAGAACCATTGTATTAAGATATGACATGATAACAATCTAGCTTGCATATATTAACAATATGTGCATTGATCATGTATCTCAAAGAAAGAAAAGGGAATCAATTAATTTAATAATGAAGTATGAACCCAAACAGATCTGTTTTCTCTAGTGACAAGCGGAAGTATTGTGATACGAATGAAGAATCAATCAGTTGAAAAATTGTCTGTGAATTTCATATACACTGAGAGAAATAAACTATCGTTAACATTTGAATGAAGTGATTTTATTTAATTCAGTGTATCAATCTAATCCATACTTTTGTTGCTACCTACTTTGGGGAGCATTTATTCATCTTGAAACATGCAGAGGATTTTTGTCATACTGGTCACAGAATAGGACATAAATAAATGAGCCTTTAAGGAAAAAGATGTACATTAACTAGCATTGCTTGCCCTGCATCTTGCTCTTTCTGGCATAACTCAAGAATAAATTTATTGGATACATGTAGTATCTTTCATAAGATGGGCTTGTGAGACATTGTAGTATCTTGTCAACATTCTACTAGCTTCAAAAGTACTTCTAGCCTATAGTTTTTTGTTGACAAAATCCAATTTCCCTAAAAGTTTGCAAATCCTTTTTTTCAAATCATTTGGGTTGTTTTTTTTTAATTTGTCAAAACGTGGTTTAGAGGTTTGATGAACTCTTACATACAAAAGGTATTTTTATTTGGAGTTTATCTAGCTCAAAGCTTTCTTTAATTTAAAAAAATTCACTAATTAGCAGCTTAAAAATGTTTATGCTCTTGATTGTCTTAGCTTTTAGAGACTTTGTAAAACAGAATTTCAAAGTTACCACTTAGGAAATATTCTAAATATTATGAGGTCAAAATACGTTTTTGAGGCTGTGAAGGGATGTATAGAATGATACCCATCCCTAACCAAAGGGATTATTAACAGTCCCCTTAAGAGAGCCTGCAGCACATAGTTCAGGGCTGGGAAGGCATGACTCAAAGGGAGAAGTTAAGAACTCAGCAGGCTGCAGGAGGGGGAAGAGGCCCATGGAGCCAGGAGTCCTTTCAAGGCAAGCCATGCAGAGGAGTTCTGAGTTAGGAAATTTAACTATGGCTAGAGGAAGGGTTGGGAGAACCAGATTGTGTAGGTTTAACAAGCTCGGACAGAAGTAAAGCTGTTTTTGTTTTCTCTAAATGGCTGTCTGTTCTGGGTTTTGCTTTGTGGAGGTTTAACAAGTTGGGACATAATAAAAACTGCTTTTGTTTTCCCTGAACTGCTGTCTGGCTTGTATTGTGCAGAAAACCCCTTCCCACTGCATGCCACACTACCATCACATATGGTGTTAGTGGTGGAATTTTCTCTAACCAGGTGACTGAGGGCAAATCCACATCCCTCCAGGGCTGGGCCTCTACAGCAGGTCAGGATGTTTTTCTGTTTGTTAGTTTGGGCTAAGAGAGTTAGCCTCACCTTAGTTAGAGAGCTTAAGGAAAGTATAGTCAGTGCCAGGCAGGCAAACTTTGTTTTGGCCACTAGAGGTTACTAAAGGTTTGTTGGAGCTGGATACTGCAGGGTTAACTCAGCTGCAAAAGAGTGAGCTGTGGTTGTTTGTGAGAGAACAGTGACAAGTCAGAATGAAGTGGCTCCTCCAGATTTTAGTAGAAGGGCAGCAGCAGCAGCAACAGTATCAGCAGCAACAACTACAATGTCAGCAGCAGTTTCAACATACCCTGCTAGATGGGCAGTTCCACCCTCCAGTACAAGATCTACTTAAAATGCGGCAGAAGATTACTTTTTGGTGATTACTTTTTGGTGAACTTTGAATGAACTGCCCACATGGATACATGGCCGGAGGCAACCTGAACTACTTATTGGGGAATCTGCTGACAGGTAGCAGTCAGACTGCATTCAAGGATGTCAATCTTGATGGTCGAGCCACATATGTAGTTTTCAAGGCCACCATACCGGAACAGTCTGGCTGTATACCAGAGGCTGACCCCCAGTGATTAAAAAAATGGGGGGGGGGGGGCTCCAGATGAAAGAGAACCTTCAGAGGTTCCTCTGCAGATTGAAGGAGCTCCCATGGAAGTGGCTGCAACTGGAGGGAAAGACTGGGCTGAAAGTAGCCAAGATTGTGCTCTTGGAACAATTTTTGGAGAGCTTGGCTTCCCCATTGAAACAGTGGGTATGTCAGCATTCCAAGCTTACACCGGAGAATGCACTTGAAATAGGAAGGGGTAACATGAAGTCCAGCTGGTGATTGAAGTGGACAGTGAGAAAGATAGAAGTCTCCCATTAGCCCAGGATGACACAAGGAGAAGATGGAATGCTTGTTGACTCCCATGTTCCAACCCCCAAAGTCACCTTCTAGGAGAGAGCACAACCCTGGCCATGATCCCTCTACCTGTTTTAGGTGTGGAGACTGGGGACACTTTGTTCAGGAATGACCCATGGGTATGGAAGACCCCATGGGTTTAGACTAATCACCCCTCACATCTGTGCTTTTGTGAACTCCCCACCCAAGGACACAGAACTTTGATTCCACTGGAGCTCGAGGGGACCTGCCTTTAGTCTTGCTAGACTCCGGAAGTGTGCAGACCCTCATTTGCCAGGAAACCTTAACCCGATTTCAAATTGACAGTTCAAAGGATGTAACCCTGGCATTTGTGCATGGGGACCAGAGGCAGTATCCAATGGCATAGGTTTCATCTAAGACCCCAGTATGGCAAGCCACATTCAAGGTCATGGTGCTGCCCTGGCTCCCATATTCAGTGGTGATCAGCCAAGACTACCCAAATGTCAGAGCAATATGGGCCCGGCTAACTAATAGCTCCGCTAAATCAGATCAGGAAGATTTCCCAGATATTTTCCCCCTGGAAGATCAGATCTATATGTTGAAAATCCCAAGCCTATTAAGTCCTAGAGTTGATGTTGCTGGGAAAAGCTATGCTACCAACAGAATCTGAGGAGGGGGGCCATAGGGGAGGGATCCAGGGAGAGAGAGCCCAGGGATGAAACCACTGTGGATAGCTCAGAGTGACCATGGATGCTCTAGAGGGGGAAGAGATAAAACAACTTTTAGTTCCCAGACCTGGTTGTCATCAGGAGTTATTGTTGGTCCATAGACATTTATTAGGAGGACATCTGAGGGTGGAGAAAACACTGGAGCATGTTTTAGCCTGATTTTTCTGGCCCAGGGTACATAAACAGGTGAGTTATACTGCCAGTCATAACCCTGCCAGTGTCCAACCTGCCTCTCTAGTGCCTATGCCTATCATTCAAACTCCATTTGAAAGAGTAGCCATGGACTTGGTAGGACCCTTGGAGTGAATTGCCCAAGGCAGCAAGTATATTTTAGTCATACTAGACTATGCTACCTGATACCCGGAAGCTATTGTTCTAAGGAATAGGAAGACTACTACGATCACAAATGCCCTCTAGGAAGTATTCTTGCAGGTGGGAATACCCAATGAGATCCTCACAGATCAAGGAACACCCTTTGTATCTAAAGTTATGAAGCAAGTGTGTGCCACGATAAAGGTCAAGATGCTGTGAACATCAGTATATCACCCACAGACGGATATTCCTGTTGAGCGATTCAATAAAACTCTGAAAAAAGATGTTTAAAAAGTTTGTGCAGGTGACAGGAAGAATTGGGACATTCTCCTATTCTATTTGATATTTGCCATCTGTGAGGTACCTCAGAGTTCCATGTTTTTTTTGCCTTTTGAGTTGCTCTTTGGAAGATGGCCAACAGGCATATTAGATGTGATAAGGGAAACTGGGGAAGAAGAACTCTGTGCTGGGTGTAATTTGGTTGAGTACATTATACAAATGAAAGACTGACTGAGGAAAGTCAGAGAGGTGGCCAAATTTAGTCTGGAAAAAGACCAAGCCAAGCAATTCAGGGGCTATAATCAGGCAACAATGCACCACACTTTCCAGCTGCCCTCATCCGAGAGCAAGTTAGTCTGAGAGGGTCCTGTGAGGCTGAAGAGAAAGTGGAGCCTGTTAACTACAAAATTGCCCAGCCAGAGAAATGAAGAAAGTCAAAATTTGTCTTATTAATCTACTGCTGTGGTAGTACAGGAGAGGATTTTGGGCTGGAAATTCCAGCCCCATTGGATTTAGCTCGTTCCAGTTGGAGACTGGCTCTCTGCTGCCCAGAGAAGAGATCTAGAAGGTTTGATCACTGGAACCTAAAGGTGTTTTCCACCCACCTGGGATGAACCCACCTCATTTATCATGATATCATTACTGATCCTGGGGTGGTTGTCCGACAACAATCATATTGGATTTTGGAGGCCTGGCAACAGGCTGTCACCAAGGATCTGGAAGAGATCGTCTTGGTTCCTAAATCTGATGGAAGCATCAGATTCTGCATTGAATTCCGGAGGGTCAATGCAGATTCTAAACTGAAAGCGTATCCCATGTCCAGAGTAGAAGAGCTACTCGAGCAAGCCAAAGGAGTATGATTTACTTCAACCTTGGATTTGACCAATGGATACTGGCAGGTGCTCTTGACTCCAACTGCCAAGGAGAAGACTACTTTTTTGACACTGCAAGGTCTGTTCCAGTTTACAGTGCTGCCCTTCGGATTACAAGGAGCTCCTGCTACTATTCAGCACCTACTGTAGTTGACCACCTACTGAGATCGCACAAGGAGTATGTGGCTGCATACTTTGATGACATCATCATCTACAGCAGAGACTGGACCACCCATCTAACCCAAGTACAAGCCATGTTGACTGGCCTGTTGAAAGCCGGGTTGATGGCCAACTCCAAGAAATTCCCGGGATATTTAATCAGAATGGGCAGATACGACTTCAACTACGGAAGTTGGATGCCATTGCCCAAGGTCCCACCGCTAAATCAAAGAAATATATCTCTACCTTCCTTGGATAGACTGGATATTACCACTGATTCATCTAATTTTGCAGAGGTGGTGGAGTCATTAACCAATCTCCTCCAAAAGAGAACTCACGAATGGAGTCAGTGGTCACTGGCCTGGATCTGGCCTTCCAGCATCTCAAGGACATGTGCTCTGAAACCATCCTGATTAGCCATGATTTATCTCTACCATTTCTTGTGCAAACCAATGCCTCAGATGTGGGCCTAGGAGCCATTCTGGCCAGGAAATCAGGGGTGAAGAACATCCCATTGCATTTATCAGCAGGAAATGGCTTCCTTGGGAGAAGTATTATGCGAGGATAGAGAGGGCACTTGAAACATTCAAATGCTACCTGCCCAGCCATCTGTTTAGGCTGATAACGGACTACCAAACCCTAAAGAGACTGGCTCAATATAGAGAGTCCAACAGCTATATTATGCAGTGGTTTGAGTCTCCAACCCTACCAGTTCCAGGTCTGCCATAGGGCTGGTCAGACTCACCTGAACGCGGACTTCCTTTCCTGGCTGATGGTGCCAGATAAGGCAGGCACTCAATGGGGCATGGTTGAACTGAGTGAGATGGTGTGTGATCACGTATATAGAATTTTACCCGTCCCTCTCCAAAGGGATTATCAACAGTCCCCTTTAAGAGAGTCTGCAGCCCAGCGTTCAGGGCTGGGAGGGCATGGCTCACAGGGAGAGGTTAAGAACTCAGCAGGCTGCAGAAGAAGGAAGAGGACTGTGGAACCAGGAGTCCTTTCAATGCAAGCCATGCAGAGGAGTTCTGAGGTAGGAACTTTAACTGCGACTGGAGGAAGGGTCAGGAGAACCAGATTGTGGAGGTTTAACAAGTTGGGACCGAAAAAAAATGCTTGTGTTTTCTCTGAACTGCTATCTGGCCTGTGTTCTACAGAAAACCCATTCCCACCACATGCCACAGTATAACAGGGGTTACCTTAGGAGTTTTAGGCATAAAAAGAGTAGTTACTAAGGCATAGTAACTTACCTCAGCAAAATATGCCGGAGAGTCACTAACTTGCAGTAATTCAATGTCACAGGTTTTTGACTCCTGTGCTAAACTGGGATAATTTTCAGTTTGTGTTCCTGCAGCCAGAAACATTGTACATTCCTTGTAACAGCAATGCAAAGATAGTGAACCCCAAGCTTTGTTTTCATCTTTGAAGGAAGCCAGGGTTGGGGCAGATGTCAAACCTCCCACTCCTGATTCCCCCCAATATGAAAGAGCATTCTCCTATCCCAGATGCATATCCCAACCACTCAATTCATATCCCTATCCCCCACTCCCCCGGGGGTTTCCCTGGTATCTAGCAGGTGGAGCAGGAATGATCTTTTATGGTTTATTTGGCTCTGGTATAACACCTTTTGTTTCAGCAAAGTGGATTATATTCATTTAAAACAACTCAGAAGAATGGAAAGGAATTCCATTAGGCTAATAAGAAAGAAACAAGACTGCAGAAGACAAAGAGATACTGCCATTTATTATTATTTATTTATTTTATTTAACATTTTTATATACCGCACTATTTATTATCAGCGCGGTTTACATAGAACTACAAAACATCAGATAAGATACATGTCAGGTGTCCAGGTTCAAAATAACACCAGCTGCCCCTTAATGGTAGTCTTGCATTACTACTGCTAGGGCTCAAGCTGCCAAATAAGGGGCATAAGAACAACTGGGGATCATTTCTTCCCTATCCACTAGACACCAGGAAATACAGTAGGTCCCAGTGTGGAATGGAGGATGATGGCAGATACAAGAATATAGGGATGTATCTCAGGGTGAGGGTTGCTCTTTAGTGTCAGGGGTAATAAGATGGTGGGGAGAGGTTGGTGATTGCTGTTGTCCACTTTAAGAATCCCCCCCCCCCCATAAGCATCAGATAATGTATTAGTAGCCTGATACTCCAAGGGAGGAGACATAATGGCATTATTTTTCCAGGAATAATGCAGCTTGTGAAATTGAATGCAAATTGACTTATTTCATTTGCATAATAGTGAGGTTCTTTGCATGTATTTGCATGTTTTACATCTCATTATTATTTTACTCACATTGCACTGCCAAAATATGCATTACAGGCAATTAACACATGTTTTTGCTATTTAACTACCCCTTTAAGGGGGTCATTCTGTCCCACAAGTAGCAGGGATGGACATCCCATTTGGATGACCATTCCTGTTATTTGCCTTCCTGCTGGCCCCGGCTAAAGCCTCCCCATATTAACAGTGCATTTGTATGGTGAGGCCTAGATGGGGGCGGAAGGGTGTGTTCCGGAGGCATAGCGAGGGCAGGGCATGGGCAGGCCGCGACCTCAGACGTACAGGGCTGATTCAGAGATTGGCCCTGTACATCCGGGGCTATGAACTTAGATGGGGGAATTTTTCCACAGCAGAGGTGGAATACATCCCCCTGGATGTCAGGGGATGAGACTGATAGGCTTGCAAAGACAAGTATGGGGGGTGCAGTAAGTTCCCCACAGCCGGGCCCTGGCCATGGGAGACCAGACCAAGGGTCTGGCTACAGGGAAAGGAGGATTTTGGCGGCGGCCAGCATTCGCGGCTCCTGAATGGAGCTGTGGTACCATGGTGACAGGACGCGATGGCACTGCAGCTCCATTCAGGAGCCTGACTGAGGTAGCCAGGCATGTGGCTGGGGGGCATGCAGGCCAATCAGAATTGGGGCCTGGCCTGCATGTTCAGGCCATAGACCCGATTCTGATCCCATGGGCACGTCTAGTCCCCGCAGGATTAGAATCGGGTATTAAATGTTTTTATTCTGGAAGTCTGGGTATGGGGAATGCATTAATTTTGGTCAAATAATTTGATGTCTAGCCTATAATTATCCATTTAGAAAGTGAAGAACTGAGAGACGTTCAAGTGGGTGAGTCCAAATGTTATAATAATAGTGCCAATATTCAGCACTAACCAGATAACTGTAAATGTAATAAATAAATAAAATAAATAAATAACTGTCTATTTTTAAGTAGGTTTGCACAAATACCTGTTCTAATTCAAATGGATAACTTATTCATTTGTTTGGACAGCATATTTAACTGAAAATTTAAGAGCCCAATATTGTATTGGGTAGGCTATGCATAGCCCGACTCTTAGCACTGGATATTTAATGCCATGGCGATGGCATTGAATATCTGGCGTTGCCCATATGCTCCGGAGCCACTAAGGCTAACCAGGTAGCAGCAATATTGCACCGCTATCCAGTTAGCATCCGCGGCTAAAACTAGGTGAGCCAAAAGCTTGCCTAGTTTTACTTGCTGATCACTAACTGGGTAGTGGTGCAATACTGTCTCTAATTGGTTAGCTCCAAAAATACTCCCCCTGGGAAAAACTGAGTTACTTACCTGTAACAGGAGTTCTCCGTGGACAGCAGGATAAGTCAGCCACACTTGGTGACATCATCCGACGGCGCCGAGACGGAAGTACTCTCTATAGCTCAGAAGGACTTTTCGTCCTTCTGAGCATGGGCTAACTGGCTCCACCCTCCTGCCCGCCTATAGCTAGTCAGTACGTCACTAGCTGAGCCTTTTGCCACTAGGAGGCGGGCACCAGGATGGAGGCCGACCCCTTCCCAGGGGAGATGGGCGGGAATGTGTGGCTGACTTATCCTGATGTTCACGGAGAACTCCTGTTACAGGTAAGTAACTCAGTTTTCTCCTAAGACAAGCAGGATGAGTCAGCCACACTTGGTGCCTCCCAAGCTGCCATGCACTGTGGTGGATGGGGGAAGGCTGAGACAGTTCTTTAGGGCTGGCAAGTGTACCGCATGTTGCAACCAGAGCCTGTAGGCATGAACCTGTATACCTGTGGTGGCGATGCACATAGGTGCAGTAGCAGTGCTGCGAGATATGTATCTATCAGGCACCGTAATATTGATGGAAGTCGATATGCACGCATGTGTCGAGGGTGTATTTGTAGGGCACACTTGTGCAGTAAGGGATGTAGGCACATCGAGTGGTGCGTGAGTCACTGTACTGAAGGAGTGACGGCAGCCATAACGCTGAGCACGAGAGTGGTGCAAGTATTGCATCATTAGTAAGAGAGGCTTCTCTCTTCTTTTTTTTTTTTTTTTAATTCAAAGTGTAGTCAGCTGTGGGACTTGTTACCGGATGAGGTAGTAAAGTCTTTAGCGTAGCGAGGATTGGGAAATTGCCGCTTGGCCCAGTACGAGCCTTGGGAACCCGTGTCTCGGAGGAGACATGACCTAGGTTGGCCATTGCTGGGAGCAGATTTACTGGGCTTGATGGGCCTGGTTCTGACCCAGTTTTGCATATCTTGCGGTATATGGTAACAGCGAGGTGATTGCTGCATGCAGGGATAGCGAGGCAGCCTCAGCTGTGCTACAAAAGTGGTATGAGGTTGATTCTTAGGGCCGCCGAGTCCATACGTCAGTCCCGGGCCCGGCGGCCTGTGGAGGTGGCAGTCCAGACTGTTGGGGTAGCCTGTTTGATAAGGCATAAGGAGAAAGACATTGAGTCCACCATGGCTTCTGTTTGTGAGTCTGTGGTATTGTTTGAAGTTAATGTCCCCAAACAACTAAAGCAGTACAGAAGAAGTTTGTCTGCTTAAAGAGTTCTGGGCATTGCCTGCTTGGTCAAATCAAGCATGGAGGGCTGGCAGACAAATCCAGCATGGAGGGTTGGCAGACAACCATGACAGTTATGGGATGGCCTGGGCATTGAGATGGTTCACCGGAAGGCTCAAGGGTAACGGGCGGGTATGGTTTGCTGAATCACGGCGGCCAGGCAAAGGTGGGTAGAGGGGGCTCGTCTACAAGGTGTGAGAAGACTGATACCTTTTCCACCGGTGGGCTGCGTCACATGGTTATGCCTGGTCGCCAAGAACTCCCGACCTTATGCATCTCGGTACGGTAACATCATGAGGTGCACGATTACCGCTGGTGTTCTTGGACATTGTGTACCGGAGCCCAGGTGATGTGATAGTCCCTGTTGCAAGGTCCTCGTGGCCTTGCAGATGTGTGCTACATGGACAGGACGCCTCTGCTTGTATCTGGGCAGATGGAGATGCTGGCGGAGTCCTCAGGGGCGTATCCGTTGGTACTGGGCAGCAGGCTCGTGCACTGCGCCGTGTATGTCTTGGGTGCATGATAGCACATGGTTGTGAAGCTTCCCAGAGCATATACGAGAAAACTTCCCGGGAGATCTATTTCAGATCATTAAGTCATCGCCGGCAGCAGGCTGCCGAGAGCTATGGCTTCGAGGCGGCTCCCACTCAGTGTTGGGGGCTGTGTGCTGGAATATAGGAACGTGATCTGCAGGAGCCACAGCTGGGACATGATCCTGTGATCTTCTGCCCCTGAACACACTGGTTGTGTGTCTTGCACCAAACTATTGCCACTGGGAGCCACAGTCGCCGTTCGGTTGTGGTGTATGGATTACAACCTGTCGAAGGGTCAGGCTCTTGGGGCGGAAGGCACTGGTGTGGGTACCGAACATTGAGCATGCTAAGGGGCATTGTCCATTTTAATAATCACACTTCCTGATCTCCCCCTGGTGAGAGGATCAATTTGTGGTGCCTAAGGGTTGAACTACTACATGATTCCAAGAGGAGGGAGTGCCTGGAGCATCCATAATTCCCTGATAAGCTCTCAGCCAAGTTTTGAACCTGTGACCCGCAGGTCGGATGAGTGTTGCCTTTGAGTTGATCATAAGGCCGGTCCAGACTGGAGGTCCCAGGCTGGTCATGGACCTGTCACTGCCTCCATGCACCCCTTGACATTAGGATTAGTGCCACAGAGCTTGCTGGAGCCAGGTGCTTTCTGCAGGGAGAGGAGAAGAAGACCCACGTCATGCGATGATGACAGTTATGGGATGGCCTGGGCATTGAGATGGTTCACCGGAAGGCTCAAGGGTAACGGGCGGGTATGGTTTGCTGAATCACGGCGGCCAGGCAGAGGTGGGTAGAGGGGGCTCGTCTACAAGGTGTGAGAAGACTGATACCTTTTCCACCGGTGGGCTGCGTCACATGGTTTCCCGGGCACAGCATGGGCCCCTCTGCCCAGATGGAGTCTGGAAGGGGGGGGGGATCTCGTGGTTTTTCAGGAGTGCACAGGTGCAGATGTCATGAATTGTCATGCCTGCAGTTGGTGCGCAGTTATTAATGTCCCAGGTTGGAAGTAGGGACATGTGCTGCAGGATCCCCAGCTGGGATTTGAGTCTGTGACTTTCTGCTCGAGGACAATAGACTATTTATACTGCACCCCACTGTTGCCGCTGCAACCGGTGGTGGAGAGGGCACATTGACTATTTATGCTGCATCACAATGTTGCCACTGCACACAGTGGTGGATCGTCAGGGCTAACTTTGGCAAAGAGAGGTGCATCTCATCCACATCTGGTGGACTGCCAAGTCTTCCCTTGTAGGCTGTTCTTTAGAGGCTACAAGGGGAGTGGCTCACCCATGCCTCTTGGTAGGGAGTTGACCCCTTGGTTCTTGGACTAATCTTCGGGTAGGTACCGACGTGCTACATTGGACCGAGTGACCTGTGCATCCTTGTTACAGGCGTGAAGCCCCCCGCCTTTTTTGGATATTAATCTTCCAAGCAGGCTCTGAACCGATATGTGCATGATATCATACGGGGTCTGACCTTGGGTACTGCCCCTTAGTTAGTTGAGGCTATGGTCAACTTAGCGTTAGTGGGGGAGATCCAGCATGCGGCTGGGTGAGAGGCCATGAACCTTTCTTTAGGGCCATGTAGAGGTCGGGTGCATATGAGGTGCTGGTAGGCTACTGACATGCTGTAGCTTTGTGTCGGGGCACACCCTCGAGTCTGGTTGTGCCCCTGGGGCCCTTGCTTCTATCCTGGGTCCCAAGGGAGACCAGAACCCTGTCCGAAGGGGAGCTGTATGCAGAAGCAGGCCGTGACGCGAAGCACAGAGGCGCCAAGTGTCAAGCGGTTACAGGCTGGAGCATGAAGCAGTTGCAGGCTGTACTGTATTAAGTACATTTGTCACAGTCGGAGCCATGTGGCTGGGGATGGGAGACACACTTCCTTGGAGGCCACTAGAAGTGCTGGGAAGCTGTAGTAAGGGCTGTTAGTTTAGCTGGGTTTAAAAAAAGGGGGTTTAGACAAGTTCCTGGAGGAAAGGTCCATAAACCATTATAAGAATGGACCCAGGATACCAATGCTTGACCCAGTACAAGCATTGTGGAACCCGTGTCTCTCAGGGAAACTGCTAGGTGCGTTTGACCTAGATTGGCCACTCTTGAAAACAGGGTACTGGGCATGATGGACCTTGGTCTGACCCAGTATGGCATATCTTATTTTATGTTCTTGTGCAAGCTGCACACATCTGTAAGCCGTGTGACAGCATGGAGGTGCTAAGCCTCGGGTGGTGCCGGTGCTGCCATTTCTTCTGGGCACCAAATGTGCCAATCTGTCTAGCGGCGTGGAAAGCAAGCCTACTCTTACTGTTGCCGGCTATCCATGAATCTCCCAAAAGCTGCCTCCGGATCATGGTGCCAGAACGGCATGAGAAGAAGCTCCCTGGCTGCTCTGGCATCGGTACGGAGAGCGGGATTGTGCAGGAGAGGGGGGAGGTCCACCGATGCTGACTGAGGGAATTCAGCATGAGAAGAAGTGCTCCGGTGTTGCATGAGGGTTTTGGCACTGAGAGCTGGAGTGGTGAGGGCTCTGATGCTCATCCGCTTCTCATCGGCTCCGAGGCATAAGAACATAAGAAAATAAGATATGCCATACTGGGTCAGACCAAGGTCCATCAAGCCCAGTATTCTGTTTCCAACAGTGGCCAATCTAGGTCATATGTACCTAGCAGTTTCCCCAAGGGACACAGGTTCCACAGTGCTTGTATTGGTTCAAGCATTGATATCCTGGGTCCCTTCTTAATAATGGTTTATGGACCTTTCCTCCAGGAACTTGTCCAAACCTTTTTTAAACCCAGCTACACTAACAGCCTTTACTACATCCTCCGGTAACAAATTCCAGAGTTTGATTACACGTTGAGTGAAAAAATATTTTCTTTTATTAGTCTTAAATAGTTTACCCTGTAGCTTCATTGCATGCCCCCTAGTCTTTCTATATTCTGATAAGGTAAACAATCGATCTACATTTACCCGTTCCACTCCGTTCATTAATTTATAGACTTCTATCATATCTCCCGTCAGCCATCTCTTTTCTAGGTTAAAGAGCCCTAACCTTTTTAGCCTTTCTTCATAGGAGTATCCTTCCACCCCCTTTACCATTTTGGTGGCTCTTCTCTGAACCTTTTCTAAAATCGCTATATCCTTTTTAAGATACGGCGACCAGAATTGCACACAATATTCAAGGTGCGGTCTCACCATGGAACGATATAGAGGCATTATAATATCTTTTGTTTTATTTTCCATTCCTTTCCTTATCATACCTAGAATTCTATTTGCTCTCTTGGCCGCCGCTGCATACTGGGCCGAGGGTTTTAACATGGTATCCACAATGACGCCTAAATCTTTTTCCTGGGTTGTAGTTCCTAATGTGGAACCTTGCATCGTGTAACCATTGTTTGGGTTGTTCTTCCCTAGGTGCATAACCTTGCACTTGTCCACATTAAATTTCATCTGCCATTTTGATGCCCAGTCTTCCAATTTATAAAGATCCTCTTGCAATTTTCCACAATCCTCTTGGGTTTTAACAACTTTAAATAGTTTTGTCATCTGCAAATTTGATAACCTCACTCGCTATTCCACTTTCCAGGTCATTTATGAATATGTCAAAAAGCAGCGGACCCAGCACAGATCCCTGGGGTACACCACTATTCACCTTTCTCCATTGGGAAAATTGGCCATTTAGCCCTACCCTCTGCTTTCTATCTTTTAACCAGTTCCTGATCCACAATAGTACACTGCCTCCTATCCCATGACTCTTTAGTTTTGCCAAAAGTCTCTCATGAGGGACCTTGTCAAAGGCTTTCTGAAAGTCCAGATACACAATATCAACTGACTCACCTTTGTCCACCTGATTATTCACTCCTTCAAAAAAACATAACAGATTAGTAAGACAAGATCTTCCTTGTCTAAAGCCATGTTGGCTGTCTCCCATTAGGTCATGACTATCTACATGCTGAGTAATTTTATTCTTTATGATGGTTTCTACCATTTTTCCTGGTACTGATGTCAGACTCACCGGTCTGTAGTTTCCCGGATCACTCCTGGAACCCTTTTTAAAAATTGGTGTTACATTGGCGATCCTCCAATCTTCAGGTATTAGAGATGATTTTAATGATAGTTCACAAAATACTAATAGCAGGTTTGCAATCTCATATTTCAGTTCTTTCAACACCCTTGGATGTATACCATATGGCCCAGGTGATTTGCTACTCTTCAGTTTATCTAATAGTTGTAATACATCTTCCCGATGTATTGATATTTCCTTCAATTCTTCCGCACCTTTAAATACCACTTCAGTCATGGGTAACATCCCTACATCTTCCTCAGTAAAGACTGAAGCAAAGAATTCATTCAGTCTCTCCGCTATCGCCTTGTTGCCTCTTAGTGCTCGTTTAACCCCTTTATCATCTAATGGACCAACTGACTCTCTCACAGGTTTTTTGCTTCGAATGTACTTGAAAAGGTCTTTACTTCACGTTTTTGCTTCCGCAGCAAGCTTCTTCTCAAATTCTCCCTTTGCCTGCCTTATCAATGCCTTGCATTTGACTTGCCAGTGAACGGTGCCGAGGCAGGCCCACAGGCATGATGTATGCCGCCTTCTGCGCTGACATGGACCGGACAGGTTCGGGGTCTGAAGAAACTGACAGACTTTAGGGGTACAGGCTGTTAAGACTGACCAGGAGCTTCAAGATGCCCTTTTTATGTGCACGTAGGAGCTGCACCTTAAGCAAAGTTAAGGTGCAGACATTTACATCTGGTCCTGGAGCTGGGTCCGGATGTCCTCACCGATGCCTCCGCGCCAAACGGGATCATCGGCGATGGGGGTGTCACCTGTGTTGGCGGCTCCTCCTTCCATGAGACTTGGATTGGCACCGGCCAATGGCGCCGTCAGGGGATGAGCTTGGGTCATGATGTCATAGGCAAGATGGCCACCGCCATGGGGGCCTCATGGATGGCCAGATCATGATGCTGGAAGCAGCAAGAGAAGGTATTAGCCATCCTCGTTCTGACCTGGGGCGGCTTGGAAGCATGGAAGAGCAAGGTGGCCACCCCGTGTCCTCCCCACATGTGCAGGCGGAATCCGGGCAACTGGGGAGCAGAGGCCAGGGAAGGAGGCCTTCTTAGGCACGTCCCAGGCTGCCATGGGGCTTCAATATCCAGGGCTCCTATGTCGCATCTTGGGTGATCATTGAAGTCGCTGCGTCCATCATTTAAGCCTGTGGCTGGGGGTGGAGGCCCTTAGGCATACCCTGAGCAGAGGCGGAAGCTGGCGGTGGTGTCCCTCGGAGGCACGTGTGTTCACCCATGTCCCTGGACCATGAGACCCGATAGGGATTTTCTGCCACTGGTAGGTCAAGGAGCCAAGGCTCAACCCCTTAGTCAGAGGAGAAATGACTTGCCCAAGGTCCCAAGGAGTGCCAGTGAGAATTGAACCCTTGATCTTCTGGGTACTAGGCAGTTGCTGTAAGCGGACCTGAAATGAGAAACTTTGAACAAGCATTAATGGCAAGTTTTACAATTGATAGATATATATATGCAGTAAATTATGTTGTTGTTGTTAAGTGCCGTCGAATCGGAGTCGACTCATGGCGACCCTCTGGATAGCTATCCTAAATTGTGTTCGGTCTTCAGTCAGGCAGCTTATTGTTGACAGACTGGTACCCATAGCTGCTGTTATTGTATCAATCCATCTCATTGCTGGCCTTCCTCTTTTGCTTTGACCTTCTATCTTGCCAAGCATGATGTCTTTCTCTAATGATCTCTCTCTCCGCATGATGTGTCCAAAGTATGAAAGTCGAAGTCTTGTCATCTGAGCTTCTAAAGAAAGCTTAGGTTTGATCTCCTCTAGTACAGACTGGTTTGTTCTTCGGGCAGTCCATGGTATACACAGTATTCGCCACCAGCACCATAATTCAAAGGCATCAATTTTCTTCCTGTCTATCTTTTTCACTGTCCAGCTTTCACATCCATATGATGTTATTGAAAATACCATGGCTTGAACAAGTCTAATCTTTGTATGGAGAGAGACATCTCTGCTCTTGAGAATCTTATCTAGGTCTTTCATAGCCATTGTGCCAAGAGCAATGCGTCGTCTGATTTCTTGACTGCTTGTTGCTTCTTTATTGATAGTTGATCCAAGTAGGTTAAAGTTATTCACAATTTCAATTTCTTCTCCTTCGACGATGAACCTGTTGATTATGCCAGATGCATGATCTTTGTCTTCTTTACATTAAGGTGCAGGCCCATTTTGAGACTATGTTCTTTGATTGTGAGAAGCAAATGTTTCAGATCATCTTCACTTTCCGCCAGTAAATGATAATTATTCTTAAATGTTTTAAGGAGGTTAGATTTCGTGGAGAGTAGAAATGTCCATCTTGCTGGCAAGGCGGAAGAAGTGAAACTGGCTAGCTAGGGGCAAGCAGAAGGGTGGGGCCAGTTAGCCCATGCTCAGAAGGGCGAAAAGCCCTTCTGAGCTATAGAGAGTACTTCCGTCTCGGCGCCATCAGATGATGTCACCAAGTGTGGCTGACTCATCCTGCTTGTCCTAGGAGAACTAAAGAGCTCCACCTAGCCTGGAAATCACATTGATGGGAGTTCTACCTTTCTACTTGGTTAGCGGCAGTCTCCACCTCCACTCCATCCTAGAATGCCCCAACCCTCCCCAATGCTAACCGCAGATCATCGGGGCATGTAGCAGATTTTAAAGGGGATATTCAATGGCACTAATTGTGTAAGTGCAATTGAATATCCCGATTTAGGGCATTTACATAGTAACATAGTAAATGACGGCAGATAGAGACCAGTAGGAGTGGAAAAGTAGCCTAGTGGTTAGAACACTGGCTTGGTAACCAAGCAACAAGGGTTCATTTCCCACTAGCACTCCTTGTGGCCTAGGGCAAGTCACTTAACCCTCCATTGCCTTGGAAGAAAAGCCTGGCAATCTACTTTCAGTGACACTGCCAAGAAAACCCAGGAGCTTCTGGTTCACCAGGAGTCAGGACTGACTTGAAGGCACACATTGATTGATTGAGAGACCAGTATGGTCCATCTAGTCTGCCCATTAGATAGCTAAGTTTATTTTGATTTTATCCTGTTGCTGTAAAGGGATCCACTGTGTCTGTCCCATGCCATTTTGAATTCTGTCACTTTATTTGCCACCACCACTTCCATCGGGAGGGCATTCCAAGCATCCACAACCCTTTCATTGAAAAAGTATTTCTGGACATTGCCTTTCAATTTACCCCCTTGCAGCTTCATGTTATGCCCTCTAGTTTTACAGCTTCCCTGTCTTTGGAAGAGATTTGTTTGTTCATTATTTCTCTTTTAAGTATTTAAAGGTCTGAATCATATCTTCCCTATCCCTCCTCTCCTCCAGATTGTACATTTATTTTATTTTATTTAGTGTACACTTATATCCCGCTACTTCCAGCGATCAGCAGCGGTATTCCAACAGAGAAATAGAGTGGCTGTACTGGCCAGAATTTACAATACACAGGATGATTAGTGGAAGAGGTACAGTTCACAGCACACAGTACACAGTATGATTAGTGGATAAGGTACAGTTCACAGCATACAGGGTTAAGGTTTAGACAAATTGAGAAGGGAGTATTTACAATTAGTATTTACAAAAGCAGTTACATATTTACACAAGCAGTTACATATTCACACATCAGTGAGGCTAGTGGTGGCGAGTTCATTGCTGACATGATTCATACATTTTGCTTTGTGGGTTCAATGAACCGAGAGCGTTGTGCTTATGTAGTGCTGAAGTGTGACTGGAATAGGTACGTCTTGAGTTGTTTTCTGAAGACCAGTAAGTCACTGCACGCTCTTAGATCGACTGGTAGCTTGTTCCAGAGTTGAGGTGCTATGAACGAGAATGCTCGGTTGCTGGTATGGACATTGACGTGCCTCATGCGGCCGGGGACCAGTAGGGTGTTGAGGCTCGGGGAACGTCTGCTCCTGTTATTTGTTTGGGCTGACACAAGTGAGCCGAGGTAAAGAGGGCGCAATGTTATGGAGGAGCTTGAATGTGGTAACTATGATTTTATACTGTATTCGGGCACTGATTGGGAGCCAATGCAGGTCAATTAAAGTAGGTGTGATGTGATCCTTTAGTCTTGTTCCCGTTATGATTCTAGCTGCCACATTCTGCGCCAACTGGAGGATACTGATGGTCTTTTTAGGAAGCCCCTGAAGTATGGCGTTGCAATAGTCTATGTGAGGAATGATGAGGGCTTGCGCTACGGTCCGGAAGTCCGCATGATCTAAGATAGAACGGAGAGGTTGTAGAATTCTTAATTTATGGAAAATGACCCGATTTGTATTTCTAAGATGCTTCTCCATCTTTAAGTTGCAGTCCAGCGTCACTCCGAGGTATTTAATTTCGTTTTTTGTTGTGTATACATTGCCATTCATGGTTATTGTTGGTGGTGGGTTGAAGTCCGTTTTCCTGGATATGCACATCACTTCAGTTTTCTTGTGATTTATGGACATATTGTTGCGTCGCAACCAGGTTTGTAGCTCGTCAAGGCATTTCTCGAGCTGGCTGATGTTTGGGTGATCTACATCCAATTGGGTATAGAGCATAATGTCATCAGCATATATATGGTAACTGATGTCGTTGTTCTTGAAGATTTCACAGGCTGGTCTCAGATAAAGGTTGAACAGGAGCGAAGATAATGCTGAGCCCTGAGGGATGCCTTGAGTTTGTGGGAATGGCGTCGCTGTTTTATCGCCAAAGTGAACTTGCTGCATTCGGTTGGTAATGTATGAGGCGAACCATTTCAGGGGGATACCTCTAATGCCTAATGCATCGAGTCTTCTCAAGAGAGTGGGATGGTGCACTGTATCGAAAGCGGCAGATATATCGATGAATATGAGCATGAACATTTTGGTTCTGTTCTCAAGACCTATGAGAAGTTTGTCCATCAAGGCTAATAGGAGGGTTTCGACACCATGATGTTGTCGGAAACCGTACTGGTGGATGTCCAATGCGTTGGTGTCATCTATGTGGTCTTGAAGTTGTTGCTGCACTGCCTTTTCAGTGATCTTGGCAAGGAATGATATGCTTGATACCGGGCGGTATGATGTTGGATCATTCTTGTTGAGAGATTTGTTTTTCAGTATGGGTCTGATGACTGATTTTTTGAGGTGTGTTGGCATTATTCCTTGTTGTAAAGATTGGTTCACTATGATGGTGATGATTTGTGCAAGTTCCTGCTTTGCACCCTTGACCCAGGCCGCTGGGCAGGGGTCCAGTGGGGAGGTAGTGGTCCTTAATGCAGTGATTACGCTTAGAATTTGCTTCTCATCTAGTTTAGTGAATGCAGCCCACTCGTGGTAGAGTGTAGGGCTCCCAGTGGGGTTAGTTGTTTGTAACATGGTGCCTGTATTTAGATCTTGTGAGGGATCTTCAGGATTCAGTGTTATTATGCTTCTGGTTTGAGGGTTGAGCTTACTTGCATAATGGTCTGCCAGGATTTGTGCAGACATCTCCCCAAAAGTATTAGATTCTTGTGTATTCCTCGTGAGTGATTTGACCAGCGCAAAGAGTTCCCTGGGTCGATTGAGAGCTTTATTAAGCGTGTTGGTGTGGTGAGTTCTTTTCGCAAGATTGATTGCATTCTTATAGTCAGCCAGAGTTTTGTTGTACGCAATCTTATGGTCCTTAGTTGTATGGCGTCTCCACTTCCTTTCTTGTTTCCGTAGTGATTTCTTGAGTTCGCGGAGTGCTGGGGAGAACCATGGTTCGCTCTTGTTTCTGGGTGGGTTTCTTGGGTGCGTCTGTGTTGCGACAGATACTGCTTCAATGGCTTCGTTCCATTGGCTTACTAGTGTGTCCAGGTCTCTGATATCCGTATTTATGTGCGTTGCTATGGATGACACCAGTGTTGGTTTGTCGTACTTCTGGAATCTCCTTTTTTGGCTTGCAGTTGGATTGTGTGATGTATGTTCATGGATGGTGGAAAGGAGTAATGTGAACTCAATTTGGTGATGGTCAGACCATGGTACTGGGGTTATGTGTACATTGGGTTTTCGCAACCCATGGTGCTTGGTGGGTAAAAACACCATGTCCAATATGTTGCCTTTGGTGTGGGTGGCCCCGCAGATTATTTGTTCATAGCCGAGTTGGGTCATGGTTTCATGAAAGATTTCTGTTTGAGCTGTTGGGACTGATGCCATGTTTAGGTCGCCGAGGATGATTTGCTGTTTCCTAACCGCAGTGGTGGTGATAACTTCCAGCGCATCTGCCAGGGTCTCATAGGGAGCTGATGGCGGTCTGTAAATAAGACATATCGCCATGGATTTATTTTCTACTCTGAGTATGTCAATACTGGTGCCTGTGCTTTGGGACGTGGTTGCTAGGGCAAAGGAGTCCTTAGCAAGGATGATTACTCCTCCTCCCCTTTTCCTGTCACGGGGACAATTGAAGATCCGGTATCCTGGCTTTACAATTTGATTGATGATGGCTGAGTCTGCATCGGTGATCCATGTTTCTGTGATACATAGAATATCGGGTTGCATATCTGTGAGGATGTTGTATATGATGTGTGTCTTGTTTCGGATGGATCTTGCGTTTATAAGCATAAAAGAGATTGTGGTTGGTATGGGCTCGCTGGCATTAGAGCTGATTTTTAACTTAGGTCCTGGTTTAACGGTTCCCCTACGCCTCCCCTTGTGTGATCTGGTATGTGGGCTCACTGGGGCGTTTATGAGTGGTGCGTTCTCGTCTTGGTTGTGTGATGGCGTTGCTGGCCAGTGTGTAGTTGGTGGTGAGTTAGGTACAATTTCAGGTGTGAGTATGACTGGGTAATAGAGGTATACTGGCCTCCATAGTAACATAGCATGATATTGATAAACATGGTTGCAGTTACATGCGATTAGTAGGGCATAAATACACCATATGAGGCAGGCACTGATGTGGGCCATTTTTAGTGGGCAGCTCGCCTCAGAATACAGGGCGGTCAGCTTCGCCTTGGGGTACGCTTTATTCCACTACGTTCAGCTATCTTTATAGAACATGTCTTGGCAATTTACGTTTAGGCAGAATATACAGTGATGGGTGCTATTAGCAGTACTCTTGGGAAACAAGATGCTGATTCCGAGTCTATGCAGGTCAATTAGGCATGCGATCTCAATACTCAGCAGAATTTGCCGCTAACTGTATGAGGTATCTAGATAATGTAGCTAACTGCAATACGTGAATTAAGCAATGCAACAGTCACTATACATGTATTATCGAAAGTTGTACAAGTTATTTAGGTGCTTGAAATCAAAGGAGCATCGAGCTTCCGGTAATGCAGTTATCGTTGTACATAACTATTACAGTTTTCTATTTGGATTAGGATCAGTCAAAGGGCCCCGTATAATAAGTAGCTACCGTTCACTTAAGAGGCAAATCAACAAACAACTGCAACAAACAAATGCAAGTAAAATCCGTTTGCACAACACGTTATACTGTCGTTTAGTCATTTCATTGTGTTAGCTGTCGCTAGCTTTGCCCGTTTTCGTGCTTAGTAGACAAAAAATTTTGAGTTTTTTACCTGGAGGGGTGGTGGTTGCGCAGTATCCGTTGCCCTCGCAATCTCGACCTTCTCAGAGAGCTTACCCTCCAGGCGATTTCTGTGATTGTTGTAGTGGCGTGGTTTGCTCTCAAGGTCTCCTGCCGTTGGGTGGAGCGTCGGATTGCTTGCCGTTGGTTGGAGCGTCGGTTTGCTTGCATCTGACCACTATCTAATGTGTCTGGCGTTCGGGGAGCTCATACCCAACCAGGGGAGCTCATACCCTCTGATTTTCTTTGGACCCTGTTGCTGTCATTGAGTTCTCTTAGGTAGGTGGTGTTGGTTGACGGTGCTGTGTGCTGTGCGATGTGGTACAGTAGGCACTGATGTTCTTTGCTTTGCAGGTTTGCCAGGACCGGGAGGTCCTAAGATGATCTAATAAATTCAATGTAATCCGTTAGTGTTAACATCACCGGACTAACCCCCTCCATTGCCTTTGTTGACATTATTTTACTTTTGGATTCAGTGTCAGTAAACACACGCCTAGAAACATATCCAAATTCCGCCAAGCTAAGCAGGCCGGATCAGATTTCCGGAGTATCATCAACCGCGCCGCTCCTGTCTTCAAGTCTCTTCTCATATGGCTTCTGACGCAGGTTCCAAATCATTTTTGTCACCTTCCTCTGAACAGTTTCCAGTCTTTTTATATCCTTTGCAAGATAAGGGAGTATGTTTACTAAACCACGGTAACATTACCAGTGATAAGTGCAGCATTAATGTGAGTAATGCCATATAAGGAAGTGGGTGTACCGGCGTTAAGGGCGCCTTGGCCAGTTAATGCATGTTAACGGGACATTGCAAGTTAAGACAGTGCAGTACAAGGCTGACAAGGCGCTTTATAAGATGCCTTGTAGGGCGCCCTAAAAGGCACCTCAGGGTAAGGCATCGTATAAGGTGCCTTAACCTAAGGTGCCATATAAGGTGCCCTAAGGATGTTAAGGTGACCCAAGATATGGTGCCCAAGGGCAGTAAGGTGCCCCAAGTTGACAAGCATGAAATGTAAGAGCAAAAAACTGATGTAACCCTAACACTGCACAGAGAACCAAGGAAAGGAAATGGACAAGTGATGGAAGAAAGTAGAGGTGGGATCTAATGAACCTGCCAAATCTGCATGCAGCTGATGTGGCAGCTGGCAAAATGGAGAAACATATTGGAGGCAGCTGTACCGATGCACAGGGTGTTGGCAATGTAAAGTGCTACAACAGTGGGTGGAAGAGGATGGGAATACGTGTCCGCCAGTGGAGGTAGAGGTGGAAAGATATTTGCAATGATAGGAGGACAGAGGAGTAGTAGTGCCATGCAGACCAGACACAGGAGAGGCAAGCGTGAAGAGCCACAATGGAGAAAAGGGTACCAGTGCAGGACATGGGGTAGCAGCCAGCACATGAAGACAGGATGCTACACAGCTGACAGATGCAGATAGACGGACAGAAGGCTGGCTTGCAACTGTGATGAGGGTACTATGTGCTGGCAGCACAGATCTGCAGAGATATGACTATCACAGGAATGAAAAGGACTTGCCTCGGACAGGCCTAATAAAATGAAACCATGGACCTCTGCCTAGGATGCCATTGTATTAACCAGTGGGCTATACCTCTATGGCTTCTGTCTCAGCAATGGCTGCCTACAGAAAGACTGCAGGTCACCGCACAAACTGTCTGCTGTGTCCACCAGGATAGGTTAAACCCACCAGTACCCATGATGCAATACACATGCAGAACAGCAGGCTACATCTGATCACCAGATGGGGTATGCAGCTCTCCAGCACATCAGTGTGGTAGGAGGAACTGACCGTGTGTGATACTGGCACAGAGTAGCCACACACCATGCCATTGTGCCAGTTCTGTGTTCACCCTGAGGGTGAGGTGGGGTGGCCAGCACCAGGTCCGCATTACCCGGGTTACTTGAAATAGACTTTGCTGCAGGGTCCTGTCATTGTCAGTATGTGGCAAGTATTCCTTGCCACCATACTTAAGATAATCATGTCTCCATCTGTATTCCCAAGTCACATCTAGCTCTTGGGGACTAGGAGCTACCCAAGTTAAGCATATCCAGTATGGTTACTATGATCAATTGCTATAAGAGCAGGGGGTGTCCTGACCCACATGCGTATTATGTAACACCACCTACCAACCCGCCCTGCCTGGGTCAAGGTGGTGTACAGGATCTGCACACCCTCCACAGACCCACACTCTACATCTTTGCAATGGAGGCAGAAGAGAGGCATGATGAAGAGCTGTGGGACCATCAACTCCAGTCCTGCTGGCAAAAAAGCACCATCCAGGGCAGTTGATGCAGATCTGTACTTATCACACAGGCACTGGCAGAAGGCTTGGAAAAGCTCAGCTGCCCCCCACCACAATCTGACATTCACCAGCAGAGGGCACAGTCAGTCTGTACCTGCTACACCCTGCAAGACATTCCAGCCATACATATGCTGACTGCAGACAGTCTGCTAGCCAATCCATAGTGCATGCCCTCAAAGAAACTATGTGCACCTATAAATGGGACATAAGCACAGACACCAAGCACGTATCTCAGTGATTGGGCCTCAGAAAAAAAACCACACAGATATCACTTGGCAAAAATGCTGTTTATCACTCTGTGGGAACCTAGACATGCCATGGTCACTGCTCTGTCAGGGTGAGAATGACCTCGCAGCATGACATGCTGTGGCCACCCTGTCCATGCAGCTGGTGGTCGGGCTCTACAATGTCCCAGCCATTGCCCCACACCCTGTGCAGATGCATCCTGCCCAGTCCGCCCTGTCTGGACCATACCCACAATATCTTGCTCCTCATTATGCACATTGGCAGTCTAATGCTGGAAACAGTATAAGTATTGTGGGCCCAGGGAGGAGTAGGCAGCCACAAAACACTGGATAGACATACACACACTCCCACTCCTATTTCAGCATTGTGCAAAGATAGGGGTGGTTGGCAGCCCTGCCCACCACACTAGTCCTGAGCACAGTGCAGGCATTGCTAAGGTATGCAGGTGCTAGTAGTGGTGCTTTGGTGGTAAGTACTGCTCGGTGCCGGGCCCAACAGCCTGACTCTCCATGAGACTTTGGATAGTGGAGCCTGTGGGTATAGGTGCTTGTGCCCCTATTGGCCAATGTTCTAGGGCAGGGGCTGTCTGACCCTGTCCTGGAGGGCCACAATCCTGAAAGGTTTTTGGGACAGACCTAATGAATATGCATGATATATATATATATATATATATATACACATACACATTAGAGATATCCTGCCAACCTGACTGGTTTGTGACCCTCCGGGACTGGATTTGGAGCCCCCTACCTTACATCTCTGTCATTTAAGATTGTGAGCAGGCAAGGTGCAGATGTTCTAAACATCAAAAGGGTAGAAAGAATTTGTCACATTCCTCCTCGAGTCTCACCACCACCAAAAAGTTGAACATTTTGGTGGTGGTGAGAAGCGAGGAGGACTGTGATAAATTCTGTCTACCCTTTTTGATGTCTAGGACATCAGCACCTTGCTCATTCACAATCTTAAATGATAGAGATGTAAGTCAGGGGTCTCCAAATCTAGTCCTGGAGAGCCACAAACCAGTCAGGTTGGCAGGATATTTCTAATGCATATATATCTCATGCATATTCATTAGGGATATCCCAAAAACCTGCCAGGATTGTGGCCCTCCAGGAAAGAGTCGGACACCCCTGTTCTAAGGAGTGCACATGTTTATGTTGTATGTGCAAAGTGGGGTAAAACATAGGGACATGGTTTGCAGGAGCCACAGCTGGGACTTGAACCTGTGACCTTCTGCCCCAGGACACACTGGCTGTGTGTACTGCACTATACTGTTGCCACAGAAGCAAGTCAGTCCCTGGGGATACCATGACTGTTCATCAGACAGACCTTGTCTGTTGCATTGCATGCTACCCACCTGAACAGGGCTTGGCCTTGGTCTGCTGTGGGCAGATGCCATTGCCCTCTCCACCACCAGCACCCCTCCCCCACTATTCTGACATGACCATATGCTAGTGGTGCGCAATCCCAGGCCATCCAGTGTGCAGGTAGGCGGCTGCCTAGGGTGTGGGGTCTGGGGTAGGGGTGCCTACATAGACATTCAGGCTACCCCCCGGTAGTGCCTGCCAATGTTATGTGCCCTTTGGGGTACCTACTTGGTAATGTCCCCTGGATGGGACATGTGATAAGGAAGCTTATCATAGCTCAGGAAGGAGCTATAGAAAAGGTGAAGTGACTCTGAACAAGCAACCTGTCAGTTCTGGTAGAAATGAGAAAACAGAATATTTCCATAAAAGACTACCAGTCACAGAATGCACCAGGTTTCCAACAGCCATTAGAGGAGCTGAAGTGGGGAAATGTGTGTTCAATCAAGAGAGCTATGAGGTAATCCCCAAGCACTCATCTCAAAGGGCAGGGCCTGATTCAGCACAGCTGCGCTGTGCTAGGGTGGAGCACTCATCAAAGCAGAATAAAGGTAGAGTTTATTCTACAGAGTATTATCCTCATCCTCAGTTTCATCTGGGAGATCCTCATCCTCAGGATCAGCTTGGAGATCCTCATCTTGGACATCTTCATCATTGGGAGGATCATCAGAAGCAGAAACCAAACCGGACGGACAGAGAGGGCAAGAAACCCTTTGGAAGAAAGAAGAGAAAAGCCTTTGGGAGGTCTAAAGGAGTCCAGAGCAGTACGTATACTGGAAGGCATTCCAAGGGCCAGCATACACCATTGGACTGGGGAAAGCCAGAGGAATGGTGCTGCAGGGCTAGGAATCTCCAGACGGTACCTGTGAGGGAGACGGCTGCACGTGGAAGGGACCCTAAGATCCGTTCCAGAAGGTATGTGAAGAGAGATCCAGTGTCCAGGGATCTGGATTGGAAGGCTGGACATAAGAACTGGACTACATACTGGCCAGGCTATTTAGAGAGGAACTCTAACAGCAATGGAAGCCCAGGTATGAACACTGATCTATGCCCTAGCTATAACCTTGAAAGACAGCAGGGAAACAAGTATTCTCCTGAAAGTGCTCCATTGAGAAATTCCTCTGTGCTAATCCCTGATATTGAACACATGATTGTTGAAGAAGGGGAAGGAGCGGTCTTAGATACAGGCTGTGAATATATGGATTGCTCTCTGTCTAAACTCCTTTGGTAATTTTCTGTTACAAAGTACAGCAACCATCACAAAGAAATACAAACTTGTTCTTTAATCTACTCAGAAAAGCTCCTGAAGTAGGATTTGAGCCACGCAGTAGAAAGCAAGCCAGCTAAGGGGTTTCAGCTGGGTAACTGCTAGCAATTGAACCTTACCTAATTGCTTGTGAGCTCTGAGGGAATCACTTCTGAATCTATGTGTGAAGATATAAGAAGTTAACCTGAAAAGAACAGTTTTTCCCTTCTTTGTGGGTTTTGCTTGTTGTTTGAAACACTGCTAAGAAAATATTAGCTAAAGCCTACAGAAAAGACCAGTTTGTTACCAACCAGGTCTTTATTCTTTTGCTTTGATTGCCTGACAAGTTCAACTGTTGTTTTCCTGATTTTGTTTTTCTAAGTTTAACACTGAAAGCAAGTATCCTGTTTTATGTGCTACCAAGCATATCTGTGTTGGGAGAAATAACCCCATAAATAAATATCTTATTGGCTTTACACTCAAGCACAACTAATTATTGTGAGCAGCTGTGTCTGGTGTGAATGGACTGCATTTCCCACAATCCCTTGCAAATCAAATTGATATATGCACATGCCAAGACTGTGAACATTCTCACCCAGGCAGCCGTCTGACAAATGGCGTAGTTTTTCGGATTGCCTTTGCGCAAAGGGATTTACTTGCTAAGGATTACAACTCAAGTCTGAAGGAAAAGACAGTTCAAGCTTAAAAGCTGAAAGAAAAGATTTTCCCTCAACTGCACTTTGGAGGAGAGGTGGCTGTTCCAGGAAGAAAAGACCCTGTGCAGAGCTGGATTAATCACTGGCATAAGGTAACAAGTACCTGGGCATGTCTAGTGGTGGATGGGATAAGGCACAGGGGTAATTGAAAAAAAAAAAGAAGCAGAAAAAAATACCTGTTTGGAAGGTGGTGCACTGTGGGAACTATGTCCACCACTCAGTTACATCCTTTTAATAAATATTTTTTTAAAAAATGAAAAGAACTCCACTACTTAGCTGGATCAGAAGTGTCGAAACTCAAAATCTTTTAAGCACGACGTGCACGTTTCGGGTCTATAACCCTGTTTCAAGTGCTGCCTTCACCATATTCTTCAAATCAACCGCCATCAAACGCTGAAACCAGCTGTTTCTTCATAAGGGTCAAAAGCTTCCAAGAATGGCTAATTTTTTGCTTCGGCAAAAAATAGAAACAGCTCCGATGGTTGAACATTGCCTTTCCTTCGGTCACGTTTTCCAGGATTTTAGTTGGTCTGTGATTGATTATATACCTCCAGACCCCCGAGGTGGTGATCGTATCAATAGGTTGCAGAGTTGTGAGCAACGTTGGATTTTTCAACTACGGACTGTACATCCTGAGGGCCTCAACAAAGAAATTGATTGGTTTAGTATTTCCTGACATCATCCGGTGAACACAGGATTCCCCTGAGTTAGTGGGGTGTTCCTGCTGTTTTATTGGTGGTTTGGTGTGATTGACAGCAAAAAATTAGCCATTCTTGGAAGCTTTTGATCCTTATGAGGAAACAGCTGGTTTCAGCGTTTGATGGCGGTTGATTTGAAGAATATGGTGATGACAGCACTTGAAACAGGGTTATAGACCCGAAACATGCACGTTGTGCTTAAAAGATTTTGAGTTTCGACACTTCTGATCCAGCTAAGTAGTGGAGTTCTTTTGTTTTTAAAAAAATATTTATTAAAAGGATGTAACTGAGTGGTGGACATAGTTCTGATATATGTTCCTTTCCTGTAACACCCGACAAAAAAGTACTATAGTGTGTTCTCACAGGGGTGTTTTGGTGATGATACAAATGGGGCAAAGGGGGTGGCACGTGGGTCATGCAGTGGGGGTTGCTGGTGTGCAAGGCAGACCAGGCAGCTGCTCATGTTGCACATCTGTGATGTCTGCCATGCTGCCACAGTGACAGTGGCGGCACACAAACATGCTGCTACTGTGAAAAGATGATGAACAACATGGGGCAGTTCAAGAGTCCCTGGCACCCTAGGCAGAAACCCCTGCTGCCCTCCTGCTGCTATTGCCACCGGCTCCAGTGGAAGAGGCCAGTAGCGCCAGCAGCTGTAGATCTACAGGGGGCTGCAAAAATGCCTAGGGAAATACCACTGCTATGGCTGTCTACCTCCCCCCGAGATGTATCTGCAGCAGTCGGGGATGGGATTATGTGGTGGCAGTTGTTTGGGGGGCAGCATGGCCTCCCTTGTGTACCTATGCCCCCCCCCATAGAGAACTGGCACCCTAGGCACATGCCTAAGCTGCATTATGGACAAAACGGGACTACACCCAACCCCCACTGACAGCAGGTGTGAGGGTGTTTGTGGTGGGTACAGCAGCTGCCACCGGTAGCTTAGAGAGCCATGGCAACACACAGACCAGACAACATGTCCCCTTTTAACACTTGCCAAACACACCTTGTCAGACAGGTATGGCACAGGGCATGCAGGGATCACAGCAGACATTGAAAGACCCCTACTTATGCCTGCATTCACTGGGGTTCAGGCACCGGGGTTCAGGCACCTGTTCCTTACCTGCAACAAGGGTGATTGTGGGCCCTTTGGGGTATATAGTGTATACCTCTGTGACTTGTAGAGGCACTGCTACACAAACCTCATGCAAGTCTAGATAACAGGTGCCCATGTCAGCCAGACCCTAACACTGGGTATGTACTAATCTGGGTGGTGTCTGGTCCCAGAGGGCCACATGTGACTGCAAAATACAGATGGACACCAAATTACCTTCAGATGCACTGCAAGGAACACCTGTCACACACTGGTAGTGACGGGGATGTACAGCAGGACCTATCTCTAACACCACATGTACTGTGGACCTAGTGCTGGGCACCCATCCCTCAAGGTGAACCTGCACAATGGCATGGTCTGTAGCTACTCTGTGCCAGTATCATACACTGTCAGTTCGTCTTTCCAAACTGGGGTACTGGAAATGTGCAGACCCCATTTGGTGATCAGCTACAGACAGCTATTGAGCATGTGCATTGCATCATGGGTACTGGTGGGGTTACCCTATCCTGGCACTCAGAGCAGACAGTTTGTGCAGTGACCTGCAGTCCTTCTGTACCCAGCCATTGCTGTGAGATACACCATGGAGCCTACTGGTTAGTACAATGCCATTCATGGGTTCAATTCCTCATTGTTCCCTCCTTTCATGATTGTCCTACTCAAATAGTTTGCATGCAGACAGTCATATTTTTGCAGAGCTGTGCTGCCGGCACATAATACCCTCACCTCAGTGGCCAACATTCCTTCGGTCCATCTGTCTGCATCTGTCAGCTGTGTGGAGTCCTGTCTGCCTGTGCAGGCTGCCACCCCATGTCTTGCACTGCTACCCTTTCCTGCATTACTCCTCTTCATGCTTGCCTTGCCTGTGCCTGATCTGCATGGCACCACCACTCCTCTGTCCACCCATCATTGTAACTATCCTGCCACCTCTGCCTCCACTGGGGGACACGTATTCCCCTTCGTCTGCCACCCACTGTCTTTCCAGTACTTTACATTTCCAACACCCTGTGCTGTGGTACAGTTGCCCCCACCATGTTTGTCAACAGTACTGGCAGCCACATGGGATGCCTACAGATATGGCAGGTCCAGCAGCTCCCAGCTCTCCCTCCTTCACTCACCTGTTCATTGCCTTTCCTCGGTGCTCTATCTAGTGTTAGGGATGCATCTGTCTCTATGCCTCACAGGTCATGCATGTCATCCTGAAGCACCTTGCAGCCCTTAGGGCACACTAAACTATGGCACCGTAATCTTGTTAGGCCACCTTGACCTATGGTTCCATAATCCAGGGTGCCTTCTAAAGTTCCTTGTCCAGGGGTGCCTAATATGGCGCTTAGCCTAAGGAGCCCTAACAAGGCACCTAACAAGGCACCTTACTTATAAGGAACCTTACAAGGTGCCTTGTAATGTGCCTTATAAGTAAGGTGCCTTATAGGGCGCCTTGTAACACACGTTAGTCTAAGGCGCCTTGTAACGCGCGTTAGCTGATATGGCTTGTCGTAATGATGCAACGCCCACGCCTTTATATGGGCATCTGTACCATTACCGCAGAACCTAACACGGGTAACATTACCGCGGTTTAGTAAACATACCCCTAAGTGCCTTGTAAAATCATTCTTTCTCCACTCTGCAAGATGCACGTGTTCACTGCATAATAGCAAAAATGAGAATGCACCGAGTTATAGGATAGCCACATGCAGGAAGTCTCCACAATTTAGACACTTGAACATGATGTATATGCTCATCCATGGAATAAAGGACATAGGTGTCTACACTGCCCTATTCCAGAACTGTGGAATTATCTGGGGATGTCATTGTGATTTTCACATCTGAATGTCCATTTTCAGATGTCCAAATCATGAATAGAGTGTCTAAAATGACCTGCATAGTTTATATGAGTATGGTGGACCTGAAATAACTGGTTTTCACCAAATTTAATAATATGCATATATTTGCTGTTTCTTTTTATCATCTTATAATTCTAATAAATTCCTAGTACCAGAAAAGAATCTGTGTGGAATTTTTACATATGTTTTGTGAAAAGGCCTATGTATCTGCTGAATGTTGATTTGAAGGTGATGGCTAAGATCTTGGCCAATAGGTTGGTTTGTTGTCTTTTGTCTTTGGTGGCAGAGGAACAGGTAGGTTTTGTCAAGGTGTGCCAGGCCTTTATAAATGTTCTGTGATTGCTTGCAGTAATAGTGAGTGCTGAAATGACCTACATTCCCCTCTCCTTGATAGTTTTGATGCCAAGAAGGCATTTGACAGGATGGAGTGGGAGTTTTTGTTAATCATTTTGCAACATTTTGGGTTAGAGTTTTTTTTTTTTTAATGCAATGCAGGCATTATATAGTAGGCCATCTTCTACTGTCTTGGCCAGGGGAACCTGACAGGGTTGCCTTCTTATCCCCTTTCTATTCTTGTTATTTTTAGAGCCCTTGCTTAGTACCTTAAAAATCTCAAAAGAAAGTTAGGGGAGTGGATTTTGACACTCGGAAGTTAAATGTTTGGCCTTTGCTGGTGACATCCTGTCCCTGTGCTCATGCTGTATTTCCTGATAGAACACTACACAGGCAGTTAACCCAATTCACATCCAAGAAAAGAGCCAGTCTCTTATAATCCAACTGTTTATTGTAATGCATTAATTGTATAACTTACTGTGGAAGCTGAATCAAGTGGTTCTACACTCCTTGTTGATATGTAGCATGCTGGATCTCTCAAATTTAAGGCTGAAGAAAGATTATGGAGATGTCTGAATGAATACAAACTAGAAGAGGTTGAAATGTTGTAAAAATGGTGAAATGGAATATATAAAATATACAATTGTGGTCAACATTATTGGCACCCTTGATTTTAGGTATGTTTGTGTACAATATTCTGAGAAATAATTAGGAATATTCCAACTGTATGTCATCATATTATCTTAATAGTATATTCAAAGGTATACTACCAAAAAAAAGATGTCTGTGCAACTTAGACATAGTAATTTCTGAGAAAAAAGATAAAATATGATATGAACAGGATTAATGATGCTCTTCACTAATATTTCATTGCACAACCATTGGCAATGATGACAGCCTCAAAACACTTCTTATAGTCTTCTATAAGTTCCATACATCTGTCTGCTGGTAGTATTACTCGTATCCACCTACAGTTGTGGTCAACATTATAGTCACCTTTACAATTCAACCCCTTAATGTCGAATATTTCCTAAAGAAAAGTTGTCAGTGAAATAGCTTTGGTCTATATATGCACACATATTTGACAAATAAAAGAATCAAATAAAACAAGACCAATTAAAAAAGGAAATAGTAGGAAATAGTATAAATACTGGGACATTGACAGGATATGATAATTCCCTAAACAATCACTTAACAAAGAAGCACTAAACACCCACAGCTACAATAGCAAAACATAAAACAGTGAAGAAACTTTCAGATTAACGCCAAGGGACTTATATAGAGGAAAAACTTCTATTAGCAGGTCCCAGCTTTATTATTCATAGGTTTCATCCACTGAGAGCATCAACCATGTTATAAATGCTTAATAAGGCAATGTAACTAAATGTGTAACAACATATATCAGTATAACATGATACAAAGACACAAACAGTACTTAGCTGGAGTAAAAAATAACCAGACAAACCTGATGTGACATCATCGTTCAAGCTTAACCAAGTCTTGCTTGAGGGGAACCTTTCTAAACTAACAGACACCAACTAGTACTCTATTCAAATAAACAGCAGTTGTAAAAAGCTGGAAGACATATCAGAATAAAAAAAGACAACCAATTCAAACAACACCATCAACTCGATGAGATCCACAAATTTCATTTTTAAGTCCTATAGGTTCTAAAGACGCTAAACAAAAAATCTGTTGCTGCTCAATATATTTCAATCTACACAATGAATCACCTCCTTGCCGATCAACCTTAATCTGATCAATAACTCTCCAAGAGAACTGATTAGCAGCATGTTTTTGCTCAATGAAATAAGATACCAAAGGAGCCGAAATACTGCCAGAGGTAATTCTGTTGTTGTGTTCATTAAGAAGTCAATTCTGTAAGAGACATGTTTGGGCCGTCCGGACGGCCAAAAGAATGGGGCTAATTTGTATCCAATTCTGCAACCGCGGGAGCTATATGTTCCTGCAGTTGCTGAATAAGGGCACTTGGATGGCCCAGTGTGCCCCTGATTCTGGTAACATGGATGCTCACAGCCCTGCCTGTTCAGCCCTCCCAATCCTCTTGCTGGTTTGCTGGTGCAGCGGCGCCCTTGCGCCATAGCACTGGTACATCCAGTAGGAGCACCCAAATGTGCGATCCCACAAAATACATTTACCCAACTCTAGATTGTGCAGCGGGACACCTACTGGCAGTAGCACAGTGTCATCTGGGGTGCTGCAGGCTCCGATCACCCCTATGCCCAGCACTTATTCCACCTTTGAGGTGGAATAAGTTGTGTGTCTAAGCTGGGGCCACCGGATTTACAGAGGTCTGGCCTGAATGGCCTCTGTATGTCCAGGTGCTTCGGCCCGGCCCCACTCTGCCTCCTTGTCACCCACTCCTTCCCCCATCTAGCTCTCCCAGCATTGTATGTGCGGGGAGAGCACAGGACGGAATCGGGAGCAGCAGCTGAGCATGGGATGTATGTCCAACCCAGACATACATCCCCTTTATTCGGGGCTCTGAATCTACCCCTAAGTTTCTTACCTATGGGGAGAATAGTATGCCCTACATAAAATTTTGGACAGGGACATATAATTAAATATACAATAATTTGAGAAACACTTGATGTAGAATAGCGAGCCCTATAGGTTTTATGTGTGAGCGGATGAGACCAGTGTGACCCTTTTAACATTCTCACACCACTGGCAGCCTCCACAGGCAGAATGGTTCCTCTCTATATAAGTCCCTTGGTGATAACCTGACGATTTGTCTACTGTTTTTAATTTTGCTATTTTAGCTGTGGGTTTTTTAGTGCTTCTTTGTTAAGTGATTGTTTAAGGACCATGTTTGATGTTGCAGGATTATGTTGGTATTAATCTTTGTAGATTGGTTGGATCCGTATTATGGTATCAGAATTGGATAAAGATTAAAAAAAAAAAGATTCTTGGAAAATTTTTGGATATATGGAGGAACAAATGTCTTCTATTTTATAAAAAGTTTCCTTATTAGATGAGGATGGGTCCGCGAAAGGTGACAAGGGCTGGATGGGCTTGGTTGAGTCACATAAAAAGCTTATTAGGATGGAATTACATGCAATGCAAATTGATTCCTAGAGAGCTTAATATATCTAAATGTCCTTGTCTATTTGTAAATGATGTGTTATTTTTGGAAAAATGGAATTTCATTCTATATAAATGTGTACTTGATTTAATGTTGTTAATTACTGAAGCTACTATAGAGCAAGAAAAAGAATTACATCAGCAGCTCTCTGTAATGACTGAATCATTAACTTCCTCTATGAAAGCAGAGGACATTTCAACAAAAGTGTCTGAAATTAATAAAGTAACGAGTGTGTTCCTGGAAATGGTGAGAAAAAACAACATGCAGAAACTCAAACGGGACAGGACTGATTATGAACAGGAGAAAGTTTATCCATGGATGTGACCTGGGTTTTTTTGAGCATAAAAAGAGAGTTATCTTTGAACTATAATCTGATGACTCAGATATGAGTTCAGATTGAGCCCTCACTTCTCAATATGGCTGAGGGATATTTTAGAATATCGACGATCCTGCAGAGGTCGAGGCAGAGGCAAAACATGTTGGTCTGCCAGTGAGGATGGATGGAATATACTGTAGAGACATGCTTTCAAACTCAGCAGAATCAGGAATTATACATATTTCTGGATTATTGTCTCAGGCACAGAATTTAGTCCTTAATAAGGGGCTGAATTCTGTGCCTGCTCTTAAGAACAGAATAGAGGAGCAGCCTAATGGTTAGAGTACTGGCTTGGGAACTAAGAGGTCATGGTCCAGTTCCTACTAGCACTCCTTGTTGCCTTGGGTAAGTCCCTTAACCCTCCATTGCCTTAAAAAAAATCCAAGTTATCAATATCCCTGTTTAATATACATTACCAAGTTTAAGTTACAATGTAAGCTGTTTGGACTGAATGCTAAAGCAATATAAAAAAACTGTTAAATAAATAAACTATGATCATTTTGCTACTTGTGTAGCTATTCATGCCTTTATACGTAAGCTTCAATTGTGTGTATTTTTTCAAGATTGTGACATTTCTTCTAATGACTTGGTTCAGGTTAAATCTATCTGGATACCTCTGGGCCCATTATATCCTGCTGTTGCTACCTTTTGGGATCTCATACTTAACAATTTTGGAAATTTCAAGATTTCCACTCATTGTCAAACTAGATTAAGTTTGTCTATAGATGGATGGAGTGCTTTGAGATCTTTATGCCATGATTCTATTTTCGTAATATGGAGAGCTGACAAGGGGGGCAGTATAGTTGTCCAATTGGTCTAGCAATATAATTTAGAAGTTAGAGGGCAATTGGCTAATACTCAATTTTACCTGGAATGGAGGAATCAATGTTGAGAATACTGGCTTTGTAAACAAGAGACCAGAGTTTGATTCCCACTAGCAAGCCTTGTGCCCTTGGGTAAGACACTTCACCCTCTATTGACTTAGAAGAACGTCCTGGCAATCTACTTCCTGTCACACTGCCAAGAAAACCCAGGAGCTGCTGGGTCACCAGGAGTCAACACTGACTTGAAGACATACATTGCATTGCAATTCACCATGTTTTACCAGGTGATCCGATGATGGAAATAAAAGCGTTGGTGGATGAAGGTATGCTCCTCCCTCCTCCCCACAGCATGGCCAATCAGGCCGATGAAACACCGGGAAGCACTTTTAAAAGTAAGCACTCCTAGTTGCAGGACAGTAAGCCAACGGCCCGATCGGTGACGGGGAAGGGAGCAGGCAGGTATGGTCCTCCCTGCTCCCCACCGCATGGCCAATCAGGCCAAAGAAACACCGGGCAGCACTTTTAAAAGTAAGCGCTCCTAGGCGCACCTGCGCCTTGGCATGGCCCTTAGGTGGGGCACTGTGGTTTAGCCACATCCTCCTCCCCTCCCCACTCCAGAAGCTCCACCGATGACCTGTCCAGATGCAACAGAACTATGAGAATCTTCACCATGTAAGCATCCTTTAAATGTATCCCATGATGTAATGTAATGTTACCCATGTTGCCCGATGTAATGCAATGTAATGTAGTGTAATGTAATGTAATGTAGTGTACTGTAATGTAACGCAATGTGTGTTTCTCGTCTTGATTAGATTGTAAGCTCCGATGAGCAGGGATCATCACTCTTATATGTTTGTACAGCGCTGTGTACGACTGGTAGCGCTTTATAAATGTTAATTATTATTATTATTATTATGAATGTGCTCAGGTAGCATGTACATTACTTCAGTTGCGAGGGAATTTCTTATGTTCTTATCTTAGTATGCAGCAGTTGTACATCAAATGTAATTAACAACACTCCACTAGATGGTAAGATCAGCTTCGATAGCAGTCTAAAAAATGTGAGCTGTCTTCTATAAAAGAAGAGACCTGCATACAATGTTCCTGCTAACCTGCGCTGGGTCCGCTGCCAACATTCCTACCGGTGGGGGGAGGTGCAGAGCAATCGATTGTTCTGCGCCGGGTCCTCCGCCGACATTCTTGCCGGTGGGGGGAGGGGCAGAGCGATCGATCCCTGGTGGATTATTTAGATCCTTATGGATTTTGGGCAGCATATATATATAATGGGTACCAGGATTTTTTTTACAATGAGGAAGGAAGCTTCATTTGAAGTAATGCACATGCTACCTGAACACATTCATCCACCAACGCTTTTATTGCCATCATCGGATCACCTTGTAAAACATGGTGAATTGCAATGCAATGTGTGCCTTTGAGTCAGTGTTGACTCCTGGTGACCCAGCAGCTCCTGGGTTTTCTTGGTAGTGTGACAGGAAGTAGATTGCCAGGACATTCTTCTAAGACAGGGTATAACACACGCCGCAGCACCCTCGCAATGTTCTCTTTAATCTGTGCCGGGTCCTCCGCCGACATTCCTGCCAGTAGGGGGAGGGGCAGAGCAATCGATCTCTCTGCACCTACCCCCACCGGCAGGAATGTTGGTGGCGCACCCAGCGCAGGTTAGGGGGAACATTGCATGCAGGTCTCTTCTTTTATACTAAGATAAGAACATAAGAAATTCCATATTGGGTCAGTCCAAGATCCATCAAGCCCAGTATTCTGTTTCCAATAGTGGCCAGAGGTTTCCCAAAAAGACGTTTCCATCATGCTTGTATTGAGGCAAGCAGTGAATTACCTGGGTCATCTTAAATAATGATTTATGGACCTTTCTTTCTGGAACTTGTCCAAACCTTTTTTAAACCCAGCTACACTAACAGCTTTTACTACATCCTCTGGTAACAAATTCCAGATGATATTCTAAATATTTTCTCTTATTAGTCTTAAATGGGTTACACTGTAGCTTCATTGCATGTCCCCTAGTCTTTCTACTTTTTGATGCTGTAAGGAATCAATCTAGGTTTACCCGTTCCACTCCATTCATTAATTGATCGACCTCTATCATATCTCCCCTCAGCTGTCTCTTTTCCAGGTTGAAAAGCCCTAACCTTTTAAACCTCTCCTCATAGGGGTATCTTTCCATCCTCTTTAGCATTTTGTGGCTCTTCTCTGTACCTTTTCTAGTAATGCTATATCCTTTTTAAGATATGGCAACCAGAACTGCATACAACTTTCAAGGTGCAGTCACACCATGGAATGATACAGAAGCATTATAACATCCATTCCTTTCCTTATGATTCTTAGCATTTTATTTGCCTTCTTGGCTACCGCTGCACACTGGGTGGAGGGTTTCAACATATTATCCATGATGATGCCTAGATCTTTTTCCTGGGTGGTGGTTCCTAGTGTGGGACCGTACATTGTGTAACCATAGTTTGGGTTGTTCTTTCCTAGGTGCATAACTTTGTACTTGTCCACATTAAATTTCATCTGCCATTTGTATGTCCAGTCTTCCAATTTATCAAGGTTCTCTTGCAATTTTTCAAAATCCTCATGGGTTTTAACAACTTTGAATAATTTTGTGTCATCTGCAAATTTGATTACCTCATTCATTTTTCACATTTCCATGTCATTTGCCTGGAAATGTTAAAAAGCAGCGGACCCAGCACAGATCCTTGGGGTACTCCACTATTCACTTTTCTCCAATGGAAAAATTGACCATTCAGCCCTACCCTCTGTGTTCTATCTTTTAACCAGTCCCTGATCCACAATAGTACACTGCCTCCTATCCGATGAATTTTTAACTTCGCAAAGAGTGAGGTCAAAGGCTTTCTGAAAATCCAGATATACTACATCGACTGGCTCACCTTTGTCTACCTGTTTATTCACACCTTCAAAAAAATATAACAGATTAGTAAGACAAGACCTTCCTTGTTTAAAGCCATGTTGGCTTTTTCCCATTAAACCATGACTATCTACATGTTCAATAATTTGATTTTTATTATTGTTTCTACCATTTTGCTCAGTACTGATGTCAGGCTTACCAGCCTGTAGTTTCCCAGATCACCCCTGGAACCCTTTTTAAAAATTAAAGTTACATTGGCCATTCACCAATCTTCAGATACTACAGATGATTTTAAAGATAGTTCACTGATTAATAATAGTAGGTCTGCAATCTAATAGTTCAGTTCTTTCAACATCCTTGGGTGTATACCATCTGGTCCAGGTGATTTGCTACTTTTTAGTTTATCAAATAGTTGTAATACATATTCCCGGTTTATCGTTATTTCTTTCAATTCTTCCAATACATTACCTTTAAATACCATTTCAGTCATGGGCAACTTCCCTATATCTTCTTCAGTAAAGATCAAAGCAAAAAATTCATTCAGTCTCTCCACTATGGCCTTGTCCCCCTTAGTGCCCCTTTTACCCCTCTATCATCTAATGATCCAATTGACTCTCTCACAGGTTTTTTTTGCTATGAATGTACTTGAAAAAGTCTTTATTATGCATTTTTGCTTCCACAGCAAGTTTCTTACCAAATTCTCTCTTTGCTTTCCTTATCAATGCCTTGCATCTAACTTCCCAGTGCTTATGTTGTTTCTAGTTTTCATCATTTGTCTCCTTTTTCCATTTCCTGAAAGATGCTTTTTCGGCCTCAACAGCCTTTCTGACCTCACCTTTAATACTGCTGGCAGTTTTTTGGACTTTCTTCCAGTTTTCTTAAAGCGTGGAATACAGCTAGTCTGGGCTTCCAAGATAGTATTTTTAAATAACGCCCATGCTTGATGTAAATCTTTAACCTTTGCAATTGTTCCTTTTAGGGTTTTTTTAAACTATTTTCCTCATTTTATCATAGTTTCCCTTTTTAAAGTTAAAAGGCAGTACTGTGAATTTCCTTTCCATCTTTCCTCCATTTATGAAAACAAATGTGATCATGCTTTGATCACTATTGCCAAGTGGCCCCAACACCCTTAAATCTTGCACCAGATCTTGTGTACCACTAAAGACTAGGTCCAAAATGGCTTCCCCTCTGGTTGGTCCATGAACCAGCTGCCCCAAGAGGCAGTCATTTATTTCATCTAGAAGCTTCATCTTCCTAGCATGTCCTGCCATGACACTGACCCATTTGATACTGGAGTAATTTAAATCTTCCATTATTATTACTGTATTGTAACGTTTGTTAACTTCCCTGATTTCTTTGAGCATTTCATTATCCTTTTGTTAATTTTGGCTCACTGCCATCGCCTTCCCCTTTTTACATGGAATTTCAATCCATAGAGATTCTACCATGTATTTTGTTTCCTGTAACACTTTAATCCTGTTACTCAATGCCCTCTCTAATGTAGAGCGCAAACCCTCCACCAATTTGATCTACTCTATCATTGCAATATAATTTGCACCCACTGGTTGTCCTCCTTCCACTACGTCTCTGAGATACCAATCATATCTAACTTCTTATTTAGTGCTATATATTCTAACTCTCCCATCTTATTTTTTAGACTTCTAGCATTTGCATACAAACATTTTAGAGGTTGTATTTTATTTATATTAATCTGGCTATCGGTATGCAGGAGTAATTTGGAATCTTTAAGCTCTGTCTGCTCTGTACTTAAAGGCATTTGGGTTACATTTGTCTTTAGTGGAACCTCCCTGTCAATATTTATTTATTTATTTATTTATTTATTTTTATTATTTATTAACATTTTTTATATACCGCACTATTCGTTATCAGCGCGGTTTACATGGAACAAGAAACCTCAGACAAGTTACATTTATCTGGTCATTACAGTTAACAGGTATATGCTCTAACTCTAACTAATATGCTCTAACTTCAGTCTTTTGGCAGTATCCTTCAAGGATACATTGTTCTGAACCATGCGCGCTTGAGCATCTGTTGGCTTTCCCCTATTATCTCATTTTTAAACGTTAATGCCTGCAGCCTGGTTCAGTCCTGGATAAGATGGAGCCCATCCCTTTGGAAAAGCCCCTCCTTTCCCCAGAATGTTGCCCAGTTCCTAACAAATCTAAAACCTTCTTTGCACCATCGTCTCATCCATGCATTGAGACTCTAGAGCTCTGCCTCCATGTGGAACAGGAATCATTTCGGAGAACGCTACCCTGGAAGTTCTGTATTTCAACTTCCTACATAAAAGCCCAAATTTGGCCTCCAGAACCTCCCTACCACACTTTCCTATGTCATTGGTACCATCCTGTACTAAGACAACAGATTCCTCCCCAGCGCTATCTAACACCTTATCTAGGTGGTGTGTGAGATTTGCTACCTTCACACCAGGCAGGCATGTTACCAGGCAATCCTCATGTCTACCAGCCACCCAGCTATCTACATACCTAATGATCAAATCACCAACTATAACGGGCATCCTAACTCTTCCCTCATGGGCATATGGCCCTGGAGAAACTTCCTTGGTGCAAGAGGGTTTTACATCACCTGGAGGACAGGTTCTAGCTACAGGATCACCTCCTGTCACACCAGGGTGATGCTCTGTTGTCACATTACCTCTCTCCTCCATGGCAACAGACCTTGTAGATCTCATCTATATACTTCTCTGTTTTTTCTGTTTTACTTATGTCCTCCAAGTCTGTTATTCTAGCCTCCAGAGATCAGACTTATTCCCTGAGAGCAAAGAGCTCCTTGCACCTAGTGTACATGTAGAACCCTTCACCAACTGGGAGAAAATCATACGTGTGACACTGAATGCAAAAGACTGGAAAATGCCTATTTCACTGCTGGGCTGTTGTCTGCATCTTCGTTTTAAGGTTTTGTTCAGATATTAAAGTTGTTTACTTACTTACTTAGGTTTGCAGGGGATACTTATACTAATACAACTATACCTTATATGTTAATTAAACTTTGTGCACCTCAAGAATAATTAATTTCAGGTCCTTAATAAATGTCTTTCTGATGAGGATAGCCAGCCATACTAGAAGTGATAATGGGCACCCCCCCCCCTTTAAGATGTTTAATAGCCTATAAAGCTATGATTACCCTAGGGGTGGGTGGGAGTTGGGGTGAGAGGGAGGGAAAGAAGACTTACAAGCTGGCTACATGACACCCTGATCTGTACTTCTAAGGTAAAGTCTTACCAATTTCCTGGGTGATTCACACAGTCCTTACTTTGATAGAGGAAGCCTTTCAAATTTCTCCTTTGATTTGTCACTTGCCTTTAACACCTATTTAAGACAACTTGCCTCCTAACTGTAAAGGTCACTAGAAACAAGTTTAGTTCTTTGAACTCAGAGACTATTTATTTCAATTGTATGCTAAGCTCTACTCAGATTTGATATAAATAAAAAAGATCTCTATAAAAAAAGTTATTTCAGTAACAATTTACTTTATTTTTATTTCTATGCTAAGCTATATTCTGAATTTGATTTAAATGAAAAGCTCTATGGTGGTAATAAGATCTGATTGACTCAGCAAACACACTGAATTCTAAAATGCACAGATTTATTTGCTTTAATACAAAGATTATCCTTTTCCCCCAAGATTTAGAATATATTCCAGAAGATAAATATTTACAAATGCAGATCTATTTCCAGTTTTAGTAGTCCCTTTGGGTAGTCCTTCAAAATTGAGATTCACAGAGCTCTGGCTGACCTATTTATACTTGTGCTTTTACGGTAAAGTCTTACCAATTTCCTGGATGATTCTCACAGTCCTTGGTTTAATAGAGGGGGCCTTTCAAATTGCCCCTTTGATCTGACACTTACCTTTAACACCTATTTAAGAGAACTTCACAGATCTTTTGCTTCCTAAATGGAAGGCCTCTTTGAAGGTCATTAGAAACAAGTTAATTTTTTTATTCTCGGAGACTATTTATTCTATTCGTATGCTAAGCTATACTCAGATTTGTTTTAAATAAAAAAAATCTCTATAGAAACAAATTTATTTCAGTAACTATTTACTCTGATTCCTCAAGATCAGATGTTAGAGATAGCTAGAGTTAAACTTATGATTTCTCAATGGTCTCATCGTGGAGCTGCTAGTTTTTGGATTAAATTACTGGAATTGGTATTGACCTGCGATTATTCTTGCTATGTAGGATCCTATTATCTCCAACATCATAGTATAGTGATGGTTGCTTCTGTTACCCTCGTTGCTGGCCACATTATTTATGGCTCATTTTGAAGAATTCACAAAATATACATCTGAGTGTTTTTCTAAAATTCTCTTATGGAAGAGATTCTTAGCTGATATATTCATCATTTGGAATGACTCTGTGCTTGAAGTGGAGGAATTCTTTCAATGGCTTAATGTGCTAAATGAATTTCTTAAGTTTACTATGAAATGTTCTACAAATCAGATTGAATTTCGTGATGTGCTGGTATCCTTGACTTCTGAAGGGATCAAAATGAAATTAGTTCTTACCTGCTAATTATCTTTCCTTGAGCATTCTCCGGGCCAGTCCAGGGAAGGTTAGGTTGTCAATCCCCCTCAGCAGCTGAGGACATAAAGACATCAAGTTTTCTTGCTCGATGAAGCCACTCCCCCTGAAGCCAACTGCCAGTCTTCTTTTGACAAAGCAACTAACTATTATAGAATTTAAAACAAAAAGCTTACTCATAATAAAACTGATTATATTTTATAGTCCTTCAGGAAAACATAAGCAAATAATTTGTGCTTATTAAAATTTTTTTTTTTTCCAAACTAAATAAATTCCAACTTAATTTGAGAAAGAAACATTAGCCCCAATAACTAAAGGGTGGGACCCTGGACTGGCCCGGAGAATGCTCAAGGAAAGATAATTAGCAGGTAAGAACTAATTTCATTTTCCTTTTCGCCTCTCCGGGCCAGTCCAGGGAAGGTTAGGGCAATACCAGAGCAGTACCTAAACTCGGGAGGGACCCGCCAGTCCAGCAATGAGAGCCGACGTTCCCACTTTTGCATCTTCCCTGGCCTGAACATCTAGACGATAATGCTTTGTAAAGGTATGCAACGAAGACCATGTAGCCGCCCTACAGATATCTACTGGAGGAACAAAAGCAAATTCTGCCCAGGATGCCGCTTGTGCTCTAGTAGAATGCGCCCTCAGACCATTAGGAGGAGAGCGTCCTCTGGTCTGATAAGCTGCCACAATAGCAGATCGTACCCATCGAGCAATTGTGGACTTCAAAGCCGGCTTCCCTTTATTAGGTCCAGCATACTGCACAAACAATCTGTTTTACGAAATGGTTCTGAAATTTTAAGGTATGTCTTTAAGACACGACCAAGACCCAATTTTCAAAGAGCTCTATCAATAGGAGAATTTGATAAATCCAAAAAAGTTGGCAAAAGTATTGACTAATTAATATGAAAAGCAGATAGCACTTTTGGTAAAAATGAAGGAACTGTACGTAATAAAACTCGTTCAGGGAGAAATTGCAAATAAGGCTCACGGCAAGACAAAGCCTGTAAATCCGAAATTCTTCGCGCTGAACACAAAGCTACCAGAAAAGCTGTCTTCCATGAACACTCCTTAGGAGATCGGGAGGAAATTGATGTTAATGACGAACTCGACAACGCCTCCAAAACAATATTCTTCATGAACACTCCTTTGGAGATCGGGAGGAAATTGACGCTAATGACGAACTCGACAACGCCTCCAAAACAATATTCAAATCCCACGGAGGCACAATGTGCCGCAGCGGAGGACGAATAATCTTAGCCGCTCTGAAAAATCTTTGCACATCCGGATGCAAGGATAGCTTGCAATTTTGGACTAATTCCCTAAAACATGCAAGTGTGGCTACCTGAACCTTAAGGGTATTAATTGCCAACCCTTTATCCAAACCTTCCTGGAGAAATAAAAGCAACTGAGGCAAGGAAGCCGAACGAGGAAGAATATCATGCCATTCACACCAAGACTCGAAAATCTGCCATATCCGGACATACGCAAGCGATGTCCCAGGTCTTCTAGATTTAAGTAAGGTAGCCACTACAGAATTCGCATAACCTTTGCGAGTCAAGCGAGACCTCTCAAGAGCCAAGCCATAAGCAAGAAGCGATCCACGTGTGGCATGAGCACGGGTCCCTGATTTAACAGATTGACCCGGACTAGAAGACGCCAAGGTGGAGCTATTAGAAGCCGAACTAGATCGGCATACCAAGGACTAGATCGGCATACCAAGGACGCCGAGGCCAATCCGGCGCAATCAGAATCACTGAACCGCAGCGCTTCGTTATGCGTTGAACAACTCGGCTCACCATTGGCCAAGGTGGGAAAACATACAATAGAATGTTCTCCGGCCAAGGCTGAGCTAGAGCATCGAGCCCTTCTGACATGCATTCCCTGTGTCTACTGAAAAAACGGTTCGACTTTGCATTGTTGAACGTCGCCATTAAATCCATAACCGGTTGTCCTCACTTTAAGGTTATTTCGTGAAAAACTGCTACGTTCAACTCCCATTCTCCTGGATCGAGGAGAGACCGACTGGGATAATCGGCCTGAACATTCTCTTTGCCCGCATTGTCGGAGAACAAACGAACTGCCTTCTTTATGAGAAGGTGCTCGAAGTGCTGAAGAGCAAGCCGGGCAGCGCGTAGCTCTAGCATGTTGATCGACCACAATGTTTCCTCTTTTGACCAAAACCCTTGAGTTATTTGCGACTGACAATGCGCTCCCCAGCCTATCAGACTGGCATCTGTGGTGAAAAACACCCACGCGGGCTCCTGCAAAGGAATACCCGCCTTGAGATGTACCGGGTCCAACCACCATTCTAGACTTTCCCTTACCGTTTCCGGACAAAACAGGCACTGCGATAGAGGATGCAGCTGCGGTGACCATCGAAAAGTAAGGCCTGTTGTAAGGGCCGCATGTGAGTCCTGGCCCACAGAACCAGATCCAAGGCAGCCGCCATGGAACCCAAAAACTGTAAGTACTTCCAAGCCGATGGAGCTTGAACTCTTAAAAAAGCTTGCACTTGTTGCAAAATCTTGACTATTTTTTTTTTTCCGGCAAGAAAAACTGCTTCTCGAGCCGTATCGAAGTAGGCCCCTAGATAAGTCAGTTGTTGAACTGGCTGCAAGTGACTCTTTGCTTGATTTATCACCCAGCCTAGCTGTTCCAAAAGTTGAACAACTCGAGACGTCGCCACTAGGGAGGCCAGATGAGAATTGGCTCTAATTAGCCAATCGTCGAGGTATGGATGAACACGGATCCCTTCTTTTCGCAGCACAGCTGCTACCACTACCATGAGCTTTGTGAAGGTTCTTGGAGCCGTGGCCAGACCGAAGGGCCGAAACTGGAAGTGACCCATTGGAAGGGCAAAACGCAAAAATTGCTGATGAGATGGCCTGATGGGAATGTGAAGAGGAATTCCCCCAGCCGTATTGCCCGAATCATTGTACGCAGCGTTTCCATGCGAAAATGAGGTACCCGCAAAGCACGGTTGACCCCTCTGAGATCGAGAATTGGTCGAAAAGAATCCTCCTTTTTGGGAACCATGAAATAAATCGAGTATCGACCGCGACCGTATTGGTCTCGGGGTACAGGGACTATTGCTCAAAGGTGTAATAGACGCAAAACCGTGTCTAACACGGCTTTCTCTTTTAGCCCCTTCACACAGGGAGAGCGAACGAAGGCGGGTAGCAGATTGTAAGCGAAATCCAGTGCATACCCTTTTTGAATTATTTCCAACACCCACTTGTCTGCAGTAATCTCGGTCCAGGCTGAGAGAAAATCCTGCAGGCGTCCCCCTAGAGGTACTAACGCCTGAACCAAGAGACCTTCATTGTGGTTTCTTAGCTGCGGATTGAGAAGCCGCGAAGTAAGATCTATTGAAACCTCTTTTGAGAGATTGCAAATAGATCATGTGTGCCCTCTTCCATTAACAGCTAGGGAAAATAGATTTTTACTCACTGTTGTTGATTCCTTTTCTCATTGGGTAGAAGCTTTCCATGTCACAGATCCTAGCAGTATTGGAAACACATCACCCAGTTGAAACCATATGGGTAATACATGTTGTATGAGTCTTTGTTTTCAGATACCATCTGAAGACAGCACGGACAGCTGCTTTCTGAAGACAGCACGGATAGCTGCTTTCTGAACAAAAGTTGTTTAAGGATGGGAACTATTTACTTCTGCTGTATAGTTGACGTGTCCTAGATACTGGACATGTATCTAATAGTTATGTAAATAAGTAGTAAAAATTATTTTTGTTGTTGCATAGTATAAGTGAGGAGCACTAGTTTACTCCGTAGTAGAGTAAAACAAGTTAGCTTTTATTATGTCTCGGTTTCCTGTTGTTCTTGTATCTGCTCTCCTCTACCCAAGTCTCATTACAGGAACTATCATCCGAATATGCACGATTGGCTAAATCCACAGATGGGGTATATCGCTATCAAGAAATACCCCCACCTTTCCCCGAAGGAAAGTATCTGGTCATCCTGAGTTTCTGTTCCATACAGGACCAGCCAGTGTTCTACTCATTAAACATCACTCAAATACTGTGGGCGCCACCAGTTTCCACTTCTCTAGAAAGGACAGAAGAAGTGAGGGCACCTCCAGAACATTACTTTTTAGGTCCTCCTGCCTAGATTTTGTACAATATTTCTTGCCAGGATAAAGAATGTTTCTTTTTCAGTTGCTCCCAGAATGCATGACACCCGCCTTCCTAAGAACACTCTGTTGTACAGTTTAAACAATACCTGGTGCAGTCATACACCACTGGTCTCCATCACCATTGACAGGACAACTTATTCCACACCGCTGGTTACCAATGACTCTATGGACATTCCAGACTTTATCTCATATGCTGTGCATCCATTACCACTTGGCATGGGAGAAAAGACACTATATAAACTGCTCAACTTTACAGAACTCCATGCCTATATTGATCACCTTAAAACAACTGTAACCGTTTTGTTTTTTATTTAGAGTGTGTGCCACTTATTTTGATGAAGTATGCAGTTGAGGAATAAAACTGATTTTCTCCTGTGGAATTTGGTTGGAGTTCTACTGCTTCATCTGCATATCTCATAAAGAGGTCTCTGATTGGCTAAAGGACCTAGGGAGCAGATGGATGATGTCAGCAGAGTCCTTGTTTCCTAGACAACAGGAAGAAAGTTGGATTTGAGTTTTTGACCTTGAACAAAAAACAGAAATGTTTGAGTTGTGTTTTGATTTTGAATAGAGAGAGATGCAAGTTGACCGGAGAAAAACCGCTGGCTCAAATCAGCAGGAAATAATGCCTCTCGCTAAAATCACGCCGCTGTGGAAAACAAACACTGCACCGGTAGTCACACAGGTGGTTTGTTAAAGTTTTATTCCGCTGCTAGCGGAAGCAGGAAACAGCTGACTCAATAAAGTTTTGTTCCGCTGCTAGCGGAAACAGGAAAAGCATAGCATCACCAACGCAGAGGAGGTACTGGGGCTCCCAGTCTCAATCTGCCACAGTTTTGTTCCGCTGCTAGCGGAAGCAGGAAACAGCTGACTCAATAAAGTTTTGTTCCGCTGCTAGCGGAAATAGGAAAAGCATAGCATCACCAAGCATAGCATCACCAACGCAGAGGAGGTACTGGGGCTCCCAGTCTCAATCTGCCACAGTTTTGTTCCGCTGCTAGTGGAAGCAGGAAACAGCTGACTCAATAAAGTTTTGTTCCGCTGCTAGCGGAAACAGGAAGAGCATAGCATCACCAACGCAGAGGAGGTACTGGGGCTCCCAGTCTCAATCTGCCACAGGAGTCAGAGACGGAATAAAAGATAGGCAGGCTCTACCTGAAACCGTCGCGCTCCAATTCTCTCTGCTGGCAAAGCAGGTAAATTAAATTAAAATGCTCTGTTAGGACTATAACTAAATCAGCTCTGCTAGAGCCAACTTAAAGAATTACAAATAAATTAATAAATAACAAAAACTTAAGGGAGAGATTTAAATCGATCCTCTTCAGCTGCTGAGGACAAACAGACTGGCAGTTGGCTTCAGGGGGAGTGGCTTCATCGAGCAAGAAAACTTGATGTCTTTATGTCCTCAGCTGCTGAGGGGGATTGACAACCTAACCTTCCCTGGACTGGCCCGGAGAGGCGAAAAGGAATACATCTTTTTATCAGAATGCTGTTGATACAAATACATTATTGTGCTTAAAGTGATCATCCTCGTCACCTTAAAGAAAGCTTGCCAATTGGTCAATTTCTACAGTTGCAGCAAATTTGTTCTTCTTTGGATGATTTTCTTGCAAAAGCTGCTGATCTTGAGGCCTGTCTATTGCAGCATGGATATCTCCGCTCTGCAATAAAAAGCACTTTTAAGTGAGCACGTTATGTCCATAGGGATTGTTTATTGCTGTCTAATTATGAGATTAAACAGAACAAACCTTGAGATGATCAACTGGTGTATGTTTTACCCTTCTCCTGTATGGCTCTTCATATTGCACAACCTGTCAGACTTCATTGGTGCACCCTGCAGGTTTATGATATTTTTGCTGCACATCCTCTTGTGTTGCCTACAGACAAGGTAGAAACATTGGTAACTATTTTGATGGTAAGACAGCATCTCCTGCTGAAGGAACCCATTCTGCCTATGGTGGCTGCCGGTGGTGTGAGAATACATTAGAAGGGTCACACTGGTCTCATCTGCTCATTCATAAAACCTATAGGGCGTGCTATTCTACAACATGTGTTTCTCAAAATGTTGCATATTTAATTATTTGTCCCTCTCCAAAATTGTATGTAGGGCATACTATTTGTCCCATATGTAGGAGACTTAATGAACACTACAGCAGAATTACCACTGGGAATTTTCTGGCTCCTTTGGTATCTCATTTCATTGAGAAAAAACATGCCGCTAATCAGTTCTTTTGGAGAGTTATTCAGGTTGATTGGCGAGGAGATGATTCATTGCATAGATTGAACTATACTGAGCAGCAATGGATTTTTTTGTTTAGCGTCTTTAGAACCTGTAGGACTTAATAATGAAATTGAGTGAATCTCATTGAGTTGATTGGGTTGGTTGAATTGATTGTCTTTTTTATTCTGATGTGACTTCCAGCTTTTTACAACAGCTGTTTATTTGGATAGAGTACTAGTTGGTGTCTACTAATTTAGAAATGTTCCCTGAAAGCAAGGTTTAGTTACGCTTGATACATACATAGTAACATAGTAAATGATGGCAGATAAAGCACCAGTATGGTCCATATAGTCTGCCCAGTAAGATGGCAAGAGTAGGTGCAGCTGCCACTCTGTGCAGGCCACCCCTCCCCATGTCTTTGTTTAGGGGTGAACCCACCGCTCCTTGTAGGACACTCCTATTTGTTGGGAAATTAGATGGTTACGTTTATTTTGATTTTATCCTGTTGCTTTAAAGGGATCCACTGTGTCTGTCCCATGTCATCTTTAATTCTGTCACTGTATTTGCTCTCACCACTTCCATCTGGAGGGCATTCCAAGCATCTGTCACCCTTTCAGTGAAAAAGTATTTCCTGACATTGCCGTTCAATTTACCCCCTGGCAGCTTCATGTTATGCCCTCTAGTTTTACAGCTTCCCTGTCTTTGGAAGAGATTTGTTTGTTTGTTCATGATTTCTCTTTAAGTATTTAAAGGTCTGAATCATATCTCCTCTTTCCCTCCTCTCCTCCAGAGTGTACATATTTAGGTCATAAGGCTTCTGACGCAGGCTCCAGATCATCTTGGTCGCCCTCCTCTGAACAGTTTACAGTCTTTTTACATCCTTCACAAGATATGGTCTCCAAAACTGAACACAGTATTCCAAGTGAGGCCTTGCCAGTGACTTATATAGTGGCATTAGTACCTCTTCCTTTCTACTGGTAATTCCTCTTTGTATGCAGCCCAAAATCCTCCTGGCTTTTGCCACCGCCTTGCTGCACTGTTTTGCCATATTTAGATCATCAGAAATAATCGCACCAAGATCCTTCTGATCCGTGCACACCAACCTCTCAACCCTTATCGTGTACATTTCCCTTAGATTTCTGCTTCCCAAGGATATGACACTGCACTTCTTTGCATTAAATCTTAATTGCCAAGCATTAGACCATTCTTCTAGCTTTTGTAGATCTTTCCTCATGTTAACCACTCCATCAGGGGAGTCCACTCTGTTGCAAATTTTCATGTCATCTGCAAAAAGACAGACTTTTCCATTCAGTCCTTCAGCAATATCATTCTCAAGTACTTTAAACAATGCCAGGCCAAGGACCGAACCCTGGGGCACCCCGCTAATCACCCTCCTTTTATCCGAGTGAGCTCCATTTACCATCACCTTCTGTCATGTCAGTCAACCAATTTTTGATCCAGTTCAGCACCTTGGGACCCATCCCCAGACTACTGAGTTTATTGATAAGCATCCTATGAGGAACAGTATCAAAGGCTTTGCTGAAATCCAGGTAGATGACATCTATCACATGCCCCTGATCTAGTTCTCTGGTCACCCAGTCAAAGAACTCAATCAGGTTTGTTTGGCAAGATTGTCCTTCGGTAAAACCATGTTGCTTCGGATCATGCAACCTGTTGGTTTTGAGAAAGTCCACTATTCGCTCTTTCAGAAGCACCTCCATTACTTTTCCTTCCACCAAGGTAAGGCTCACAGGCCTGTAGTTTGTCACTTCTTCCCTGTCACCACTTTTGTGAAGAGGTATCACATCAGACATTCTCCAGTCCTGAGGAACTTCTCCTGTTTCCAATGATCTGTTGAAAACATCCTTTAACGGCCCTTCAAGAACCTCTCTGAGCTCTTTCAATATCCTGGGATGTATCCCATCCGGTCCCATGGCCTTGTCCTCTTTCAGTTTCGCAAGTTGTTCTAACACATCATCTTCTGTGAATGGTGTGGTATCTACTTCTTTCCCATTTTTATATTTGGGAGTCACAGGTGGTCCTTCTCCAGGATTTTCTTTTGTAAAAATAGAGCAGAAGTATTGGTTTAGCAATTTCACTTTTTCAATGTCACTTTCCACGAGTCCATTCCTAGCACTTTTCAGTCCTGCAATTCCATCTCTGATTTTCCTCCTTTCCTTTCCCGAATATACCTGAAGAAAGTTTTGTTGTCACACTTCACATCTTTAGCCATCTTTTCCTCTGCCTTTGATTTTGCTTTCCTTATTTCTCTTTTTGTCTCTTTGAGTTTGATCCTGTATTCCTTTCTGTCTTCCTCTGTTTGCAAGCTTTTGAATTTTGTGAAAGCTGTGTTTTTTGCCTTTATTTGAGCAGCCACTTCTTTGGAAAACCAAATAGGTTTCCTTCTCCTCTTCTTTTTATTTACTTTTCTTACTTATTTATCTGTTGCCCCTTTTATTGCCCCTTTTAGTTTAGTCCATTGCAATTCCACTTCCCTTATCTCCTCCCACCCTGCCAACTCCTCCTTCAGGTACGTGGCCATTTTACTAAAGTCAGTGTTTTTGAAGTTTAGGACTTTTAGCTTGCTATGATTGGACTGCACCTTGGCTTTTATCTCAAACCACACTGTGTGATGATCGCTGCTGCTCCCAGGGGCAGCCAACCAGACATTCAACACGCTATCACCGTTGGTGAGCACTAAATCCAGCAATGAGCTTTCCCTGGTTGGTTCCATCACCATTTGTCTAAGTAACGCATCTTGGAAAGCATCCACAATTTTTTTGCTTCTTTCCAGATTTGCAGAAGGAGTAATCCAATCCACATCGAGTAGATAAAAGTCACCCAATATGATCACTTCTCTCTTTGTGGCTATCTTGGCAATATCTATAACACAGGTACACTAAAAAAATTTTTTTTTAAACTGCCTCTAATGTTTCGATTGATTTTTTCGTTTTTTGGTGCGCTGAATCCAAATCTGGTAACCAATTTGCTCCATCACGTACAGATTTTTTGCTACATTGGGTTAGCAGTTTGAGGTGAACGTTTCAGATTGAGTGCGATCGAGATAAAAGATTCTTGGATGAATTCTTTATACTAATTGTTTAGTAGTTATTCAAATAAGAATAAAGAAAATTGTAACAAGGCAGCACATAAGAATAGAGTAATGTCAACAAAACACACTGTGATGGTAGCAAAATTGTCTGCACTTAAAACAGCCACATACATGTGCACAAACATTGAGCATATAAGAGCGAGGTTAGACACAAAGCAAAGCAAAGAAATGTGCAAAAAATGTTGTACAGGTATGTATGTAGGAATAGAAAACGCAAACCGCACCATTGCAATACATGAAGACAAACACCCGATGGTGTGAAAATAAAATTCTAATAAATGAGATCCGACACTGTGGTAATAACTAGCAAATTTTTATTTCAAAGTTTAGTAAAAACACGATATTTGTCAACACAGTTTAGATTTTAAAGTCATTCTTGGGTCAATCAATCTCCTGGTGGGCCCGTTTCTTCTTCCCCCGAATGCTTCTTTTGGTGCGCTGCTTGGCGTATTTTTCATCTGGGGTTTCCCGCAGCAGCAACCAGCAGAAATCAGCCATCATAGTGGTGTTCCATCTTCCTTGGTACCTTCTCTCTGCGTCCTTGATGTCCTGGTGAAACCTTTCACCTCGTTCTTCACTATACGCCCCCAAGTTTTCGGGAAAGTTCACATGGGAGTGCAAGAAATGGACTTTCAGGCTCATGTTACAGCCTTGTTCTTTGAAGGCATTGAGCATCCTGGCAGCAATATCCTTATAGTTCTCATCCCGCCTGTTCCCCAAGAATTTGAGAACAACATCCTTGAAGGAATCCCAGGCTTCTTTTTCCTTCTCAGACATCGTTTCAGCGAATGCTCCATCTGAAATGAGTTTCCTTATATCAGGGCCAACAAACACTCCTTCCTTTAGCTTTGCTTCAGAAAGTCGGGGGAACTTTGAGCAAAGGTACCGAAAGCACTCACCATCTTTTGGAAGGGACTTGATGAATTGCTTAATGAGACCCAACTTAATGTGGAGAGGTGGTAATAGAATTTTATCACGAGGTACCAAGCTCTCATGAAGAACATTTTTCTCACCGGGTCTCAAATACTCCCGAATTGGCCAGTCTTTTTTCCCCCAGTGTAGGACGCGGGCCCGGCTATCCCACAAGCAAAGGAAGCAGGGATATTTGGTGAAACCGGATTGCTGCCCTAATAGCATGGATAGAATTTTAAAGTCTCCACAAATCATCCACTTATGCTCATCATAACGAATCTTCTGAAGAATCAGGGCCAAATTCTCGTATTTTTCTTGGAGAATAACAGAGTGAGCAATAGGAACTGAAGCGAATGTGTTGCCATTATGAAGAAGAACACCTTTTATGCTGTCTTTTGACGAATCAAATAACAGCCGCCATTCAGCAGGATCATACTTGAGTTTAAACTTTTCCATCACTCCGTATATATCGCTGCAAAATACCAAATCTTCCTCTTTGCTGAAATACTTCAAAAATTGTGTCTCGCGGTTGCGGTACCAATAAAAAGTTGTTCCTGGTGACAATAGATTTTTCTGTTTAAGCCGAGAACCTAGCAGTTGGGCAGCATCTTTTGGGAGTCCTAAATCCCGGACTAAATCATTCAATTCAGCTTGAGAGAAAAGTTCAGGTTTCGGATCTGGTTCAGTTTCAAACTCGGAAGTACTGGACTCATCGGGAAAAGCCATCTGATGAGTCTCATCATGATCAGAACCGTCCACACAAATATGATCCAAAGATTTTGGTGGTTCAGGCACAGGTACTTCGTTGCTATGAGGCATAGGCCTAATTGCTGAGGGAAGGTTGGGGTAACTTATTACGTTCTTATTTTTTAAGTTGTATCCCTTCACAATGCAAGAGCAAAAATAGCAGTCACTGCTGTGGTCTCTTTGTTCATGCCACATCATAGGTATTCCGAAACGAAATGCTTGTTTTTTACCTTTCATCCATAAGCGTAGATCTTCCTCACATGTCTTGCACACTTTGTGAGGAGCCCACGGTTTGTCTTGATCGCCTAACTTCAAACCGAAATAGGCGAAATATACTTTTTTAATAAATGCAGAAATGTTCCTCTGCCGCTTTTTCACAGTATATTCCCCACAAATAAAACAAAAACTGTCCGGAGAGTTGACGCAACCTCTGGCTCTGTGAGCCATCACAAATACACAGCACTGCAAACTACAACTGTAGTGAACCACTTCGGAATAAAGCTGGATTACGACTGAGCAAACAAAAGGTAATAATGAACTTGCAAGAAACTGAAATTTGACAGGAACGTTCATGTCGCAACCACCGTGTTTGAGCGAGCGAACGAGGCGAGGCGAACAGGAAAGAACATGCGCCAGCGCGAGTACTGGATTTAGCCCCCTGCCTCCCAATTGTCCTGTTAATGTATAAAATGAATACAAAACACTCTAAAATATCATGAGGGAGTGTTTCTAGTTAGTTAACCATTATTACAACCTCTATTTTGGGCCAAGAAAATAAACTGCAGTCGGCTAAAAAGAAATTATGTGAACATTCCTTATATGGGTAAGAAATCTAATTTTGCAAGAAAACGTGACGTGATGGAACATTTTGGCTATTTTTCCTGGATTCAGCACCCCAAAATCTATAGGAATCAGTTGCAAAACTGCAGGCAGTTTTTTGGTAGTGTACCTTTGTTATCTATCTCTTCGATTTGAGTCGGAGGTCTGTAGACTACAGCAGTATGGAGGACAGTGACATCTCCTCTTTTCAACACAATCCATAGCGCTTCTTCTCTTCCCCATGCCCCCTGCATTTGAGTAGCTTTAATATTGCTTTTGACATAAAGGCTACTTCTCCTCCTTTTCCACTTTCTCTGTCTCTTCTGAATAGATTATAGGCAGCTATGGCTATATGCCAATCATGTGATTCATTAAACCATGCTTCAGTAATGGCCACAATGTCAAAGTCCATTTCCACCATTAGGTCTTCCAGGTCCAGAACTTTGTTGGCTAAGCTTCGAGCATTTGTGCTCATTGCTTTCCAGCATTTAACTCGCTTGCATGTATTTTGCATTGATTTTGTTTTGCCCACTTCTTCCCACTTGTCTTTGATGTGTGGTTTAAACGTGTGTCTGTTTCTGATGTTATTCTGCTTTTGCCGGGAGTGACGTCCTGAACTTGTCCTTCCCCATCCGTCACCCCCTTTTTCTAGTTTAAATGCATATCCAGATACTGCCTGAATTTTTCACTTAGGATTCTTTTCCCTGCGACAGAGAGATGTAGTCCATCAGCACGGTATAGTCTCTTGTTGGTCCATCTGTTTTCCCAGTCACCTATAAATCTGAATCCTTCTCATTTGCACCAGGTCTGGAGCCATGTGTTAAAGCTGTTTATGTGATGTAGCCTTTCTGGCCCCTTACCAAGAATAGGTAGAACTTCTGAGAATGTTACAGTGTTAACAATGGGCTTCAGTTCCTCTCCCAGAGTTTGGAAGTCCCTTTGATCTGTGGAAGAACTGTTTCTAGCCAGGTCGTTTGTACCCAAGTGGATGGCAACATCAATTTTGGAGCGCTCAATTTCAGTGCTAAGTACATCAACAATTTGGTTTGTATTCCTGCTGGCTGAGGAGCCTGGGAGGCATTTGACTATTTTTTCTCCTTTGAACTGTGTTCCCAAGTTGGTGCCTCTGATAAATGAATCACCAAGTAGTAGTAGTTTTCCGGTCTGTGAGTTTTTCTTCATATTTGGTGCTTTATCAGGAGATTGGGAATTGACTGTCTCATTTAAGGCCCTTCAGTTTCCATGGATTGGGCATCCTCATTAACCAAAGCAGAGAAGGCATTATGCAGGGATATCTCATGATGTATAGGGTTTCTCTGCATTACAGGTTGCAATTTACCAGAGCCCACTGTGATCCATTTGTTCCTGGAATGTTTGATTCTTTGTGGGAGCCGTGGTGGACTTTGGTTTGTATCCTAGAAGAGGTGTGTTTCATTGCAGCTAGTTCTTCCCTTATTAAAGTCAGTTCTTTATGCATGGCGACTAACTTGAGGTATATAGGACAAGCTCTTAGGTTCCAGATGATTCTTCTCAGAATGAAGGCACCACAGTTATTGCACTGAATACAAGACATGCTGATTAAGCGGTCCTAGAAGGAGAAGAAGAACAGGTGGGCTTAAAACCAAGGATGGATGTCAACTTATGTGAACGCTATATATAGGAAATGTATCCCTGGGGTGGGTGGGGTGAGGGGTAGGGTGGGCGGGAACCTAAGTGTCCTTGGCCAGTAGACCTTATATGAACTGAGGGCACACTTAGATATCTGATTTAAGGGCTACACAAGGAATGTAGGCAGTCAGAATATTCCCAAAAATAAATGTATAACCAACAGTTAAATGTTATATCAGTAGCAAAACACAACAAGAAGACAGGCAAAAAAAGATACAAGGCTAAAAGATTAGCTGTGTGGAGCCTCTGGAAGCTGTGGAAGCTGTAAACAGTAGGGTTGATCAAGTACTTATGGAAGGGCTGTAAGATAATTTAATTAGCCCCACCCTGGGAGCAGGTTTGCAACAGAGAATTCAAACAATGGAAGCAGAAATGGTCAAACTGAACTTTTAACGTCTATGTATCTGCCTACTGTGCAAAGGTCCCTGTAACTTTAAATGATACCTTTGCTTCTAAAGTAAGTGGGGGACTCAGGTAAGACCAGGTCCCTGCAAGTCAAAGTATTTCTATTCCCAGTAGCTTTATATCACCAGTGTCCTTGGCCAGTAGGCCTTACATGAACTGAGGGCACACTTAGATATATGATTTAAGGGCTACACGAGGGATGTAGACAGTCAGAATATTCCCAAAAATAAATGTATAACCAACAGTTAAATGTTATATCAGCAGAAAACAACAACAGGAAGACAGGCAAAAAATATACAAGGCTGAAAGCTTAGCTATGTGGAGGCTCTGGAAGCTGTCGGGTCGGGCTTGTCTGCCAATTTTTTACTCCAGCTAAGTACTGTTTGATTGTGTCTTTGTACCATGTTATACTGATATATGTTGTTACACTTTTTGATACTGTTTTGTTACATTTCCTTGTTAAACATTTGTAACATGGTTGATACTCTCAGTGGATGAGACCTATGAATGATAAAGCTGGGACCTACTAATAGAGGTTTTTCCTCTGTATAAGTCCCTTAGAAATAATCTGAAGGTTTCTCTGCTATTTTTAGTTTTGCTATTGTAGCTGTGGGTGTTTGGCATTTCTTTGTTAAGTGATTGCTTAGGGAATCATTTTTTTGTTTGTTTGTTTTTTAGTGCCATCAAATCAGTGCTGACTCCTGGTGACCTAGCTGCCTCTGGGATTTCTTGGCAATGTATCACCGGAAGTAGATTACCAGACCCTTTCTTCCTTGGCAATGGAGGGTAAAGTGACTTGCCCAATGTCACAAGGAGTGGCAGTGGGAATTGAACCCTCGATCTTCTGGGTACTAGGCAGTTGCTCTAACCATGTCGTGGTAATGTCCCAGTATTTATACTATTTCCTACTATTTTTATTTTTAATTGGTCCTGTTTTATTTCATTCTTTTATGTGTTGAATATATGTGCATATATAGCCCAAAGCCATTTCACTGGCCACTTTTTTTTTTAGGAAATATTCGACATTAAGAGGTTGAACTGCAAGGGTGACAATTATGTTGACCACAACTGTAGATAGATATGAGTAATATATGTGGATTTCTGAATTTGGTAAAAGGGTGATACAAATCTAAGGGGAAGAATTGAAAAGGAGAGGGCTGTAGAGCTTTGCTCGCTGACACAAAATGGAGAGTCTGCCCTGAAGGGAGAGGTGCAGGGAAATTACCCAAAAGGCAGAGAGTGCTTCAATAGCCCAATGGGATAACATATTAAACCTTGTAGTAAGGCATGAAGCCAGGCAGGTATTAAGGAGACTGGATGGAGTGGGTCACATGGACCTGTTAAGCCTATAGAATTCAAGGATTACAAACAAGTATAAAGCTGTGTGCCCTAACTTACAACTCAGAACAGAAAAAAACCTGACCTCCAGTAGAGAAAGCCTCTTTTTGTCGGAGCCGCCACGCCAAAAGCAGGCGGAATAGAATCCGTCCCCTCGCTGTGGTTAAAAGGAGAGGCCGCAGCGAGGGGACGGATTCTATTCCACTTGATTTTGGCATGGCAGCTCCGACAAAAAGAAACATTCTGTACTGGAGGTCAGGTTTTTTCTGTTCTGGCTAACTTACAACTGGCAGCAATGAATAATACATTGAAAGTATGCATACAGAATTGTGGGAGCAGAACATGGCACACTTGGTATCAGTAGATACCTATTATTAAATCTTATATATAACCAAACATATCAAAGCGTGCAAGTCCAAAATGCTAATTTTAGAGTCTCTTAGGGGTATGTTTACTAAACCACGCACACGTGCGTGGCGCACAAGAGCGGATGATAATGATGCATTTAAGAGCTCTTAAGCGCCGTGCACGCATGCGCGTCACATTAACGGGCCGGCGCACTGTGCGATAGAGGCGGGGAAACGCTTACGGAGGGCGGAGGAAGGCTCCCGAGGGGCGGGGGGACGGGGTCAATGGGTGGAGAGTGGGAGGGGAGAGGCTCCCCGGACAGGAGCGGGGCTGAATTTCGCCATGAAAAACACCGCGAGTGAAACCCTCGCGTTAGAGCCGATTTAAAGGGAAGAGAAACCATTTCCGTCAGCAATGTACAGCAAAACCGGGGAAACCTGCAAAACGTGAGCAGTGTGATAAATGTGCACAGAACAAAATAGCAAATATAAATTAAAAATGACCACAACAAATGTCAAATAAATTATAATCCAGCTGGGCAACAGTGATATTAATGGGTAACCATAAAAAACACTCCCAGGAAAGCTCCAAAAAAAAAGAAATGATTTTTGGAAGGGTCTACGCTCCGTAGACCCTTTCAAAAATCACTGCATGTCAATGGAGCTGTCCTGGGAGTGTTTTTCATGTTGCCCATTGATATCACTGTTGCCCAGCTTGGCTTTGTTTTTTTTCCTCTTCTTTTGGAGGCCATTTATGAGGTTTAATTGCACCCCTGTCCCCATACAAGGTAAACGAGCCCACAGTAAAATTGTGCAGAGCAGGGTGTCTGACTTGTGCGGCCAGGTTTCCTATCTCCAGAGACTGCACTGTCTCTGTGGCCACAGTGTGGTGCAGCGGACACAGCCAGTGCCTGTGGGACCAGAAGATCACAGGTTCAAACCCCAGCTGGGGCTCCTGCCAACCCAGTCCCCATAGCTCCACTCACCACTAAACAGTGGTAGTACAGACACTTCTGTATGGCAGAGAACATAAGCATGGTTCCAACACCTATATTTTACCCTACACCGCACACAAACCTTAACAATGGGCATTACCGACAGCCGAGTCCCCCAAATTCAGTCCTGGAGTGCCACAACTCAATCAGGTCATATGCTTTTTTCCAGATAGGGACATGTCTGCATGTTGGCGGAAGGGTACAGGTGGTGGAGGGGGCAGTGGCTGCAAACCACAGCAGACAGTGGCCTAGGCCTGTGCAGGCTGGCACGTCCACCATAACAGACAGCCTCTGTCAGATGTACAGTCATGGACTCACCAGGGAGCACAACACATCTGTGGCAACACGGTGGTGCAGTGCACACAGACCGCATGTGCAGGAACAGAAGATCACAGGTTCAAAGCCCAGCTGGGGCTACTGCCAATCCAATCCACATATTTTTCCTACAACTAAACCGTGATAGTAAGGAGAAACCTTTATTGCTGAGAACATACGCATGGTTCACACGCCTATATTTTACCACACCACACACAGACACCATAAACAGCCGCATTACCCAGAGCAGAGTCACCCAAATGCAGTCCTGGAGGGCCCCACACCATTCAGGATCCATGCTGCCTCTACTAAAGATGCCTGTGCTGCATATCTATGCACCACCCCCATGGTATGCTGATGTAGCTCATGCATATTCATGAGGGACAGCATGAAAACCCGAACAGTGGTTGGAACACCAGGACTGGAGTTGGGACACTCTGCCGTAAAGCAGCAGCCAACAGGGCCAGACACCCCCCCCCCCCAGGCCCCATTGGCCAATGCCTCCTAGAGAGGCAGGACATTGGGCCCTGCCTGTATCCCCCAATACCAGCAGTTGCATACCTTAGCACTGACACCCTATACCAGGGTATATGGTACACAGCTACCAAACGTTGCCCATGATAACTGGCAGATATCAATTCCTACGTTAAGCACATGTTGCTCATTGATCTCCACCATAACAATCATTGTGATGTCTGTGGTGTGCGCTGCAGGTCTGGTCTCTGACAGTGTTTACCACCCTGGGGAGTGACCCCCAACAGTAGTGAGTACCATATCCATGCCTGTACTGTGCCCAGGACTGTTGTGTTGGGTATTGCTGCTGGACCCCTCTATAGTAGCACAATGCTGGCATAGGTGTGGGGGTGGTTGTCTGCCTATCCAGTGTGTGGTGGCTGCAAACACCTTCCACAGCCCACACTGCCAGCAATGTTGCCAGTATTGGGCTGCCAATGTACATAATGAGGAGCAAGGTACCATGGGTATAGGCCGGACATGGTGGCCTGGCCAGGGTGCATCTGCACAGGGCATAGGGCACTGACTGGGACATATTAGTGCCTGGCCACCACCTACACAGACAGGGTGACCTCAGTATGTCCTGCTGAGAGATCACTCTCACCCTGACTGTGCAGTGACCACAGCATGGCTAGGCACCCCCATAGTGCTATATAGTATTTCTCTCATGTGATGGATATGGGTTTCCTTTTGGGGCCCAGTCACTGATTTAACTGCTTGCTGTGTATGCTGACATCCCAATTCTGGGTGCATGCATCTCCACTGGGAATATGCACTGTGGACTAGCTAGTACACTGTTTGCAGCTGGTATGTGTCTTGATGGAGCAGCTTGTGGGGTGCAGTAGCTGATGACCTGCTGCAGGAGAATATCAGATGGTGGTGGGGTGCAGCTTAGCAGATCCAGGTCTAATGTCTGTCTTCTATTGTGTTATGGATGTGTGCAGAGCTGTGTTGACTGCCCTATAGGACTGAGGTTGGTGGTCCCCTCTACTGCCACCTTTGCAGGGAAGTGGAATGTAGATCTATTGATAGGAGGCCCTGTTTGCCACCCTCAGCCCTGGGGGAGGGGGTGTATGGCTCACCTGGGGGTCCATGGGGGGCTACACCTGACTGAAACAGGCAGAGCTATCCAAGGTGTTTGTGTAGAAACTAACTATCTCACACATTAACACTGCTTTGGACCTCCGGCATGGCCTCTTTCAGCCATGGAAGGTGTTGTGGACTTGGTCCTGGGCGCCTCATTGCACCCTCAGGGTGAGCACAGTACCCGCACAATGTGACAGTGTGTAGCTACTCTGTGCCAGTAAAACACACGGTCAGTACCCCCCTACCAGGCCGAGGTGGTTTGTGGGTGCACATGGTCACTTCCCTCTACCGGGCAGAGGTGCTGTGGGGGTGCATTGCACATCTTGTGTTAATCTGTGGACAGCTGATTTGCATGTGCAGTGCATCATGGGTATGGATAGGCTAACCCTATCCTGGTGACCACAGCAAACTGTCTGTTTGGTGACATGCATGCCCTCTGCAGCCAGCCAGGAGCTTGCTAGCAGCTATAGAGCTGTAGCCCAATGGTTACTGCACTGCCTCTGAATCCAGAGGTCATGGGTTCAAACCCACAGTGGGGTTATATGATAGGGTTATCCAAAGTGTTTTATTTTTTTAATGTACATATTTTGATGCCAGCAAAAACACCCTCAGTGTACTGTACCCATAAGGTGCCTCTGAGGGTGCTTTATAGGGTGCCCTATAGGGAACCTTATGGTTCCCGTCCATATAAGGTATACTATACATTCTCCTGTGATGCAACCTATAGGGTGCCCTATAGGGGACATGTTAGGGTGCTGTGGCGGACAGTGCAATTTATAATGTGCCCTATGGAGTGCCCTATAGGGTGCCTTATACGGCACCTTCAATTACGGCACGTGAGGGCGTGTTTGCTGGCAGCAATTAATAACATAAATATAAAGTGCTGCAGGCCAAAATATGTACAATGCAAAGCTGATGCCACAGCCAGCCTTACGTATTAGGCACACTGGGGAGAAAACCCATGACCCCTGTATCAGCAGTCAGTGCCTTAACCATTGTGCTCCACTGCTGCTCCTCCTTGCCTGTCAGCGCACCTACGTATGCTTTTCATTTCTTCAACTGCACAGTGCTGCCATAAAAAACAGTACACTGACCTTGCGGTACCTCATACGGCACCCTCTAAAGCGCCCTATAAGCAACATTCTAGGGTGCCTTGGCTGACAGTGCACTTTAAAATGTGCCTTATAGGGCACCTGATGTTAACACGCTTTGGGAGTGCGTTTGCTAGTAGTGGCAATTAAAATATGACTAAAATGCCTCCTAAAGCAATCTGCCCCATACTATGTTATGCCACAGCCAGCCTTGTTCAGTGGGCACTTTGGGGGATTGAACCCCTAATCCCTACACCATTGGTCAGTGTCTTAACCATTGTGCTGTGGTTCTGTTCCTGTGATTACACATCAGCGCGCCGCCTTATGCCGCCCAATATTAACATGCCTCCTAAAACATTGGCGCGCCGCCTTATGCCCCCCATCATTTATATGCCTCATAAAATGATGCCTCAGCCAGCTGCCTCAATTGGGCACTGCGGGGGATTGAACCCCTGATCCCTGCATTGTTGGTCAGTGTCTTAATCATTGTGCTGTGGCTCTGCTCTTCTTCCTACACATCAGCGCGCCACTTATACCGCCCAGTATTAATATGCCGCCAAAAACAGCGCGCTGCATTAGGCCGCCCAGTATTAATATGCCGCCAAAAACATCAGCGTGCTGCCTTAGGCTGTCCAGTATTAATATGCTGCCAAAAACATCACCGCGCTGCCTTAGGCCGCCCAGTATTAATATGCTGCCAAAAATATCTGCAACTCATAAATTACTGCCTCAGGCAGCTGTTTTCATTGGGCACTGTGGGGAATCAAACCCCTGATCCCTGCACTGTTGGTCAGTGTCTTAACCATTTTGCTGTGGCTCTGCTCTTCTGCTTGCCCATCAGCGTACCACATATGCCTTCCGCGCAGCCATCTGATGCGCTAAGGTGCGGGGCGTACAAGGGCACCACGCACCTTAGCGCATATTTAAATTCTGGCTTTTCTTTTTCAGGACGGAACGCCCACTCCTTATATGGCACCCGCACACTACCGGGGCCCGCACCTTACCGGGGTTTTAGTAAACATACCCCTTAGTGCTCCAAGGAAATTTTCTTCATTCCCCCAGATCAGGAAAAAAGTACAAACTCTGGACAATACAATGAAAAAAGGTCTGTGAGTCCTCAAATCTCTGAAACAGCAAGCAGGCCATAAAATTCATGTGTCTTCATGAGGCACGAGCAGAACTTCCTCAGAGATGAATCTGTGGAAGGATTTTGTTGTCCCTTGGTTCGTGGTTCTCACTTAAATTTTGTAAACATTTCCATCTTTGCTGGGAATGGTCTTAACAAAAAGTTCCAATGGCCAATTGTTACATTGAGATTGCTTATCCTTAAGCAAGTTAATATCACCTTTGTGGATGTCTAGCTTGGTAGATTGCCACTTTGAAGATTTGGAAGGTACTCATTTTTCCACCAGTTCCAAAAGGCATTGGCAAGGCTTTAGATTTGCCTCCATTGCCATTTGTAGAGATTGTTCTTGTTGAACTCTCCAGGTGAAGTTGGCATATTCCCAGTCTTTTGCATCAAAAGCATAGCTGGCATTAGAATCAATAGTGACTCTGGATCAGTGAATACTGGAACCAAAGGCCTTGCATTGATAATGATTGAGACCTTTGCCAAGAGGGCAGTGAGGACATCATGAATTAGTCAAGTAGTCCCAGCTTCTGAAAGCATGGAATCTAAGGTATGAGAGGAATCATAAGGAAAGGGTTGGAGAATAAAACAAAGGATATTATAATGTCTCCGTATTGTGTGCAATTCTGGTCATCGTATCTTAAAAAGAATATAGCAGAATTAGAAAAGGCACAGAGAAGAGCCACCAAAAAAATAAAGAATAGTGTCTGAATTCTTTTACACCCAGCATTATCTTCCCTTTGTGGAGTGGGGTGTGAGTATTCCTGCACTGTGACAGTAATATCTTTTGAATCTGCCTGCCTTTTCTGCAGCATCCATAGCTGTGGCAGTTGGATTAATTTTAGTAGACTGTTCCATAGCTTGAAATGTCTGTATATTGGAACACCTTTCAACAAACACAGAGTGGTCTCAGATTACACTGGCCAGAGGAAATGGAGGGTTGGATAATCAAAGTCTTAGCAACTGAAATCTGGCATAGCTAATAACAGCTCAAAATTCAGAAAAGTTTGTTTTGTTTCTTTTTTAAAATATTTATCAGCTTGGTTTAAGTTTGCGAACACCTTGTTACTAATCTTGACTTTAATCACCAAATTCTTTCCCAAACGTTTTGAAAGGTGGCTCTAACAGCATTGATATTGCTGTTAAAATGAGTGCTTTCCATAGACTTATGAATTGTGTTTCTTCACTAGTTTAATCTTGGCAAAATAATTTATGACCACCCTTTTACTGTTCCTGTTCTCATGCTGTATTTCCTGTTACAACACTACACAGGCGGTTAAGCCAATTCACATCCAAGAAAAGATCCAGTATCTTATAATCCAACTGTTTATTGTAATAAGTAAATTATACAACTTATTGCGGAAGCTGAATCAAGAAGTTCTACACTCCTGGTTGATATGTAGCATGCTGGATCTGTCTGAATTATAGCTGAAGATGGATTATGGAGACGTCTGAATGAATACAAACTGGAATTGGTTGAAATGTTGCAAAAATGGTGAAATGGAACATTTAAAATATAGATGGATGTATTATATGCGGATTTGTGAAAATGTGAATTTGGTGAAAGGGTGATGCAAATCCAAGGGGGACAATTGAAAAGGAGAGAGCTGTAGAGCTTTGCTCCGTGCCACAAAATGGAGAGTCTGCCCTGGAAACAGGATACTGTGCTTGATGGACCTTGGTATGGCATTTCTTATGTTCTTATAAGGAGGGTCAACTTCAAACATTTCAAATGTTGGCAGTGGAGTATGATTTGTCTAATAAGGACTTTTATGCTTACCTGTAGGCCCATCATTATATTCAAGCGATCGGGTTGGTGGAAGTTCTGGAATAGATGCGAGAATGTTTGGAGTCCTACTTGGACCTACGAGAGACTATGCATATTAAGTTTTAAGCCTATCATGCATCACTCATGGAGCTGGAGTAGGAGATTGATGTTGATGCCTTGGCAGAGTCTTGGACTCGAGCTGGAAGTTTCAATTTCCTCTGAATTGCTGTTGGTGGGTTTGTGTCGGTTCTGGAAAATCTCAATGAGTGTGATTATCAGGAGGCTCAATGTAAGTTTATTATGTGAGCTTTTATTTCACCTTGGAGGGCTTTTCATGGGGACTTTGCCACTACTGGATGTTGTCCCAAATGTGGGGTAGTACCAGCCCATCTGGGCCATATGTTCTGAGCGTGTTTTGAAGATGGTCGGGTTTTGGAAGCAAGTCTCCAAGTTTGTAGAGGGGCTAGTAGATGAAGCAGTGCCATTGGTACCTGATTTTTCATGTTTATATTTGTTGAGATGAGTATATGGATTTTTCTAGGGAAGTTCTTATTTCTTGCATGGCGGGCTATTCTTTTTTGTTGACGTGAGTCTATCCCACCCAGCTTGCAAAAATGGCGGATTTTGATTTGCTTTTGTTAGAAAGGTGTGCTGCTGTTAATGCTGATTTGCCTCAGTGGGCTTTTCAGGATGTCTGAGTACCCTTTTGGGCCTGTCTTCCCCATTGGTCCCATAGCTTAATTTTGAATCGCTGATAATGTTTGAGTTAAGATCGGTGTGCTCTCTCTCTTCATTTTTTTCATTTTTGCCCTTTGCTCATTGTGTGGGATGTGTTGTTTTTTTTGGGTTACCTTGGTTGGGGGTGGTCTGCTGCTCTGGGTTTGGGTGAAGGAGGGGGGGTTAAGGGTAGGAGGCTTTTGGGTTGCTCCTGATTATGCTGGAATTGGAATGTTTATTCAGCATTGATTTATTGAAGGCTCTGCTATGTCAGTGTATGAGATGGTAATTAGTTGTCTCTGTGTGGCTTTGGAGCTGGAGGGGGGGAGATGGGAGTGGAAAGGGATATAAAATGTGAAAAATGGTAGAAATATTTGCTGGGAAGCTCTCTCCCAGTCTGTAAGTCAATGTACAAAGGAATTGTCTGTATCTTGGCTCTCTTGTGTCTGTTTTATTTAATAAAGATATTGAAAGATCAGCATCATACTCTCAGTAGGAGTTGTGAGAAAACACTAGCCCATATTTAGGTACCTTTCCTTAGACAGCTGTGCACTAATATGCATTATCCAAAATAACTCTTTAAGGAGCTAATTTTCAAAGTAATTTCCATGCATAGAACAGGATTTTAAGCATAGAAATGGGGGTATCTGAAAATTGCCCAGCAGAAAGGAAGAGGTACTAATGCCACTGTACAAGTTGCTGGTAAGGCCTCACTTGGAATATTGTGTTCAGTTTTGGAGACCATATCTCGCAAAGGATATAAAAAGACTGGAAATGGTTCAGAGGAAGGCGACCAAAATGATTTGGAGCCTACATCAGGAGATGTATGAGAAGATACTTGAAAATTTAAATATGTACACTCTGGAGGAGAAGAGTGACAGAGGAGATATGATTCAGACCTTCAAGTATTAAAGAGTATTAATGAACAAACCTCTTCTAAAGACGGGGAAGCTTAAAACTAGAGGGCATAATATGAAGCTGCAAGGGGGTAAACTGAAAGGCAACGTCAGGAAATACTTTTTCACTGAAAGGGTGGTGGATGCTTGGAATGCCCTCCTGATGGAGGTGGTGAGGGCAAATACAGTGACAGAGTTCAAAATGGCATGGGACAGACACAGTGGATCCCTTTACAGCAGCAGGATAAAATCAAATAAACATAACTGTCTCTTACTGTATATCTCAATAAATAGGGGTGACCTACACGGAGCAGTGGGTACACACCTAAACAAAGGCATGGGAAGGGGTGACCTGCACAGAGCGGCAGATGTACCTTGTCGCCTTGCTGGGCAGACTAGATGGACCATTCTAGTCTTTATCTGCTGTCATTTACTATGCTACTATGTTACTTATGTGCATCTGCATTATACGGGGGTAGGGATGGGGGTTGGGTAGGTGCACTAGCACACATGTTTTTGGCTTTCTAAAACTATGCATGCAAGTTTTGATGGAAAAAATACAAAATTATAAGCTCAGATTTGTGCATGTGCTTTCAGAGTCAATCATCGAAGGGAATGTATTCCCTTTGGAAATTGATGTAAAGTCTGCAGATAAAAAGTTCTGAAAGGGTTTATAGATATGCATTGTTTTTATAAGTTGTGCCTAGATTTGCATATATATTTATGTACTTAAATCCAGCATTTTAGTCATAAATGTGCATAAATGGGCATTTGTATATCTTTGATGTGATCGCTATACTGAAAGTATGCATGTTGAGCTGATTGCATGAACTTATACTGTAGATGTGTGTAGAGGCACCCACCCACAGCATGAGTAGGCGAGTGTAGGTGAAGCACAAATTTATGTGCATAAATTATAAAATGATATAATATATGCCATTTCTTGAAAATTCTAGGCAAGGGCATTTACACCAGCCATATCTCCTGTGCAAGTATTCATGGCTTAAATTAACACACATTTTTGACCACTTGTGGCCCTGTTTTATAAAGTAAAGCAAGCACATACTTTACTTTATAAAACAGGCCTGAAATACGTGCATTAATCTAGGCACGTCTTCAAAAATTATCCTCTTAAAGGGTATAGTGCTTCTCTTGGCTTTTCTCTGTCTCCTCTTCTTCCTCAGTGTTAGTGTGCTGCAGGGTAGCTAGCAGGTTACAGCTGTCAACCCTTCTTCCAAAAATGACACTCTATGTGTTTGTTCACGCAGAAGAAAGCAAATGAAATAAAATCTGTCCACCAGAACTGGACTGAAAGATCAATGAGTAGATGAAGCCCCAATGTCTGCATGCACATTTTATAGTTTCTGAACGGGCCGATAACATAGCATGTGCGTTGAATGACACTCGGTTCTGTTATATTTCATGCTTCACATATTCATATGTGCTTCTGGAATAAGACTTTTTATTTACTGTTACTGCTACTATTGCAGTTAGAAAGGTGTGAAAAATCAATTTCTCGCTTTGAAAAACATTTTTATCAGTTTTCAGAAATATTCACCAGCCTATAGAAACTTTCAGCATAGATTTTGATGCAAAGCTTTCATACAATCTGCCAGGCAGTAAAAATTTTCAGTGGTGTGACTAGCATTGGCTTCATGTTTTGAAGCAAATAATTTGAGGTCTACCTCAGACTAGGCAAATGTTTTCATCTGACAACATTTTAAAAATTTTTCCAGCTTGACAAGGGAAATTTCCTAAACTTAATGTAACTAATTTGTCACAGTTTCAATAAGATCCAAGCAAATTTTGACACTAGCAAATTAGTTTTCCACTCACAGTAAATTGCTCATCATCATCAATGACTCCAACTACTTATCATTTATACAGCATTAACAGCTTACAATTGTCTAAAACAGATAAACAGAACAAACAGGGGACTACCGTAATTCTTTAAAGGAAATGAGTAAAATGTACATGGGTGTAGATCGAAAAGCTGGCTCAAAAATATGAACTTTTAGCCTGGATTTGAAATGGACCAGAGACGGAGCCTGAAGTGTTGATACAGTGCAGCAGGTGAAAATAACAATCGGGAGTACAAGAGAAGGGCATAGATAAAAGTGATTTGCTGGATGAGCAGAGTTGCCAAAGAAAGGTGTAGGGAGAGATAAGAGAAGAGAGGCAATGAGGAGCCGCAGAATAAATGCATTTGTAGATCAGTAGAAGTTTGACCTGAATGTGAAAATCGATAGGGAGCCAGTGAAGTGACTTGGGAAGAGGACATAGTGATACTAACAGAAGATTAGTCGTGCGGCTGAATTTTGAACAAATTGAAGGGGAGAGATATGACTCAATGGGAGACTAGCTCCAATAATCTAGATGAGAGGTGATGAGAGCATGGAGAAGGGTCTTGGTAATGTGTTCTGAGGGGAAGAGACACATTTTGTTGATATCATCAAGAAACAATAGGTTTTAGCTGTTGGATATGTGCAGAGAAAGAGAGAGAAAAGTCAAAGGTGCCCCACGGTTGCATCCCAATGAGACAGAGAAGATGACAGTGTTATGCACAGGAATAGAGAAGGGAGGAAGGGGGATGGGTTTAGGGGGAAAGATAAGTAGCTCCATCTTAGCTATGTTCAGTTTCAGATGGTGGTGAGACATCTAGGCAGCAATGTCAGACAAGTAGGCTAAGATTTGGACCAGGATTCCTGGTGAGCTTTCTGGGGTTGGGAGGTAAATCTTAGGGGTATGTTTACTAAGCAGTCTTAGGGGTATGTTTACTAAACCATCTTAAAGTACGCTCTCCCACGTTATCGCATGATATGGCACCTTATCGCGAGATAATGGCGGGTTAATGCGCGCTAAGGCGCAAACGAGCGCTGAAGGCGGAGAAAGGCTCCCGGAGGGCGGAGGAAGGCTCCTCAGGGGCGGAGAGAGAGGGTCAATGGGCGGAGAGTGGGAGGGGAGAGGCTCCCTGCACACTAACGCTGTGAAATCCGAGGCTTAAAACTAACGCCAGTGAAACCCTGGCGTTAGAGCTGATTTAAAGGGAAAAGAAACCATTTCCGTCAGCAATGTACAGCAAAACCAGGGAAACCTATAAAAAAGTGATAAGTGTGATACATGTGCACGGAACAAAAGGGCAAAGAAACAGTGAAAATGACCTGAAGAAAATGTAAAAAAAACATAACCAGGCTGGGCAATAGTGATATCAATGGGAAACATCAAAAAACACCCCCAAGAAAGCTCCAAAAAAAAAAAGATATGAATTTTGGAAGGGTCTATGCTCTGTTCCCATACAAGGTGAATGAGCCCAATGTGAAATTGCGCTGATCAGGGTTTTCCTCTCCATTGGACAGGTTGCCTATGGTGTGCACATGTTCCACAACAGCATGACGGGCATGTCGGAATGGGCAACTGGACAGATTCTGGAAAAGGGGACACAGAGGGCTGCAGGCGGCACATGCTGTGGTGCAGCTGGGGCACAGTGCAGACTAGGGTAATGCCTAGCAGGCCCATAGGAATGCTGAAACAGTAGAGCAGCCAGACAGCAACTGCTGAGGGCCCAACATGGGCAAGAGTGTGCTTCCCACGGTGTCACAGGGAATAGTACCCAGCAGGTACCCCCAATGGCACGGAACATTGGCAGGTGGTGCTGGGGGAAAGCATGGACAGCTATGCAGGCACCCCTACCCCAGAACCCGCACCATAGGCAGCCACCTACCCGCACACTGGATGGCCTGAGACTGCGCAGCACCAGCACCACCAGCAGAAGGGCATGTCAGCATGGTGGCAGAGGGGTACTGGTGGTGGAGGGGGCAGTGGCAGCTGCCCAGAGCAGACCATGGCCTAGCCCTATTTAGGTGAGTGCCGTGCACTGCAACAGACAGGCTCTGTATGACAAACAGTCATGCTATCTCCAGGGAATGCACTATTTCTGTGGCAACACGGTGGTGCAGTGAACACAGCCAGTGTGCTCAGGAGTCCCAGCTGTGGTTCCTACCAACCCAGTCCCCATATTTTACCCACTACTAAAATGTGCTAATACAGACAGAACCTTTATTGCAGATAACAGAAACATGCCCAATAAACCTACATTTTACCCTACAGAGCACAGACACCATAAACATGCACATTACCTAGAGCAGAGTCTCCCAAATGCAGTCCTGGAGGGCCAAACACCATTCAGGTTCCATGCTGCCTCTAATAATCACGGCTGTGCTGCATGTCTATGCACCACCCCCATCATATGCAGATGTATCTCATGCATATTCATTAGGGACAGCATGAAAACCCGAACAATTTTTGGTCCACCAGGACTGGAATTGGGAACCTCTGCCCTAGAGCAGCAGCCAACAGGGGCAGACACACCCTCACCCACAGGCTCCATTATCCAAAGCCTCCTGGAGAGCCAGGATGTTGGGCCCTGCGTGCATCTCCCAATACTAGCACTTGCATACCTTAGCAATGCCACAATAAACCTGGGAATATTGTACACACCTATCAAACGGTTGCTATGATTACTGGCAGATAGCAATTCCTAAGTTAAGCACAATTTGATGATTGAGCTGCATCATAGCAACTTTTCTGCTGTCTGTGGAGTGTGCTTCAGGTCTGATGTCTGACAGTGTTTTCCACCCTGGGGAGTGACCCCAACAGTATTGCATACCATAGACATGCCTGTACTGTGCCCAGGACTGGTGCGGTGGCCAGGGCTGCCAAGAGCCTCTATATTAGCACAATGCTGGCATAGGTGTGGGAGCGTGTGTTTGTCTATCCAGTGTGTGGTGTCTGCCATCACCTTCCTCAGCCCACACTGTTGCCAGTGTAAGCCTGCCAATGTGCATAATGAGGAGCAAGGTACCATGGGTATAGCCCAGACAGGGTGGCCTGGCCAGGATGCATCTGCACAGGGCACAGGGCAATGGCTCAGACATTGTAGTGCCTGACAACCACCTGCACAGACAGGGTGGCCACAGCATGTCCTGCTGGGAGGTCACTCTCACCCTGACTGAGCAGTGACCACGGCATGGCTAGGTGCCCCCATAGTGTTTCTTTCATGTGATGTTTATGGTTTTATTTTGGGGCCAAATTGCTTACTTATCTGCTTGGTGTGTATGCATTTTCTCCAGGAACATGCACTATGGACTAGCTAGCAGACTACCTGCAGCTAGTATGTGTCTGGATGGAACATCTTGCAGGGTGCAGCAGCTGGAGACTTGCTGCTGGAGAATGTCAGATAGTGGTGGGGGGCAGCTGAGCATTTCCAGGCCTTATGGATGTGTACAGATCTGCATTGCCTGCCCTGTATGGTGTCTGTTCTCCAGCAGGACTGGGGTTGATGGTCCTCTCTACTGCCACCATTGCGGGGAGGTGTAGTGTGGCTCTGTTGGTGGGAGATCCTGTTTCCCACCCTGAGCCACAGAGAGTGGGGTGGGGTGGGGTGGGGTGGTGGTACATAATCCACCTATGGGTCCAACTAACCCCCCCCTTCACTATGTCATGTGACCATGGTATCAACACAGAATATGCACTATTTTGGGTGCATCATAGCCCATAAGGGCTAGACATGACTGAGAATTACAGATGTGCCTGCAGGAACTACCTAATCACACACACTAGCACTGATGGGGACCTGCAGCATAGCCTATTTCAGCCATGAAAGGTGCTGTGGACCTGGTGCTGGGTGCCCCACCTCACCCTCAGGGTGAGCACAGTACCCGCACAATGTGACGGTCTGTAGCTACTCTGTGCCAGTAACACACACGGTCAGTACCCCCTACCAGGCTGAGGTGCTATGGAGGTGCACACGGTCAGTTCCCCCTACCAGGCCGAGGTGCTGTGGGGGTGCATACCCCATCTTGTGATCATCTGTAGACTGCTGATTTGCATGTGCAGTGCATCATGGGTACGGGTGGGATTACCCTATCCTGGTGACCACAGCAGACTGTTTGTGTGGTGACATGCAGTCCTTCTGTAGCCAGCCAGGGGCTTGTTAATAGCTGTAGCCCACTGATTACTTCACTGCTTGTGGAGCCAGAGGTCATGGGTTCAAACCCACAGTGGGGTTATTTGATAGGGCTGTTCAGAGCATTGTCAATTTTTAATGTACATTAGTGCTGCCAGCAAAAACACCCTCAGAGTACTGTAACCATAAGGTGCCTCAGAAGGCGCTTCATAGGGTGTCCTATAAAGCGCATTCTGAGGCACCTTATGGTTACAGTCCATATAAGGTGCCTAATAAGTTGTCCTATGGAGCGCCTTATAGGGTGCCCTATAGGGGACATTATAGGGTGCCATGGCAGACAGTGCACTTTATAATGTGCCCTATGGAGTGCCTTATAGGGTGCCTTATGTGGCACCTTAGGTTATGGCACGTGAGGGTGTGTTTGCTGGCAGCAATAATAAAAATACAAATAAAATGCCTCAAGAAACAATACTTACATGTCAAAGCTGATGCCTCAGCCAGCCTTATGCATTAGGCACACTGGGGGATCAAACTCATGACCCCTGTATCATCAGTCAGTGTATTAACCATTGTATTACACCTCTGTTTCTGTGTTTGCATGTCTGGGGGCCTACTTAAGATTACCACGCGTTAACGCGCTTAGCCTGTTAATGTGCACATCTGCATTATAGTCCACAAGAGCTAGATGTGACTGGGATATACATATGGGCACAGGTGTGCCGTAGGTGTGTCTGAAAGAACTACCTATCACACACTGGCACTAATGGGGACCTGCAGCATAGCCTATCTTAGGGAGGGCAGGTGCTGTGGACCTGGTGCTGGGCGCCCCACCTCACCTCAGGTTGAGCACAGTACCCGCACAATGTGACGGTCTGTAGCTATTCTGTGCCAGTAACGCGCACGGTCAGTAACCCCTACCAGGCCTAGGTGCTGTGGGGGTGCATACCCAATCTTGTGCTTATCTGTAGACTGCTGCTTTGCATGTGCAGTGCATCATGGGTATGAGTGGCTTAACTCTATCCTGGTAACAACAGCAGACAGCTTGTGTGGTGACCTGCAGTGTGGTTTGCTTGGAGCTGTAGAGCTGTAGCCTGCTGGTTACTTCACTGCCTGTAGAGCCAGAGGATGTGGGTTTGATCCCACAGTGGGGTTACTTATTGGGGCAGTCTCTTTTTTTAATTTAAATTAGTACTGCCAGCAAAAACACCCTCACAGTGCTGTAATCCTCAGGTGCCCCATAAGGCGCCTTATAAGGCACCGTAATGCACATGTTTATGGTGTCTGTGCTCTGTAGGGTAAAATGTAGGTGTTTTGGGCATGTTTACGTTATCTGCACTAAAGGTTCTGTCTGTATTACCGCATTTTAGTAGTGGGTAAAATATGGGGACTGGGTTGGCAGGAACCACAGCTGTGACAGGAACCTGTGACCTTCTGCTTCTGAACATACTGGCTGTGTGCCCTGCACCACCTTGTTGCCACAGAGACAATGCCTTCCCTAGAGATACCATGACTGTTTGTCAGACAGAGCCTGTCTGTTGCAGCCTGTCTGCAGCAGCCACTGCCCCCTCCACCACCAGTACCCCTCTGTCACCATGCTGACATGCCCTTCTGCTGGTGGTGCTGGTGGTGCACAGTCTCGGGCCATCCAGTGTGCGGGTAGGTGGCTGCCTATGGTGCGGGTTCTGGGGTAGGGGTGCCTGCATAGATGTCCACGCTTCCCCCCAGCACCGCCTGCAAGTGTTCTGTACCCTTGGGGGTACCTGCTGGGTACTATCCCCTGTGACACTGTGGGAAACACATTCGTGCCCGTGTTGGGCACTCATCAGTTGCTGTCTGGCTGCTCTACTGTTTCAGCATTCGTATGGACCAGTCCACCATGCAGAAACAGCACACTGCCACACAAACAGCAGAAAGAAACCAGTCCAAGGACGTGGGCAGAAGAAATAACGCAAAACCTTTATTGATCTTAAACAGAGGCGGCCAAACCCAACACAGGCCGTGTTTCGTTTAATACTTCATCAGGGGTTTTCGTGGCTCTCTAAAATATCATAAAAAACATCATAAATAAGCATAAAAACATACATAAATAAAAATATTAAAACATCATAAATTAATTAAAACCATATATATAAACATTAGGAAGCAAAATAAAAAGTGTTCATTGACAACAAATTACCATATAAAAAATTATCAACCCAGTAGAATAAGTTAACATATAAATAAAGATATATAAGCATTGTCCATATTATAAAGAATGTATTCACACACAAAGTTAAAAAACGTGCTATGTTAAAAAATAAATTAAGTAAACAAATCAAAGCTAATTTTAACATTGGAGAACAAAGAAAGATGAGCAAGAGCAGGAGGATATTGTGGAAAATGAATTTTATAAAAACGAAGCAGGAGTGAATTGGAGAGTTACCTGAAAACTGTATAAACACCCTGATTACAGTGGAAACACCACGGCAGGCAAAATCTTTAAACCTATATGTGTCACAATGTACACTATAAAAAGACAAAAGCAGAATGAATGTGCCATAATTCATTAATAGACAGGCAAAATGATTATGTGATGATATTGTGCAAATAAAAAATAAAAAATCGTTCGTGGCTACGTCGTTGTTATTTATATAAAGTATGCTACATCACACTAATCTTAAGCACTTTTTAAAAAAACATACATAGTAAAACTCGTATGAACAAAAATTGTTAAAAAACGGTAATTGAGACAAAAGATGCACTAAAGAACATGCGTGGCTGCATCACTGCAACACACAAGGAGTGTGCCGTGATGTGGCAAAACTCAAAGCGGGAACTTTAAAAGAATGCTGCTACCCTGTGCAACGAATCGCATCTATGGGAGCCAAAAATTAAACATTCAAAACACAACTAAATCATATGATCATGCTCACTCCATGCATCAGAGCCAATACTCAATCCAAACTATGGAATCGCCACATAAACGGCCCATCGTTTTGTATGTTTTTTTAAAAAGTGCTTAAGATTAGTGTGATGTAGCATACTTTGGGGTATGTTTACTAAACCGTTCTAATGTGTGCCCGGCGCTAGTGTGCAGGATGCCATATAAGGAGTGGGCCCTTCAGTCTTAACATAGAAAACCGGGATTATCGCGTGCTAATGTGCGCTGCGCACATTAGCGCATGAAAAAAGCGGGTGGGAAGCATAAGCAGGCACGCTGATGTGCAAACAGAGGAACAGAGCTGCAGTACAATGGTGAAGACACTGCCTGATGGTGCAGGGGTCATGGGTTCAATCCCCCACTGTACCCAATGAATAAGGCTGGCTGAGGCACTACCTGCTATGTGTAATGTTGCACTATGAGGCATTTTAATTTTATTTTAATTACTGCTGCTAGCAAATGCACTCTCAAAGCGCTGTAACATAAGGTGCTGCATAAGGCACCCCATAAGGTACCCCAGAGGGCAAATTTTAAAGTGCACTGTCCGCCAAGGCACCCTACAATGTTGCTTAAAGGGTGGCCTATAGGGTGCCATATAGGGTGCCCTATGAGGCAAGGTAAGGTCATAGCACTGTTTTTGATGGCAGTACTGTGCATTTTAACGCATGAAAATCTTAAGTAGGTGCGCTAATATGCAAGGAGGAACAGCAGTGTAGCACAGTGGTTAAGACACTGACTGAGGCTGCAGGGGTCATGGGTTCAATCCCCCACTGTGCCCAATGAATAAGGCTGGATGAAGCACTACCTGTTATGTGTAATATTGCTTTATGAGGCATTTTAATTTTATTTTAATTACTGCTGCTAGCAAACGCACTCTCAAAGCGCTGTAACATAAGGTGCTGCATAAGGCACCCCATAAGGTACCCCAGAGGGCACATTTTAAAGTGCACTGTCCACCAAGGCACCCTACAATGTTGCTTAAAGGGTGGTCTATAGTGTGCTTTATAGGGTGCAGTATGAGGTCCCACAAGGTCATAGCACTGTGCATTTTAATGCATGAAAATCTTAAGTAGGTGTACTGAGATACAAGAAGGAACAGCAGTGTAGTACAATGGTTAAGACACTGACTGATGGAGTAGGGGTCATGAGTTCAAATCCCTGTGTACTTAATGAATATGGTTGGCTGAGGTAATTCCTTTTTCTGCTTGCAACTGTACAACTATCTGTGCTGCCATCTAAAAAGAACCCCACCCCAGTGCCATAAATTAATGCACCTTTTAGGGTGCACCAGAAGGCACATCGTCAGCAAAGGTGAGTTATAATGTTCCCCAGAGGCCATGTTGAAAGGTTGCCAACTCCCAAGGCACCATAGTAGGCACCCCATAAGCTGCCTGAATCGAAGGTGTGGCGTAAGATGTCCCAAGGATGTATAGGTGAACCCAAAAACGTTGGCCAAGAGCAGTAAGGTCCCCCAATTTGAAGGGCAAGAGAGGTATGTGCCAAACACACACGTAACCCAAACACTGCACAGAGCAGAAAGGAAAGACAATGCATAAGTAAAAGAAGGACGTAGATCAGAGCTGATGGACCACACAAATCAGCTCCAGCCCATGTGGCAGCTAGAAAAATGGACAAACATATCGGGGGCAGCTGTAGCTATGCACAGAGTGATGGTAATGTACCATGCAATAATGACAGTGTGTGACAGAGGATGGGAAGATGTGTGCAGCAGAGGAGCCAGAAATGGCAGGACAGGTGAAATATCAGGATGACAGTGGAGTAGCAGTGCTATGCAGAGCACACACAGGAGAGGCAACCAGGGAGAGCTGCAATGCAGGAATGTGTAGGAGTGCAGGACGTGGGGTAGCAGCATGCACATCAGGGTAGGATGGCACACAGCTGGCAGACAGAAGATGGACAGAAGGATGGTTCACAACTCTGATGAGGGTACAATGTGCTCACAGCACAGATCTGCCCAGATATGACTGTCACACGAATGAAAACTAGTTCTGCAGGACAAGCATACAAATGAAAGAGAACAGAGAAGAATCACACCTATGACCACTACCACAAATGGCAATGCACAAACCGGTAGGCCACACCACCAACGTGAGCTCATTAGCAAAGACTGCATACAAAAATAGTGCAGGGCATCACACAAGACGCCTGCTGGCTGTCAGGACAGGCAAACCCCCAACAGTAACCATGACCAAATGCACATGCAGATCTGCTGTGTACAGATCAGATCACAGTCTGTAATTGGGACCAGAGACACATGCACACACACAATGAAATGTTATGCAGTGGATACAGCATGCAAAAGAGGAAAGAAACTAAACCCCAAGGGCAGCAGAGGATGCTCTGTGGAGCTGGTGCAAAATCTGGAACAGGACAGGAGAGAATTAAACATGCAAACAGGTGTACCACACAGCAGCTGAACCACAGCAATACAAAACCCCCAAGTGCACTGCCATGTAAACACCATAAAGAAAAAGACCTATGTAACAGATAATATGTGATGGCTAGGCAGTACAGAGGGCACACATTGGTGTACAGTGAAGAGAGGGAAGGGTGTGTGTAGAGGTGATCATCCTGCTGGTACCTAATGGTCCAGTTAGCACAACAGAAAAGAAAAAGATAAACCACATGTGGGGATCAAACCTGCAACCTATGGCATTATAACACATGCCTCTAACCACCACCCCAAACAGCACACTGAGCACATTGCAAAAATACTACCCCAAAGGGAGGGTGTGTATGGGACCCTGTAATACCCAGTGATGTGGAAAATGGCTGGCAGATACACAGCTGCCACCTTCCAAGGATGTGAGCACAGGTGGGCCATGTACATGACCAGCAAATCAGTAGATACAAGTGTCAATGTGATCAAAGAGTGGAGGAGTAGCCTAGTGGTTAGAAAACTGGCTTGGACACCAAGCAACCAGGGCTCAATTCACACTAGCACTCCATGTGGCCTTGGGCAAGTCACGTAACCCTCCATTACCTTGGAAGAAAGACCTGACAATCTACTTCCAGTGACACTGACAAGAAAACCCTGGAGTATCTGGGTCACAAGGAGTCACGAATGACTCAAAGGCACACATTGTATTGGAGGTTTGTCACCATGATCAAGCAGCAGCACAGACAAATGTATATCAAACACATATGTTTATTTGGGTTCATCTTCACAGATAGTGTAGATCCCGCCATCATAATATAAAGGTGAGTGGATCAAAGGTGAAAGACAGAAAGGTCACTGGCCCGTCTACAAATGAAGGGCAGGAGACATAATGTGCAGCACTATGCATTAGGCCCCCACCCCCACACCCCACACCCCACATGCTGCCGCACGCCTCAAATGTGTTACTCACATATGAGTGCATGTAGACAGTAGGCAGTACATGATGAGGGACCAATACACATCAATCATGATCTGTTCCCTAAAATATATCTATCTGGCAACACAGGAGGCACACAAATGAAAACAGCATATGTTGTTGAAACGTTGTAACTTTAGAACCACAGATTGAAAATAATGTTACAGCTATCACATAATGCCTGATATAGGAATCCAAGGTGCAACAATGTAACCCTAAACAATCATCAAATGCACAATGAGGATATGCTAACAGGTATCAGAGGCACATGAACACAGACAGAATTCAAATGAAAACTACCTGCAGAAACATGCAGAGATAACACCATGCAGGAGGTCCCCCTGCACCGGTTGGTGTGTAGACAGTGTCTGTACACATATATCACCGTACATGGAATGCACAATTGAAGGAAGACAATGGACACTCATACTGCGACACTCCAAATATAACGTGGCAATGTGAGTGTCGTTACCTCAGGGGATAAATAGGACTGTGCAGACATGCGGTGCAAGGTTTGTAAATCAATGCAGAGCGTCACGTCTGTACAGTAAACAAACACAAGAAACAGTATATAGAGAGGGAAATTAAGGGCAAACATGTTACAGTAAACCACACAGAAGCCATATTGCCATGCGCTGTGTTTTGCCAACATAGTCAGTCATATGCACATGCACCATTGATATTTCAACATGATTCAGTGATGCCACACATGCACACAAAGACCCTTGTTGATTGAAAACATCAATCCAGGATGTTGGTGTGCATTAAAGCGGTGTTGTGGCAAAACCTGTATTATGTCCAGGTGGAGATTAGGTGGACATAGACAACAGGACCTCTCCATCGCTACCCCTATGCCACACGTATGGCTGTATGCTTGTGTTGAAACAAACAGAAGAGCATATCCTGTGTTCCATGTCACACACATGGCCAAAAGAAACAACTGTGGAGGAATGTGCAACATACAGTGACAATGGCAGTCCCTGATTCACATGTGGGGACCAGTACACAGTGTGCAAAGTCCAAAGCGTATCTGCAGTCCAAGACGTCAGTTTAAGACTATCCTTGCAACCCTGGGCATGCATAGTCAAGTGTCACATCCCAGTATGCCACAGTACATGAAAGGTCCTGTGTGTCTCCTGCGATGAGCACGACTCCCAACCAGAGCACGGCAGCAACAGTGTGTTGGACAGGTCTGTCATGGGCAAAGTAGCAATCCAAAAATAATACTGTCCATCCTAGGCATGTGTCGCACTCGCAGAGGTCAAACATCCTATGGCACAATTTTCCAGGGAAAGTTCCATGGTGTTCTGTCCCCCAACAGGTGGGTGATGGCGATGCCACATGCACTGTAATAGATGTGTCTGGTTTGTTCTCTGCCCTGTGTCAGAAGAGGAGAAATATTGTATTGGTATGCGCCTTGTAACATCAGCACAAATTGCAGAGTCAATCATTAAGAAACACATAATGAAGGGACACACAGGCAAACAGGACATGATCACAACACAATAAACTTTGCATGTTGGGGACATTTAGAATTGGAAGCATACACATGGGTGTCACATGGATATGTTTCTGTCCATGCCCATGTGACACAGGCGTTTCAGAGCTCCATCCTATGTGCATCAGCGTTCGTGAACAGAGAGCCAACATGAAATGTATATGACACAAACAGTAAATCATTAACATGTAAGGGCTGATGTCATTACCAAAAGAACAAAGGTGCAAACTACCTTGTGCTTGCATCAGGTGTATGTCTTGGATCCTCTGAGCCACTCAAAGGCCATAACAGGTCACAGTGAAGGGACACAATGTCAGCGAAATATGTAGAATCTCCATGTCACCATGTCACGCCGATATCTGTGATACAAAAAGCAGGTCAACAGTGGTATGTCAGAACACAAGACACAGTTCTGTTCCCAACACACAACACATGTCCACAATAGTTACACGGTAAACACCAGTAAGGTAGAGATAGCACAGTCACCACGGCCCCCAGGTGTACAGACCCCTCACAACACATGATAATGTAAAAAGCATGAACACTGTATCATCACACAGCCTACACAAGAACACACACACACACACACAGTATGCAAAGGGCAGCGTGCCAGCAGTAGCATATGGCCTGTATGTCCACAAGTGGAGATTTGTACACATAAAGGCCCTGTGAAATGCAATGATACCCTGGTGTTGGCTCATGGTACAATGTCGGGGAAGGGTGCACATGTAGGCCACCACCCATAAACCTACAACCTCCACACATGCAGCTCTGTTGGACATGTCCCAGAGACAGTGTTGCTGAAGACATACTGGAATAGGAACACATGGGGATATGTGTGTCAACAGCAAAATATGGTTTAGGGAGGTGCAGGGAAAAGAGGTGAACCACAACATCTGGACAATAGGAAAGATCACCGAGGACATGTGTTCCCCCTGACTGCTGGCACAGACAACATAGCTGTAGGTCCACCCACCCCAGACCACAGCATGTTGGCTGATGTACAGTCCCCTGTCAATGCACCACAGCACCAGGAGCTTCAACAACTATGTCCTGTGCATTGGGAAACACAAGGGAAACATATATATGTCATGTTCTAGCTGTGCAACACACACTGCACCTTCCTGTCCCCAGCTTCCACACCCCCCAACATCCTTTACAGACTCACTGTTCACCATCACACTGTACACATCTCTCCCATGTGAGAGGCATCAAGGACATGTTTTTGCCAAACTACAGGGGTCTGTACTCTGTCTGTCCCCTCCCTGTTGTCGCACACACTGGTGAACATAAGTGTTTTCTCCCTACCGTGTTCCCAACTCACTCCAAGGCTGCAGTATTATCCTGGGCCCCCATGTTGCTCCCAATGGCCCTTCACTGTGTGTACTGGTGTCCCAATGTCGTCTGCTACCCCGCTGTCAATTGCTGAAACACATGGAAATATGCAGGGGCACCTCCGGGATCCTCTGTCCAAACACATTTCCTGGTGTGTATTTCTCATACCTTGACTAACATTAACAGCTGTGTGCTACTGAGTTGTTAAACATATATCTCAATGTCTGCGTTATGTCTGCTAAACCACACCCCGATGTCTGCTTTTGACCTGACCTTGATGGCTGCATGTCAGCCCACTGTGTGAAAGTGATAATGGCAAAGCATGGATAGCCTATATGTGCACCTAATAACCCCCCTCCCATCAGAGCCTCTTTGTGTATGTGGCCATTACGTTCCTTCTCTAGGGTATGCAATGTAGTTGGTGTCTTGGCATGCACTCTCCTCCTCTATGCACTTATACAGCCTGTAGTTGAGTCATGGGTTTATGTCGACATGTCATCAGCTAGATTTGCTTAAACAAATTTGATGCAAAAAATTAAAAAATTTCCCTGAAAACAACCCTAAAACCCAATCCACCCCCACATTGATCTCTCTGCTTGCCTACTGTAACCTACATCTTGTTGATCTTGCCTGAATCACTTCTGTTTGTGTGTACATATGCAACACTGCACTGCATGTCTATTCTGCAATGGAAAAAAAAACCCAAACAAACCTGGACAATGCACAGTTTCCCTATCCTTCTCCGCATCCATGTTAGGGCTACGCGATGACTTATACAGTCTGCCACACTGTGTTGTTCCACTAACTCCCCGTAAGGATTTCAATTACCATTATGACAGATAGTACTGAGCATGTATATAGTGCTACATAGCACATGTAGCGCTATACAAAAATTACAGACCCACACATCCAGTTTACAAGAGCATACCACACACACAATCAGCTCAAAATTCCAAATGAAAAACACACACAGCTGGACAAGTGGCCCCAAACATGGTCCTCTCTCCCAGTGTGAAACCCACACCACATGCCTCTCACCTTGCTGCACCCAAAGCATAACACAAACTAACTGTGGTTGCACAGCATCTGCTATCACAATCATCCACAAACCACGAATGTCACCCCAAAACCTCCCACAAGCCTAAAACCACCCACCCACATCATCCAACTCAGCCCTCTGTTCTGCCCTGCCCACATCCTTTGGTTCCCAGTCATGCTTATATTTGACGTTGGGATGGCCAGCCAGTGTCTGTTACATGTCAGTGCAGCATTGCATCCTACTGATATTGGTCTACAAATGTTAATCTGTATTAGCACTACACACATATAGCAACAAATGTGGGAACATATGCAGTACGTACATGAGAAGAGCTGTGCAATCACATGCCGCCTGATTGCTGTGCCCTCACGTGTGTCCTCACGGGCACGTACAGGGGGGCACGTCAGATCATCCTCCAGACCCTCATTAATCTCTGCAGGGATATTGTGCCTGAGAGCAATGTTGTGCAGGATGCAACAGGCTATGATGATCTCTGCCACAGTCTGTGGAGTATATTGTAAGGCGCCGCCTGTCCTATCCAGACACCTGAAGCAACTCTTCAAAACGCCAAAGGTGCGCTCTATGACAGAGCGGCTGGTGGCATGGGCCTCATTGTACCTCTGCTCTGCACGTGTCCGTGGTTGACGCACAGGGGTCAGCAACCAGGGGCGATACCCATACCCTGCATCACCTGTAGAAAGAAATGAGGTAAGTTAAAGCATGAGCTCATGTCCCCTCAACTGGACACAGGTATATATGTGCAAAACAAATGCATAACACATTCTGAAAGAAACATATGATATCACAACTATGCAGCATTGCAACATTGAAATATGATGACACAAAAGGACCACATGGCCTATCTAGTCTGTCCATCCATATCAACAGGTACAACAGTCCCCTTTTTACCTTTATAGATCCTCTGTGTTTGTCCTATGCTGTTTGGAATGCAGTTGCTGTCCTCCTCTCTACCACCTACACTGAGAGTATTCCATGGATCCACCACCTATTCAGTAAACAAATATGGTGGCATATCACCCCTGAATCTATCTCCCTCCACCCTCATCCCTTGTTCCCTCATAGCTGAACTTGCTTACAATTTGCAGAGGCTCTCTCCCTCAACATATATGCCACAGAGGTATTTCTACATCTCCATCATATCACCTCTATCCCTCCTTTCCCCAAGGCGTACATCCTAAGATCCTTCGGTCTGTCTTCATATGCTGTATAATGAAGACCACTAATCATTTTAGTAGCCACCCTCTGCTCCGACCCCATCCTGTGAACATCCTTTTGAAGGTGCAGTCTCCAGAATTGCACACTATACTCCAAATGAGGTCTCACAAAAAACATATACAGAGGCGTCCTCCCTTCCTGTTTTATGCTAGCCATTCATCTCTGTATGCACCCAGCCAGCCTTCTAGCTTTTTCCCTCGCCTATTCAACCTGTTTAGCTACTTTGACATCAGCAGACACAACCACACCTAGGTCCCGCTCTTCTGTAGTGCACAAGAGTACTTCACCCCTATACAATAGTGCTCCCTTGGATTGCTTCAGCCCAAAAGCCTGACCTCACATTTCCTACCATGACATCCCAGCTGGCCAATTTAAGACCATTCATCAAGCTTAGCTAGATCACTCCTCATGTTTTTTAGAGCTTCCTGGGTGTCTACCTATTACAGATTGAGTGGGGGAACCTAAGAAACACCAGACAAGGGGTAGCTGTATGGATTGGCGACAACATAATATGTAACAACCACACAAATGCTCGCATCCAATCAACCGGCATCACACAGCACCATAGCAGGGCGCATTTGGAGGGCAACCCCCCCCTTCCCCCTATATCCCACACAGGCAGATGACACACACACACAGAGTGATCTACTCCAAGACACACATTTGCACATATTCCTAGTCACATGAGCACCATGTGCATGTCAGAAATGGGAAACACCCACCCAGCAATATGCAGTCCTCATACTGTCCTGCCTCAAATTGTTGGAATAGTGCCGAGTGATGCAGGATATAGGCGTCATCGGTGGACCCTGCAAACCTGGGGACCACTGTTCCCTCTAAGCTGTGCGCGTGTGCGTGCGCACACACCTCGCCGAGCGAGCGCACATACTTTACAACAGAGCGCACAAAAATTACGGCTCTGATTCTGATAGAAAACAACACAGACATCTTAAAATTTAAAAGTTATGATTGTAATTACTAGAAATTTCCCGCTTCATTTAGTAATCGTCTATTTTCATTTAATTTGATTAAAATCAATGTGGTGTACATCCTGTATTCTGACGTGTAGTCAAATTTTAAAGTATATAATTCTGAGTGTCGTTATGTGGCACACAAAAATTTAACCTTCCTTCAAAAGCTGCACACAGCTGATATTTTATGCGCACACAGCCTACAGAAAATTAGAGGGAACATTGCTGGGGACCACATTCAGAATATGCATATTTGCATCACATACAACCTGAACATTCAGGGAATGATAGTGTTTGTGGTTGTAGAACACTACCTCCCTGTCTCTAGGTGGGACCAGGGCAACATGTGTGCAATCAATAGCTCCCATCAGGTGTGGTATCCTGGCTAACGCCTCAAAGGCCTGGTTCAGGGTCTACCACTGTTGCCCAGTGTGTGGAATGGCAATATAATTCCGCACCCGGCTGACCATGGCACGCAGTACTTGGTGGAGACACCGTGAGAAGGTGGGGCGGCTCATGCCACTCACTGTGGCCACAGATGACTGGAAACAGCCAGAGGCAAAGAAATGTAGGGCAGCAAGGAGCTTGACCAAACCCAGTATGGCATGTGACCGATCAGTCAGGGGCTCGAGGTCAGGTCTTAGATCCTCATAGAGCTCCTTAATAGCCCCTGTGCTCAGTCTGTACAGGGAGATGACCTGGTCTTCTCGCATGCCCTGGAGCTGGGCCCTGGGCCTGTAGAGGAGTGGCTGGCAAGCCTGCACCTCAGCACGCCTCCTGTGCCGTGTGGGCACAGCCCCTGCCGCCCTGCCCCCACAGCTGCAGGTCTGATTTGCTGCGGGACTACACCCATGCCCTGTGCCTCAGCCCCATAGACACCATCTCCCCTGTCACGCAACCGCACCACCTGCCCACCTCATGCTGCAGCTGCAGCAAACACAAAGGCCGCCATAAACTCCACCCGCCCTGCTCCTCTAAACCACTCAAACACAGACAACACTTCCCTAACCAAGACACACACCTTACACACCACACAGAAACACAATCCACACAATACAACCAACAACAATCACAAACCCAGTCACACTCCACAATACACTTGATTCAGACTCGCTCCTTCTGTCACTGCCAACGCACACCTTCTTTCTCCCTCGCCTACAAAAAAACCCTCAACATGCAACATGTGCTCAGGACAATTTATAGAGTTTTTTTACGTAGCGCGTGTTGCGTGTGCGCAGGTGCGCGAGCGCGACCGCTGCACATGCGCAGTTGGCTGTGCACATGGCGTATGCCCCACGCACATGCAGCACTGCGCATGCGCCATGTCTCATGCACAAATGTACGCACACACCCACGTCCTGTGTCTGCATGGCGCATGCGCAATGCGCACAGCCAACTGCACATGCGCAGTGTGCACGACAGTACGCACGTGATGCATAGTTGACTGTGCAATGCACAAGCATGCATTTCTCACTTCTGGGCAGCGCATGTGCAATGCGCACGGCCAACTGCGCATGCGCAACTGCGCAGCCAACGTGCTCACGCAACTGCACACGCGCAACGTAAAAAACCCTATAAATAAACCTGTACACGTGCTGCACGTTGAGGGGATATTGGTAGGCGAGGGGGAGAGAAGGTGTGTGGTGTCAGTGAGAGAGAGAGAGAAGCAGGTGTCTAGTAGAGCTAAGTTAGTGTGTTGCGGGTCAGAGTGGTAGAGGCTGGGTTGTGGGGGATAGGTGTGAGGTACAGCATGGGATACAGAGAGGAGGGGAGGCAAGGAGCAGGTGAGTGAGAAAGGAGGTGAGGTAAAGAGCAGAAAGCAGGGAGAGGAGGGAGGTGTGAGTTGGAGCTGAGAAGGGCAAGAGAAGGAATGTCTGACAGGGAGAGGACAGGGAGATGGAGCCACAGGACAGGGCAGGAGTGGAGAGTGAGAGGGAGAGGGAGAGGAAGAGGGAGGTGGGGCCACCTGTTGGGGAGGAGACAGATATGGCAGGGAGTGTGGTGGAGGCTGCAGGCCCATCGGCCCAGCCCACACAGGGTCCTCTCACTACAAAACGTAGGCGCATACCGGTGCCAGCTCTGCAACGGAAGAGGGCTCAGAAATTCACACCGCAGGAAAACCACATCCTGCTGGCGTCTGTTCTTGAAAATTATGATGTCCTATACGGACGACTAAGCAACTCCACCACTGTTGCAACACGCCCCCAGGTGTGGGAGGAGGTGCAGGAGGCAGTTGCACAAGCAGGGGGCCCAAGCAGAGACCTTGACAGCCTCAGGAAGAGGTTCAACGACATAAAGAGGGGTGTGCGTGCACACATGGTGGCAGAGCGGCGGCATTCCATGGGCACTGGAGGGGGAGGCCCCTTTACACCCTCCCTAACACCCCTGGAGCAGGAGTTGGCAGAGCGGCTAGGGCCAATATACCTCTATGGACTGCCAGAGGCACTGGACACTGCCCATCCCCAGGCAGGTAGGTACCCAAATCACACCTTGCTGCTCCCAACCCATTGAGTACCTGCCCTTTGGATGTGCATCAGGCTTCTTATTAACACCTCCTCATACCTGCTCCCCTGGATCATCTCCCACCCTCTGTCTTTGGCTCATGAGTGTGCTGTCCCCCATTCCACCCCTCTTACTCTGTGTTTTGCTGCCCTCCAACCACATGTTTCATTAGCATCATCCCTTTTTGTATCTGCTCTGCACATGTGGCTACATTTCTGCTACAAGCCCCCTCTCAGACCTGTACGTGTTATGTCTGTGTCTAATCTAAGCACTGCTGAGCAGGGATGGTCCTTCTGTGGGATAATGCACAACAGGGGTCCTCAAACATTCTAAACAGGGGGCCAGTTCACTGTCCCTCAGACCATTGGAGGGCCGGAATATAGTTGAAAAAAACACTATGAACAAACCCCAACGAACACTGCAGAAATACAAAAAACAGAGAATGTTTCCAAACATTTTGGTTTGGTTTTTCCAGTGGCAATTGCTCTAACCACGTTAGTCTGGTTTCTTTGGGTCTTCTGCTAACTCCCCATCGTCTGCTTTCCATGTGTACTTTCGTCCCACGTCTAGTATTGTTTCCATTCTCTGTCTACATCTGCTTTATTTATTTATTTCTTTATTTCTTTATTTCTTTTTATTTATTTAGCATATATTTGTATGCCGCTACTTCCAGTGATCAGTAGCGGCTTGATTACAGGCGTGATATTACTTTAACATAGTAATCTTTCTCCTTGTGCTCTTTCCGCATTCCTAGGTCATCCACTCAAATGTTAGACCCCCATCCTCAATCCCCACTATCTGTCCAATTGTAGATATCTCTTACCTCCCTCAAAAAGTTTTTTTCCCTCACCATTTCATTTGTCCAGCTCCATCACATTCTGATCCTCGCACAACCTCACCTCCCATCTATTTCCAGCCACACCCAGCATCCGCTCCCCTCTAGTCCGTGCATCAGCCCATTTCCAGTCCTAGCCCCCCATCAGCCCATTTCCAATCCTATCCCTGGCCCAACATCAGCCCAGTACCAGTCCTAGCTCCACATCCATTTCCAGTCCTATCCAAGTCCCTCCAGAAGTGCATTTCCAAACCCCAGCCCCCCAAAAAACTTATTGATAGCCCTCTCCTAGCCCCATCATCAGCCCACTTGCAATATTAGCACCCCCAACAGCACATTTTGAGCCCTATCCTAGGCCCCCCATCATCCCACTTCCAATCTTACCACCAACCCATAGGCCAGGACCTGTCCTAACCCCATCCCCCACATCAGCACACTTCCAGTCTTACCTCTCCCCCCCATAGCCAATTACCACTCCAAACCTCCTCCACCCCCATCAGGCCAGATAGGGTATGAAATAAACCAAACACGGCTACTGCTGCTGCTGCTGCTTCCACCGTGGCAGCAGCAGATTCAAGCATCCTGTGGGCCCCCCCCCCTGCTCTGCAGCATCCTCCATGCGGCTTCAGTATGGGCTTGTCAGAGCCACGTGAAGGGAGAGTATTCCTTTCTCACGGCCATGTCAATCCCGCCACGGGCCTGATGGAAAATACCATCAGTCCCATGGCGGGATTAACAGAGCCATGAGAGGAGAAGCTCTTTCTGTTTGCATGGCTCTGACAGCCAACACTGAGGCTGCATGGAGGACACTGCAGAGCAGGGGGGGCACCACGGGATGTGTGATTATGCCGCTACCACGGCAGCAGCGGCAGCAGCAGGTTTATAAGATGTTAACGTAGCTGGGCTGCTGCTCAATGAATGCTGCGGTCCTGGGTAGAGCTGCCCCTGAGGACTGGCAGCGGCGGCAAATACACCCGTCGGGCTGCATACATCTCCTTGGCGGCCCACATGTGGCCCTCGTCCCGTAGTTTGAGGACCCCTGATGTACACATCGATGTGTCTGCTAGGTACTGGCCTATATATGCCTAATAGTGGTAGCAGGAGCTGTAGTGGTAGCTATGTAGCACATATACAGGCCACGGCCAAACACACATTGATTGTGGGGTGGATGTTTTAAACAGTTGTATGTAGTTGAACCATGCAAACCAATCTGTGCTGTGTATGGTTTTCCACAACCCAGGTGACTACACAACCATGGCCCCAGCTGAGGAGGAGGAGGTGCAATTGGCCGAGGATGTGCCAGAGTCCCAGCCCACAATGTCTGGGGGCAGCACCAGCAATGGTGATGGGACCCCAAGTACACACGTGCAACCTGAGCCAGAGGACCACACCCCAGACGTCACTGCCACAGAGGGCTCCGAGGAGATCACAAGACACCACCCCATTCATGCAGAAGTGCCAGATGAAACCCCTCCACCAGAAATGGACCCAATCATTGAAGAGCTGCGGACACACACTGCTGCAGTATGGCGCAATGCAGAAGGTGGGTAACAGCATACCCCACGATCCCGACGGGGTTGTCCTAACATCCACAAAATGATTGCATCTTGTCCACATAGCATAGTGTTCTGATTTTGGGGGGTTGTCTTATGTCCTCTGTGATTCTACCTCCTGTAGCATGGCTTGTCAGGTATCAGCATTTGTGAGGGGCTGTCACACATGCACACTGTGCTTGCCCATATAACCCACATAAGGCCAAAGAGAAGAGCAATGATCACAGGTCACCCAGACACCCTATGTGACTGAGACCTCGTCAGGAGTATTGTCACGCAGTATCATTTGACAACATAATCTGCAGTGTGCCCCAGCATTATAGAAATGGGGGCACCCCAGATATGTGTATGTGTGTTGTAGGGATTATTCCATCGTACAAAGCCTAACTAGCAGTACTACCGTGCAGGTCAGAACCAAATGACAAATGATTGACTAATGCATGAGAAGTGGATAATACATCAAGCACAAAAGATGCATGAAAGCAATACTGCAGGAGGAATAATACAGTGAATACACTCAAGCAATAAAAGAAGTCAAAATAAAATGACATAGATACAGTCACGTCAATCCAATTAAGATAAGACGTGTTAACTTCAAACTGAAGAGTATATATATAGTATCCAAACCAAAAATGCATATCAGTAATGCAATATAATGTGGTAGTGTAACACCAAGGTGAACACTCAAAAGTAATGAGAAGCAATGTGTAACTGTGGTAGTAAAATAAACACATGCTACCTATGAGGAAAGAGACAACTCAATTAAGAGTAATGGATAACTTTCAAAGAAAATGGTGGCACTTATTCAAAAGTGTGACGTTCCAGCAAATCCTGCAGACGCATGGCAGGCAGCAAAGGTGCAGGATGCATAGAGCGATGAAGAGTACGAATCTGTCTCTGTTGATACAAAGAGATAAGGAACTGGAGCACCAACAGAAAGAAAAGACCAGACACAATGACATGTGACATAAAATCAGTTTGTAAAATGTCCACATCACGGGAATCAAAGTTATAATCAGCAATGGCAAGGTTGTCTTGGTCAATAGACAGTTCAACTGTGTGAGAGTCCTTATAGTCCAAAAGATAAGTCAAGGCTGCAGTGAAGTCAATCTCATGACCTCGAAACACATCCAATATCTGGAGCTCTGTCGAAACAGGGTCAGCATCAAGATAAAACAAGGAAACTCCACCAACATTAACAATGGAGTTCTTGGGAACATCAATCAAGCAAACATTGCAGGGTAGAGGAACTCTATTATGAATGTCATGCTTATTCATGGTGACCAGGAGTTCACTCAAAGGGGTACTAACCAGCCAAACATTGTTGACAACAGCAACTTTCATCTCGGAAAAGTCATCGTACTTGGTCAGGGTAACTTTACATTGTTCTTTCACGTTCTCAGCAGACAACCCACAAAGAGCCGCAGAAGTGTCCTTCAGGAAAGGTTTACCAGGACACAACCAATGAATGTCTTTAGAGCGTTGGCACATGCCGAGATTAGGTACCAGGTATTGACGTGGATCATCATAGTGGTAAGCGAGGTATTCGGGAGTGTCGACCCGTAGAAACATTCTCAGACCAAGTACCAACATTAATCAGGGATCTAGGGACACAAAAACTGTCTGTGTAACAGTCTGGGACTGTGTAATCAGGAAACCAGGCGCATCCTGCAGCACGACACCAGAAAGTGGGCCAGGCTCAATCAATCTGGCAACCTCGGATCCCGCTAACATCAAAATCAGGAACAGGACCTTCAAAGTACGGGACTCCATCTGTAAAAGAAAACAAACAGGCTATCCCGCCTCAAGGTTAGTATCACGCACTTCATCAAGAGGTTCTTCAGGAAGGAACTTACTGGGATGACACGGTCCAAGCTGATTAATGTGGACCCATTTAAGGGAGCCTTCCCTCTCAGTACCTGACTTCATTCGAATTTGATAAGCAACAGGGGAGGCTTTATCCACAATAGGAAATGGACCGTTCCAGCTAGGTAGAAATTTACAGTCTTTGACCTTGTTCTTACCAAAATTGTAGTAGAATACCTTATCACCAATCTGGTATTCGTTAGAGGTAGTCCTCAAATCATAGTAGGCTTTCCTACCCCTAGCAGCAGTGTCCAAATTCTTTTGGGCAAAGGCAAAGGCACTTTGCAAGTGTTGTCTTAAATGGGCAACATATTCATGAGCAGTTGTAGCAGCAGCGAGATTCACATCATTAGTCCTGTAAAGAAGATGAAGGGGTAAAACCATGTCCCTACCTGTCATCATCTCAAAAGGGGACACACCAGTAGCACGATGACGCGTGGCTCTGATAGCCATCAGGATCAAGGGCAGTTTGATGTCCCAGTCCTTCCCAGAGGAAGAAACATACTTTTTCAAGATACTGATGATAGTTTTGTTTGCTCTCTCCACTTGTCCAGAGGATTGTGGACGATAAGCAATGTGGACTTTGGCCTTCACACCTAGTACCTTCCACAGATGCTTAATGACTTGTCCCGTGAAGTGGGAACCCTGGTCGGATTCCACTCGCATGGGGAGGCCCCACCTGCTGAAAACATGGTTTAACAACAAGGTGGCCGTGGTCTCGGCGGTACAGTTGGGTGCTGGGATGCACTCGACCCACTTAGCAAATAAGCAGGTAACTGTCAACATATATTTGTTGCCACGAGAGGATCGGGGCACGGGGCCGATCCAATCAATCTGGAGATCAGACCAAGGCATGGTCAGACCTCTGTTTATCAAAGGGGCTCTATGAGAAGGAGCTGCAGGTTGAAATCTGCAACAGGTCAGACAACCTTTAGTATACAATTGGACATCTTGGTACATGTGGGGCCAGTAGGCCACTTGTTTCAACGTTTCATAGGTTATTCGGTCACCTCTATGACCGGCACAAGGTTCATCATGAGCGTGCTGTAACATAACTCCTCGGAAGGCCCGAGGTACCACCCATTGCACAATACCATGCTTACTCGTCCTTATCAACAGATCTTTCTGGAGATGGAACATGTCCTTGGAGATGTAGAGGATCCTCAGTTCCTCATCGTCCTGACAATCCTCCAGAGTTAATGGGTGTTCCTGGGGGTTCTGCAGAAAAAGGTAGAAACGTCCAAGAGTAGGATCTTGTTTCTGGGCTTGCACGAGGTCGAGATCTGTGTTCTCGCCACACCATTGAACCACAGGGGGCATGGTGGATAATTGAGCTTGTCACCGGGTAACCACCATCAAATACAATACAACCCAATACAAAGCAGGATAATATATAAGACCACAATAACCACATTTAAAGCTCTCAATGGCGGGGGGCGGAGCTAGCCACTGAACAGAATGGACGCCTGAATTTTTGCTCCCGTTGCTGCCCAAGAATCCTGAACATATCCCGGTATTAAATTGAAGTTTGTACCCCCTACCTACATCAATAACACCGAAATATAGCTGGATGGCATCCCTGAAGCCTGCCTGGCTGGAATTTCCGCAGGGATCCGACTCAGCAGCGAAACGATCCAAACCCGAAGTGGGTTCCCCGCAGAAAATGGCCACGGGAGAGAAGGAGGGAGTGACTGCCGGTGGCCTACGTGAAGTGCTACAGGAATTGAAATACGTTAAAGAAATGATCGCAGCCAATTCTAGTTCACTGAACATGATTCAAGAAGACTTACTGGAGGTCAAAGAGAAACTCCTCACCATCACCACTCGACTTAGTGCAGTTGAATTACAAACCCAGAAGCATGGCGTTGCATTAGAACAGCTGGGCCCTTTGGTCAAACGAGTCCGGCACATAGAAAGTCAGATTGAAGATCAAAACAACCATGCCCGTAGAAATAATATCCGCCTTGTTGGAGTCCCTGAAGGCGCTGAAGGCACCGATCCGATTGGATTTCTGGAAAAAACCATACCGGAGATGCTGCAGCTTGTCTTTGCAAGGCCTTTTGAACTAGAACGGGCCCATCGAATCTCAACACACAAAGCTGAAAACACACGATACCCGCGCCCACTCATAATGAAGGTACTGAGATACCCACAGTTCCTGCAGATCTTTCAAGCTGCACGGAAAGCCGGATCACTGCAAATCCAGGGACACAAAGTGGCACTCTATCCAGATTTGAGCAAGCAAACGGTAGATCGGAGAAAAGCGTTGCTGGCCTGTAGACCCATGCTACAAAGTGCACAGGCAAGATACGGGCTATACTATCCAGGAACCATGCGGGTCACGCTGCATAATGAAACGAGGAATTTTGTTGAAGCTGAAAAACTGAAAACTTTCCTACAAGAAAAATGCGGTATGGAAACCTGAGGCCAATATTCTGTTCTCTCACGCAGTGTAGAGACCTCAGCATATACTCAGGGGGTGCGGCCATGCGTTCTCACAAATTTTAGAACGCCTTAAGCCTTGTTAAACACCTTATTGACTGTATTTCTGTTGTTCTAAATAGTTTTAATTAACCAGATATTTCTGCTTGAAATGTAGGGGTGGCAACGGGAGGTCGGGGTTGGTTACTGTTTCAGTGGATTGTGTTCACCTTAGCGATACAATGTTTGCCAGTTATGCAGTTATTTGTGTCAGTCCAGTCCAGTGCAAAACCCTCCACATACACGCAAAATGCAAGTACGCGGCAGACCTATCCATAGGATAGCTTTCACCTATAAGACAGCTTATTCCAACATTGATGTCTAGTGATCTCCTAATGCTTTCGTTAAATGTAAAAGGTATTACTGGCCCTGTCAAGCGAAAGAAGATTTTAGCGTACTGCCAACAAAAAAAGCAGATATTGCCCTCTTACAAGAGACACATTTAACAGATACTGAATCGCAGAAAGTAACCTCTAAATATTTCCAGGTGGCGGCCTCGGCCTCTGCCACTCAACGCAAAGGGGGGGTAATAATATTAGTGCGCAAATTCCTGCAATCCGCCATTACCGGCACACAGATTGATCCGCTAGGTCGATGGGCCAGAGTGACGATGAAAATAAATCAACAGCTTTACACATTCTTCAATATTTACGCACCCAACCTCGATGACCCTAACTTTTTCAAACTGATAGCTAAAGAAGTTACAGCCGCAGCTCACACCAATATCATCTTAGGGGGCGATTTCAATGTCATCTTGGATCCACTGTTAGATCACACGCCTTATCGGGCTGTAGACAAAGTCAAATCGCAGGCGATTCTTAAAGGAATCATAACAGAACTACACTTGGTAGACCCATGGCGCCTACTTCATCCCCAAGAAAGAGACTACACATTTTATTCCATCCCACATAATACCCAAACAAGGATCGATTTCTTCCTACTGTCCACAGAGCTGATGCCTCAAGTGTTGTCTGCAGAGATATATGCTACAACGGTATCGGATCACGCCGCTGTCTCCCTAGTGCTGGATACCAACGTTACACAACATGTTCCGCCAAGATGGACATTTGATAAATCCCTACTAGCAGATGACTCCTTTGTACAGCTACTGTCAGGGGAAATTGAGACCTATTTTAAATATAAAGCTCTCAATGGCATGGCTCCAATCCCATTAAGCAATCTTATAAGCAAGGAATCTCAAAAAGTCACTCACAGAAAAGGACACTCAAATAAATTAAGGACTCCAAATGATTTTATAAAAGCAACCAAACTAACTAATAACAGAGCCTTCTCACATGCGGCCCCCTTCATTTGGAACTCCATCCCAGAGGACCTAAGATCCACAACAGAAATTATAGAATTCCGCAAAAAACTGAAAACCTACCTCTTTGCCATGCACTACAACAACATTGATAATACACTAATCATCCCAGAAAAAGGCTAAATAACACCCAACTGAGTAAAGCTAAACCCCATAATTAACAGATTTACACCCTCTTGTAAATAACCATGATTTAAATCTAAGGAACCTACTAACCTGTATCTGTACATAGTTCTTAAATTGTTCTTGTTCTGTTATGTATTTAACCATTCACCGTTCTGTTACGTATTTAACTATTACATTGTTTACTGTCAAAAATTGTTCCATGTAAAACAAGCCCTTGCTTTGTTGACTGTTGTTCAATTGTAAGCCGCATCTGAACTCTGGAAGATGCGGGATATAAATGATTGTTAAATAAATAAAATAAATAAATAAAATAAAATAAATAAATAAATAAATTGTTAAATAAATCACAATTCGAAGCCCATTGGTCTCGGGAGCCTCCAACTGCCAGAGGTCTCCAGAGACAGCACCCGCCTTGGCAAGCTGATCAGCTAGATCATTTCCAATCTTGTCAGGATTATCAACACGGGAATGACCTTTCACTTTCTTCCAGTAGATGGTCATGTCATTTTCATGAGCTACCTTGTCCAAGGCCAGAATCAATCCGGCATGTTTGACAGGTTTCCCTTTGGAATTCAGCATATTGTTAGATTTCCAAATGGGTAAGTGGGAAACAAAATTCTGTCGGACGTAGTCTGAATCAGTACAGATGGTTAGGGTGTGAACCCCTCCCTGAGCAGCGGACTGGAGAGCTGCCAGGGCTGCAGCTAGCTCTGCATACTGATTAGTCTTGGTACCCAGACGGTACTTCAAGGGTTCACAAAGGTGGTTCTGGTTCCAAACTACACCTATACCTGCTACCAGTTCATGGTCAGGCTCTTGACGGTAAGCACAACCGTCCACATACACCTTGGGGTAGCCTTTACAGAGGTTCTCATCATAAGGACGATGACGAGAAGGCTCAGGCGTACATGACTCCATTTCGGTGTCTAAAGTACCCACTAAAGGTTCTCTGGCAGTGCAATCGTGCAATTCAGCCAGGCCCTGTGCGGCGGCATCCTTGCGGTTTTGAGTATACCTTACCTCTAGGGGCCAGCCCTGAAGTGCTAAGGTCCAGGAGACAATGCGATTGTTTGACACTTGTCCCGATTTAATCCGATCACTGCCTAGGAACTTGATGGGTTGGTGATGAGTCTCAACAACCAGCCTCTCACCTTGGATATAACTGCGGAAATATTGGAGGGCCCAGACTGTGGATAACAAGGATTTCTCACAGTCAGAGTATTTCCTCTCCACTTCCGTTAAAGCTTTGCTGGCATAGGCAATAACTTTCCTATCTGTGTCATGCATCTGGTACAGAACAGCACTCATAGAGTGATCAGTGAAACCTAGTTCCATGAAGAATTCTCTGCCACTCTCTGGATAGGCAAGACAGGGAGCTCGACTCAAAGCCGCCTTCAGCTCTTCTAGAGCTGCCTCTTGGTCGGGATTCCATGCCCAAGGTTCATCTCTTTTGAGGAGTTTGACCAGGGGTCTGGAAATCTCCGCATATTGATCCACAAATTGGCGAGAAATAATTGCAAATGCCCAAGAATGAGCACAGCTCACTCATGTTGGTCGGACGTTTGAGTTGTTGCAAGGCCGCAATTCTCTTCCTTTGAGGCCGCAGTCCCTCAGCAGAAACTTCGTAACCCAAATAATTGAGGGATTTCCGGCACCATTGGCCCTTTGACAAGGACAGCTTTGCTCCTGCAGCTTTCAGTTGCCGCAAAACATGCTCTATTTCTTGCAAATGGTCAGTGAAACTGGCACTCTTCACCAGAATGTTGTCTACATAGACGAGGGTGCCTCTAGTCTCAGCATCAGGCAAAGCCTTATGCAGGAAAATATTGAAGTCTGCTGGGGCATTCAAATAACCAAACGGTGTCTGATTCCAAGTATATTGCCTACCAAAGGTAAAAGCCAGCTTATGCTGGTCTTCTGGATGGACAGGTATAGTCCAAAATCCTGAGGCCAGATCTAACCTTGTAAAGTACCTTGCACCCTTGATGGTGGCTAAGTTCTGTTCCAGATGTGCCATAGGCCATCTGGATAGAGGTACCTTTTTATTAAGCTGGCGATAGTCCAAAGCTAAGCGCCAGCTAGAATCCTTCTTGATGACAGGCCACAGTGGGGCATTGCAAGTACTGTTGCATTGACATATAATTCCCTTTTGTTCCAGGGAATTAATGATTTCCTGAACGGATTCATAGGAGGCCAATGGGATTTTATACTGCCTCACAAAGACGGGTTGACTGTTTGGATCCGTAGGAATACGGGTGACATGTAGGTCGGTGAGACCACAATCATAGGTGTCAGTGGCAAACAGGTCCTTGTGACGGTACAGCAGTTCTTTTAATTGGGCCTTTTCTGACTCATCAGTGCAGGCGTCTGCTTCAGCAAGTTTTTCCGCAACCATTTCGTCAAATCCCAGAACAGGTTTGTTTGAGGGTATTTCAACCTTCTCCTCAATCTCATCTTGGAGAGAGGAGACCTGGATGGCTTGGACAGCATGGGGCTCCCCCCCCCCCCCCCTGGTGGGTGAGGGAACTAACAGCCTCATCAAGTTTACATGACAAAATCAGATGGTCAGACTCGAGGACCACCTGAGAGGTCACAGCACTATGTGGCCAGACAAACTGTAAGGTGAGGAGGCCTCGGGGTGAGGATCGTACACACGCAGGGGTCCCCCCCCCCCTCACAGATGTTCCAGGAAACAGGGGCTTCCCCAATAATCTGGAGCCTCAATTCCACACTTGGGAACGATTCTCCCACTATGAATCCCAGGGGTTCGCCTATCACAAGGTGAATGCGATCTGGGTTTGGATTGGTGAGCAATAAGTGTAAGGAGGGAGCTGTGGCCTCCATGCAGGGTATGGGACCCATGGCTAGGCCCAGCTCCTCAAAACGGGAATTTGGACTGAAGAAGACCAAGTTGTCTGAGACCACATGTCCTTGGGTCACCTGTATCGGCAGGGGACAATCCTGTACCCTCCCAGGTATGTGGATGTCTTCTGCACTGACCACTTCACAGACTTGAGGAATAGTCTGACCAGCCCGTAGGGATGGGCGGACACCAGAGAAAGCCACCGGATCTCCATCCATCCTACTCCAGAGGATGTTGTTCATGAAATCCACATAAGTTCCCAGTCGAACAAGGCAATCTGAGCCTAAGGAGAGGGGCACCTCAAGTCCTCTGATGATGGAGAAGGTGTGCCGAAAACCTTTGACCCCAACTTGCAAGGGGAGATTGCAGTAGCCCATTAATGTCTTGAGCCCTTCCCCAGGCACTTGGAACGAAGTCTTCGCTCCCATTACCCAATCAAGGGTAAGCTGTTGTTTGAGCCGATAGAAAAGAGTCTCACTGATGAGGGAATGGTCACAGTGGGGCAATAGGTAGGCCCTTTCCTTTTGGGACATGCCCACCTGCACATATATAAAGGGACCTTTCTCAGCCGAGAATATGTCCGTCAGTCTCCTAGGGTGATCTAGGCAGGGATGGGATGGAGGAGGGGTTTGCACCTCACAACCTTCCACAGGTTGCTTCAGGAATATCTGCAGGCAGTCAGTATCAAGGACAATGTTAGCTACTGAACCTACTGCAATGGCAACCACGTCGCTGATGCCCTGATCCTCATTTCCAGCCCTTTCATACTGGAGCTGAAGGATTTGGGGATCAGCTGACCTCTGGAAATTAATCCTGATGGACTTGTTTGTGCGTTCCACCGAACAAGGACCACTGACTCTACTGTCATGTTTTACCTTAGCATAAGGTATGTGATGTGTGACTTGTGTCCAGATCACTTCCTGGACGTAGTCCAGAATGGGGCGTAACCTTTTCAGGAGCTCATTTCCAATCAAGAATTCTTCCCCAGGGCACTTAGTAATGATGACAGGATGTTTCACCTGTAATTTTCCAATTTGGAGGTTAAGCCAGACCTGCCCCATTGACTCTATGGGCTGATTCCCATAAGCTGCGAGTGACAAATCACTGGGTGTGACGTGTAGGGTCCTCTGACCCCCCAAGGAAGCAGTGAGTCTATCAAAGAGACTCGAGGTAATCAGGGTAGCCTCAGAGGCTGAATCTATCAGGCCCTCACAGAGAAAAGCCTGCTGAATTGTAACAGGAACAGTGTACCTCTGTCCTTTTGGCTTGAGTTTACCCAGAAAGTACTTGTGCTTCCTGATGGTGTTGAAGGCTGGACCCTCACTGTCCATTGCAGGGTGTCCATGGGGTGGCATCTCCAGCTGGTCTGGATATCTGAACTGGCTACACCTGTGCAATAGTGACCTGTGGGACAGAAACAAAGTCGGTTAGTCATTCAGTCTCATTAGAAGGGGAAGAGGAGTCAACCAGTTCCTCCTCTGGCTTCTGAGGCTTTGCTCGTGGCTTAGGTGGCACACTACTAGCAGAAGCCTCCTGTGAGGAGCTGAATGCAATGGTAGCCTTCATCATATCTGTCAACTCGCTTATTCTCTTTTCCAGTTCCTGGTACTTATCAAAACCTGGCTTTCTCTTCCAGTTCCGGTTCTGCTGAGTGAAACACTGATTCCCAGAATGCTGCTTAGACCCAGATGACTGGTTATTCTGGGGTGGCCTGGGAGGATTCTGAGGAACAGAAGGAGAAGAGTTACTTTCCAAAGAAAGAGTAGATTTTACAGCACTAACACTCTGTTTTGGCTCCTTGGCTTTGCTCGGAGCCTTTACTGTGCTGCCACAATTGGTGGCTCTCATGTTAGGAACAGCTTCCCAAATCCACTCAGCATGTTCTATCACACGTGACAGGGGTTCGTGACGCTTGTCAGACATATAAGGCTTAATATATGGAAGGAACAACTGACAGAAAAGATTATGAAACTCCTGATGGTGTTCTATCGTTTCCCAAGAAGGGTCACTCTGAAAGAAGGTCTGCCTAAGTCTGTAAGCAAACTCTCGGGGTGTTTCATTTTCCTTATGAGTCATACTAAATGCTGCCAGCTTTGCAGCGATATCATCAGGGTATGGCCCATAATGTTTCTTTAGTGCCTGTTCAAAGATGACGATGTCCTTCTTTTCATCGTCTGCCATGGCCCTGATAAACTGCTGACAGGGTACATCAAAGGACCATGGAAGATACAGAACCATGTCCTCCCCCCTGATAATGTTCAGTGCCCGAAAGGCATCTTTGACTGCAGCTAAATGTTCATTTATGGTGGCACGACCATTTTTCTCAAAAGGTGTGACCATGCTCCGCAAGGTTTTAATAATTTGCAATTGGGCGACAGAAGCACCTTCATTTGTTTGTTTTCCTTGCAGGACATGGGAGCATGGAGGATTTCGCTTGCCTTCAGCTCCCTCTGGTGGTCACTGCTGGTACAGTTGTCCATCACTAGGGGGACTTTCCCCCCCCCCTACCGCTCCCTGGATGGGGAGGGGTCGAGAGTAGGGTGTTTCACTCCGCCCTGTTTCTCTCCTGTACTCATGCGCTGATGGGAGAGAACTGAGTTTTCCACAAATTAAGAATCCTGCAGCCTTTACGTAGCATCCTTGATCATGATGACTTCAGATCTGTTGCTCAGGCCCTCATCATCCCACACCTAGATTACTGCAATGCCATACTGCAAGGCCTGCCGAAGAAAACTACAAATATTCTGCAAATGGCACAAAATGTTGCAGCCAGGATCATCATGCAAAAACAACTCTCTGACCACATTACACCCACCCTAATTGAGCTGCATTGGCTCCCCATCACAGCCCGCATTCAGTACAAATTGCTAGTCACTACTTTCAAACTTATCCATAATATAGCACCCTCTCACCTCAGCAGCTTGATTTCCAATCCACCCAACAACAGAAGTAGGAGAGCAGCGAACCTCAACACCATCTGCCTACCGAGATCATTCACAAAGGCTAATGCCTCTACCACTAACAGAGCTTTCTCATTTACAGCTCCTACACTCTGGAATCGGTTACCAAGTGATCTGCGTGAAATCTGTGATCTAAAGGACTTTAGAAAAGAGCTTAAGACGTACCTTTTCAAGTCCCATTACAACCTAACATCATGAGCTACACGCGACCGCGTGTAAATATGCATATACAGATCACTTATAAAGTTTTAACAGTTTAGTCAATTGTAAATATGTATATAACAATCAATTGTGAATATGTATATAACAATCAACTATAAGCCTGTAACCTGTATTTTGCTGTGCCCCCCCCCCCCCAAATAAGAGTGTATTCAACCTAATTTCTGGCCAGTACAGCCAACCTCACCATGTGTTACAACCGCTGCTGATCACTGGAAGCAGCGGGATATAAATGTACGCTAAATAAATAAATAAATAAATGCTGGAAAAGCTGCCTTTCAACACTGGGCAGGGTTTCCAGTGGCAAACGGCCGTCATCTACCCTTCAGTAATTTGAGAAGCCTAGAGGGATCAAATTATCCCTGTACTCTGTCTCATTACTCTGAGAGGTAGACTCATAGGCCAATTCAAAACAATTAGCTCTTAATTGCTGGATTTCAAGGTTAACTCTCTGTATTTCCTGCCCACATTCCTGACGTGCAACAGCTAGCTCCCTTTGCAGATCGGCTGTATGCCGTTTCGCTGCATTTAGAGCAGTCTCTGCAGACTCGAGCTCAGCCATCAGAGATCTCTCTCGTTGCTCATAAAGAGCAGCGTCCGCTTTTAGTCTCTTTGTCTGAGCAGCCATCTCAGTCCTACAAACGGTTAGAAACTGCAACTACTTTTGATCCTGTTCGCTCCGCTTCTTAAGAGCGGAAACCTGAGCCACTAACTCTTGGCATCTCAGACACCACAGGCTAGTAGTACCTGGTTAGAAGAGGCTACTGCTAGCCCGTCTGGTCGTCTCAGCCTGAAGTTCGGCAACTTGATGACGTAATTCAGCACTCTCCTTTTCACACTACTTTGCTGTATCCTTGGTACACTGTAGCTGACTGTGAGCTGTCATTAAATCAGCCTCCAGCAATTCAGATTTAGTTTGCAGGTGAATTAATGCCTTCTGCAGTTTGTCAGTAAAAATATGCAGCACACAGGCATGCTCGGCTACCATATCCACCGTTAATTTAGCCTTATGAGCAAGAAGACGGTCTAGGAACTCACTGAAAAAGCTATCAGCCCTAACAAGCTCTTGCGTATCTGTTGTAAGGCACTTAGAAATTCTTTCAATGTGGTCGGCAGTGGTATCTTTCGACCAACATAGGGAAGCTAATTTCTGGAATGCCAAATCAACCTTATCTGCGTGAGCCATCATTAATCAATAGCTGAGACTGTCTGTAAGAACAAACACAGGAATAGCTGCTAGAATTACGCTAACTCAGTAAGACGCAACTCATTCAGAGATCCTGTAATGTGGGTTCCAAACCCGTCTCAACAGACAATTCTCTAGCCACAAACCTCAGCATAAACAGCTGCTTGGACCACAATAGGACAATTCAGAAATAGTACACAAATTCTAAGAGACGTAGCTCATTCAGAAAGACTCATCCATTGGAAGAGACCCCATTATTATGTAGGGATTATTAGTAGCATAAAAATAAGTTAGACTCTCTGTTGTCCAGGGGGAATGGCTACTAATACCCAGCCCAAAGTTCGGTGAGTTATTCTGGCAATGAGCCACAAAAGAAGTCTGGTCTGCTGATGTATATTAGACTTTATTATGGACAGCCAAGTAGAAAAATATAGAAACATACATATAGCTAATTAGAAACATGAGGTAGAAATTTGTTATAGTACAGATGTACAATTGGACAACGTAATAAATCACTAATTAGTAACCAGACATCACTAATTCGCTCTGCACTGAGGAAAGGTATGAAATATATTGCTAACCCCTTGCCCATCCTGGGGAGGAGAGATAAGTCAGTACCTTAGCTTTGTCGGGCACTCAGGAACAGCATAGTCCAAGGAGGCGGCTGCTGGCTAATACAGGCTCCAGCCCCGTCAGGGGCAAGCCGCAGTAAGTCCGAACCGGAGGTATCTGTGAAAGTCTTATCTCAGAACTTTGGAGGACGGCCTAGCCCACACGTAGTGGCCATCTTGCGGAAGGCTCAGGTCGCAGGAATCAGGTACGCAGTGCATAGCAGGAAAGAACCGGTGCAGAAGTCTGTATGAACAGGTGGCAAAGGCCCCCCAACTCTTACTAAAGTTTCAGCGCAGATTGCATTATTCTCTGTAAGAATACTCCGTCATAGGTCCGATGATTGGTTGGCACCAGGCAGTCTGAGGTGTTCTCAGCGAATCAGGAGGTAGATGATGGGCATCTTCTTGCAGACAAAGGATCCATAGTAAGAAGTCATGCAAAGGCAACAGTATGTAACTTCTGGGCATGTACAAGTGTCCAAGGCCAGTAGAACTAGCTACAGATAAGCACCAGAGGAGCAGATGTTCTTGCATGTGGGCAGTGAATTAGCCACGGACAATAGCTTCTGTATGCACACTTAGAAACGCTGCGCAAGCAGTTGCTTGGAGGTCAGGTTTGTAGCTGAACACAGCAAAAGTGTAGTGAAGAATCCATCTTGTCTGTTCAGTTTGGTTCAGGCCTGAGTTGCTAAGCAGGCTGGAGATTTGCATGTAGAAGTGCAGGGGTACCAGCCCTACAGTGTCTTAGGCCCCCTCAGATCATCTGACCTATCCCAGACAAGCAGTGTGCAGACCTGGCATTGACATATTAAACTGTGGCAATGTGCCATGTGTGAGATCTGTGTTTCTCAGGACTCCTCATCCAGACCCCTTCCAGACATGGGGATGGCTCATGGGAGACATATATCTAAACGTTGGTAGGTTTGGCAGGCATGACTGTTCTTCAGACTGCTCTTCTGGAATATGCGTGACATGTGTATGTGTGACAGTTGGTACTGGAGAGGAATCTCACATATCACCCTCTGCCCCACCCACAGGCACTCATCAGGCACTCCAGCATCTATACATGGCTATGGGAGAAAATACCAGGGAGCTGAGGATGATCCGGGAGGAGATGCGATCGGGGGCGCTTGCCCGCATTGCGGATGCCATGGAGGAAATTGTGGGCCTTATGCGGCAGCAAGCACCAGCACCAGTACCAGCACCAGCACCAGCACCGTCACCTGAGGCACCAGGACAAGGTGCAGTACCGCGGGGGGTGGTGTGCCATGGGAGGCGCGGGCGGCCACGCAGGAGGTGACTGCGGGTCTAATAAACAGCTGTTAACCAGTACATATGTGTGTTTTCCACTGTGTGTCCCTGTGTTCCCCTAGGTAGTGTGCAAATGAATGTTGTGTCCTGCACACAGGCCCCTCGATGGTGGGGTGTCTGTACTGGCAGGTATCACTGCACAGACACCATCACATGCCATGTGTGCCATGCACTGTGTCAGATCCCAGCCCCTGGGCTGCAGTGTGGCGGTTTACATATCCTCCCGGGTTGCACAGGGGGAATGTCCTGGAGCTACATGTCCAGTGTTGGGAGCCGTCACAGTTTACATCCTGTCATACCCTCTACATTGGACGCACATGTGTGACCATTGTCCCTGCCTGCAACACTGCCTACGTGCCTGCCCCCCCACAAATGTATACGGTTACTCACCAACCATCCCTGTGACATATATTGTCCCAGGACACACTCAACAGCTTTACCCCTGAGTAGCTCCTGGGCTCATCAGTACATTTTACCCTGCCAGCACAGACGTACTGGTTTGCAAGTTATACTATTGGCACACAGGCATGTTTCATCAGAAATGGTTCCCACACATTGCACACAGCATGCATGTGCCTCAGTATCCTGGGACGTCGTCTACATTGCAACATCTCAGGGTCCACCCTGGTCTCACACACCTACACACATGGTCATCCCCCACGACTGCATGTGGAGCCAGTCCACGCATGATACCCATGTCTACCTTTACAACACATACCTGTCTACACACATATCCCATGCTTGCATCCATAGTGTGTTGCTAAGGGAGACACGTGACCATTTCGAGTTAAGAAACAGTGTGTATATTGTACAAAAAAGACAGAATATAAAACAATGTTAGGGATAGGGACAATACCCATCACCCTCCCACCCAAACTCCCCCCTCCTCCCCCCTGCCACCCCCACCCGCCCTATACACCCTCCTCCACCCCACCCCCACAACAGCCACACCCTCTCCCTGCTTGCTGCATGCCCAGTGATGGAACACAGGATAGCACAGGGTACATGTGTGGACATCACAGGCGCCATCAATGACTCCTGTGATGCCCTTCAGGGGATGGCCGCCAACAGGGCAGCCGCTCCACCTCGGCGGCCACCTGCTGAATGGCTCCTGCCAGCCACTGGTGTGAGTGCACTAGGAGATGCACACACCGCTCCAAGGTATCCAGGGCCACATACAGGTCCTGCACACACCTGCCACCACACACACACATAGTCCCAGGGGTCTGGGTGGTGGAATGTGCATGTGATCTGTGTGTGGCCCTGGATGGTGGAGCGACATGGCATGGTTGGCGGGAGACCACAGTGCCCTGTGCTGCACTGTGTTCCCCATCACTCTCCCACACCCACACATCCCCCTCTTCCCCCCCTGCCACCTCCCACCCACCATCCACACCCTCCTCCACCCCTCCCCCCACACCCACATTAGACACACCCTCTCCCTCCCCTGCCACCCCGCCACCCACCCCTTCCATGCCCCCATCAGCCCCCTCCTCTGCTGCACTCTCCGCCGGCTCTTCATCCTCCTCCTCGGCCTCCACCTCAGCTTCCTCCACCACCACCACCTCCACCTCTGTGGCATGGTGGGCAGGGGGCGCCTCAGGGCATAGGCTGATGTGGTGGCCTCTTCATCATTGTCATCACCCTCTGTGGAAGATGACAGTCATCAGCACATTATCAAGTGTGTCACATAACACATGTACATATGCAGGCACCACACAGGCTGGTGGGCCAATGTGACATTTGTTACTGGGCAGCAAGGTTGCCAATACTCACCGTCACGCTCTGACTGCACCGCCCTCTGGAGGCGGGCAAGGTAATCACTGTGATGGAGCCGCAACTCTCACCCCTTCTTCCGGAGATCCTCTACCTGTGGATGTGAAAACAATGTGTGGGGGCATCAGTGACTGCTTACCTCTGGTGGGTGGGCAACATAAACAAACATCTGTGTGGCCAGCATCTTGCTGCTCCTGCTCCACTGCTGTTTGTGTCATGTACAGCATAGTTAGTCACCTGTAACAGGTGATCTCCAGGAACACCAGGAATAAGTCTTCACATGTGGGTTGCGTCGGTACCAACTGAGCCTGTGTGAGAACGCTCCACAGCGTCCTATATGAAAGCTTTTGGGAGCATCCCACAGTGCGTGCGTGCTGCCTTCCCACCTTTCCCAACTGCATCTCTCCAGTTGAGTTTAAAGCTGACACAAAGAGAGAGAGAGAGAGATAGATAGGGAAAGAGAGAGAGAGAGAGAGAGAGACAACCCGCTAGGGGAGATGGGTGGGTTGTGATGACCTCATCCTGCTGTTCCCAGAGATCACCTGTTACAGGTGATTAACTATGCTATCACCAGGAACAAGCAGGATGTAGTCGTCACATGTGAGGACACCCTAGATGTAGATGTCAGGGAAGGATCCCCAGAGTGGTGAGGGCCTGTGGAGGGCTTCCACTTCCTCCCATGGATCTCTGGCATCCTGTAAGAGAGGCGGCTAGGAGTGGATTACGTATGGAAGAGGTGTTGGAGAGCAGCCTGACCAACCATAGCATGCCTGCGGGAGCCTTTATCCAAGCAGTAGTGGGCTGTGAACTGAGGACCAGGTAGCTGTTCCACAAATGTCGTTAATATAGACAGAATGGAGGTGAGCCCGAGAGGCTGCCATGACTCTCACATTGTGAGCGGGAACTTGGGCCGCCAGTGAGAGGTGTTAGCTATGATAGATAAAAGGTAATACATTGAGCAATCCAGTTGGATAGAGATCTTTTGGAAACTGCTGTACCCAAATGCGAAGGATCAGAGACTCTGAATAGCTGAGAGGACCTTCTGTATTGCTGGGTCCTCTGCAGATGAAAAGCCACAGCTCTTTTACAGTCCAAGGTATGAAGAGTCTTCTCTGCATTTGAAGCATGCGGATGTTGAAAGACTACAGGCAACTAAACCTCTTGTTTCAAATGAAAGGAGGAATCCACCTTAGACATGAAGTGTGGATGTGTCCTTAGGATTACCTTATCATGGTGAAACGGTGTGTAAAGTGGATCAGCCACTGGAGCTTGAAATTCACTGATACGACTTGCTGATGTGATTGCAAGAAGGTATTTTACTTTCCAGGTCAGAGACTTTAAGGAAGTAGTGTCTAAGGGCTCAGGAGGCGGCAGCATACGCTGGCCTAGAAGCAGATTGGGTTCCCATGCCTCTGGAGGTGGTCTAAGGGCAGGTTTCGGTAGATGCAGGCCTCTCATGATGCTGGATATGAGAGGATAGGATGAAATGGGTTGTCCATTGATGGGTTCAGAAGGAGCAGCAATGGCACTTAAATGGACTCTGACTGACTCAGTTTTGAGACCATTGTTTGATAAGTAATGGAGTTTGTCCAAAACATGTTTATCTACGGATGACAAGAGGGTTGAAGGCCTTTTGTTATCACCAAATGAAATGTCACGTCCACCTGATGGCATAGGACTGCCTTGTGGAAGGTTTCCTGGAAGCATAATGGACATCATGCACTTCCTGAGTGAGGGGAGGGCCAAAGCAGTTACAGCATTCAGTAGCCAGGCTCTGAGGTGCAGAGATGGGGGGTTTGTATGCCATACATTCCCCTCATCCTGCGACAGTAAGTCTGGAGCTGACCCTACGTACAGGGGTGGAACCTGGGACAGACGTAGAAGCAGAGGGTATCACACCTGGTGTTGCCAGCGTGGGGCTATGAGGATCATGTTGCCTCTGTCCCTCAGGAGTTGGAATAGGGTCTTGGCAATCAAGGGAATGGGAGGAAAGGCATATAGGCATTCCTTCCCCCAGTTGAGGAGGACAGCATCCCTCGCTTGGCAGCCCTGAGCTGGGATTCGTGTACAGAACTGGGTAGGTTTGGCATATGATGGACTTGCAAAGAGGTCTGACTCTTGAGTTCCCCAGAGTTGCAATACTCTACAGAGTTGGTCCATGTGTAGAGACCATTTGTGCGGAAGCAGAACACGACTGAGTTTGTATGGCCAAAAGTTCTGATTGCCAGGGAGATAGACTGGCAGGAGATGGATCTGCTGCTCTCTGGCAAACAACCACAGTTGAAGAGCTTCATTGCAAAGGGACAGAGAGCCTGTTCCTCCTTATTTGTTCACATAGACCATGGCTACCTGATTGTCTGCGTAAAGTAGTATTCTATTGGCCTGTAGAAGGGAATGGAAGACATGAAGAGCCAGGCAAATTGCTCAGAGCTCAAACAGATTGATGTGGAAATGACTCTCCTGACAATTCCAGGTGGCTTGGGTGGAGGTGTCCAGTAGATGTGCAGCTCACCCCACTTTGGAGGCATCTGTTGTTAATGTGATCTGAGGAGGGGTTTGCAGGAAAGGTGACCCCTCCAACAGGTTTTGTGCTGACCGCCACCAGTCCAGGGACAGGGTATGGCGGTTTGAGTTTACTATCACATTTGAGAGACAGCCTGTTGCTTGCGTCCACTGGGAAGAGAGGGCCAATTGGGCTGGTCTCATGTGGAGACAAGCGTAGGGGACCACATGCACCGTAGATGCCATGTGACCCAGCAGCTGACGCATCTCTCGAGCCGAGAGGTGAGTCTTTTGTAGTGCTGTCGAAACAAGTTGCACAATGCGAGGACAGCGAGGCTGAGTCAGGTAGGTCTTTGGCAGTCTGGTATCTAGCCTTGCTCCTATGAACTCCAGCATTTACGTGGGAGTCAGAAAGGATTCCTGGACATCTCTGACAGGGCCTAGATATTGGAGTCCACGCATTGTGTACGAGAGAGAGGCCTGGGCATGTGTTTGTGACTGTGCCTGGATGAGGCAGTCGTCCAAGTAGGGGCACAAAAATATTCCCCTGGTACGGACCAAACCGGCTACCACATACATGCACTTTGTGAATACTCTGGGTGCTGAGGCAAGGCTGAAGGGAAAACTTTGTTTTGGTAGTGGTTTCCTTGATGGAGGAACCAAAGGAACTTTCGCTGTGCTTGTTGGCAGAGAAGATGGGTGTACGCATCCTTGTGATCTAGAGAACAAAGGCAGTTCTGCCTGTGTAGGTCAGGAAGTACGTTTCCTAGAGAAATCATTTTGAATGTCTGTTGGAACAAGAACTTGTTCAGTTCTCTGAAATCTAAGATGTGTCTGTGACCTCCTTTTTCCGTTGGTATGAGGAAATTGGGGGGGGGGGGAACCCAGAACCCTGTTGGAGATGAGGTACCTCTTCCATTGCTCCTTGAGGTAGAAGATGTTTTACCTCTGGATTCAGTTGGGGGGACGTTTGCGAACTGAATGTCCTTACTATTGTAGGAGGTGGCAGGCTATGTGAATGATGCCTGTACCCTCTTCTATGATGGACAGAGTCCAGGGTTCTGATGTTATTTGCCTCCATCTGTGGATGAGGTGACCTAATCTTCCTGGGATTGTTGATGGTTGCTTTCCCTGGAGGGCCAGGAAGGTCAGGTACGCCATCACGGAGTCAAAGGCCCTGTGGGGGCTGAGGCTGCTGGGTCTGCTGAGGCAGAGTAGCTCTCGGCTTTCTCTGCTTAGTAGATTGTTGACCCTTTCTAGCAGCTTGTACTGCAGGTTGTCCTTGCTGAGCATAGGACTGATAGTATCCTTTCTTTTTGGAGAGAAAGCGCTTTTCTAAGGCTCTCATCTTTGCAGGATCTACAATATTTGAAAGCCTTGTCAAGGTATAATTGTCCTGTCAGTTTTTCCAAACACATTTTCACCACTACAGGGGGTGTTGGCCAGTTTATCCTGTACCCAGTGTTCCAGGTGAGAGGCTTGCAGCCAGCCAAGTTTCCTTGCCCCAATAGCAATGGCAGAGACTCTGCCTATGCATGAAAAACAGTCAAAAGCTGACCTGTTTACAACTTTTGAAATGTTCTGGCCATGCTTGACAGGTGCTACATAGTCGTGACCTCTGTGATCTGGGAGATGTGGACTTAAAAGTTGTAGATCTCGTGTGACCTCCGTCAGGAACATTCCCATGTACATGATATAGGAACCTGTCCTGTCTGAAAGCATGGATGTTTGGACGACACAGTGACCAAAGGCATCTAATGTCTTACACTCCCTACCAGGAGGGTTGGTGGCATGTTGTTTGTAACGTTTAATTCTCCTCATAGCACACTCCACCATGATGGAGTGATCAGGGAGGTGTCCTTTCTGCAAACCAGGGGACGGAGGCACACGATATATAGTAGGCACATGTGAGAATGTGGAGAGGTGGTAAGAGGAATCTTCCACATTCTCAAAAGAGGATTCCTTAAGATCTGATGTATTGGCAGGATGTCTGCCTCCTTTGGAGTTTGGTGATATTGGTGAATCTATGGCTCCCGTGGCCTGTGCTCACATTGAGTTACTAATGAAATGGAGAGGCCCTTGACTACATGTGTGGCAGATCCAGGAAGGACATATCCTGAGGAGGGGACAATCTCCTCTTGGGAGAGGCAGGCTTGTCCTGGAGAGGTACATCGTTACCCTCTGAGCTGTCAGAGTCATCAGACCCCTCAGGAGATTGGATGTATCTTCTCTACGGAGGCTCAGGTAAAGTGAGGTATCGGTACCAATTGGCCTCAGTATCGGAGTGACACGGTACCGGTGTGTGGATACCGGTAGTCATCAGCACCAATGGTGCATTTGCCAATGCCGGTCCTGCAATTGCTGCACATACCGGTGCTGGACTTTGCAGGGTCTGGGATGGAACCAAGGTCTTTGATGCCGCAAGGAGAGCTGCCAGACAGCGTTCGATGGCCATGGGGGCGGGGGTGGGGGGTGCGGGGGGCGGGCACGGGGGGGGGGGGCCGGGGCGGAGGGCGGGGGGGGGGGCCGGGCCGGCTCTTTGGACCACAAGAACATAAGATATGCCATACTGGTTCAGACCAAGGTCCATCAAGCCCAGTATTCTGTTTCCAACAGTGGCCAATCTAGGTCATATGTACCTAGCAGTTTCCCCAAGGGACACAGGTTCCACAATGCTTGTATTGGTTCAAGTATTGATATCCCGGGTCCCTTCTTAATAATGGTTTATGGACCTTTCCTCTAGGAACTTGTCCAAACCTTTTTTAAACCCAGCTACACTAACAGCCTTTACTACATCCTCCGGTAACAAATTCCAGAGTTTGATTACACGTTGAGTGAAAAAATATTTTCTTTTATTAGTCTTAAATAGTTTACCCTGTAGCTTCATTGCATGTCCCCTAGTCTTTCTATATTCTGATAAGGTAAACAATTGATCTATGTTTACCCGTTCCACTCCGTTCATTAATTTATAGACTTCTATCATATCTCCCCTCAGCCATCTCTTTTCCAGGTTAAAGAGCCCTAACCTTTTTAGCCTTTCTTCATAGGAGTATCCTTTCATCCCCTTTACCATTTTGGTGGCTCTTCTCTGAACCTTTTCTAAAATCGCTATATCCTTTTTAAGATACGGTGACCAGAATTGCACACAATATTCAAGGTGCGGTCTCACCATGGAACGATATAGAGGCATTATAATATCTTTTGTTTTATTTTCCATTCCTTTCCTTATCATACCTACCATTCTATTTGCTCTCTTGGCCGCTGCTGCACACTGGGCCGAGGGTTTTAACATGGTATCCACAATGACGCCTAAATCCTTTTCCTGGGTGGTGGTTCCTAATAGGGAACCTTGCATCGTGTAACCATAGTTTGGGTTGTTCTTCCCTAGGTGCATAACCTTGCACTTGTCCACATTAAATTTCATCTGCCATTTTGATGCCCAGTCTTCCAATTTATCAAGATCCTCTTGCAATTTTCCACAATCCTCTTGGGTTTTAACAACTTTAAATAGTTTTGTGTCATCTGCAAATTTGATAACCTCACTCGTTATTCCACTTTCCAGGTCATTTATGAATATGTCAAAAAGCAGCGGACCCAGCACAGATCCCTGGGGTACACCACTATTCACCTTTCTCCATTGGGAAAATTGGCCATTTAGCCCTACCCTCTGCTTTCTATCTTTTAACCAGTTCCTGATCCACAATAGTACACTGCCTCCTATCCCATGACTCTTTAGTTTTGCCAAAAGTCTCTGATGAGGGACCTTGTCAAAGGCTTTCTGAAAGTCCAGATACACAATATCAACCGACTCACCTTTGTCCACCTGATTATTCACTCCTTCAAAAAAACATAACAGATTAGTAAGACAAGATCTTCCTTGTCTAAAGCCATGTTGGCTGTCTCCCATTAGGTCATGACTATCTACATGCTGAGTAATTTTATTCTTTATGATGGTTTCTGCCATTTTTCCCGGTACTGATGTCAGGCTCACCGGTCTGTAGTTTCCCGGATCTCCCCTGGAACCCTTTTTAAAAATTGGTGTTACATTGGCGATCCTCCAATCTTCAGGTATTAGAGATGATTTTAATGATAGTTCACAGATTACTAATAGCAGGTCTGCAATCTCATATTTCAGTTCTTTCAACACCCTTGGATGTATACCATCCAGCCCAGGTGATTTGCTACTCTTCAGTTTATCTAATAGTTGTAATACATCTTCCCGATGTATCGATATTTCCTTCAATTCTTCCGCACCTTTAAATACCACTTCAGTCATGGGTAACATCCCTACATCTTCCTCAGTAAAGCCTGAAGCAAAGAATTCATTCAGTCTCTCCGCTATCGTCTTGTCACCTCTTAGTGCTCCTTTAACCCCTTTATCATCTAATGGACCAACTGACTCTCTCACAGGTTTTTTGCTATGAATGTACTTTACTTGGAAAGGTCTTTACTTCGCGTTTTTGCTTCCGCAGCAAGCTTCTTCTCAAATTCTCCCTTTGCCTGCCTTATCAATGCCTTGCATTTCACTTGCCAGTGCTTGTGCTGTTTCCAGGACCCATAGGCGGATTATGTAGTACCACCCAAACTGCCCTCTGGAGCTCAGGATCTCCCATCAACAGATCCACATTCTACATCATTGCAATGGTGCTGGTAGAGGGGACCATCAACCTCAGTTCAGCTGGGGGACAGACAACATACAGTGATAGCAGACAGACAGGAGGCCTGGAAATGCTCAGCTGCCCACCACCACTATCTGACATTCTCCAGCAGCGAGCACCCTGCAAGGTGTTCCAGCCTCACACATACTAACTGCAAACAGTCTGCTAGCTAGCCCATAGTGCATATTACTGGAAGAAACGTGTGCACCCAAAACCGGGATGTCAGCACACCCACCAAGCAAATAGGTTAGTGATTGAGCCCCAAAAAAGGCAACCCATATATGCCACTTGAAAGAGATGCTGTTAGCACTATGGGGGACCTAGCCATGCCATGGTGACTGCTCAGTCATGGTGAGAGTGACCTCCCAGCAGGACATGCAGTGGCCACCCTGTCCGTGCAGGTGATGGCCGGCCACTACAATGTCCCAGCCATTGCCCTATGCCCTGTGCTCATGCATCCTGCCCAGGCCACCCTGTCTGAGCTATACCCACTGTGCCTTGCTCCTCATTATGCACATTGGCAAGCTAACACTGGACACAGTGCAAACAGTGTGGGCTGAGTAAGGTGTTGCAACCACCACACACTGGATGGACAGACACACACTCCCACACCTATGCCAGCATTGTACTACTATAGAGAGTTTTTGCAGTCCAGGCCAACTCACCAGTCCTGCATACAGCGCAGGCATGGCTATGGTATGCAATACTGCTGGGGTCACTCCCCAGGGTGGTGAACACTGTCAGAAACCAGACCCTAAACACACTCCACAGACATCAGAGATATTGGTATGATACAGCTCAATGAGCATATTGTGCTTAACTTAGGAATTGCTATCTGCCAGTAATCATAGCAACCTTTTGATATATGTGTACCATATTCCCAGGTTTATGGTGGCATTGGTAAGGTATGCACGTACTAGTATTGTGAGATGTACGCAAGGCCCAATATCCTGCCTCTCCGTGGGCTTTCGATAATGGAGCCTGTGGGTGCGGTTCTTTCTGCTCCTGTTGGCCGCTGCTCTAGGGCAGAGGTCCACAAATCCAGTCCTGGTGGGCCAAACACTGTTCATGTTTTCCTGCTGTCTCTAATGAATATGCATGAGATACATCTGCATACCATGGAGGCGGCGCATGGAAATGAAGCACACACATCTTTATTAGATACAGCATATACGTGAATGATTTGTGGCCCTCCAGGACTGCATTTGGGGGACTCTGGTCTATGTAATGCACATGTTTCTGGTGTCTGTGCTCTGTAGGGTAAAATGTAGATGTTTTGGGCATGTTTACGTTATCTGCACTAAAGGTTCTGTCTGTATTATCACATTTTTGTGGTGGGTAAAATGTGGGGACTGGGATGGCAGGAGCGCCCAGCTGGGACTTGAACCTGTGACCTTTTGCTCCTGAAGGCACTGGCTGTGTGTGCTGCACCACTATCTTGGAACAGAAGCAGTGCATTCCCTGGGGAGTCCATGGCTATTGGTCAGACATGGCCTGTCTATTGCAGTGCATGGCACCCACGTGAAGAGGGCTTGGCCATGGTGTGCTGTGGGCAGCAGACACTGCCCCCTTCACCACCGGTACCCCTCTGCCACCATGCTGACATGGCCTTATATTGGAGACAGCATCAAACCTGAATGATTTGTGGCCTTCCAGGGCTGCATTTTGGGGAATGTGCTCTAGGTAATTTCCATGTTTCTGGTGTCTGTGCTCTGTAGGGTAAAATATAGGCGTCTGAACCATGCTTATGTTCTCTGCAATAAAGGTTTGTCTGTACTTTCACGGTTTAGTGGTGGTTAAAATATGGGGACTGGATTGGCAGGAGCCCCAGCTGGGACTTGAACCTGTGATCTTCTGCTCATGAAGGCACTGGCTGTGTGTGCTGCACCACTGTCTTGGCACAAAAACAGTGCATTCCCTGGGGAGTCCATGGCTATTTGTCAGACAGGGCCTGTCTATTGCAGTGCATGGCACCCACGTGAAGAGGGCTCGGCCATGGTGTGCTGTGGGCAGCAGACACTGCCCCCTCCACCACTGGTACCCCTCCGCCACCATGCTGACATGGCCTTATATTGGAGACAGCATCAAACCTGAATGATTTGTGGCCCTCCAGGGCTGCATTTGGGGGAATGTGCTCTAGGTAATGTCCATGTTTCTGGTGTCTGTGCTCTGTAGGGTAAAATATAGGTGTTTGCACCATGCTTTTGTTCTCTGCAATAAAGGTTTGTCTGTACTTTCACGGTTTAGTGGTGGTTAAAATATGGGGACTGGATTGGCAGGAGCCCCAGCTGGGACATGAACCAGTGACCTTCTGTTCCTGAACACACTGACTGTGTTTACTGCACCACACTGTGGCCACAGAGACAGTGCAGACCCTGGAGGTAGGAAACCTGGCCAATGTGTTCGGAAATCCTGCTCTGGACAATTTCACTGTGGGCTCATTCACCTTGTATGGGGACGAAGCGTAGACCCTTCCAAAATTCATTTCTTTTTTTTGGAGCTTTTTTGGGAGTGCTTTTTGATGTTGCCCATTGATATCACTATTAGCCAGCTTGGTTATGGTTTTTTACCATTTTGTTGAGGTCATTTTCACTGTTTCTTTGCCCTTTTGTTCCGTGCACATGTATCACACTTATCACTTTTTGTAGGTTTCCCTGGTTTTGCTGTACATTGCGGACGGAAATGGTTTCTTTTCCCTTTAAATCGGCTCTAATGCGAGGGTTTCTCTGGTGTTATTTTTTTGCCTCGGATTTCACAGAGTTAGTGTGCGGGGAGCCTCTCCCCTCCAACTCTCCACCCATTGACCCCTTCTCTCCGCTCCTGGGGAGCCTTCCTCTGCCCTCCGGGAGCCTTTGCCCACCTTCATCACTCGTTTTCGCCACGTTGCGCATTATCGCGTGATAAGGTACCTGTGCGCCGCAAGATGCAACATTATCGTGCAATAAGATACCTTATCGTGTGCTAACGTTACAAAGCGCACATTAAGACGGTTTAGTAAACATACCCCTTTATATAAATAACAACGACGTAGCCACGAACGATTTTTTATTTTTTATTTGCACAATATCATCACACAATCATTTTGCCTGCCTATTAATGAATTATGGCACATTCATTCTGCTTTTGTCTTTTTATAGTGTACATTGTGACACATATAGGTTTAAAGATTTTGCCTGCCGTGGTGTTTCCACTGTAATCAGGGTATTTATACAGTTTTCAGGTAACTCTCCGATTCACTCCTGCTTGGCTTTTATATAATTCATTTTCCACAATATCCTCCTGCTCTTGCTCATCTTTCTTTGTTCTCCAATGTTAAAATTAGCTTTGAGTTGTTTACTTAATTTATTTTTTAACATAGCACATTTTTTAACTTTGTGTGTGAATACATTCTTTATAACATGGACATTGCTTATATATATCTTTATTTATATGTTAACTTATTCTACTGGGTTGAAAATTCGTTTTATATGGTAATTTATTGTCAATGAACACTTTGGGGTATGTTTACTAAACTGCGCGGCGCACAATAGCATGTGCTAAGGTACCTTAGCGCACGCTAATGATCCGTTTTTGTGCCCCGCACACATGCGCGCCGCACTAAAGTGCCCGCTCATGTGCGCGGCACGCTGATGTGCGATAGAGGCATGGAAAGGCTCTCGGAGGGCGGAGGAAGGCTCCCCAGGAACGGAGAGACGGGGTCAATGGGTGGAGAGTGGGAGGGGAGAGGCTCCCCACACACGAGCGGGGCTGAAATTCAAGCAAAAAAATACCACGAGTGAAAACCTCGCGGTAGAGCCGATTTAAAGGGAAGAGAAACCATTTCTGTCAGCAATGTACAGCAAAACCAGGGAAACCTACAAAAAATGAGCAGTGTGATACATGTGCAAGGAACAAAAGGGCAAATAAACATTAAAAATGACCCCAACAAAATATAAAAAAATAATAAGAAAGCTGGGCAATAGTGATAGTAATGGGAAACATCAAAAAACACTCCCAAGAAAGCCCTAAAAAATAAATATGAATTTTAGAAGGGTCTACACTCCGTCCCCATACAAGGTGAATGATCCCACAGTGAAATAGCACTGATCAGGGTTACGTCCTCCATTGGACAGGTTTCCTATGGCATGCCCATGTTCCACAGCAGCAGGGAGGGCATGTCGGAATGGGCAACTGGACAGATGCTGGGAAAGGGGATACAGAGGGCTGAAGGCAGCACATGCTGTGGTGCAGCTGGGGCGCAGTGCGGACTAGGCAGATGCCTAGGTGGCACCTAGGAATGCTGAAATTGTACAGCAGCCAGATAGCAACTGATGAGGGCCCAACATGGGCATGAGCGTGTTTATCACTGTGTCACAGGGGATAGTACCCAGCAGGTACCTCCAAGGGCACAGAACAGTGGCAGGTGGTGATTGGGGGGCGTGCGGACAGATATGCAGGCTCCCCTACCCCAGAACCCGCACCATAGGCAGCCGCCTACCCGCACACAGGATTGAATAAGACTGCGTACCACTAGCACCACCAGCAGAAGGGCACCAGAAACGTGCACATTACCTAGAGCAGATTCCCCCAAATGCAGTCCTGGAGGGCCACAAATCCTTCAGGGTTTATGCTGTCTCCAATCTAAGGATGGAGCGGTACTGGTGGTGGAGGTGGCAACAGCTGGTGGCAACAGCAGACCATGGCCTAGCCCTGTCCAGGTGGGTGCCATGCACTGCAACAAACAGGCCCTGTCGGATGTACAGTCATGGACTCCCCAGGGAATGCAGCATGTTTGTGGCAACACGGTGGTGCAGTGCACATAGACAGTGTGTGCAAAAACAGAAGGTCACAGGTTCAAAGCCCAGCTGGGGCAACTGCCAATCCAGTCCACATATTTTTTCCCACAACTAAACTGTGATAGTAAGGACAAACCTTTATTGCAGAGAACATACGCAGGGTTAATACGCCTATATTTTACCCCACCAAGCACAGACACCATAAACAGCCGCATTACCTAGAGCAGAGTCACCCAAATGCAGTCCTGGAGGGCCAAACACCATTCAGGTTCCATGCTGCCTCTAATAAAGATGCCTGTGCTGCATATCTATGCACCACCCCCATGGTATGCAGATGTATCTCATGCATATTCATGAGGGACAGCATGAAAACCCGAACAGTGTTTGGCACACCAGGACTGGAGTTGGGAACCTCTGCCGTAAAGCAGCAGCCAACAGGGGCAGACACACCCACACCCACACCCACAGGCCCCATTGGCCAATGCCTCCTGGAGAAGCAGGACATTGGGCCCTGCGTGCATCTCCCAATACTAGCACTTGCATACCTTAGCAATGCCACCCTACACCTGGGTATACGGTACACAGCTATCAAACGTTTGCTATGATTACTGGCAGATAGCAATTCCTACGTTAAGCACAGTTTGCTCATTGAGCTCCATGATAACAACCTTTCTGATGTCTGTGGTGTGTGCGTTAGGTCTGGTCTCTGACAGTGTTTACCACCCTGGGGAGTGATCCCCAACAGTATTGCGTACCATATCCATGCCTGTACTGTGCCCAGGACTGATGTGGTGGTCAGGGCTGCTAAACTCCTCTATAGTAGCACAATGCTGGCATAGGTGTGGGTGTCTGTCTATCCAGTGTCTGGTGGCTGCAAACACCCTCCACAGCCCACCCTGCCAGCACTGTTGCCAGTTTTGGCCTGCCAATGTGCATAATGAGGAGCAAGGTACCATGGGTATAGCCCGGACAGGGTGGCCTGGCCAGGATGCATCTGCACAGGGCATAGGGCACTGGCTGGGACATTATAGTGCCTGGCCACCACCTACACAGACAGGGTGGCCTCAGCATGTCCTGCTGGGAGATCACTCTCACCCTGACTGTGCAGTGACCACAGCATGGCTAGGCACCCCCATAGTGCTATATAGATTTTTTTTTCTGTGATATTTATGGGTTTCCTTTTGGGGCCCAGTCACTGACTTATCTGCTTGTTGTGTATGCTGACATCCCAGTTCTGGGTGCATGCATTTCCACCAGGAATATGCACTATGGACTAGTTAGCAGACTGTTTGCAGCTGGTATGTGCCTTGATGGAGTGCCTTGCAGGGTGCAGTGGCTGCAGGAGAATATCAGATAGTGGTGGGGTGTAGCTTAGCATATCCAGGCCTAATGTGTGTCTGCTATTGTGTTTTGGATGTGTACAGAGCTGCATTGACTGCCCTGTAGGGTGTCTGTTCCCCAGCAGGGCTGGGGTTGATGGTCCCCCTCTACTGCCACCATTGTAGGGAGGTAGAATGTGGATCTGTTGATGGGAGAACCTGTTTACCACCCTCAGCCCTGGAGAAGGAGGTGGTGGTACATAATCCTCCTAGGGGTCCATGGGGGCTACACTTGACTGAGACAGACATATTCAAGGTGTTTCTGCAGAAACTAACCACCTCACACATTAGCACTGCTGGGGACCTGCAGCATGGCCTATTTCTGCCATGGAAGGTGCTGTGGACCTGGTGCTGGACGCCCCACCGCACACTCAGGGTGAGCACAGTACCTGTACAATGTGACGGTATGTAGCTACTCTGTGCCAGTAACACACACGGTCAGTACCCCCTACCAGTCCGAGGTGCTGTGGGGGTGCACATGGTCAGTTCCCCCTACCAGGCCGAGTTGCTGTGGGGGTGCATACCCCATCTTGTGTTTATCTGTGGACAGCTGATTTGCATGTGCAGTGCATCATGGGTACGGGTGTGCTAACCCTACCCTGGTGACCACAGCAGACTGTCTGTGTGGTGACATGCACTCCCTCTGCAGCCAGCTTGTGGCTTGTCAGCAGCTATAGAGCTGTAGCCCAATGGTTACTTCACTGCCTGTGAAGCCAGAGGTCATTGTTTCAAACCCACAGTGGGGTTATTTAATAAGGCTGGCCAAAGCATTATCTCTTTTTCATGTACATTATTGCTGCCAGCAAAAACACTCTTAGCATACTGTACCCATAAGGTGCCTCTGAGGGTGCTTTATAGGGCGCCCTATAGGGCACCTTATGGTTGCCGGCCATATGAGGTGCACTATACGTTATCCTGTGGAGCGACTTATAGGGTGCCCTATAGGGGACATTTTAGGGTGCCGTGGTGGACAGTGCACTTTATAATGTGCCCTATGGAGTGCCTTATAGGGTGCCTTATGCGGCACCTTCAATTACGGCACGTGAGGGTGTGTTTGCTGGCAGCAATTAATAAAATACAAATGAAGTGCTGCAGGAAACAATACATACATTGCAAAGCTGATGCCTCAGCCAGCCTTACGTATTAGGCACACTGGGGAGCAAACTCATGACCCCTGTATCAGCAGTCAGTGCCTTAACCATTGTGCTACACTGCTGTTCCTCCTTGTATGTCAGCACACCTACTTCAGATTTCCATGCGTTTAAATGCACAGTGCTGCCATCAAACACAGTGCTATGACCTTTCTGTGCCTCATAGGGCACCCTATATGGCGCCCTATAGGCCACCCTTTCAGCAACATTGTAGGGTGCCGTAGCGGACAGTGCACTTTAAAATGTGCCCTCTGGGGTACCCTATGAGGCGCCTTATGCAGCACCTTATGTTACAATACTTTGAGGGTGTGTTTGCTGGCAGCACTATTTAAAATAAAAATAAAATGCCCCCTACAGCAATATTACCTATAACAGGTAATGCCTCAGCCAGCCTTCTTCATTAGGCACAGTGGGGGATAGAACCCATGACTCCTAGCATCATTGGTCAGTGTCTTAACCATTGTGCTACACTGCTGCTCCTCTTTGCATGTCAGCGCACCTACTTATGATTTTCATTCCTTAAACTGCACAGTGCTGCCATCAAAAACAGTGCTGTGACCTTGCGGTACCTCATACGGCACCCTATAAAGCGCCCTAAAAGCAAAATTCTAGGGTGCCTTGGCGGACAGTGCACTTTAAAATGTGCCTTATGGGGCGCCTTATGTTAACACGCTTTGAGAGTGCATTTTCTAGTAGAGATAATTAAAATAAAAATAAAATGCCTCCTAAAGCAATCTTCCCCATAATAGGTAATGCCTCAGCCAGCCTTCTTCATTGGGCACAGTGGGGGATTGAACCCAGGATCCCTACACTATTGGTCAATGTCTTAACCATTGTACTGTGGCTCTGTTCCTGTGCTTGTACATCAGCGCGCCACTTATGCTTCCCGTGCAAGTTTCTCATGCGCTAATGTGCGGGGCGCACAAGAGCGCGGCGCACATTAGTGCATGATTAATCCCGGTTTTGCTTTTTTCTGACTGAAACACCCACTCCTTATATGGCATCCGCACACTAGCGCGGCGCGCACCCTAACGGGGTTTTAGTAAACATACCCCTTTATTTTGCTTCCTAATGTTTATATATATGGTTTTAATTAATTTATGATGTTTTAATATTTTTATTTATGTATGTTTTTATGCTTATTTATGATGTTTTTTATGATATTTTAGAGAGCCACGAAAACCCCTGACGAAGTATTAAACGAAACACGGCCTGTGTTGGGTTTGGCCTCCTCTGTTTAAGATCAATAAAGCTTTTGCATTATTTCTTCTGCCCACATCCTTGGACTTGTTTCTTTCAGCATTCATATGGGCCACCTAGTCATCACCTTAGTCCGCACTGTGGCCCAGCTGCACCACAGCATGTGCCGCTTGCCGCACTCTGTGTCCCCTTTTCCAGCATCTGTCCAGTTGCCCGTTCCGACATGCCCACCCTGCTGTTGCGGGACATGTTCATGCCATAGGAAACCTGTTCAGTAACAAGGGAAAGCCCTGATCAGCGTTATTTCACTGTGGGATCATTCACCTTGTATGGGGACAGAGCATAGCCCCTTCCAAAATTGATATCTTTTTTTTTGGAACTTTCTTGGTAGTGTTTTTTGATGTTTCCCATTGATATCACTATTGCCCAGCTAGGTTATGGTTTTTTTCCAGTTTGTTCAGGTCATTTTCAATGTTTATCTGCCCTTTTGTTCTGTGCACATGTATCACACTTATCACCTTTTGTTGGTTTCCCTGGCTTTGCTGTACATTGCTGACGGAAATTGTTTCTCTTCCCTTTAAATCTACTCTAACGCCAGGGTTTCACTGGTGTTAGTTTTCAGCCCCGAAATCCACAGCGTTAGTGTGCAGGGAGCCTCTTCCCTCCCACTCTCCACCCATTGGCCCCTTCTCTCCGCCCCTGGGGAGCCTTCCTCCGCCCTCAGGGAGCCTTTACTCCGCCTTCAGCGCTCGTTTGTGCCGCTGAGCACCGCTGAGCGCTGCTGAGCACGTTAGCGCGCGATAAGGTACCTTATCGCACGGTAAAGCACCATTATCGTGCGATAAGGCGCCTTATCACGCGCAAACGTGTCAGAGCGCACATTAAGACGGTTTAGTAAACATACCCCTTAGAGTCATCATGGTATTGAAAACATGGGAGGAGATCAGGACACCAAGGGAAAAAGCAATGCTATAGCCAATACCACCACACAATCAATTTCCAATTTCTAACCATTTCAGAGGTTAGGTTTTGCTTTTCTTTTATTTATGAGAAAGGAGAATAAAAGATTGTTTAAGTTAGTAATCAAGGTCTCTTTGACCTAAACTACTATTTCACATTCTGTCAATCTGTTTGCTCTTTGTATGAATTTTTCTCACTCTCTATGTTCTTCTCCTGCTTATCTGTACAAAATCCAGAGGGAATGCCACAAATAACCTCTCCCCCTCTTGTAGAATCTGTGACAAATATACTAGCAACTTGTATACAGATTCATCTAATATGGAAGTCTTATGAATTATCAGACCCGGTAAAAACCATCCATTTCTTCACTCATTATCCAGCAAAGTCAGCTTCAGATCTTGCTGGGTTTAACTAAGTGATTTATTTGTATTGTTTGTTAACCAACCCCTTTTTTTCATTTGTGTTTGATGTTCTTACAGGCCATGTTGACTATACTAATTTTAGCAAAGCTATAGCATCTACATTAAAATTAACAGTCTTTCATGAACAGGCACTACATGTCGATGGATGCTATCGGATATGTTCTAAATACAGATTTGACAGCTCATATCCTGACTGATGTTTAAATTACTTCAAGCAACCTACTGACATTTATATTAATCTTGTTGCATTTGCTGTTTTTTTTTCTACTGATCTATAAGTACAAGAAGTGGTACATTAAGCTGTAGTAGCTTATCACCCATCATAAGCACAGTTTATTGCTTCAGAAATCACTGCACCAGGAGAATTAAACCTGTCTGCTATCTCTTCGGCCAGGTAGATAGCAAGAATTATACTGGGAAAGTCTCCTATCTACTGTAATTCCCAAACTGGAAATCTCTACAACTTGTCTTGCTGTCCATGAGGAAACAGTTATCTATGGTATGGATTGTAAGAGTTTCTGGCTGAAGTCCTGGTACTGAAAGAGAACTGAAGTGATAAATAAAAAAAGTTACATTTTTAGAAGCGGTTTTCTATTTCAAGAATTATGAAAATATTTCTTGTTACTGGGTATGACTAAATGGTGTTTGACCAGTTTTGCTTCTTCGCTTCTAGTGCATTTATTTTATCTAGAATAAAATGTAGATGAAATGTATATTTCAAAGGGGTCTGTTTACTAAACAGTGGTAAGTTTTGACACTTACCATTTGTTAGAGACTACTTGCATGTCATTGCCTTAAACCTACCTAACTGCCTACCTCCAGATCTAAAGATGGCTTCCATTCGTCCAGGGTGGAAAGGAATGGGAAATGATGCAAACCAACCAACCTCATACAGACCCAGGGGCGGCCCAAGGGGGGTGCGGGGCCATGTGCGGAGACTCGGTGCGGGGCCTCATTTGCATAAGTGGCCTTATTTGCATAAATATTTGCATAATGTTACCATACACTAACTTTTAGTAAACATGTCTCTTAATGAGGGTATGGATAAAGAAAGACTAAAAGATTTCTACATTACTATAATCCAGTGCCAACCGCCAGGCACATTAGGAACTACTACAAACGCTGCCCATTTAGAACCCATTAAATAGCCAATACACCCAATGGAATCAACCAAACTATATCCCTTTTAAACTACTTGATATCCATTTAGAACCCATAGCAAACCTGCCATATCCTGACAGCATTACCAGGACTCACAAAGCACCATACCCTACCTATCAAAAGGCAACACTGCAAATATTAAACCAATACATTTCAGAGAATACTGGGGAAAGAGAACAAGTGGCAATGTCAAATAGGAATTACATAAACAGAATACCTCAGCTCAGTTACACGTGCAGAACATAGACCGTCACCAAACAAGAAATCACAATGTAGAAACATTAAGACAATAATTAAATTGGGAACCCCAAAAGCCAAACTTGGAATGTACAACAACACTGTAGAAATAAAACTATAAATTAATTTCCTCTTGTACCAAACAAAGCGCAGACGTTAATGATGCACATTTCCCAGAGCTTTCATATTCCAGTTAAGAAATTCAAAATAAAGAGATATCTTTCTACCTTTTGTGCATTTTTTTTCAGTTGCAATTGCTCCAGCCACTTTCTTCTGGTTTCTTCATGTTTTCTGCTAACTCTCCATCGTCTGCTGTCCATTTGTTCTTTCTTCTCTCTCTTCTAGTTCTTTTTTCCATTCTCTCTCTCTACATCTGCTTTAACATACTAATCTTTCTCCTTTTGCTCTTTCCTCATTCCTATTTCATCCACACAAATTTTACCCCTCCATCCTCAATCCCCACTTACTCTCCCAATAACCGGCCAATTGTAGATTTTTCATCCCTCCCACACAAAATATTTTTCCCCTCTCCATTTTACTCTCCCAGCCCCATCCCATTCTAATCCTCCCCCAACATCAGCTCCCTTCTAGTTCCAGTCTCACCCAGCATCCATTCCCTTCTAGTCCCTGCATCAGCCCATTTCCAGTCCTACCCCCCATCAACCCATTTCCGGTCCTAGCTCCCCCATCCATTTTCAGTCTGAGTCCCTTCATCAGCTCATTTCCAATCCTAGCCCCCCATCAGCCCATTTCTAGTCATTTCCTAGCCCCACCATCAGCCCATGTCAAATCCTAGCTCCCCTCCACTCAGCCCAATTCCAGTCCAAGCCCCCCCCATGAGCCTACTTCCAGTTCTAGCCCCTCCATGAGTCCATTTCAATTCAAGCCCCCACCACAGCCCATTTCCAATCTTCGCTCCCCCCAACAGCCCATTTCCAGTACCAGTCCTAGCCCCCCATCAACCCACTTCCAGTCCTAACCCCCCATCACCCCATTTTCAGTTTAAGCCCCCCCCCTATAACCCATTGCCAGTCCTAACCCATCAGCCCACTTCCAGTCTTAACCCCATCAGCCCATTTCCAGTCAGCCCCCCATAGCCCACTGCCAGTCCTAACCCCCCCCATCAGCCCACAGCCCATTACCAGTCCTAACCACATCAGCCCACCTCAAGTCCTAACCCCTCCCCATCAGCCATGTCCTGTCCTAGCCCCCCATATCCCATTTTCATTCCTTATCCCCCAATAGCCCCTGACCAGTACTTACCCCCCCATCACCCCATTTCCATACAGCCCCCATCAGCCCACAGCCCATTACCAGTCCTAACCACATCAGCCCACCTCAAGTCCTAACCCCTCACCATCAGCCCATGTCCTGTCCTAGCCCCCCCATAGCCCATTATCAGTCCTAATCCCCCCATAGCCCATTACCAGTCCTAACCCCCCCATCACCACCCCATTTCCAGACAGCCCCCATCAGCCCACAGCCCATTACCAGTCTTAACCCCCCCAGCCCATTACCAGCCCTAACCCATCACCACATTTCCAGACAGCCCCCATCAGCCCATAGCCCATTACCAGTCCTAACCCCCCAACAGCTCACAGCCCATTACCAGTCCTAGCCCCCCCAGCCCATTATCTGTCCTAGCTCCCCCGCAGCCCATTATCAGTCTTAACCCCCCCCCCCGCAGCCCATTACCAGTCTTAACCCCCCCATTACCAGTCTTAACCCCCCCGCAGCCCATTACCAGTCTTAACCCCCCCTCGCAGCCCATTACCAGTCTTAACACACACCCCCAGCCCATTACCAGTCTTAACACACACCCCAGCCCAGCCCATTACCAGTCTTAACAGCCCCCCAGCCCAGCCCTGTACCAGTCTTAACACCCCCCCAGCCCAGCCCAGCCCAGCCCAGCCCTTAACACCCCCCCAGCCCAGCCCAGCCCAGCCCCAGTCTTAACAGCCCCCCAACCCAGCCCAGCCCAGCCCAGCACCAGTCTTAACACCCCCCCAGCCCAGCCCAGCCCAGCCCAGCCCCAGTCTTAACACCCCCCCCCCAGCCCAGCCCCTCCCCTCTCCATATCGGCTTATGGCAAATTTAAAATTTAAAAAAAACCTGGCTCTGGCTGCTGCTGCTGCTGCCGCCGCGGCAGCGGCAGAATGGAGGGTCCCGCGGGGCCCCCTCGCCTCGCTGAGCCTCTCTGCAAGGGCTTTCCGATTCGCGAAGGGAGAGTGTCTCTCTCGCGTCTCTGTTAAGCCCGCAGGGGCTAATGGGAAATTTCCCTTCAGCCCCTCGCGTCTAAAGGGGCAGATGGGAAATTTCCCATTAGCCCCTGCGGGCTTAACAGAGACGCGAGGGAGACCCTCTCCCTTCGCGAATCTGAAAGCCCTTGCAGAGAAGCTCAGCGAGGAGAGGGGGCCCCGCGGGACACTCCATTTTGCCGCGGAAGTCGCGGCAGCAGCCAGAGCCAGCTTTTTTTTTTTTTGTTATAATTTAAAAAAAAAATGCAGAATGTTCTTTGCGCGGGGCCCCCTGAAACGCGGGGCCCTGTGCAAAGAACATTCTTGCTCAATGGACGGGCCGGCCCTGTACAGACCTATCACCAGCCTACCATTCCTGGCTAAGTTAATAGAAAAAAATCATACAATTACAGCTCCAGGACCACACAGACTCCCACTTCCTACTGGACCCCCAACAATACAGGTTCAGGCCCCTCCATGGAGTTGAATCCCTCATGACTGCTTTAATGACTGTTTTAGGAAGGAGGAGTGACCTAGTGGTTGGGGCAAGTTACCTCAAGCCAGAAGGTCAGGGGCTCAAATCCCAAAAGAGGACAGCAACCTTGGGCCGAAAGGACTGGGATTTCTAGTCCCACAGGTGCTCCTTGTGGTCTTGGGCAAGCCACTTAACCCTCCATTGCCCATGTTCCCTGTAAAATAGTTATCTCCAAATTATAATGCCCTGTTCACTGTAATTTCAGTTTGTTCAATGTAAACCACCTTGATATCATGAAAGGCAGCATATAAGAAATGTTAAATAAATTAATGGACAACCTAATAAAGGGCATCCACAAACCCAATAAGGAATTTATCCTGATCTTCCTCAATATCAAAGCAGCCTTTGATTCCATTCCACACAACCTGATCATCCAACATCTCCAAAGCAATTGGGCTAAGAGGCACCACACTAAGCTGGTTCAAATCTTATCTATCGGATCATCAGCTCCAAGTAAAAATAGGAACCGGAAAATCAACCCCATATGCACAGCATCAGGGAATCCCTCAAGTATCTGCCCTATCATCCCTTCTATTCAGCATCTTCCTACAGCCAATCTGTACAATCATACAGGCACACAACATACTTTATCACATACTGCATATGCAGAAGATGTAATTATTTATGCTTCCATCACAACAACTAACACAACAATTACCCACATAAAGAAATGTTTGATCTCCATCACCCACTGGCTTGCAGATCACAATATGACCATAAACCACAAAAAAAAAAAATCACAAAAGACAACAACTTCACACCACCTGTCTGCATAAGTATTGCAGGAGCCAAATTGCAAGTAAAATCTGAAATTCATTACTTAGGAATCACTCTAGATCAATATCTCTCCCTATCCTCCCAAATCAGTAATGTCATAAGGAGCATCAACCACAAACTCAAAACAGTGCAACACCTAAAACCACTCAGTCCTTCAAGCACTCATCTTCCCCCATTCTGACTACTTCAATCTCATCTTTTAAGGCCTACCAAAATGCAACTCATCCACTTCAACTAGCCCTGAATATTGCTGCACGCATCCTCTGCAACACCCCAAGAATGTGACACTTAACACCACTACTCAGACAGCTACACTGGTTGCCCATAACTGAATGAATCAAATTTAAATCCATACTCACAATCTTCAGAGTCACCCATGGCCTGTCCTCCATTCGCCTCCAATCCTTAATACAGAACAAGCCTGACAATAGAAACAGAAGAACTGGTTCCCTCAACACACTTCACACACTAGCATTAATAACGAAGACCAACTGCACCACATCAAAGAGGGCCTTTTCCCTATTTGCACCGACCCTATGGAACTCAGTCCCAACCAACCTATGTGCCACAAAAGACCTAAGATCCTTCAGAAAAAACCTGAAAACATTTCTATTCCTGGACCACTTTGTCAATGACAAAACATAAGCACAGAGGACAAAAACGTAACCATTGAGACTTCACCTGAACCATGTCATCCCTGCATTCTCTCCCCCCTCTCTTCTCCCATAACTACCTATATAAATATGTCACTTCAAGGTGCTTAACTCCATAGCATCAATTATTTTATAGCCTATCCTAATGCTTAATGCTATATATTCAATATTAATGTTCTAGATCAGCGGTTCTCAACCTGTGGGTTGCAACCCCCACAGGGGTCGCCACAGGATTTAGTGGAGGTCGCCATGCCTCACCTCACTCTGCCATTAAAAAAAAAAAAAAAGCACCCAAGTTGCTGCCGCTGCCGAGTCCACTTCTCGACAGCGGCAAACTCACCGCCTCCCAGTCCCTTTTCTACAGCTGCGGCTCCCTGCCTCTTAGGGAACCGCGGCTGTGCCAGTAAAACCATTGTGGAGCCTTCCTGCCTCTAGACGGGCTCCGTGCAGCATTGTCCCACCTCCACCGGATTTGTTTAAACATTTCCTTTGGAGGTGGGACAATGCTGCACGGAGCCCGTCGAGAGAGAGGAAGGCTCCGCAATGGTTTCACAGGTATAGCCGCGGTTCCCTAAGAGACAGGGAGCTGCAGCTGTAGAAGAACAGCAGGGCAACAACAGGCAGACAGGTAGAGGGGAGGAGGGGACAGGGAACCTGCAACGGGGCTGATATGGATGGATGGATGGATGGAGGGAGGGGTCTGACATGGACAGGGGGGCTGACATGGAGATAGGGAGGGCTGACATGGAGGGAGGAAGAGAGGGGGGCTGACGTGGACCGAGGGGGGCTGACATGGATGGGGGGGGCTGACATGGACGGGGGGGGGCTGACATGGAGGGAGGGAGGGAGGGCTGACATGGAGAGAGGGGGCTGACATGGATGGAGGAAAGGAGGGAGGGGAGGGCTGACATGGAGAGAGGGAGGGAGGGAGGGGTGGCTGACATTGATGGATGGAGGGAGGGGGGCTGAGATGGACAGAGGGGGCTGACATGGATGGATGGATGGATTGAGGGAGGGAGGGAGGGGCTGATATGGACAAAGGGAAGAGACAGGGGGACACACTGTACAGACGGGCAATAAATTCTGGACAGAGGGGAGAGACAGTGTGGGTTAGGATTATAATGGGCAGATGGGGGGGGGCTAGGACTGGTAATGGGTTGATTAGGGAAGGCTAGGACTGGGAATGGACTGATCAAGGGGGGTTGGGACTGGTAATGTTCTGATGGGGGGGGGTAGGACTGGTAATGGACTGATGGGGGGCTAGCACTGGAAATGAGCTGATCGGGGAGGTTAGGACTGGAAATGGGCTGATGGGCGGGGGGGTAGGACTAGTAATGGGCTGATTAGGGGAGCCTAGCACTGGTAATGGGGTTGAGGAGGGACTAGCACTGGAAATGAGCTGATTATGGGAGGCTAGCACTGGTAATGGGGTTGAGGAGGGACTAGCACTGGAAATGAGCTGATTAGGGGAGGCTAGGACTGGTAATGAGTTGATGGGGGGGGGTAGGACTGGTATTGGGCTGATTAGGGGAGGCTAGCACTAGTAATGGGGTTGAGGGGGGACTAGCACTGGAAGCGTGCTGATTGGGGGGCTTCGACTGGGAATGGGCTGATTGTGGGGAGGGGAGGATAGAGCTGCTGGCCCTGGAAGAAAACTGGGGGCTAAGGCTACAAATGGGCTGATACAAGGGGATGGGAGAATGGAACTGGAAGAGAGTGGATCTGAGAGGGGCTGCCATGGTATTTGTACTAGAAGAGACTGCTCAGTGGGGAAGGAGGGGGACTGGAAGGGAATGGACACCAGTGGCAGTCATGGGAATGCAAGTTGACATTGGAAGGTACTGAGAGTGAGGACTGGAAAGGGGCTGATACTGGGGATGGTTTCTGGGACTGGAAATAGGCTGATGGAAAGAAGTGAAGAAAATGAAAGAAGAGATAAGAAATGGCAGATGGACCACAGACCACAGAAAGAGAGCTAAGAGAAGACAGGAAAGCAGAAGCCTCAGATCGGGACCAGCATGATCAGAGAATAAATTGGTCAGACAACAAAGGTAGAAAAAATAATTGTATTTCATATTAGTGATTTGACTACAAAATCATCATAATTTTGAAATCAAATATTGTTACTTCTTGTTGTGATTAATTATTGTGGTTTAAATAAGTAAATTTTATAAATACAAACATATTGCAAAGGTCTATAATATATTAATAATTCAACAAATGATTACAGCGACAATGAGTTAATGGTAAAGGAAGAGAGGCGCATTTGATTTTATCATTGGGGGTCACCACAAGTTGACCAATGGTAAAAGGTGTCACGGTACAAAAAAGGTTGAGAACCACTGCTCTAGATTCTATATAAAACCACATTAGGCTATGTTGTTTCATATTTTAGATTTAGCAGTATATAAACATAATTAAATAAATAAATAAATAACAGCAGGGACTTCTAGTGATCTTACTAAATTACTACAATGTAGCCTATAGATAATTTCCATAACAGAGGAGGTTATTTTCTGCCCAGTAACATCAGGGGGAAATCCAGCCACTCACAAAGGCAGAACTCTGTCTTTGGCAGCCAGCCACTGTATTATGTTGGACAGAATGAACAGTCTGCCCTGGGGGAAAGGGAAGGTAGCTGTTGGTGGCTATTCCCCAGCTCCCCATACTATCCAGAGAGAGCCACATGCCCAGGAACAGCAGAGGAAAGAGGAAAGGGAAAGGAGGGTGTCTTAAATTCTGGAGTGACTATGCAAATTGTGCCAGCACCCTCATTGGCTCAGCAGGAGAGCAGATCTATATATGTAATGAGAAGGAGGCAATAATTAAGAATAGGAGAGCCACATACTCCAAGAGTGAAGGAGAGAGGGTTCTTAGAAATACATCTCAGCAACCAAGGTACACCAGAGCCAGGAGCCAGGGACCAGTATCTATAGAAGCCACCAACTCTAAGGAGGAGAGGAAGCACAGGGGTCCATAAGCAACCAGTGACACCAGAGTCAGGAATGAACACAAGGCAGCATCAGAGTATAGGCTGGGTTGTACTGTTGAATGGAATGGGGTCATTATCATTTATAGCACTAAGGTAAGATGACCTAAGGACTTTAGAGGAGAAATCAATGAGCATATTCAGATTGACTGTCTTATTGCTATTAATCAAGGAGTCTTTCATGAGGTGTTTGATTATATCAAAAAGTTGATAGGGTTTAATGCATGCTTTTTAAATACTTGTCAAAAAATATTGCTTAGTATCTTCCATGAGTTTTCAATATTGATTTTGTAACTGAATATATTGTGCTTTATCTGTGTCTGCGTGAGATTTGCACCATTTGCCTTTGCTTCTTCTCAATAGCCTTTTCTTTTCTTTTAAAGTGTTGTTGAACCAGGGGGATACATGTTTTCTAGGGGCTTTTTGTCTGACCTCGTGTTTGTTTGCAGAGTTTGCAAGAGTGGCATTTTAGCTTTGTGCAATTTGGATAAAGCTATCAGATTACCTCAAATTTAAGTTCAAATTAAGTTGCTTTATTATAAGATCTTTGTCACATTTCTCATAATGCTGTTTTGTTTTCAGTGAGATTTTGTGAAGCATGTAATGTGATATTATGCAGTTGTAATTCAAATGCAATAAGTGGATGGTCTGACCATTGAACGTTTGACAGTTGTAGACTGGATGGGGAGAAACCATTATATGCAATAGAGGGTAGAAAGATTAGGGGGTATGTTTACTAAACCGCGCAATTGTGCGGGGCGCACTTGAGCGTGTGCTAAGGTACCTTAGCGCATGCTAATAGTGTGTTTTTGTGCCCCGCACACGTGCGCGCTGCACTAACGGGCCCGCACAAGTGCGCGGCGCGCTGATGTGCGATAGAGGCGTGGAAAGGCATTCCGAGGGCGGAGGAAGGCTCCCGAGGGGCGGAGGGACGGGGTCAATGGGCGGAGAGTGGGAGGGGAGAGGCTACCCGCACAGGAGCGGGGCTGAATTTTGCTGAAAAAAATACCGCGAGTGAAAACCTCGCGTTAGAGCCTATTTAAAGGGAAGAGAAACCATTTCTGTCAGCAATGTACAGCAAAACCAGGGAAACCTACAAAACGTGAGCAGTGTGATACATGTGCACAGAACAAAATAGCAAATAAAAATTGAAAATGACCACAACAAAATTCTACAAAAATATAATCCAGCTGGGCAACAGTGATAGTCATGGAAAACATCAAAAATCACTCCCAAGAAAGCCCCAAAAAAGAAATATGAATTTTAGAAGGGCCTACGCTCCGTCCCCATACAAGGTAAATGATCCCACAGTGAAATTGTGCAGAGCAGGGTCATAAACCCTGCTCTGCACAATTTCACTGTGGGATCATTCACCTTGTTTGGGGACGAAGCGTAAAAAATAATAATTTTTATTTTTACGCTCCGTCCCCATACAAGGTAAATGATCCCACAGTGAAATTGTGCAGAGCAGGGTTTATGTCTCCTTTGGGCAGGTTACCTATCTCCAGTGACTGCACTGTTTCTGTGACCACAGTGTGGTGCAGTAAACACAGACAGTGTGTTCAGGAGCCAAAGATCACCAGTTCAAGTCCCAGCTGGGGCTCCTGCAAACTCAATCTCCATATTTTACCCACCACTAAACCATGATAGTAAAGACCATCCTTTTTTGCAGATAACATAAGCATGGTCCAAACACCTCTATTTTATCCTACAGAGCACAGACACCAGAAACATGCGCATTACCTAGACCACAGTCCCCGCAATGCAGTCCTGGAGGGCCACATATCATTTAGCTGTGATGCTGTCACCAATATAAGGCCATGTCAGCATGGTGGCGGAGGGGTACCGGTGGTGGAGGGGGCAGTGGCTGCTGCCCACAGCAGACGGTGGCCTAGCCCCCTTCACGTGGGTGCAGTGCACTCCAACAGATAGGCCCTGTCTGACAAACAGCCATGGACTCCCCAGGGAATACACTGTTTTTCTGCTAAGACAGTGGTGCAGCAGACACAGCCAGTGCCTTTAGGACCAGAAGATCACAGGTTCAAATCCCAGCTGGGGCTGCTGCCAACCCAGTCCCCTTATTTTACCGATGAAGAAAACATGGTAGTAAAGACTGAACCATTATTTCTGAGACCATTAGCATGGGTCAAAACCCTCTATTTTAACCTACACAGCACAAACACCATAGAAATGTGCATTACCTACGGCAGAATCCCCCAAATGCAGTCCTGGAGGGCCAAACACCATTCAGGTTCCATGCTGCCTCTAATAAAGATGCCTGTGATGCATATCTATGCACAACCCCCATGGTATGCAGATGTATCCATGCATATTCATGAGGGACAGCATGAAAACCCGAACAGTGTTTGGCACACCAGGACTGGAGTTGGGAACCTCTGCCGTAAAGCAGCAGCCAACAGGGCCAGACACACCCACACCCACACCCACAGGCCCCATTGGCTAATGCCTCCTGGAGAGGCAGGACATTGGGCCCTGCGTGCATCTCCCAATACTAGCACTTGCATACCTTAGCAATGCCACCCTACACCTGGGTATACGGTACACACCTATCAAACGTTTCCTATGATTACTGGCAGATAGCAAGTCCTACGTTAAGCACAGTTTACTCATTGAGCTCCATCATAACAATCTTTCTGATGTCTGCGGTGTGTGCTTCAGGTTTGGTCTCTGATAGTGTTTACCACCCTGGGGAGTTACCCCCAACAGTATTGTGTAGCATATCCAGGACTGGTGTGGTGGGCAGGGATGCTAAACTCCTCTATAGTAGCACAATGCTGGCATAGGTGTGGGAGTGTGTGTCTGTCTATACACTTGTGTGATGGCTGCAAACACCTTCCACAGCCCACACTGCCAGCACTGTTGCCAGTATTGGCCTGCCAATGTGCATAATGAGGAGCAAGGTACAATGGGTAAAGCCCGTACAGGGTGACCTGGCCAGGATGTATCTGCACAGGGCATAGGGCACTGTCTGGGGCATTGTAGTGCCTGCCCGCCATCTACACAGACAGGGGGACCTCAGTATGTCCTGCTGAGGGATCACTCTCACCCTGACTGTGCAGTGACGACAGCATGGCTAGGCACCCCCATAGTGCTATATAGTATTTTTTTCATGTGATGTTTATGGGTTTCCTTTTGGGGCCCAGTCACTGATTTATCTGCATGTTGTGTATGCTGACATCCCAGTTCTGGGTGCATGCATTTCCACTGGGAACATGCACTATGGACTAGCTAGCAGACTGTTTGCAGCTGGTATGTGTCTTGATGGAGCGGCTTTCTGCAGGAGAATATCAGATAGTGGTGGGGTGCAGCTAGTCCTGCATATGCTAAATGTCTGTCTGCTATAGTGTTATGGATGTGTACAGAGCTGCATTGACTGCCCTGTAGGGTGTTTGTTCCCCAGCAGGACCAGGGTTGATGGTCTCCTCTACTGCCACCATTGCAGGGAGGTAGAATGTGGATCTTTTGATGGGAGACCCTGTTTGCCACCCTCAGCCCTGGAGGAGGAGGGTGGTGGTGGTGGTACATAATCCTCCTAGAAGTCCATGGGGGATACACCTGACTGAGACAGACAGAGATATCCAAGGTGTTTCTGCAAAAACTACCTATCTTTATTTTATTTTATTTAGCGTACATTTATATCCCGCTGCTTCCAGTGATCAGCAGCGGTTGTTACACATGGTGATGTTGGCTGTACTGGCCAGGAATTAGATTAAAAACACTCTGATTAGAGGGGGGGGGGGCACAGCAGAATACAGGTTACAGGCTTACAGTTGATTGCTATATTCATATTTACAAATGATTGTTATATACATATTTACAATTGACTAAACTGTTAAAACTTTATAAGTGATCTGCATATGTATATTTACACGCGGTTGCGTGTAGCTCATGATGTTAGGTTGTAATGGGACTTGAAAAGGTATGTCTTAAGCTCTTTTCTAAAGTCCTTTAGATCATAGATTTCACGCAGATCACTTGGCAACCGATTCCAGAGTGTAGGAGCTGTAAACGAGAAAGCTCTGTTAGTGGTACAGGCATTAGCCTTTGTGAATGATCTCGGGAGGCAGATAGTGTTGAGGTTCGCTGCTCTCCTACTTCTGTTGTTGGGTGGATTGGAAATCAAGCTGTTGAGGTGAGAGGGTGCTATATTATGGATAAGTTTGAATGTAGTGACTAGTAATTTGTACTGAATGCGGGCCGTGATGGGGAGCCAATGCAGCTCAATTAGGGTGGGTGTAATGTGGTCAGAGAGTCTTTTTTGCATGATGATTCTGGCTGCAACATGTTGTGCCATTTGCAGAATATTTGTAGTTTTCTTCGGCAAGCCTTGCAGTATGGCATTGCAGTAATCTAGGTGTGGAATGATGAGGGCCTGGGCGACAGATCTGAAGTCATCATGATCAAGGATGTTACGTAAAGGCTGCAGTATTCTTAATTTGTGGAATATGGCTCGATTGGTGTTTCGCAGGTGCCTGTCCATATTTAGGTTGTTGTGAAGCATCACACCTAAGTATTTTATTTCTGATTTTATGTTGTAAATATTGTTGTTCATGGTGACAGTTTTAGGGGGCTCAAAACCTGGTTTCCTGGAGATGCACATTGCTTCTGTCTTCTTATGGTTAATGAGCACGTTATTTCGTTGGAGCCAGATTTGAAGCTCGAGTAGGCAATTTTCAAGCTTACTGATGTTCGGGTTGTTTGCATCCAGTTGTGTGTAGAGCATTAGGTCATCAGCGTAGATATGGTAGTTGATGCCGTGGGTCTGGAATATTTTGCACACTGGTTGCAGGTATAGATTGAATAAGAGAGAGGAGAGGGCGGAACCTTGCGGAATGCCCTGGGTTTGTGGGAAGGGAGTTGCTTTGTCATTGTTGAAATTGACCTGCTGCATTCGGTTTGTTATATAGGAGGAGAACCATTTTAGTGGGGTCCCTGCAATGTGAGTGCACGTCACCACACAGACAGTCTGCTGTGGTCACCAGGATAGGGTTAGCCCACATTAACACTGCTTTGGACCTCCAACATGGCCTCTTTCAGCCATGGAAGGTGCTGTGGACCTGGTGCTGGGCACCTCAGGGTGAGCACAGTACCTGCACAATGTGACGGTGTGTAGCTACTCTGTGCCAGTAAAACACATGGTCAGTACCCCCTACCAGGCTGAGGTGTTGTGGGGGTGCACATGGTCACTTCCCCCTACCAGGCCGAGGTGCTGTGGGGGTGCATTCCCCATCTGTGGACAGCTGATTTGCATGTGCAGTGCATCATGGGTACGGGTGGGCTAACCCTATCCTGGTGACCACAGCAGACTGTCTGTGTGGTGACGTGCACTCACTCTGCAGCCAGTCAGGGGCTTGCTAGCAGCTATAGAGCTGTAGCACAATGGTTACTTCCCTGCCTGTGGTGCCAGAGGTCATGGGTTCCAAACCACAGTGGGCCTCTTTGATAGGGCTGCCCAAAGCATTATCTCTTTTTAATGTACATTTTTGCTACCAGCAAAAACACCCTCAGCGTACTGTACCCATAAGGTGCCTCTGAGGGCGCTTTATAGGGCGCCCTATAGGGCACCTTATGGTTCCCGTCCATGTAAGGTGCACTATACATTATCCTGTGACGCAACTTATAGGGTGCCCTTTTGGGGACATTTTAGGGTGCCGTGGCAGACAGTGCACTTTAAAATGTGCCCTCTGGGGTACCCTATGAGGCGCCTTATGCAGCACCTTATGTTACAATACTTTGAGGGTGTGTTTGCTGGCAGCACTAATTAAAATAAAAATAAAATGCCCCCTACAGCAATATTGACTATAACAGGTAATGCCTCAGCCAGCCTTTCTCATTAGGCACAGTGGGGGATTGAACTCCTGATCCCTGCACCATTGGTCAGTGTCTTAACCATTGTGCTGTGGTTCTGCTCTTCTGCTTGCACATCAGTGCGCCACCTTATGCCACCCAATATTGAAATGCCTCCTAAAGTAATGCCTCAGCCAGCTGTCTTCATTGGGCACTGTGGGGGATTGAACCCCTGATCTCTGCACCATTGGTAAGTGTTTTAACCATTGTGCTGTGGCTTTGCTCTTCTGCTTGCATATCAGCGCGCCACTTATGCCTCCCACGCAGCTTTCTCATGCGCTAATGTTCGGGGTGCACATGGGCGCCGCGCATCTTAGCGCATATTTAAATCCCGTTTTTTCTTTTTCAGAAAGAAACGCCCACTCCTTATATGGCACCCGCACACTAGTGCGGCCCGCACATTAGCGGGGTTTTAGTAAACATGCCCCTTAGTCCATTTTATTCTTTATTGTGATCAAAAACACTTTAATATAATGTTATATATATATATATAACTCAGGGGAAATGGAACATCAATACTGCCTACCACCACTGTCATGTTTCAAATAGAATGTCTTATTCTGCTTCAGGGCTATAATGATTCCAAATTATAATTTTTTCTTATCTGTATCCATATTTTCAATTGAACACCACAGAGCCCATAATTTTACTAATAGACCAATTCAGTTCTTAGCAAGGAGATCCCACTTTTTAGAGCAAAGTATACCAGTCAACTTGCTGGTTTAAGCCTTTAGGATTTATAGTGTTTAATGTAAAAATCAAATACTGTTCTTTATAATTTAAACTAGCTTCTCGATTACCTCCTCTCCTATTCAGTGGAATATGATCCAATATACGCCACTTCAAATCTTGAAAGATATGACCCACCTCTTCCAGTCTCATTACGGCATCACCTAGGCTGATTTACCTCTTCTATAATCCCCTCTTGCCTACTTTGATCTTTGAAAAATGGACTTTCCATCCTGGAGATAAAATACTATATTTATGTAAATATTCAGGCGCCTATGTTCTCTTTAAAGGCTTACTTGTGATCTTGTAAAATGTATATATGTATATATCTACCCCCTCATGCTCATCTACAAATCTACTATCCTACCCCATTGATCAACTGTGTAACCTGTACCATATTTTGTTGATGTGTGATCCTCCCAGCAATCAGATTTGTATACTTAAATTGTACTGTACATCCACCCTTGATTCACAATTAGACCGCTGCTGATCGCTGGAAGTAGCGGTATACAAATTTACGCCAAATAAATAAATAAATAAATAAATGATGTAATGCCAAACAATGTTCTACAATAGGAGCTGATTTATCTTCTGTACATAAACACGATCAATGTTCTCTTAAATGTTGAATCATGGATCTTTTTGTATGGCCAATATATAAGTTTTTACATAGACACTGAAGACCATACACAACACATGTGGAACTATATGAAGTCCTCCATCATAATTTAACAGGATATCAAGATCCAGGAGGAACCGATGAGGTTCCCTCAATAATATACAGACAAAAATCACAATTGCCACAAGCAAAATGGCCTTTTTGATCCCCAACATGCTCATCCTCTGTCTCCCAAGTAATAGATCTACACACATAATTAGCAGTATTTTTCCCGCAACGATAAGCCATAATAGGATTTTCTTGGAAACATGCATGTGCCTGCAATATATTCCAATGTTTGTGTTAAAAAGACGCTATTATAAGAGCCTTAACTGAAAGCGGTAATACACAAACCAGCTTTTCACCATCCATTTGTTGACAAGGTAAAAGAAGGTATTCCCATTGGGCTATCATTCCACGTTTATAAGTCTTTTGTATTACTAAAAGTGGATATCCCTGTTCCAAATAGCGTTATATCTTTTTTTGCTTGTTTCTTATAATTGTAAAAATTGACTCATGGGGAGACTTTGTTTTAACTTTAACAGATGATGGCTAGAGTAACACAATTATTTTGTGTCACTGATTTTTCATGTAAAGTTGTTGACATAGGGATATGTTTACTAAACAGTGCTAATGTCGCAGAGGTGACGTTGTCGTGCGATAAGTAACGTTATCGTGCGATAACATTACCGCGCGATAACGTTACTTATCGTGCGATAAGGCGCACAGAGGGTGGAGTAAGTCTTCCCAGAGAGCGGAGAGAAAGGGTCAATGGGCGGAGAATGGGCGGGGAGAGGCTCCAGGCACCCTAAAGCTGTGAAATGAAGGTCTGAAAAGCAATGCCAGTGAAAACCTCACGTTAGAGGCACATTTGCAGCAGAGAGAAACAATTTCAATCAGCAATGTACAGCAAAGGCAGGAAGAAAAGTGATAGTAGTGATACATGTGCAGCAACAGCATAGTGCCCAAGTATGAAAGGGCATGACGGTGAGGCTGCAAATGGGGTACAGGGGGCTGAAGGCGGGACATGCAGTGGGGCAGCTGTGGCAGAGGGTGGACTAGGCAGATGCCTAGGTGGCACATAGGAATGCAGAAACTGAAAATCAGCAAGACAGCAACTGACCAAGGTCTAACATGCCCACGAGTGTGTGCCCCAGAGTGTCCCAGGGGACAGTACCCAGCAGGTACCCCAAAGGGCACATAACATTGACAGGAAGTGCTGGGGGGAAGCGTGGATGTCTATGTAGGCACCCCTACCCCAGATCCCACACCATAGGCAGCCCCCTACAGGCACGCTGGATTGCCTGGGACTGCGCACCACCAGCACCACTGGAATAAGGGCAAGTCAGCATGGTGGCGGAGGGGTGTTGGTGGTGGAGGGGGCAGTGACACCTGCCCACAGCACACGAAGGCCAAGCCCTGTTCAGGTGGGTGGCGTGCAACAGACAAGGGCTGTTTGATGAACAGTAAAGGTATCCCCAGGGAGTGACCTGCCTCTGTAGCAACAGTTTGGTGCACTACACACAGCCAGTGTGTTCAGGGGCAGAAGGTCACAGGTTCAAGTCCCAGCTGTGGCTCCTGCAGACCTTGTCCCTATATTTTTCCCTACAGCACACATACACCATAAACATGTGCAGTCCCTAGAGCAGAGGTTCCCAACTGCAGTCCTGGAGGGCCAACCACCATTCATTGGTTCATGCTGTCCCTAATAAATATGCATGAGATGCATTGCTATGCAGTGCCCCCATTGAATGCAAATGTATCTCATGCATATTCATTAGGGACAGCCTGAAAACCTGAATGGTGTTTGGCCCTCTAGGACCGGAGTTGGGAACCACCGCCCTAGAGTATCGGCCAACAGGGGCACAAACACCCGCACCCACAGGCTCCACTATCAAAAGCCTCATGGAGAGTCAGGCTGTTGGGCCCTGCGCGGAGCAGAAGCTACCAATACTAGCACCTGCATACCTTAGCAATGCCTGCACTGTGCCCAGGACTGGTGTGGTGGCCAGGGCTGCCAACCACCGCTATTTTTGCACAATGCTGAAATAGGTGTGGGATTGTGTGTATGTCTATCCAGTGTTTTGTGGCTGCCTTCACCTTACTGAGCCCCCAATGCTTGCACTGTTTCCAGTGTTAGCCTGCCAATGTGCATAATGAGGAGCAAGGTATTGTGGGTATGGCCCAGACATGGCGGTCTGGGCAGGATGCATCTGCACAGGACATAAGGCAATGGCTGGGACATTGTAGTGCCCGACCACCACCTGCATGGACAGGGTGGCCACAGCATGTCCTGCTGAGAGGTCACTCTCACCCTGACTGAGCAGTGACCATGGCATGGCTAGGTTCCCCCATAGTGCTGTACACTGTTTCTCTCAAGTGATGTCTATGAGTCTTCTTTTTTGGGGCCCAATCACTGACATGCTTGCTTGGTGTGTGTGTGCTTCTGTCCCACTTTTGGGGGCACACATTTCTTCCAGGAGCATGCACTATGTACTAGCTAGCAGACTGTCTGCATGTGTATGGCTGGAACACCTTGCAGGGTGTAGTGGGTGAAGACTGACTGTGCCCTATGCTGCTAAATGTCAGATTGTGGTGGGGCGCAGATGAGCTTTTCTAGGCCTACTGCCTGTCTTCCAGTGCCCTATGGAATACATACAGATCTGCATTGACTGCCCTGGAGGGTGCCTATTCCCCAGCAGGACTGAGATGGTGGTCCTCTCTACTGACTCCGATGTAAAGTGTGGATCTGTTGTTGGGAGATCCTGTTCTCCACCCTGACCCAGAGAGGGTGGGTTGGGTAGTGCTAAATAATCTGCTTTTGGGTCCACACAACACCCTTCTCCACTAACATGTGACCATGGCAACCACGCAGGTTATGCACTATTCTGGTTGCATCATAGTCCACAAGGGCTAGACGTGACTGGGAAATACAGGTGGACACAGGTGTATTATATGCATGTCGGCAAGGACTACCTGTCACACACTGGCACTGTTGGGGACCTGCAGCACAACCTATCTCAGCCAAGCCAGGTGCTGCGGTCCTGGTGCTGGGCGTTCCACCTCACCCTCAGGGTGAGCACAGGAACCGCACAATGTCATGATCTATAGCTACTCTGTGTCAGTAACACACACGGTCAGTTCCCCCCTACCAGGCTGAGGTGCTGTGGAGGCACATACCTCATCTTGTGATCAGATGTAGACTGCTGATCTGCATGTGCAGTGCATCATGGGTATGGGTGAGTATACTCTATCCTGGTAACCACAGCAGACAGTTTGTGGGGTGACCTGCAGTCTTTCTGTAGCCAGCCAGCCCTGTGTTAGAAGATATAGAGCTGTAACCCACTGGTTGCTGCAATGACTGTGGATGCAGAGGTCATGGGTTCAGTCTTACAGTGGTGTTCTTTATTAAGGCTCTCTGAGGGGTTTCCTTTTAATTTACATCAGTGCTGCCAGCAAAACCACCCTCATAGTGCCGTCACCTTAAGGTGCCTCATAAGGCGCCCTAGAGGGCACCTTATAAGATGCCCTATAAAGCACCCTATAGGGCATATTATAAGGTGCCTTGGTGGACAGGGCACTTTATAATGTGTCCTATGGGGCACCTTATAGGGAGCCTTATGAGGCACCTTAGGTTATGGCACTGTGAGGGTGTTTTTGCTGGCAGCACTGATTCAAATTAAAATGAAATCCCTCAGACATCCTTATTAAATATCACCACCATAGGATTGAACACATGACCTCTGCAATCATTGTCATAATCAGTGGGCTATATCTCTGTAGCATCTAGTACAGCGCTGGCATGGACTTAAGGTTACCACGTGTTAATGAGCCAAGGCGCCCTCTATCGCGCGATACAGATTCTTGCTACCTTGCCGCCAGAACGCCCACTACCTATATGGCATTCTTCACATTAACGCTGCAACTAGCGCCGGTAACATTAAGATGGTTTAGTAAACATACCCCATAGTTGTCCCTGATTTTTTAATTAAAATATCCAAAAATAGAATCTGAGAAGTGTCATAGGAATATTCTTGAAGATCCAAAATTGACTACTCCACACACAAAATATATCATCAAAATTTGAAGTGGTATATATTGGATCATGTTCCACTGAATTGGAGAAGAGGTAATCAAGAAGAAAGTTTAAATTACAAAGAACAGTACTGGATTTTTACATTAAACACTATAAATCCTAAAGGCTTAAACCAGCAAGTTGACTGCTATACTTTGCTCTAAAAAGTGGGATCTTCTTGCTAAGGACTGAATTGGTCTATTAGTAAAATTATGGGCTCTGGGGTGTTGAATTGAACAGTATATTTCTTCCTCATGAAATTAGCCAATAGCGTTGCAGAGGTGGAGTTAAGAGCTCTTCAAAAAAAATGCCACGGCTATCTTTTACTAAGCCTGAACTGCTCATTCAAGAATTTTGTCAGAAGAAACCAAATGAAAGTGGAGGAGACTTATGGACTTCTAAAATATGGATGCACATAAGTAAAAATTATAATTTGGAATCATTACAGCCTGAAGCAGAATAAGACATTCTATTTGAAACACGACAGTGGTAGTCGGCAGTGTTGATGTTCCAGACTTAACGATAGTAAGACTGAGATTTCTCCTGAGTTTTATATACAGGGTGGCCCAAAAAAAGTGAGAACATCTCATAAATTAAAAGCTTAAATAGTTTACTTATTTACCTTTTTTAGCTATATAACGTCTTTATTTCGACAATTTCCGGTCACCATCTTTTTTTTTTAAATTTGTCAATCGTTTACATCGGTCTTTTAAAATTTTTAGATAACTTATATGCTACGAGATGTTCTCACTTTTTTTGGGCCACCCTGTATATACATATATATATAAACATTATAAAAAGTGCTTTTTGATTAGAATAAAGAATAAATTGTACTAATACGTAAAAAACAGCTGATCATAGAGGCTTTGAATGAAAAAGTCCAATGAATAAAATTGAGAACATTATCGTTAGTGAGTTATTTACAGGCTTTATTGATAGCATTTAATTGCACTGCAACTGAAGCCGATCATGATGCCACTTTGCACCAGGTACGGTTCTCTCAACAGAAGTAACATCTTTAAGGTGATTTAGCTATTCATAGCACTGTGATACTGCTTCCTCCATATTTCTAGGCCCTCCCTTTGGCACTACTGGAGCTACTGCTTCTAACAGTTGTTTATCTGCCATCCTAACTCTCCTGCAGTATACTTTTATTTCCTCTTACTTATTGGCTGAGAAACAAGCTGTGATCAGACTGTGACAAAGGTAACACCTCATTAAGCTCCCAATGAGAGACTAATGGTTGGGAAACAAAGATAAGATCTAATGTATTTCCCTTCTCATGGGTAGGCACATTACCATCTGTACAACACCCAGTACTCCTCATAACTGGTTACTAACTGGAATATTAACATTACCCAATGCCATCATACTGGTGTGCTGTACTGATAACTCTGTAATCGGTTTTATTTGAATCGATAATACTTTGCCAGCAGTATTTGGATGATTATAAACCAACATAAACATTACCAGCTGATTTCCCAGTATTGAGAACAAAACACATTCAAAAGGGGAGCTATCTCTTACTGTTATTGACTGCAGCCATAATAAATTCTTAACAACCACTGCTAAACCACCCTCTTTATATAGTCTTGATTGATATGGACATGAAGTAGCCATGGGTTGTTGATTCATGGCTACTTCATGCAGTCTTATGTCTGTAAGGAGTCATGAGAGTAATTAGACCGCTGCTCTGGAGAATGTTGTTGACTTGTGAATTAGTCAGTCAAATAGTCCTAAATGCCGTCTTTTTGTATTTCCCAGTAGCTGCATCCATTTGAAGACCCCATAGGTCCAATGCACATGAAGATCCAGCTGCATAAGAAGAGATGACAAACAACACAGAGGAAACCTCACTGGGGGAGAATGTACAACAGAAATTGGCAAAACTGAGGAGGAGGCAGCCACCTCTGGCAAGATCGACTCCGACAAGAAGGAAAAACTGGAACCCCAGTCCCCTCCTCACACTCTCCCCCCTGAAGGGGCACCCTGGTATCAGGTCAGGACATTGGAGAAGCAAGCCTGTCATCTGAGGGGCATGCTAAAGCAGATATCACTGCCAATTATGTGACTCATACTGTGGACCTGATTAGGGAGTCAGGGAAATGAGGGGATGGGGGGAAGAGGCATGAGGTTGAGGGAGAGGACGAGTAGTAAGGCAAGGAAGCAAGGGGAAGGTGGGAAGGATGTGGGTGGAGAGGAAGGAGAAATGGGGGACAGAAGGCAGTAGGCAACTGGACAGGCTGGGGATCCTCTGGAAATTCTGATCACCCAGCTTGTCCTGACTGCCTCCTTGTTGGACCATATGCATCACAACAAGGTGCCTATTGAATCTGAGGATCCTGAGGTCCCACTGCACCTGATTTCCCTCCAACAAGAATTGTGGCAAGGCTTCTTGGATATCTAAAATTCATTGGGCCTAATGGTGACCCATCTGGAGGGGCAGAGGGCAGAGATGCAAACTATGTTTCTGATTATGCAACAGCTACTAGTATGTATTTCTGCCCTGTCCAGTCTAGAGGAGAATAGGGAGAGGAGCAATTAGGGCAAATTATTTTGTAAGTGATTATTTTTATATTTTTGTAAATTGGAGAATTTCATTTGCCATAGATATCTAATTTCTATTTGCACATTGATGGGCCCTGTTGGCTCATAATAAAAAAAAAATTGTTTGCAATAATGCGATGCTCTCTCTGAATCAGCCACTATGCTTACAAACCCATTCTCCTACCTCAGCCACTCTCCAGCTGTCCCCTACCCATGGCCCCCTCACCCTGAGTGCAGCCTTAAGTAGTATTCAGGCCCCCTTGATGACAGTCCCTCTAAAGGAGAAATACTAGCATTGGTCGCCTTTCTTTAAGCATTAGAATAGCACTCCAGCCTATTCTTATACACTTTTTTCAATGTCAGAACTACCGGTATATGTCTGATACACATTCAGCTACATGAGGACCATAGACATATGTTTCAACCATCTAGCCAATCAAAACACACATCTACCTGGGGCACATGTGCCTGGACAGAGATGACTTCCATTATGTCTGTAACTTTGCTAGCCCTCACATTTCATATTCTCATTGTACATTATATTGGTCTTATATCTGCAGGAAGCCCCTTCCACCATTGCTAGTACATTGTGTCAGAACTGGAAAAGGCAGAACACACATGATGGTGCTGTTTACTCTATGAAAATCATCATAGACAGAGCTCAGTCCAGAGCACACATAGGCCCTGACTACACATCACTGCATATGTCCCTGTAGAGAAAGTCTCCACACTGGTTGTATTCCTCTACTGTCTGCTCACATGTCCTTAATCAGTGGCCTAGCTGCTCAAAACTTATCCAAAGATAGTACAGATAACTCTTCCAGCCATTATCATAAATGCCCCACCAAAGTCTTCACCTGCTCAAGCTAACCACTAACACTCTGCAATTCCCTGATACCTTATATTCCTGGCGGACTATTGCGATCTCAAGAGGGCAGATACCATGGCCTGGATGAGCTAGGCTTGAATCTACAAGCAACTCAGCTTTTTATGTTCTTGCACCATTGTTGTGGAATTCTATTCCATCACCATTGTCGTGGAAGTCTATTCCCAAACATCTTCATCTTGAAAGCTCCCATAAAAAGTTTAAAACCAATCTTAAGACTACTTGTTTGTAGCAGCATTTGGATGGTGTAGTACAGGTTTTGTAGTGGCTGGTGAGATTGACTGAGATGTATTTCACTCTACTGTCTTTGCCTTCTGATATTTAACAGCTCTTATTTTTTGTTAATATGAGCAGGTAAACCACTCTGATACCCTGTAGAAGTGCGCTATAGCAAATACATAATAAACACTAAACCATGGAAGATTATGACTACATCCTACTATTTTGTATGGGCCCAATATTTGAAAGGTATTTACATAGTTTACAGCCCAGTGAGGATGCCTTCCTCCTTGATGTTGGAACATATGTATTGTCCCTGTCAATCAGCAATGCTATGGCTAGAACATGCTGATGAAGAGCATTCTCTTTGTTACTTACTAGCAATGCCAAGACTGATGAGCCAGGCAGTGCAGAGTTAAACTGGTGAATCAGAATCAGGACCACAGCTTGAAGACTCAAGCAGCCAGGCCAGAAGGCGTGGAACAGACAGAGGTGCAGGAGAAGGTGGCAGGCGACCAAGGAGCCAAAATGAGGAGGAAGGCAATGCTGGTATCACTGAGCAGACTGAAAATGATGGAGAGCATAGAGACCTACACCTTCCAGAGCCATCCCCACTCCTTGATGACACAAAGCAAATTGATGGCATGCCAGGAGCTGAAGAAGACCCAGAAGCTCATGGGAGTTGGTGAAGGCAGATGTTGTTGAGGTGTGGAGAGCGGTTGCCGAATCAGAATGAGCAACTCCTGAGTTAGTGTACCAAAAGGTTTGAGCTATAAATAAGACAGATAGTGTGCATTGTGGCTAAAAGTATGCACTCCCATATAAATTATCCTTATAATGCCACTGACAATTCTTATACTGTCTCAGCGCTACCCAGATAGAGTCATGTGGGAGTGAGGGCATTCCACCTAAGCATACGACCGCTAGCGATATTCAGTATCCCTGTTTATACAGATAGCAGTGCTGAATAAATGTGAGCTATTTAATTGCTGAGGACAGCATTTGAAAAAAAAAAACACTGACCATGGGATTTGAGTATTGGCACAGTTATTTTTAATTCCATTTCATCTTTTCATTAGTTCTCTCTATTCGGTTCTTTTTTTAATATTAAGTTTTTCTAGAAGTTAGGGCAAGGGCCACTGTGTATATGAATTTGAAAACAGAGCTTATCTTACCTGTTTACCTACATAATAAAACATGGATAGAAGGCAGAAAAGCATGGTCAAGTGAAAAAACATAACACATGTCTGCGACTAAAAAGCTGTTTGATTATTTTCATCTAATTTCCATGTATTTTGGTGTGCTGAAAACAAATAAAATATTGAAAAAACTTCTAGAAGTCATGATTTGCCACAACATGCAAAATTGTCTTCAAATTTATCAATTTTTTTCAAATTACTATTAATTAATTCAAATTACTATTAATTAATTCACATAAGTGCATTTAAGATATAAAATGCCAAAAAAACCTTAAAGGGGTTGTCCGAGTTATGTAAAAAAAAATATAGCACTGTAAATCTGATGGTCAGCAATATATACATAAGCTAAGCAAGTTTTAAGTCCGTGCTTCTAATGGTAGAAGGGGTTAATCTTTCCTGAAGAATCCAGTGGGAGGGAGACACAGGGCAGATAGCAGCAGCTCCGGTCAGTGCAGGGGGCGTGGCCAGCACTGTGATGTCTCGTGTACAGACACAGAGCTGCTCTCTCCTGCATGCCACACTTGTGCATGAATCATCATCAGGTTCTTGGTTCTAGGCTGTTCACACTTTTTCATCGCAATTCGTGTTAGCTCGTCATTCTTCAACCGTTATGTTATGGCTCCGCGAAAGTGTATTAATTCGCCAGACAGTTTCTGTTTCATCTGTGGTGAATATACAGTGTTGAAGCAACAGCAGAATATTACAGACTTTGTGAAAAAAAGTATACTTTGCATACTTTGGACTAAAAATTGGAGATCAAGATAAAGTCTGGGTGCCTCATAAAGTGTGCAAACGGTGTGTTGAGGACCTCCAAAACTGGTTCAAGGGTAAGAAAAAATCTTTCCGTTATGGGATTCCTATGGTATGGCGAGAGCAAAAGAACCATAGTGACGACTGTTACTTTTGTTCATGCGATGTGAAAGGATTTAATTCCAAATGGAAGCATTCCATTTCATACCCCAATCTTCACTCGGCAATTCATCCCATTCCCCATGGCACAGATATACCAGTACCCAAGCCCCCTGCTACCTTGGAAGAGATATCTAGCTCCGATGAAGGTGAAGTCATACCTGAACCAGATGACAAATCAAGTTTTGACTTTGAAGATGATACAAGACCAAAATTGATTTCTCAGGAGGAGATGAATGATTTGGTAAGAGACTTGAATCTTCCTAAAGATGCCGCTGAGTTACTCGGATCAAGGCTGAAAAGCAGGAATTTATTGTTGCCAGGAGTGTCATCTTCATGGTTCAGACATCGTGAAAAGGGGTTCGTTCCTTACTTCACCCAGGAAGACAAGTTGGTTTATTGCATCGATGTCGAAGGTCTGATGGGTCAATTTAAAATCCAATATGATTCAGAGCAATGGCGTCTTTTTATAGATTCTTCAGAAAGAAGTCTCAAAGCAGTTTTAATCCACAACGTTTTTTACGCTTCCATACCTGTAGGTCATTCCGTACACTTGAAGGAAACCTATGAGAACTTGGAATTGGTTCTTCGTAAACTTAAATATGAAGACCATGGTTGGCAAGTGTGTGGGGACTTGAAGGTCTTGTGCATGCTGCTCGGGCAACAAGCTGGGTATACCAAATATCCTTGTTTTCTGTGTCTATGGGACAGTCGAGACCGACAAAATCACTGGACCAAGAAGAGTTGGCAGCTGAGGGTGCTAACAGTCGGTGAAAAAAATGTCCTCCGAGAAACTTTGGTACCTTCCCATAAAGTTCTTCTACCACCTCTCCACATAAAATTGGGATTGATGAAGCAATTCGTAAAATCACTTCCAAGAAATGGAGAATGCTTCAAATACTTGGTCACCAAGTTTCCAGGCCTGTCGGAGGCAAAATTGAACGAAGGTGTGTTCGTCGGACCAGACATTAGAAGGCTTATAATTGATCAAGAGTTTGTCAATACCATGACGGATCCTCAAAAAGAAGGGTGGATTGCATTTAAAGAAGTCGTACAGAAATTTTTAGGCAATAACAAAGATCCTCACTACAAAAAGATCGTCCGACGAATGCTGAAAGCATTTCAAGCATTAGGTTGCCTGATGAGTTTGAAAGTGCATTTCCTCCAGTCCCACCTTGACTACTTTCCTGAAAATTTGGGAGCTGTGAGTGAGGAACAAGGTGAACAATTCCACCAAGACATTAAAGAGATGGAAAGGAGATACCAGGGAAAATGGAGCATTACAATGATGGCCGACTAGTGTTGGATGCTTCAGAGAGACATTCCAGATGCTACTCACAAGCGTAAATGCACCAAGAGGAGCCTCACAAGGAAGAAGAATCGAGTTTAGTGTGTGTAGGTGAGCTCATTTCAGTTCAAAAAGGATTTTCATGAAAATATTGTAATAAAACTTTAATTTTATAAGTCTATTTCCATTTATTTTGAGGTATTGCCTTATTTAACATAGTTACCTAAATTGTCAGGAAACGTGATGTCCTATGACAAAATGGAGGTCATTTTCGGATTCAGCACACCAAAAAACATAAAGATTATGTGGAATAACCAAAACAGCTCTCGAAAAAAAAAATTTTGCAGACCTGTGTAATTTGTGGGGTCCACCAAAAGGCATTGACCTCGCTGGGGTTAATCAAAAGACAAAACCAGAGGAGTCTGGTCGAAAGGCTCTATCCTGTGGAATAATGTAAAAGCAGTTTGCCAGTGTGATTAAGCTCTACAAACTAGCTCTTTGAGGTATATCTGTTCAGCAAGGAATTTAGCCAGCAATAGGATCGGCTTATACACCCCATCAATTCTGCTTCCTCTCTTTCCCTTCTTCAGCTTTTGCATCAGCCTGAGACTGCATTAGCTACCCTCTGATTCTGCCACAACAATACACAGAACTGTGCAAACTGTTACTCATCAGCCTCTAGCTCTGCCGCACCCTGATACTTACTGAGACTGTACTATGGCCATAAACTCACAAACAGATCTTAAGTCCACAGAATACAATCTTTTGGGTCCTGGAGTTATCAAAAAGGCTTTGGAAACATGAACCTGACAAAGATAACTGGGAAGAGAAAGTAAGTAGTTCCTGTGATAAAACTCAGCGTGCTGAATGTAACTTCATCAGTACTACAAAAGCAGAAAGAAATCAGAAAGATATGTCAGTTCAAATACAGCCACAACATTTCATGTTTTTGAAAAAAGATCAGCAGAGAGGAAAGCTTGCAAGAAAGAGATGTTCATAAAGTTTTCGATCTGAAATGGGATGATTTGGTGAAAATATTATAGCAGGAGCCGAGTAAAAAAATGGAGAACTTGAAAAGAAGTTTGGTCACTGATCTCCTGCTCATCCAGAGGCACAGCAAGATCTTCCAGGTCAATACCGTAAATATGGATCTGTCTACAGCAAGCACTAACATCACACAGCATGTGCACTTGCAGAATCTGCTTAAACTGAAAAAGAGGCAGCCATAAAGCTAGTGAAAACAAGAACTGAAGACAAATGAAGGCAGTTGCTTCTGGTTAACAGAGGACTCAAACATAAAATTCAGCAGCAGCAGCAGCAGCAGCAAAGCCAGTGAAAACCTGGTATCTCTGAGGGTGAAAAAATAAATTATTCTCTCCAAATCTTGCCGAGAACCTCCATGTTGTAACCCTTTCTATGCCAAATCTCAGAAAGCAAAATTATAGTTGACATACTGTATGAAGGAAAAGAAAGAATACATAAAAACATAGGGCTTGATATTCATTTATTTATTTAACAAAAAATTTTATACCGCAATTTCCAAGGATCAATTGCAGTTTACATGGAACAACAGTTTTGAGAGATACAACAGGTACATGCTCAATTACATGGAACAACAAATAACTATAAACATGATGATGATAAACTATCATCTGAACAATTGTTTGTATGTAACACAGAGATTTTGTCTAGTTGCGAGTCATAAGTTGTAGTGGTGGCAGGTCTTAGTTATTTTGTTGCGTTGGTGCTAAGTTATTCACTTGGTCCTGTGTGCCGAAGTGTGTGTTGAAAAGGTGTGTTCTGAGATATTTTCTAAATGTTAGTAGATCACTTATTTGTCTTAGGTGATCAGGGTGGTTATTCCAGAGGACTGGTGCGATGTGTGAGAAGGCCTTGTTTGTTGTTGTCTTTTTTGCTTTCCTGAAATCTGTTGGTAAGGCGAGTTTGTTTTTGTTCATGGTGCGTTGTGTTTGATTGTTGTTTTCTCTAACTATGAGGGTTGTTAGATGTGATGGGGCGATGTCATGAATAAGATAAAATGTTGTTACAAGTATTTTGTAAGATATCCGGCAATTTATAGGTAGCCAATGGAGGGCATATAGTGTGGGTGTGATGTGTTCCATGGCGTTGATGTTACTGGTTATTCGGGCTGACACATTTTGGGCTACTTGTAGCCATCTTAGGTCTTGTTTGGTCACGCCATGGAGGATGGAATTTGCAAAGTCAAAGTGAAGGATAATCATGGCTTGGATTATGGATCTAAAATCATGCGGGTGGAGAAATGGGCGGAGTTGCTTGAGGAGTCTGATTTTATAATAAATTTTTCTTGCTGTTTGTTTTATGTGGGCGCTGAAGCTGAGGGAACGATCAATTATTGCACCTAGATATTTCACTTAATTTCTGATTTGAATATTGATGTTGTTGATTGTGATTGAGTTTGGGGGGGGGGAGAATTATTGGTTTCTCGTGACAAATATTGCCTCCATTTTCGCGAAGTTAATGTAGAGGTTGTGTCTCTTAAGCCACGCTGTAATTTCTGTGATACAGGCTGTCAGGAGGTTAATTTGGGGGTTCAAGATATTCCACGGGAGGTATAACATTATGTCGTCTGTGTAAATATGATATTTTACGCAGAAACGTCTAAAGATAGTGCAGATGGGTTGTAAATATATATTAAAGAGTAATGCAGATAGGGCAGATCCCTGGGGGAGACCTTGTTGTTGTTTATATTTGTCTGATATTTGTTGCTCAAGTCTGACTTCTTGGGTTCTGTCCGTTAGATATGATCAAAACCATTTCAGTACTGTATCTGTGATTCCCAACTGTTGTGGGCATGTTATCATTGTTTGATGGATGACACTATCAAAGGCTGCTGTGATGTCAATAAAGATTAGAAGGAAAACATTTTTTACATTGTCAGTCCCTTTAGCAAGGGTGTCAGTTAAAACTGTGAGGAGTATTTCCATTCCATGGTGTTGTCTAAATCCATATTGCTGATCATCTAGTGGTGCATGGGCGTCGATATGGTCTTGCAGTTGAATCTGTACTGTTTTTTTTTGTAAGTTTAGCCAGGAGTGGTAGACTGGAGATTGGCCTATAAGAAGTTGTGGAACGTTTTGTCGATGGACTTGCATTTTAATATGGGGAAGATTTGTGCATGTTTGAGGGGAGCTGGTAGGTAGCCGTTCTGCAGTGATAAGTTTACTATGGGTAGGATGAATAAAGAGAGTTCAGGGGTGGATTCTGTTATCCAGTGTAGTGGACATGGGTCTAGGTATGATGTGGTTGTGTTTAGTTTAGATAAGGTGTGTTTCAGCATGTCTTTATTTATGGGGTAGAATGTAGACCATTACGTTATTTGTGTAGATGAGATTGGGCTTTGTGTTATTGTTGGGGATGAAGTTTGTTTTAGTTTATTCTCATAGTAGGTGGCAAGGGTTTGGGGTGAGATGACCTGATCAGTAGGGTTTTTGTTGACAGTATTGTCAGTTAGTGATTTAATGATTTTAAAAAGCTCTCTTGGGTGGTTGAGTGCTTTTGTTAGTTGACTAGAATAGTAATGTTTCTTGGCGTTGTTTATACGTTCTCTGCATATTGTCAGGGTGTTTAGGTAATTGTCTTGGAGAGTTTTAGTTTTAGCTATGTGCCATCTGCATTCAGCTTTGCGTAGTTATTTCTGGGTTGTACCATGGCATATTTTTTCTGTTTAATCTTTTTGTGGTTTGTTTTAAATTGTGAGTTGAGGTGGCTGCGGTGGATATGTTGGAGTTCCATATTGCAAAGGCTTTGTCAAGATCTATTAGGTCTAATAGTAGGTGTGGTATGATATGATTCAAAAATTCTTCCTTGCTAAATTTTTTGAATCTGTTTATATGATGAGAGTGTGAAGGCTTGTTTTTGGCAGAGTCAGTTGGTGGTATTTGAAATTTTATTAGATGGTGGTCTGACCAAGGGATGGGTTGTATTTGTACAGTTGTGGAGTCATATGCGATATTTAGGTGTTTGGGTAAAAAGATGAGATGTAGTGTGTTTCCTTTATGATGTGTGTTTTCATTTATTATTTGTGTATAGTCCAACTCTTAGTGGTTTTTATGAATGCTTCAGTTTGTGAGTCAGAGGTAGAAGGTAGGTTTATGTCTCTGAGTAATATTAGGTGTTTTGCCTCAATGGCTGTACCCAGGAGTTCTATCAATGTGTCTAGGTTATCAGGACTTGAGTCTGGTGGTCTGTATATTAAGCATATTTGGAGCTATTTTATGTTTATAGTTAGGATGTCTAAGTTTTCAACGTTATAGGATGCTGATAGTGATGCTTTGAGGGATTCTTTTATAATTATGAGCACGCCACCTCCTCTTTTTTACTGATCTATGAGTGTGGAAAATTTCATAGCCTGGTTGATTGTGATGGTATCAGTTTCGGTTAGCCAGGTTTCTGAGATACAGATCAAGTCAGATGAGTGCTCAGCTATTAAGTCTTGGGAAATTGGGATTTTCTTTCTCATGGATCTTGCATTGACAAGATAGCATGTTAGGTTTTGTGGTGTATGTGGTATTATATCAGTTAATTGGGTGGGCTTATGTTTATATTTAACAGTCTATTTGGTTTTTCTTTGTGGTAGTTGCCTATGTTGTGAAAGGTGGGGATGTGGAGGTGTCTGTTTGGGTTGTATATTGCAGGTATGTTGTAGGTATTTGATGGGTTTAGGCTATGAATTAACATAGATGTAGATATTACAATGTAGAGGAGCATTAGCAGTCTTGTTGCTAATTGATTCATGGTTGTCATCTTTGTGTTATGTTTTGTAGTGGTAGTTAGCATTGTGATTATGTAAATGAGTGGTGTTTATGGAGGATTGTTGATTGATTTTTTAGGATGGTGTGTGAGATTGGTGAGTGGGCCTTTTGGATTTTGTGTGTGTTTGGTGTTTCATGCAAAGCAAATCTTAGATCAATCTGTGGTGTTTCCTACGTACAAGCATAGATATGATGTTTGATAGCATACAAACATAAAACTGCTTATAGCATTTATATGGTACAAGTACTGTATATGTCTGAGAGTGTACAACATTAAGCGATAAGTCTCTTGATAGAGGTATTAATTTTATTTACTAGGAGCTGGTCTCTTACGGTGATGCTTTTCCATTCGTAGCTAGTAGCTTTTGCGAGAAGGTTTGATTTTAAGTCGCGCTGCTCCACGGGTTGTCGCCTAAGGGTCACGCTAAGGTGCCTATAGTGCAGCTCCTTGGAGGGCTTCCCTGTTATTCTGTCCCATGTTTCTTCTGGGATTTTGTAGCGTTTGTGGTGGAATGGGTTGTTACAGAGAGGATAAGTTTGTGTCCATGTCCGCCTAAGGGCCACGCTCAAGGGCCCTGTGGCACAGGCCCGCCGGCGTGGTTGCGCCCGATGGCACTTCCTTTTATCCTCTGATGCAGGTCCTGATTGGGCAGGAAGAGGCAGGTACTGTAGGCAGGCAGGCTTGTTCCACTACCGGCTGGCTTGACCCTGATCGGGGGAGCTGTGGCTTGATCAGGAAGAGGTGGTATCCGCTGGTCTGTCCCTCGATGATGATTCTGCTACTGGCATCCTCTGGTCTGTCCCTCGATAGTGATTCTGCTGCTGGCATCCTCTGGTCTGTCCCTTGATGGCGATTCTTCTGCTGGCGTCCTTTGGCCTGTCCCTTGATGGCAATTCTGCTGCTGGCATCCTCTGGTCTGTCCCTTGATGGCGATTCTGCTGCTGGTGTCCTCTGGCCTGTCCCTTGATGGCGATTCTGCTGCTGGCGTCCTCTGGTCTGTACCTTGATGGCGATTCTGCTGCTGGTGTCCTCTGGCCTGTCCCTCGATGGTGATTCTACTGCTGGTGTCCTCTGGTCTGTCCCTCGATGGTGATTCTGCTGCTGGAGTCCTCTGGCCTGTCCCTCGATGGCGATTTGTAATGGTTGATGCACAAGAATAGTGCATATCCTCTGTGGGTGCCATGGCCACATGATTCAAGGGTGGTGGTGTTTGGACCCATAGGCGCATTATGTAGTACCACCGAACTTGCTCTCTGGGGATCAGGGTAGATCCACATTCTAAAGCCCTGCCATGGTGGCAGTAGAGAAGACCAACAACCCCAGTCCTGCTGGGAAACAGATGCACTACAGGGCAGTCAGTGCAGATCTGTAGCATTTCATAAGGCAATAGCAGACAGACAGTAGGCCTGGAAATGCTCAGCTGCTCCCCACCACTGTCTGACAGTCTCCAACCGCTGTCTCCATTACCTCTACCACTATTTTATTCCCCTTCACACATGTAATTTCTATCCATAAAGACATGGTGGCATATTTTGTTTCCTGTAGAACTTCCATTTTATTTGACTTAATGCTCTCTTTAACATATAGTGCCACCCCTCCACCAATTTGAGCCATCCTATCATTGTGATATAATTTTTACCCTGATATTGCAGTGTCCCATTGATCATCCTCCTTCCATCTGGTCTCTGAGCTGCCTATTATATCTATCTTTTCATTTAGTGCTATGTATTCTATCTCTCCAGACTTATTTCTTCGGCTTCTAGCCTTTGTATAGAGATATTTCAAAGTATGTTTATTTCAATTTACAGCCTGGGCTACTTTAGCCTTTATTGCAACCTCTCTATTGGGATGCCCTAACTTTACTGTTTTGATGTTATCCTCCGAAGTGTCTTACCTCAAAGCATGCGCTCCTGAGTAGCTGTTGTCTTTTCCTGAGGTTGTAGTTTAAAAGCTTCTCTATCTTCTTTTTATATGTTAGCGTCAGCAGCTTGATACCACCCAATTAAGATGAAACCCATCTTTTTGGAATAGACTCTCCTTTCTCCAGAATATAGCACACTTCCTAACAAATCTAAAACCTTCCTCCCCACAGCTTTGTCTCATATATACATTGAGACTCTAAAGCTCTGACTGTCTCTTGGGTCCTGTGCATGAAACAGGAAGTATTTCTGAGAATGCTACACGGGAAGTCCTGGATTTCAATTTTCTACTTAAAATGCTACATTTTGTTTTCAGAATCTCCCTCCCACATTTTCCTATTTCATTGGTATCAACATGTATCAGGACAACCAGCTCCACCCCAGCATGGTCTAAAATCTATCTACTGTAGGTTTTCCCCCTATTTCGCACCAGGTAGGGAAGTGACCAAGCGATCCTCATGCCCACCAGTGACCCCACTATCTATATGCCTAATAATCCATTCACCAACTAGAACAGCCATCCTAACACTTGAAGGGATAATTAGTCTAAGTGTGGATTTCAGGCCTGCTCTATAGGTTTGCTTTGTATGGTTGCACCCTTACCTGCCTGAAAATATACACAGTAACATATGATTGGCACAAGAAGACACGCATGTGGGCTAGCGAAGCAGAGTATTTTGTGGCCTTGTATGGGAGAGCCTGGGGAACTAGACACTTTGGACGGGAATGTGCAAAGTGTATAGGCCCAGAGAAATACAGGAGAAATACAGGCCAACCAAATACAGGCCAACCAGGAAGCATACTCTGCAGGGGCAGCCCAAGGGGGGTGCGGGGCCATCTGCGGAGACTCGGTGCGGGGCCTCATTTGCATAAGGGGCCTCATTTGCATAAATATTTGCATAATGTTACCATATACTAACTTTTAGTAAACATGCCTCTTAATGAGTGTATGAATAAAGAAAGACTAAAAGATTTCTACATTACTATAATCCTGTGCCAACCGCCAGACACATTAGGAACTACTACAAACACTGCCCATTTAGAACACATAGCAAACCCGCCGTATCCTAACAGCACTACCAGGACTCACAAAGCACCATACCCTACCTATCAAAAGGAAACATGCAAATATTAAACCAATACATTTCAGAGAATACCAATACATGACCTACTGGGGAAAGAGAACAAGTGGCAATGTCAAATAGGAATTATATAAACAGAATACCTCAGCTCAGTTACACATGAACAGAAAATAAACCATCACCAAACAAGGAATCACAATTTAGAAACAGGACGACAATAATTAAACTGGGAATCCCAAAAGCCAAACTTGGAATGTACAACACTGTAGAAATAAAACTATACATTAATTTGCTCTTGTACTAAACAAAGTGCAGACGTTAATGATGCACATTTACCAGAGCTGACATATTCCAATTAATAAATTCAAAATAAAGAGATATTTTTCTACCTTTTGTGCATTTTTTTTCAGCTGCAATTGCTCCAGCCACTTTCTTCTGGTTTCTTTGTGTCTTCTGCTAACTCTCCATCGTCTGCTGTCCATTTGTCCTTTCTTCTCTCCTAGTTTTTTTTCCATTCTTTCTCTACATCTGCTTTAACATACTAATCTTTCTCCTTTTGCTCTTTCCTCATTCCTATTTCATCCACTCAAATTTTACCCCTCCATCCTCAATCCCCACTTAAATACCCGGCCAATTGTAGATTTTTCATCCCTCCCACACAAAATATTTTTCCCCTCTCCATTTTACTCTCCCAGCCCCATCCCATTATAATCCTCCCCCAACATCAGCTCCCTTCTAGTTCCAGCCTCACCCAGCATCCATTCCCTTCTAGTCCCTGCATCAGCCCATTTCCAGTCCTAGCCCCCCATCAGCCCATTTCCAGTCCTAGCAACCCCCCAACCCAATACCAGTCCTAGCCCCCCATCAACCCACTTCCAGTCCTAACCCCCATCACCCCATTTTCAGTTTAAGCCCCCCCCTATAACCCATTACCAGTCCTAACCCCCCATCAGCCCATTTCCAGTCAGCCCCCAATAGCCCATTGCCAGTCCTAACCCCCCCCCATCAGCCCACAGCCCATTACCAGTTCTAACCCCATCATCCCACCTCAAGTCCTAACACCTCCCCATCAGCCCATTTCCTGTCCTAGCCCCCCCCCATAGCCCATTATCAGTCCTAACCCCCCATAGCCCATTACCAGACAGCCCCCATCAGCCCAAAGCCCATTACCAGTCTTAACCCCCCCATAGCCCATTACCAGTTCTAACCCCCCCCCAACAGCCCACAGCCCATTACCAGTCCTAACCCCATCAGCCCACCTCAAGTCCTAACCCCTCCCCATCAGCCCATTTCCTGTCCTAGCCCACCCATAGCCCATTATCAGTCCTAACATCCCCATAGCCCATTACCAGACAGCCCCCATCAGCCCACAGCCCATTACCAGTCCTAACCCCTCCCCATCAGCCCATTTCCTGTCCTAGCCCCCCCCATAGCCCTTTATCAGTCCTAACCCCCCCATAGCCCATTACCAGACAGCCCCCATCAGCCCACAGCAGGCTTAACAGAGACGCGAGGGAGACACTCTCCCTTCACGTATCTGAAAACAGGCACAGAGGGGCTCAGCCATCACAGAGGGAGAGCTCAGCCGGGCAGAGGGGGCTCCGCGGGACACTCCATTCTGCTGCTGCCGCGGCGGCAGTGGCAGTGGCAGCGGTAGCAGCCAGCTTTTTTTTTTTTACTTAATTTTGAAAAAAAGCAGAATGTTCTTTGCGCGGGGCCCCCTGAAATGCGGGGCCCTGTGCAAAAAACATTCTTGCTCAATGGACGGGCCGGCCCTGATACTCTGAGCCCTGAAGATAACAGACAGTGCCAGGAGATGGAGTTCCAGGATATGGAAAGGCATGAACACAGCACAGGCAAGGGGGGGGGGGGGGCTGTGTTCATGCCTTTCCATTTTATTCAGTAGATTCTCCGCCAATCCCCTTCAATCAGATAAATAGAAAGTTGCAGATAGTTCATGCTGGCACAAGAAAAGAAACTGGCACAAAACAGTGAGCTGATTTGTTACTCCTCAAACTACATGCTAAATCCCTTGCATTAGAAAACCAGGCATTATACCTTCCACTTGCATGTGGACTTCTTTGCATTTGGACTTAATAGAAACATAGAAACATGAAGGCAGATAAAGACCATGCAACGTATCCAGTATGCCCTTACATACGAACCACTAAGCTCTTCTCTTGTGCAATTATGCCATGGAGGTATTTAAACATCTCTATCATAGATCCCTCTTCCATCATTCTTCCTAAGTATATATCTTGAGTTCTTTAAGTCTGTCCCCATATGCCTTGTGTTTATGTTTATGCAGTCTCTTGATATACCACCCAGGCTGAAGGGCATCAGGGTGGTTTACAATTACTACAATCAAGTACTGGATACATTCCCTTGTCCCCAAAGGGCTCACAATCTATGTGTATCTGAGACAAGGGAGGGTTAAATAGCTTGCCCAAGGCCACAAGGAGTGCCTACAGGACTAGAAGCCCCAGTCCCTCTGGCCTGAGGTTGCTGTCCCTAGGTAGGAATTGAACCCCCAGGCCTCTGACTTGAGGGGCTTTGTCCTAGCCACTCCTCCCTCCTCTTGAAGCCAATAACCATTTTGGTAGCAACCCTCTGCACCGACTCCATCCCATTTATATCCTTTTGAATGTGTGGTCTCTAGAATTGCACATAATACTCTAAATTAGGTCCCACCAAAGACTTTTACAGAGGCACTATCACCTCCTTTGTCCCGCTGGCCATTTCTCTCCCTATGCCCCCAAGAATGGTTCTGGCTTTCACCATCATCTTTTCTAACTGTTTAGCCACCTTAAGATCATCAGACACAATCACCTCTAGGTCCTGCTAGATTTAAATGAACAGTGAGTTGATGTCTAGCAACTCTTTGCACACAGTTCTCGAGTGCACTAAATTTCTCTCTGCATAGGGTAGCCCCAACAGCATGGAAAACCTTGCTAAGCTGTGTGCTAAGCCATGTGCTAACCCTCCCACACTTTATCACATCATCCTCCCTATGTTTAAAGTGAGAGAGTATACAAAGAGAGTTTGCTAAAAACTGGAAGAAAGGAAAATATTGCCACAGGAAAAGTTTCAAAAAGCAACCAATGAATATTTAAGATCTCTGAAAAAAGTACAAAAGTGATGCATCCTAAAACCATTAAAGGCTTCTGTAAAAAACAAAATAGAGACAGAAAGAGGAAACCTTGGTGGGAGCACAAGATGAAAAGTGTACGCAACTATTGAGGGTTTTTAGATTGAATACTTTGATTGTGCTAACCTTCTTAAAAGTTTGTTGTCTTTTTTTTTTTATTGCTGTAAATATTGAAAGGAAACATAATTAAAAAAAAGAAAGAAAATGATATATGCAGGAAAAGAAAGAAGAGCCTCAGAATATCAGAAAAGAAGTGGTGCAGAGAACAAAGAAATAGTCTAAAAGGGCATCAGAAGAAAGGCTGGTGAACAACGATAAGGAGGGGATCCAGAAATGAGTATCAGAAAAAAAGATGATGAGGCGAGAGAAAGAGGAAGATTGGAAAGGAGTCCTGAATGAAAGGCTACGGAAGAGATAAAGAGAGGAGATCCAGAAATTCAAGAGAAGGAGATTTCAATAGGGGAGGTCAAGAAATCAAGTGAAGATGAAGTAAAAAAAAGCAAGAGAAAGACCAAGAAGTTGAGGAATTTACAGTTGAGCTCCTAGTTAATGTGGAAGTATTTTATTTTATTTATTTATTTATTTATTTAACTGCATTTATATACCGCTTTTCACCGGGTCAAAGCGGTGTAACATATAACATGAGGGGGGGGGATAGTATTTTACAGGGTGGGGCCATCACCAGGGACAACAATTAATGATTTGGGTGGACATAGACATGTACACTTCTGCTGGGTCTAGGTATTAGATCGTGTGGATAGGGTGGAAGTTCTGATCAAAGGTGTTCACGGAATAGGATTGTTTTCAGCTGTTTCTTGAATGATGTGATGTCATCGTTGTTTCTGATGTGGTTTGGTAGAGAGTTCCAGAGGGATGGGGCATAGAGTTCGAAGGCTCTGTTGCAGGTCCGTTGTGTGGAAGTAGATGAATACACTGTATTCTAGGAGAGGGAAAGGTTACCCAAGCCAACTTAACACCTAAAGCGAAGAGTATGGGGTATGTTTACTAAACCGTCTTAATGTTCCCAGTGCTAGTTGCAGCGATAATGTGAAGGATGCCATATAAGGAATGGGCGTTCCAGTCTTAAGGTAGCAATCGCGGGTTATCGTGCGATAAAGTGCACCGTGTCCATTATCGCATGACAGAGGGAGCTGCGCACGTTACCGCGTGTTAACCTTAGCTTCACGTGCTGACCTGCAATTATAGTAATAGAGGTATAGCACACTGGCTAATACAATGACTACTGAGATAGAGGTCATGAGTTCAATTCCCCCAGTGAGCCAAATGCATATGGCTGTCTGAGGCATTTTTTTTTTTAATTTAAATTAGTGCTGCCAGCAAACACACCCTCACAGTGCCGTAACCTAAGGTGCCACATAAGGCACTCCAGAGGGCACATTATAAAGTGCACTGTCCACCAAGGCACCTTATAATGTTCCCTATAGGGTGCTTTATAGGGTGCCTTATGAGGCACCATATCGTTACAGCACTGTGAGGGTGTTTTTGCTGGCAGCACTAATTTAAATAAAAAAAGGAAATGCCTCAGACAGCCCTATCAAATAACACCACTGTGGGATCAAACCCATGACCTCTGCCTCCATAATCAGTGAAATAACCGGTGGGCAAGGTGCAGATGTCCAAGACATCAAAAAGGTTAGAATTTGTCACATTCCTCCTTGCTTCTCACCACCACCAAAATATTGTCTATTAGACAACTTTTTGGTGGTGTTGAGAATCTAGGAGGAATGTGACACATTCTATCTACCCTTTTGATGTCTAGAACATCTGTACCTTGCCCACTCACAATCTTAAATGACAGAGGTGTAAGGCAGGAGTCTCCAAATCCAGCCCTGGAGGGCCACAAACCAGTCAGGTTGGCAGGCTATCTCGAATGCATATATATCTCATGCATATTATTAGGGATATCCCGAAAACCTGCAGGGTTGCAGACCTCCAGGACCGGAATTGAGTAGCTCTGCTCTAAATAAAGGAAAACTTCACAGCGTTGTACTCCTCTTCACAGCTGCTTAATTAAGCTTGAGTTTTCACACAGGCAGAACGCTGCCTTTCTCCGTGCAAAACTCAGGTTAGAACAGTTAGGCTTTCTCAGCACTTCTACAGGATACATTTATACAGCTTTCACTCCCTTTGACAAAACCCACAGTCCATTTCTGAACCACTGCTATCACTTAGAGGTGCTTCAGTTTGCATTTCCTCCAGCTCAGGATCTGATACGTCCTTATGACCAGGTTTAATGGAGTCTACAGATTGCCACTGCTTAATCAGTGCTCTAAGCTGCTTCCGTTTATTATCCTTAAAACTCCTAGGCACTTGCAAGGATTCCAAATCACCAGCACCTTTTAAAACATCATAAAAAGGGCTCACCTTCCTTCTGGTCTGCCTAGTATATGCTTTCTGGTTGAGAGGCAAATATTTCTCTTGATACTGCTTTACCAGCTCCCTTAAAACAGCGTGCTCTTCAGGGTCTGACTCTAGCCCTTGGCTGTGATGCCTGCAATTAGTAATTTGCTTAGTGGCACCTGGGCTATACTCTGAGCTAGAACTCCTGTCCCGTTCTCTGTAGTGGGAAAACTTTTGCAGTCTTTTGACTGGGACTTTCTCTCTGCCCAACCTCTCCTCTGTAATTATGGCTTCAAGAGAAGGTTCCAGAGAACTACTCCTGTCTCTTCTAGGCAAGGTATCTAACCTTTTCCCCTGAGGTTTGAAATAGTTTCTGACCTGTTTCTGTTTGCTGGGCGGCTCAAGGTAGTTCCTTCCTGGAAGCTTTTTCAGACACCTCTCCTGAGACCTGGCTGTCTCTCTGCAGTCTGGCCAGCAACTCCCCAAGCACCTTGTGCTAACCGGGTACCGGTTGCTCTTGACTTTACTTCTCCTGGTCCCCAGATCTCTCCCTGGATCTGACTCTCTTGGACCTTCCTGGAACTGCTCTCCCTCCAAGGCCGAATCCAACTCCAATGCTGAGTCTCTTCCGGATTCTCCTCCACCCTTGGATGCCAGCTCTCCCTTGGCTGCTTGCTCTCTCTTGGCTGCCTTTTCTCCCTTGAGGGCTCCTTCTCCTCCTTCCCCTTCTCCTCGACTAACAGTTGCTTCCTGGTTATGTGAACAGGGCTGCCCTATCAGGTGTGACTCCGCCCCTTTTCCTCCCACGTCAGCTCTCTGAGTTTGTCTGGAGCTCGGGTGTGGCTCTCTTTCTGCTTTCTTGTGCAGAGAAGCTTTCAGGGCTGGATCCTTAACCCTTTCCTGACCTGTTTTACTGACAGCTTCTGAGGACAAAAAGTGTTTTAAACCCCTATTTTTAGGTTCTGCAGCCTCTGCCTTGTCAAACTGCACATGTGCACACCATAACAAACCTGCTCAATCTAAATGATAGAAACCTTAATCAGGGCTATCTCAATGTGGGATCATTCACGTTGTAGGGGGACAGAGCATAGACCCTTCCAAACATGATATCTTAATTTTTACGCTTTGTCAATAGTATTGCTTTATGTTTATCATTAATATCACTATTGGCCAGCTTGGTTATTGGGATTTTAGATGTGGTTCTGGTTCTTTTATATGTTTATTTGCCTTTTTGGTCCCTGCACATGTATCACAACTATCAGTTTTCTGGGTTTCCCTGCCTTTGCTGCACATTGCTGACTGAAATGGTTTCTCTCTCCTACAAATGTGCCTCTAGTGCGAGGTTTTCACTGGTGCTAATTTTCAGACCCTGATTTCACGGCGTTAGTGTGCATGGATCCTCTCCCCGCTCACTCTCCGCCCATTGACCCCTTCTCTATGCCCTCTGGAAAGCCTTACTCCACCCTTCAGGCCCAGATTTCACAGCGTTAGTGTGCCTTAACGCCGCCGCTGCGTTATCGTGCAATAAGTGACGTTATCACAGAATAATGTTATATTATCGCACGATAATACCACTGCTGCGATGTTAAGATGGTTTAGTAAACATACCCCTATGATAAGTAAGATGAATAAGACCATATAACCTGTATAAAGAGACCATCTATTGATAGCATGGATATAAAGAAGATATAGTACTGTGCAGTAAAAATTATTACTGAAAGAGTTCTACTGGCAAGGTCACAGGCTCTGAAGTAAAGATGAAAGATAATTCCTCCTTGGGAAAAAAAAGTGAAGGGAAAATAAAATCATTGCGTGAGGAGGTGTCGCTCATAGACGGGAATATAAAGAATCAAGATCATCAAAGTAATGAGAAATATCCAAAACATCAAATTGAAAAATGCTGTATTAACCAAAGAAGACTTAAATAGGCCTTTTTACTAAGCTGTGTGACCTGTTAACACAGAGAAAAAACACATAGTGCAATGATTTTCTGAGCTACTGTATTTGCATAGCTCATGGTATCTGCAAGAGTGGGTGGGATATGGGCAGAGAGTGGGCATGTCTGCAATGTATTGTAATCACAGGCATCAACAATGCGCAGTCATTATCTCAATGGGTGACAAAATTTGTATCCGCAGTGCTTCCATGTGGCGGCCTTTGCAATTTGATGTGCAGCTAACATACTATAAAAGCCTAAAACAGTTTAGTAAACATATCCCTAAATTCCTATCCACCAATAAAAATTCAAAAGTAGTAGCTGAAAGCACAATCCAAAACAAAACTCTGAAGATATGAAGAAAACAGAAAAGAACTATTTAAAAATAAACCACTTAGGGAAGAAACCAAAACAGTTCTGCAGGGAACTGGGAAAGAGCATTGATATGGTGAAAATATCATCATCTAAAGCTGAAACAGAAACCATCTGGAAACGCCTATATGAGAATTCTATAGGACACAACCAAGAAGCAGACTCGCTTCCCACCATATGTGAGAATTTAGAAAAGGCAAACATCAAAGCTATGCAATGGCCTGAAGTAACAACAGAAAAGATGGAAAGCAGTTTAAAAAGATTGTTGGCTTAAAAGGACTACCCAGTTTTTGGATCAAACAGTTATATCTTTCCAAAACATGACAAACTACAAATATCAATTGATCAGCCAGCCAAACATACCATGATGGCTAATAAGTGGAAGAGCATTTGTGTTCCCAGAAATCCCTTTAACTTGTTATCTACTATCTATAAACTATTCACTGCTATAGTTGCTGACAGAATATATGATCATATTTTATTTATTTATTTATTTATTTAACATTTCTTATATACCGCCTTTCATGATATCAAGGCGGTTTACATTGAACAAACTGAAATTACATTGAACAGGGCATTATAACTTGGAGATAATGATCATATATGAGGATAAAGCGGAATTGCTTAACACATATTTCTGTTCTGTGTTCACAGATGAAGAACCAGGAACAGGACCTCAGAAAATACCCACAAACAAGAACAGAAGCAAGGGGCATCTTGAACAATTTTCAGAAAACTGTGTTCGTGAGAAACTATCTAAGCTTAAAGTAGAAAAAGTGATGGGACCGGATAGGATACATCCTAGAATACTGAGGGAACTTGGGGACGTTGTAGCAGCTCCACTGACTGACTGACCTTTTCAATGCCTCGTTGGAGTCGGGAGTGGTGCCAAAGGACTGGAGAGAGGCTCATGTGGTCCCTTTACACAAAAGCGGAAGTAAGGATGTGGTTGAAAACTACAGGCCGTTTAGTTTAACTTCAGTGGTGACTAAATGATTGGAAACACTGCTGAAAGAGAAAATAGTGAGGTTTCTGGAATCCAGCAGATTACAGGATCCGAGGTAGCATGGATTCACCAGAGGCATGTCTTGTCAGACAAATCTGATTGATTTCTTTGACTGGGTGACCAGGGAGTTGGACCAAGGGAGAGCCCCAGATATGGTGTATTTAGATTTTAGTAAAGCCTTTGACACCGTTCCTCACAGGCGACTTATAAACAAACTGAGCATCCTAGGGATGAACTCTAAAGTTCCTGCTTGGGTTAGAAATTGGTTGAGTGGGAGGCAACAAAGGGTACAGGTAAATGGAGCTCACTCTGAAGAGAAGGAAGTTACCAGTGGTGGGCCCCAGGGATCTGTCCTTGGTCTGATTCTTTTTAATATCTTTGTTATATGGCGGAAGGGCTGTAGGGTAAGGTTTGCCTCTTTGCAGATAATACCAAAATCTGCAATAGACACCCAAGAAGGTGTAGATAACATGAGGAGGGATCTAGCTAAGCTTGAAGAATGTTCTAGAATTTGGCAGCTGGGATTTAATATTAAAAAATGCAAGGTCATGCATTTGGGCTGCAGCAATCCAAGAGAGCAATGTAGTATAGGGGGTGAAGTACTTTTGTCCATTAAAGAAGAGCGGGACCTTGGTGTGGTTGTGTCTGATGATCTTAAAGTAGCTAAATAGGTAGAAAAGGTGACAGCAAAGGTGGGTGCATAGGGAGAGGAATGGCTAGCAGAAAAAAAGAGGTGATAGTGCCTCTGTATAAGTCTTGGTGTGATCTCATTTGGAGTATTGTGGCAATTCTGGAGACCGCACCTTCAAAGGATATAAACAGGATGGAGTCAGTACAGAAGGTGTCTACTAAAATGGTTAGTGGTCTTCATTATAAAGCCTTAGGGGCTCTTAATATGTACACCTTAGAGGAAAGGTGGGATAGAGGTGATATGATTGAGATGTTTTAATACCTTTGTGGCATAAATGCACAGGGGGTGAGCCTCTTTTGATTGAAAGCAAGTTCTGCTATGAGGGGACATGGGATGAGGGTGAAAGGGGATAGATTCAGGAGTGATATGCGGAAATATTTCTTTACGGAAAGAGTGGTGGATCTGTGGAATAGTCTCCCAGTTGAGGTGGTAGAGATGAGGACAGTATCTGATTTCAAAAAGGTATGGGACAAACACAGAGGATCTCTAAAGGAAAAAAGGGGGCTGTTGTAGTTGTTCCTATGGAAGGACAGACTAGATAGGCCATGAGGTCTTTTTCTGTCGTTTTTCCAAAGGGCGGTATATCAAATAAAATAAACATAAACATAAACATTTTTCTATGTTTTTTTTCTATATCAATTCTAATAACATCATGGTAATAGAAAAGAAGGGCAAAAAAGGGGAGTATATTGAACCGATGATCAGTTAATATTGAATAAAGCCATCATGGTCAGAAAAACATAAATCTTAGTATAGCATGGATTGACTCCAAGAAAGCACTCAATAGCATCCCAGACTCCTGGTTAAATTGCCTTGAAATATACCAAATAAGCTTAACTTGCTCGAGTAACATTAAATTCAACATGAAAGTGTGGTAAACCAGTTATTCTCAACCCAGTCCTCAGGGACTACTTGGCTGGGTGAGTTTTCAAGGTACCCACTGTGAATATGCAAGAGATAGATTTGCAAACATTACATCTACTGTTTGCAGATCTATCTCATGCATATTCATTGTGGATATCCCAAAAACCTGATTGGCCAAGCAGTCCCCGAGGACTGGGTTGAGAACCCTGTGGTAAACCATTCTCCACTGAAAGTATAAAATAGACAGCTTGTCATTCCTAACATCAAGAACCATTGAGGAGCATTCTGAAAAGACTTCTTATCTCCACTCTTATGTTGTACGGTACCATATTTAATCATAAGAATATAAGATATGCCATACTTTGTTATCCTTCTTCTACCAGGTCTCTGAGATGCCAAGTGAAGAAGTGGCCTAGTGGTAGGAGCAAGGTACTTCAAGCCAGAAGGTCGGAGGTTCAAATCCCACTAGAGGACAGCAACCTTGGGCCAGAAGGAGTGGGTTTTCTAGTCCCACAAGTGCTCCTTGTGGTCTTGGGCAAGCCACTTAACTCTCCACAGTCCATGTTCCCTGTAAAATAGTTATCTCCAAGTTATAGTGCCCTGTTCAATGTAAACCACACTGATGCAGAATAGCACAGTATATAAGAGAATGTAAATAAATAAAAAGTGTGTCTATTCTGTCATTCAGTGCTATATATTCAAATTCTACAATCTTGTTTTTTAAACTTTTAATATTTGCATACAGGAATAACCGAGGTATCTGGATGCCCATCCCTTGCCTACAAGCAGCCACCTTACCTCCACCCCATCACCCTCCCCACCCCCCCACACTTCAATCCGAGCCCAAATTTTGCTTTATGAGCACCCCCCCCCCCATTTCTCCGCCTCTATCTCCAAGAACAAAACACTCACACACCATAACTTTGGTGAACAATTAGTTGGTCGCAGCTTTATTCATAATATTGCAAACCGGCACAACATAGGCCAACCGAACATTCTTAAATCAAACATTACCCCCCCCCCCCTTTCATTTCCAGATGATGCCCCCCACCAGCCATTTATAGCAAAGCAGTGCATCATCCACCCCCCATTCCCCTACCGCCCGCCTTGCCATGTTATTAGCAAAGGCCAGCAATTTGCCTTCCACCGGGCAGAAACCACAACCGTGATGTCTCTCCCAACCTAAAGAGCACTGCCGCTCCCCTGCCAAGCGGCATCTGCCTCAAATGCCCCGCTGGGTCGGCGAGTGCCAGCTCGCTACCCCGCCCGCCCCCACGGCTGAACAAACGACCCCCCCTTACCCAGCTGCAACTACCACACCCTTTCCTTACTGCCATAAGCGAGGGAGGGTGGGTAGGGACACCTTTTTGCAGCGGTGAGCATGCTGGAAAGAGGGTGATCGCACGCCGGCGATCTCCCTCGGGCGTCGCTGCTCCACCCCCCAGCCGGCACCAGCACCAATCACCTTCTCCCACGTCCCCTATGTAGGTCGCTGGTGCCGGCCTCCGCTCACGTCTACGCTCCCCCCCCTCATCCACCCTGCACTGCATTGCTGCCGCAAGGGAGCTGGGCCCCGGGAACCCGGTTACAACCGGCCTCGGGACCCTGCCCTACGGCACGGCGGCATTTTCAAAATGTTTTCTTCTTTCATATTAGTAGTCTGGTTATCAGATGACAAGGGAAATTTGGAATCTTTCAACTCTGTCTACTTCTTCTTAATGGCACCTGGGTTGCTTTTACTTTTCTTGGAACCTCTCTATTGGGATACCTTAAACTTTCCTGTTTTGCTAGTATCCTTCAAAGATACATCAATTCAAACCATATGCTCTTGAATGACTGTCGGCTTTTCCCCCGTCATATAATGTACAAATTGTTTTCTCTCTTCTTTAAAGGTTAATGCCAGTAGTCTAGTTCTACCCTGGTTAAGGTGGTGCCCATCCTTTTGGAAAAGCCCCCCTTCCACAGACTGTTGCCCATTTCCTAACAAATCTAAAACCATCTTCCCTGCATCATCATCTCATCCACGCATTGAGACACCGGAGCTCGGCATACTCTCATCTCTTTGTGTTTTAATCCTAAAGATGGTAATAAGCCACAGCTAACATCATACTTACTGTTTGTAAATAACTTGATGCTCTATAGTTCCAGTGATAAACAAAAAGCTTTACAGATGACATCAGGATGGCTTTTGACATGGACAAATGTGTTCAGGTAACCTTCCATAGAGGAAAGTTGAGCAAAACTGAAAACACGTCCCTAACTGATACTTGTGACCTAAAGGATCTTGAATAGAAATGTGTATATAAATATCAAGACAAAGGAGCAAAAATCCAGTATAAATTATTGAGAGAAAAGATCAGTAAAGTATATTACAGAAGACAAAAACTGTTATTTAAAGATCCTAAAAACCTTAAGTCAAGACACCTCAAGAATAGCACTATCCCTGGCTGCGCCCACACTATGGAACTCATTCCCCGATGACCTGAGATCAACTGTAGACCTCAAGGACTTCAGGAAGATGCTCAAAACTGCACTCTTCATTGACCACTATAAGGACATCATGTGACCCAGCCACTCTGTCTACTCCCTTCTCAGCCTGACCCCTCAGCCTCCCCCCCTGCAACTTGCATAAAGTTCCTTGTACTTAGCTCACAATATATCTAGCTCACCATGTAATCAATCATACATTACACACATACACATGCTCTGTTGATTTAACCACTGCATGCATTCTCCCACACACACTGCCACATGATTTGTTTGACGTGTTAACCGCTTTGATTTCAAGATAAAGTGGTATATTAAATCCTTTTAAATAAAATAAATAAATAAACAAATGAAGACATAGAGAGGGGTACCCTGCACAGAGTGGCCGATACAAAGCCTAAATAAAGGCAGAGATTTGTACAGAGTGGCAGGTATAACGCTAAACAAAGCCAAAGAGGAGTGCAAACTGCATGGATTGAAAAGGCATCACTCTAGCCACTTATTGAGCAGACAGGATGGCCCATATTGGTCTTTATCTGGTGTAAAGAAAGGGTCTAAAAAGGCACTAGAAGAAAGGCTGGTGAATAGCGATAAGGAGGGGATCCAGAAAGGAGTATCAGAAAAAAAAGATGATGAGGCGGGACAAAGAGGAAGCTTGGAAAGGAGTCCTGAATGAAAGGCTACGGAAGAGATAGAGAGAGGAGAAGCAGAGTTAGATTTTACATACAGAGCTACAGTGATAGGCAAATGAGGTAAAACATGTGACAAAAATGTTACTCCAGGAACAAATGTTGGTCAAAACCAGACACATAAACTTTTAACCCTAGCATTACCGAGATTTTTTGCACACACTGAATACCATTGGGGTCATAAATGACCCCACAACAAATTTTAATTGTTAACTATGAAAATTTTAAACTAAACAGACAAAATATTTTTATTTATTTAATTTATTTATTTAACAGTTCTTATATACCGCGCTCTTTGTTATCAGTGCGGTTTCCATACAACAAAATTTTACTCAGACAGATAAGACCTGTCTTAAGTTTATAAATAACAGGCAGTGTAACATGGGCTTAAAATGGGGGAAAACTATTTCCATTTTAACAGATATCGTGAAGGTAATTCTATTTACATTACGGTACATCATGCGTAGATACAGATCTATATGGTCTATGTTACATATTCTGTAGGAGGTGTATTTGGTTTGTCATCATGAGGGCTTGAGATCTTGAGGATAGGTGGGGAGTCGTTGATAAGTTTAGTGAAGTACATAGTGAACAGATGGTGTTTTATGGCTTTTCTGAATTGCATAAGGTCTCTGATTGATCTGATGCTGGGAGGGAGTTGGTTCCAATATCTTGGGGCATATGATGAAAATGCTCTGTTATTAGTTATTTGGGTTGAACTCCTGAGTCTATTGTTCGGGGTTTGTGCGAGTAGATCTGAGATTGAGGATGGCGATAATTTATTTATGGCTTTAAAAATGGTGAGAAGGGCTTTATATGTGATCCTGCAGCTTATCGGAAGCCAGTGAAGCTCCATTAATATCGGTGTTATGTGGTCTCTTCTTGTTGCTCCAGACAGAATGCGTGCTGCAGTAATCATGGCTAATTGAAGAGGATATACAGTATTCTTTGATAGACCGTGTAGTGTGATATTCGCATAGTCAAAATGGGGTGTGACTAATGCTTGGAATGTTGTGTGGAAGTCCTCAGACTTTAGCATGGGTCTCGGGAGTTGAAGGGTTTTGATCTTATGGTACATGGCCTTTACTGTGTTTTTTATGTGTTCCTTGAAGTTTAGTTATTGATCAATTGTAACACCAAGGTAGCGTATGGATGACTTGACTGGAAGTTCAGCGTCTCTTACTTTGAGGGTTGGAGGAGGTGAGAAGCGTTTGTTTCTTGTGATGATTAGGACTTCATTTTTGAAGTTTTTATTCGCAGGTTCTGGTTAAGGAGCCAATCCGTTATCGTGTTGAAGCCGTTGATTAAAGCTGTGTAGTTGGGATTTGTGATATTGATCAGGGTAAAAATGAGCATGTCATCTGCATAGATGAGGCAGGATAGACCAAAGGCACGGGTGATTTCACAAATTGGCTGCATATATATATATATTAAAGAGAAGCGCAGAAAGGGAGGAGCCTTGGGGTACTCCTTGCTTTTGCTGGAAGGGCTCAGATGTATTGGTACTAATGCGGACTTGTTGCCATCGGTCTTCAAAGTATGATTTACACCAGTTCCATGCGAGACCTTGGATACCCTTCTTATAGAGTCGAGCTAGGAGATGCTGGTGATCAACTGAGTCAAACGCAGCTGCAATATCAAGAAAGATCAATGCAAAACCCATCTTAATGCTGTCTGTCCCACTGATGAGCACGTCGGTTAGGGAGGTAAGGAATGTTTCAACCCCATGAGCTTCCCTAAATCCATGCTGGCATGAGTCCAGAGGGAATGATGTGTCTATATGTTGTTGGATCTGTCTTTGAGTCTCTTTCTCGAGTATTTTAGCTAGTAATGGAATACTAGAGATAGGCCGATAGGATTCCTCCTTCTTTGGGTCTAGATGGTTGTTCTTCAGTAATGGTCGGATGGATGTTTGCTTAAGGGCAGCAGGGAATACTCCAGATGAGTAAGACAGGTCTGTGATCTTAGCTATGAAAGGACTAAGTTCTGAGCGCATTGTTATGATCCAATGCGCTGGGCAAGGATCGTTTGGTGCAGTAGTAGTGTTGATGGTGGCAATAATGTCTTCAATGGATTTTGCAGAAGGAGGTGAGAGTTTAGTGAGTAGTACTTGAGGCTGAGAGGTTTTGGAAGGTTCTTGAAATGTGGTTGTATTTGCTTTTACTACTTTGGATTGAATGTAGTTCGCGTATAGTTGTAGATGTATAGATTCTTGTTGTGGTGGTGATGGCTCCTTAGTTTGTGATTTTACTAAGTTGAAGAGATCTCGTGGCTTGTTTAGTGAGCGGCTAAGGAGTTCAGAGTGGAATTCCTTCCTCTTGAGCCAATTTGCTTCGCGGTGAGTTTTCAGGTGAGCTAAGTAGGTTTCTTGGTCTAGGGTGTTATGGGTGCGTCTCCATTTTCTCTCTAGTTTTCTCAGGTGATATAGTGATGCTCGTAGCTCAGGAGAGAACCATGGGGTGGGTGGCTTTTTATTGGTACGGTCATTAGGCGTTGGATGTTTTTTAGTAGGCACTTGTTGAGCATATAGGAGAAGGGTGTTGTTCCAGTTAGCTACTGTCTCGTCGAGGTTGGATGGTGTGAGAGCTATCTTTGGGAGTGCATGTTTGGAGATCACTTCTTTATCCAATGATTTGAAATGTACTGGGTTAGCTGATGTTTGGGTATCTGGTTGGCTGAATGTGTTCCGTTGTGCTGGGATCTGGAATGTTATCAAGTTGTGATCTGACTATGGGACAGGGGTGATGGAGAGATTGAAACTGCATCTCGTGCCTATGACTGTGGGTGGAGCAAAAACCAGATCAGGAGGTTTCCTTTTTTGTGAGTAGGGTCCATTACAATTTGTTTGTAGCAGAGGTTCGCCATTGCTTCAAGGAAGATGCTTGATAAGGTGGGCTGTGTGGAGGCGAGATTAAAGTCACCCATTAGCCAATTTTGTTTGCTGGGATCTTCAGGATTAGCAGCTAGGTCGATTATGTCAGAGAACTCATCTGCAGAAGTGCTTGGTGCTCTGTAAATAAGATTGATGGTGTTGATTTTGTTAGAGATAGTTATTGTGTCTAGGTGCTGTGAGCTCCTGGTTAGGTTAATTCGGTATTGTAGTGCAGTTTTTGCTAGAATGAAGACTCCTCCTCCTCTCCTATTTTGTCTGTTACATGTGAAGATTGAGAAGTTAGGAGGGGTGAGTTGAATTAATAGCACAGAGTCCATGTCTGAGAGCCATGTCTCGGTGACCATTAGTATGTCCAAGTTCATGTTGGTTATTAAGTCAGTAATGGCTGGCCATTTATTGCGGGCCAAGCGTACATTGATGAGGGCGCACTTGAGGTCATACTGAACATCTGTTTTGTTAACTCTTGAGTTAGCAGTAAGATCTAGCGTTACTTAGAGCAAATGTGTCTGTCTCCTGTGATGGGAGCTTGCTGGAAGCTGGTATTGATTGTGATAGTATTTCCTACTTGTGCCTGGGAGTGTGGGGATTGGATTGTGGTCATGGAGAAGCGCATTCCGAATTAATTATTATTCTGAATTAATTATTTATTATATGAAGGTTAAATGTTTTGAAATTTAATGCTTTATCATAAAATTACATGAAGAAGAGTTGCCATGAAAGCAGTTTTTGCATGCACTTGATGAACACAGTAAAGTACTACAGTCATTTGCATGAGACACAAACAATTTCTGAATGTTCTTTGCAAACATTGCACTTGCAGGAGGTGCAAACTATGTTGCTTTTCTTGTCTTTTTCTCTGGAACAGCAGTGACACCTTGCCCTTTTCTTTGGGATCCTGACATTGCAAACAGCATCAGTGGCTTCTTCAATGCTGGAAGAAGTCTCGCTGCAATTACTCTGAAGCAGCTGCTTTCCTAATTCCAAGAGGAATAGATGACATCTGTGCTTTGACTTGGACTGCCATTCTGGATTTAGTGACATCCAGACAATGAAGGCGTTCAACGCACTGATGTCCAACATGTTGTAGAAGATTGTCACTGGCCAGCGTCTTGTGGTATATGTGCGCAACATTTGATCTGCCGTATCTACTCTACCTTTACTAGAATTATAGTCCAAGATCATGTGTGGTTTTTTGTCTGGACGTGTGTTATCTACTTCTTCTTGATCATGCAAACTGCTCAGAAGAACAACCACTTTTCCTTTCTTCGGGCAATAGGAAACCAGAGTTGCGTCATCACGAAAGGCAAACAGTGAAGTGAATACTTCTCGGCCCTTTGCTGTTACAAATTATGGAGATAATTTGTTTCTGTTCTTTTGAATTGTCCCCAAAAGTGTCATTTGTTTTTCTAGCAATTTCCGTGACAGGGATAAACTGCAGAAGAAATTGTCAACAGTAACATTTCTGCCAGATCGCGTCAATCCTTCAGTGAGTTGCAGCACAACCCTTTCACCCTGATTCTGTTCCCTGTTTTGTCCGAGTTCCCTTCCTGTATATACTTGAAGACGCAGAACATATGACGTTGCACTGACACACAACATCTTTATCTTTATTGTTTCTTGATATACCGCACACGCCAAAGACACCAGCACGGTTTACAACAAGCTTAAAATAAGGGGCATAACAATGCTGCTAGAAAGAGAGGATAGAAGAAACAGAACTCCATTAGTGCAATAGGAAAGGGACAGAGGTAGAGAAAGGAAAGAGAACAGAAGAGTAGGTCAGAGATAGACAGACCGACAAACTGAGGAAAACGAGACAACCTATGAGGGGACTGTAGGGATGGAGGAGGGAAAGTGAAGATCGTAGGCAGTACAAAAAAGGTGGGTCTTCAGACTGGCTTTAAATCCATAGCTTTATGCCATATTTCACAGGTTTGCTGGGAATAAATTTTCTGAATGGAACACAGCCACGAAATGTAAGCAGTTGCTCATCCACATAACATTTTCACCAGGAACAAAGGCATCACTTATTCCCAGGTATCAAAAACGTGTCTGATTAGAGCAAGCTTATCCATGCCTCGCTGTTCACGTCTGTTGGTTGCATCATCAAATCTGAGAGCACAAGAAATTTGCTTAAAACGGTTACAGGCCATATTTTTGCTGAGGCCATCGGTTACGGGCCATCTTCAAGGTTCCACAACTGAACTATGGATTCATTTTGTGATTTGTACATGCCTGAGAGGATCAGAAGTCCAAGAAAACATTGAAATTCTCCGTCTGTCAAATCTTTCCAGGTGTCGTCATAAATGTGTCTTCCTTGTTTGCTCGTCCACATCGTGATTTCATTCAATAAGTTCTTCCTCATGAACAAGTGGAATGCTGCGAGAGGGCCATCAACATTTCATACAGCATACCTTGTAGGACCTTGTTGTATGGGCATGACATTAGCTCTGGCATATCTTCCAGCAGCTTGCTTTATAGGTTTCCTGTTCCATGATGTGGCATCCTTAGAAACATAGGCTTCAATGGCAACATTTGTGCTTATAGTTGATGACCTCTTAGCTCCTCTACAACCACAACTAAGATTACTCACAGATGATACTGACACCGAGGACTCCTGCCTTCTTCCCCATCCAGCACAGCCTCGACCTTTGCCCCAACCTGTAACTTGACTCTTTGCTGCAGGAGATGTTACCGGTTCAACATCAGTCTCACATTCACTTGGTGACCAACTGCTGTCACCATCTGAATCATGACTATCATCACCAGATTTATCGCCCGAACTTGGCTGACTTGCTAAATATGCTGCATCATCAGACGACTCAGAGCCGTCACTGTCAGCATTTCATTGCAATATTTCTCTTACTTGGGCAGCTGAATACTTTCATTTTGACATCATAAACAATAACCTAAAATAAATAAACAAAGATAAAGTTGAATAAAACGCAAAGCAGTTTTACTATAGGTGTACAATAATCATGATGAACGAGCTGAAAGCCTTTAGATTTCATCAGAAATAATGAGAGAACGTATGATATCAATTACAGAAAATGTGCAATTTTCATAAAATAAGAGTACAAAAAAGAAATGATACATAATTAATGATAAATACCTTTGTCAGATCAAAAAAGTCACAAAACTGCAAATTGTATCATGATCCAAAACCGGATGTAAGCAACTGGGGTAAAAAATGACCCCACTGGTACTCTGTGCTGCAATTTATCACTAACTTCACCTAGCTGATGAAAATTATTCCTCTCATGGCGCAATATAAAGAGAATATTGACATGTGAAAAGTCATAAAAAGATTGCATTCTTGAACAACTAGTTTCCAAGATACGCGTTGTGAAACTTGCAGTGGGTTCACTTTTGACCCCCATCGGTACTCCCAGGGTTAAGAAGGGATTATCTTACAGCTAAGGATGACTAATACCATAGTTGTGCCATGGAAGAGATGGTTCACAACAATTTTTGAAAACAACTAGTGAATCAGACAAGCAGGAAATGATTATCCATCTCATAGCTAGCTGAGAAGTTTTGATGGCTGAAAAATTATATACAGAAAGACACAGTAAGGTAGCAAATCTCATTCACTGGAACCTTTGTAAACTTTGCAACATTGCTGTACTGGAAAATCACTGGGATCACAAACCAAAGGGAATTTGGAGAATGAAAAGGTTATGACACATGGGACATTCCCATTCCAATCAATGAAAAGCTTAATGCAAGAAAGCCGGGTATTGTGGTAAAGGTGATAAATAAAAAAAATGGTATTGATAATAGAAGTGTCAGTGCCAAGTGATTATTCTGTGCATCATGTAGAACGAAAAAAAGATCCTCAAGTAACAAGAAATGCAGTCAGAGACTAAGAAAATGTGGGAGAAAGATACTAAGGTATTTCCCATCAATTTGGTTGCCACAGGCTTGTAAAAGTAATTTTAAGGACATCTTGATAAGTTGCCTGTGCATACATATTACAACCTATGAGCCCCAGAAGGAAGCTCTCTTTGGCACAATGCAAGTGGCGTCAGCAGTAAATTTGAGAGATTGATGATGGCTTAAAATTGAGGTTGATTATTGTCACAGTTTGCATAAAATTAACCCATTTTGAGACATTACCCCTCCCAGAAGTTGCTTGCACCCGGAAATGGGCATAAAGACGTCCAAAGCACAGAGATGTCTCCAGAGCTATTTTAGAAGCTGTGTCTTTGGACATCCCTATCAAGAGGACATCTAAGTCTGAACGGGAGGTGTGGTGGAGGCATTCCTAGGAACCCAGACATCCCTACCTGATCTCAGAAATATCCAGAGTCACATCTAAGATTAGACCTACTCCACGCATCTGAAAAGTGCTTGTTTTGACTGAAAAACATCCAAAGACAGTAGAGAAGAAAGCAGTCCATCACCCCCAATACAATTTCAATGAGAGCAGCAGTGGGATTTGAACCCTAACTTTCCTGGTTCTAGCCCACTACATTAGCCATTAGAGCATTTTTAGATGTCAGAGTTTTGAAATACCATTCTGGGGACATCTATGTATATGCCCCTGCAGATGTCCATTTTGAGCACCTGGACGTGCTGCTTTTTTTCAGACATTCTGGCTTAGACATTCCAGATTGCACTTGGATGTACTTTCTAAAATTCCTCTCCATGCCCTAACATATGTTTCTAGGCATGCCAGCTGACACTCACAGCTTGACCCAGAAGAGATCACAGATTCTGAGACAATGTAGCCTTTTTTTTTTCTGAAGTGATCACTGTGCTTGAAAGAGATCAGCCTAAAGAACAATCTACCATGGACATCAATCACTATCACAACGATCATAGAAACATAGAAACAAGAAATATGACTGCAGTCTGCTCTTCCATATCAACTACAATAGTCCCCTTTTTTCCTTTAGAGATCATTTATGTTTGCCCTCTGCTTTCTTGAATTCAGATACTGTCCTCTTCTCTACTTCCTCCACTAGGAGACTATTCCATGCATCTACCACTCTTTCATTAAAGAAATATTTCCGCATATTACTACTCCTGAGTCTATCCTCTTTCACCCTCATCCTATGTCCCCTCATATCAGAGTTTGCTTTCTATCAAAAAAGACTCTCCTCTTGTGCATTTATGCCACGGAGGTATTTAAACGTCTCTACTATATCTCCTCTATCCCACCTTTCCTCTATTGTATACATTTAAAGCAGGCACATGAGCTAAAACAAACCATATTAGTTGGCAAACCAATGAGAGATTGGGCATTCTAGCTTGTGGCAAGATGGCATGCCCTGGCAAACTATCCAATGAAGCGACCAGCTTCATTCATAGTAGCTCCCTCTAGTGAGAGATATCAACTTAAACAGCTGTACTATTGGCTGCACTTGGCAAAGGTAAGAAACATAGAAACATGACTACAGAAAAAGACCACATGGCCTATTTAGTCTCTCCTTCCATATCAACCACTATAAAAATCCCCTTTTTTCCTTCAGAGATCCTCTGTGTTTGTCCCATGCTTCTTTGAATTCAAATACTGTCCTCATCTCTACCACCTCCACTGGGAGACTATTCCACGGATCCACCACTCTTTCCGTAAAGAAATATTTCCACATATCACTCCTGCATCTATCCCCTTTCACCTTCATCCCATGTCCCCTCATAGCAGAGCTTGCTTTCAATCAAAAGAGGCTCTCCTCCTATGCATTTATGCCACAGAGATATTTAAATGTCTCAGTCATATCACCTCTATCCTGCCTTTCCTCTGAGGTGCATATATTAAGATCCTTAAGGCTGTCCTCACATACTTTATAATGAAGACAACTAACCATTTTAGTAGCCATCCAGGGACCCCATCTCACCTTTGATGTCAATCTTATTACCAATTGAGCACTGACAATAAAACTACAGCCTTGTTTATTCCACTACAATCTCTGTAAAATTTGTTATTTTACTGGTCTGGTGAGCCTTGCAAGGTATAAGTCCTGCCTGCCTATATTACTTCTACAGGAAAGACATGAACTAAATATAAATAAATATTTGAAGAGCTAAAGACCAAATTGTATTCAAGAAAAGGGAAGCTTTGAATAGGTTACCCTGAAAGTGATCCTCAAAGGAAAAAAAAAATCCTAAAGAGACTGATTGCCAGAGAAGGGAAGTCTCACGATGAAACTATTTTGACAAATTCTTGTCTACTCGCCGATTTAGGGATGCACATTCATTAGCATGCCTTAAACATTTTAGTGTGTACATTAACCTACTGTACAAATGAATGTGCATACACTCCTTGGGATCATCTTTCACTTTCCTTTCCTTCTCCACAAAGATCCAACAGATAGCTGAAACCTGTTGCTTCTTTCTCTATAGCATTGGCAAAATTCACCCCTTCCTTTCGGAACACGCTACTAAGACCCTCATCCATTCTCTTGTCACCTCCCATTCAAATGGCAATCATTTGAACAGCCAACGGGCGCAGGCAAACAACATCAGCCCCCTCCCCCAATCAGAGCCATCGCAAGGGAGCAAGTAGGTAAGCTCCTCCCCTTCCCCCATACCGGGCCCAATCAAAGCAGCAGCGGCACAATTTGAGCAGCCGGCGGGCTCGGGCAAGCAACATCAGCCCCCCCCCCCAATCGTAGCTGCCACAAGGGAGAGGGTAGATGACCACCTCCCGCTCCGCCAGGTCGGGACCAATCAAAGCAGCAGCAGCACCATTTGAACAGCCGGCAGGCTCAGGTGCCCGCTCCTGGTGGGCCTGCATCTGAGGGCCTTGCCAGAGGGCCCTTGGACATGGCCCTTAGGCAGGGACCAAACAGGATCAAAATACAGTGCCTTGCCAACAACTTTGCATCATATGCATAGCTTTCAGCAGACCAGAATCAACCAGATGTCGCTGAAATCAGGTTGGCCATTACACATACATCTGTAGCTTAATGTATTTTGTACACTACTGGTGTTCCAACATCCTCCCAACTAAGACAGTCCCATAGACACACCAGAACCAACCTCATCATCAGCAAATCCAGTGCTACTGAAGCTAACTACAGCACCACCACCCACTGGACCACAACAGTCTGCACTCACATATCAAACGTGGGACAAACTCACCCAGACCCTTTCTTGACAGACTTATCATCAGTGCTCAGTACTGAATGGCTCTCCATGTGCACACCTCTCAACAGCAAGCCACGGAAACTATATAAAAGAAAACAACACTGATATTATCTGCATAATGGAATCATTGCTCGAGGAAGAGGATAATGTCCTTTTAAACCAGCTCACCATGCCTTTGTACCAGCTTTTCCACCAAACAAGGTCACATAAAAGAGGAGGAGTAATCATTATGTCTAGAAAAGCCATTACATCATCTCTCAAGGCACTCTGGATATCAGCTCCATAACCAATTCCTACTTATCATTATGCCTCACATTCAGATCTCAGCAACAGGGCCCAATGATCTCTCACCACTCATCAAAGAAGCATGCTTGGAGCACCACAAAGACAAATGGTTCATCTTCCTGGGTGACTTCAACCTTCTGTTCTTACCAACCAGCCAGACCACTCCCTTCCTCCAAGCACTTGAAGCACTACAGCTCAATTAGATAATCACAGGACCAACACACAACAAAGGGGGAACCCTTGACCTTATTTTTACTCCATCCACCTGGCCACATTGAGAAATTTCCAACAAGACCCACATCACATCTGTGACTGGTCAGAGTACAACCTAATCACCTTCTACCTTCCACGCATACCTAAAGCAACCACCCTTAAACCACCCTCTCCGAACTCATGGAGATTCAGGCCTTCGATAAGGACACCTTCACCAATATGATCCCACCTCCCCCCCCCCCCCAGATTAATCCAGCCAGTATTGACACCTTCATCTCTGAATGGAACACAAACATATCTGCATATGCCATCAGGCCTGACAAAACAACCAGAATAAAACAACTACACCAAGCTCCATGGTTTACCCCTCAACTCAAATCACTAAAAACTAAACTCAGACAGTTTGAGTGCAGATGGCAATGACAAAAAGACCCAAGCAACCTATCAACCTATGCACGTGCACAGGAAGACTATTGTGCACTCACAATAAGAAAAAAGAATATCACTACAATGTACTAAACGCCTCCCTCAACTGCCCCAGAAAAGTTTTCAATATAGCCATGAATCTGCTTCAAGCTCCAACAACCACACACTCTAACCTCACCTGACACCATAGCACAATTCCTCCAATACAGACAACTGGCTACTACAGTTCAGCACCTGCATGCCACTGACCCCTCCAACAGCCCAGACAAAAAAAACCTGGTCAACATTCAGGCACTTATCCACCAGGGAGATCATCGATATTATAGCAAACTTCAACTGCACCACCTCATCACTCAACCCCTGGCCCTTCTCTTGGATCAAGATGATCAGACATGACCTTGCCCCAACCATTCTCCAACTGGTCCACACATCTCTGACACTCGGCTATATGTCAACTCTTCTCAAGCAAGTCTCCCTCAGACCTCTCCAAAAATAACCACGCAGCCGACCCCTCAGCTCCAGTCTCCTACAGACCCATATTGAGCATCCCCTCCCTAGCCAAAATCATAGAAAAGGCAGTGCAACTTCAGTTACAATAATTAATTGAAGCCCAAGCCCCTCTTGATGTGCACTAGCATAGATTCAGGCCATTCCACAGCACCAAAACCCTTCTGATCTTCCTTCTGGATAACTTAATCAAGGGCACACAGAAAATCACCCGAGGATTTATCCTCATCTTCCTCGATGTCTCTACAACCTTTGATTCAGTCACCCATCCCCATCTATGCTCCCATCTCCACTCAATCAGAATCAGAGATACAGCACTACATTGGTTCCAATCCTACCTTTCCAACCGATCCCAACAAGTAAGAATCGGAACTGAAATCTTCAAACCTTTCCAGCTTTTGTTTGTGCAGCGCTGCGTACGACTTGTAGCGCTACATAAATGCTCAAGGTTCCCCATTATCATCAATTTGGTTCAATATCTTCATCCAGCCTCTATGCACAAACACCACAAGATCCACTATCACCAGTATGTGGATGACATATTGATCTACACTCCAGTCTCCACTACCAATCTGGATTACTCCAAGATCAGTAGATGCCTAGAAACAGCCATCCAATGGTTCAGCAAACACAACATGCACATCAACCCCAGCTAAACAGAAGTCCTCTTCATAACCAAACACCCATCTTTCACTCCTCCATGTTCCATCAATCTGGCCAATTTAACCCTACACATCAAAGAACAAGTAAAATATTTGGGCATCACCCTGGATTGACACCTGAACTTCCACCATCACATTAAACAGGTTACCAAAACTGTCTACTTCAAGATGAGAACACTTTGACACCTGTGTCCACTGTTGGACCCTTATGACTTTAGAAACATCTGCCAAGCACTTATCACCCCCATCCTGGACTATGCAAACATAATATACCAGGGACTCCCCAAAGATACCTTACTCCCTGTACAGCTTGCACAAAACTCTGCAGCTAGAATAATCACAGGCACGGGCCCAAGAGAGCACATCACCCCCACCCTGAAACAACTGCACTGGCTGCTCATCCACATGAGGATTAAATATAAAATCACACTAACCATTTTCAAGACCATCCACCACCTCTCTTCAACAGCACTCAACAAGAGATCAACATGGTCCACCAGTCACAACCTCCTCTCGATTCCAGCTTCTTTCACCCATTCCAACAATTCCTCTACTAACAGAAACTTCTCCTATTATGCATTATTCATTTGGAACTCCCTCACCCCAGAAATTCATGCCCTCACAGACCTAAGTGATTTCTGCTGTAAGCTAAAAATCTCCCTCTATTTGGAACACTTTGGCACAGACCATTAGCTACCCTCCCAGCACATTATCTAATGGATCTCCCTCAGCACCAGCTCAGCCTCATGTAAATAGTTATTCATGTAAATAGTTATTTTGCACCCAGTTGAGTAATCCATTGTTTCCTATGTTCGATGAAAAGTTGCTTGTTTTATTGTCCCATGTAAACCACAGTGACTGGTAGATACAGCGGTATAAAAAAAGCTGCTAAATAAATAAAATAAAAACCTCCACTTCACTGCTCTTCCTCTAAATCAGGGGTTTTCAACCCAGTCCTCGGGGAACCCCAGGCCAGTCAGGTTTTCAGGATTCCCAGAATGAATATGCATAGGAAAGATTTGCATGTTCTGCCTTCATTGTATGCAAATCTATCTTATGCATATTCATTGTGGGAATCCTGAAAACCTGACTGGCCTAGGGATCCCTGAGGACTGGGTTGAAAACCTATGCTCTAAATCATCTATTCCCACTTCAGTCTTTTCAAAACTCAGCTGCATGGCTAATATTCCTCCAGTGTCGCTATTTTCATGTCACCCCTCTTCTCAAGTCACTTCAATGGCTCCCTTTCCATTTCCACAGCCAGTTCAAACTTCTGCTACTGACCTATAAGTGCCTTCGTTCAGCTGCTTTTACCTACCTTTCCTCTCTTACCTCTCCCTACACCCCTCCTCAGGAACTCTGCTCTTCTGTCAGATCCCTTCTATCTGTGCCCTTCTCTTCCATTGCCAACTCCAAACTTCACTCTTTCTACCTTGCTGCTCTTTATGCCTAGAACAAACTATGTGAGTCAGTATGTCAGGCTCCATCTGTGACCCTGTTCAAATCCAGGCTAAAAACTCACTTCTTTGAGACTGTTTTTGGATTCTTATCCCCTTAGTCTCCTGTTCACCTTCTATGTCTTTCCTTACCATTCCCCTAGATATATCCTAATCTCCAGTTGTGTTGTCTGTCCTATCTAGACTGTAAGGACCCAATATTCATTTGTGATGGCTATGCACCGCTATGGCGCATAATCATCGCCGCCGAACTTTAAACCCGGATATTCAATGCCGGGATCATATGCGGTCCCGGCATTGAATATCTGAGGTCAACACACAGCCAAAGATGCTGCAGAAGTTAACCGGGCAGTGGTGAAATTGAGCTGCTGCTCAGTTAGCTCCCATGGGTAAAGATAGGCCAGCTTTTGCAGTTAGCATTGGGGCATGTAGCGGAGCTAATTGTGGATATTCAGTGGCACTAATATCCCTCTAAATGGCAATTACACGGTTTACAAGTCAATAAACCATATACATGCCTTTGAATACAGGGACAGTCTCTTACATGTCTCTATGCAGCACTGCGTACACCTTGTAGTGCTATACAAATTAAGTAGTAGTAATAGTAGTAACAGTAATGTGCATTAAAAATATTTTATTTAGCCAGATTTTTTAAATGAACCAAACAGATGTCTAAAAATCAGGAAGAAGTTTGAAAATGACTTGAAAATTAACTAAATACTGCTCATGTGCACATCCCTTCTGATTCATTCTGGTTGATCACTTCTTTTCCTGATGCACCTTTATTTTAAATAAACCCCAATATAAAACAACTTTTCAGGATTTGTTATTGGAAAATGAAGCCTCTATGTGTGCCTAAGGGATGGGCTTGTCAACACATTATTACAGAGTCATAGGGGCAAACACATATCAGAATTTAAGAAGGCCTGTGAAAGAATATTGAGGATTCTTACGAATGGGAAGCAAAGGTAGTGTCTGAGATAGATAGGGAAAATAGTCAAATTAAATGGGCCTTTTTGGGTTTTACTCCATAAAGACCTTTTCTATGGGCATAAAATGAGAAAAAAGTTCTTATTAATAACACGGTTTATCTTCTGTTATGCTATACATGTCTTTGCTTTGAAATGTCTGTAATCTTACATAAAATGAAAAAAGAATTATGAATCATGAAAAAAACTAAACAAAAAGCTAGTGTGTTCTCTTAAATCAGATTCTTTACCTTTAAAATAACAGTTATATCTTCATTAAAATGTATAACTATATATCAGTACTACTGATAAGAAGTGTTGGATTTATGGTCTTTTAACTTGAGCAAAATGTCATTGTAATTTATTCAAAGACATTTAGTCATGCCAGAGGTAGGAAATAAGGTACTGAATAATCCATAAAGAATGGCCAGATGCTTTTTATCTGTAAAAAATGGATCTCCTGAGTAATGTACTCTTAAAAAACTTCAAAGTGTGTTGAAGATGTTCATATACACTATAAATGGACATCTGTAGTCTGGCCTGTGCCTCAGCAAGATGAGAATGGTTGTCATGTCAAATCTCAGCAGGCTGTCTTTGCTCATGTTCCCCTAGTTAAGAAATTTCTCTTCAGCAGAATGAAACATAACCTTTAATATTACATTCTGTCAAACAGGTTGCTGTAAAATTTAAGAAAATCTTACTATAATCTATGGATCTGAATCAGTTCAATTTATAGCAGCCTCACTCTTTCAGAGCTGAAATTAGCTGGGAGTTCACCCCAAGAGAAAATAAAATCATGTCACAATATCATCAGGTATAGTACCATGAAAGTACAAAATATTTGTCTTTTAGAGGTTGCATTATGGTTTAAGAATCATATAAAACATCATGATATTTTTAATATTACTGTGCCAGCAGATACAGAACAAAATTGAATTTTCCAAATTTTTGGAATACGTTTGATATAGACATTCTGTTTCTTAACTCTTATAATATTGTTTAGCCACTGTGCTGTAGTAGAGTAGCTGCACACCCCCCCCCCCCCCAAAAAAAACAAACAAACCACTTTTGCTTTTACCTCTTTGTTCTTTGATAAAGGTTTTTCTTGCAAATTTCTAACTGGCCACAGCCCTCTACAGTCTAGTAACAAATAATCTAAATTTTGTTCAGAAGCTTGGGAAAATCTGGTTAGTCTTCATTGCTTGCCCAGCTTTTTTTAAAGCCTTTTTTAATAAAAAAAATTCAGATATGGTCTACTGGCCTGGGAATCTTAAATTCCCACGCACCCTGCCCCTCACCCCACCCACCTGTGAGTTGCACCTGACTATATAGTCTTCATATCATAATCACCTGTTTTCCAATTAAGAGAATGCTCACCTTTGTCCTTCTACTACAACTGCTTTATAATTCAGTCAACATGTTGTGTATTCAATGCAATAACTGTGGTGCCTTTATTCTAAGAAGAACCATTTGGAGCTTTAGAGCTTGCCCTATATTTCTTAAGCTAGCTGCTATGAATAAAGAATTGACTCTATTAAAGGAAGAACTAGCTGCAGTGAAACACACTTCCCTTAGGGTACAAATTGAAAACAACTCATCACCACTCCCACAAAGGGGTATGTTTACTAAACCGCGTTAGTGCAATTCGCGTTAGGAGCCGCGGTAGTAACAGAAACCCCAAATAAGGACATGGGCGGTGACATCGTCACCACTAACGCGCGTTCACAAAATTAACGAGCGTTACCGGGCGCGGTGGCGCGTTACTGCACGTTAATCGTAAGAAGACGTACAGACACAAAGCACTAAAACAGAGCTGTAGCACAATGGTTACGGTACTGACTGCTGTTACAGGCAGCATGGGTTCGAGTCCCCAGTGTGTCTAACGCAGAAGGCTGTCCCAGGCATCACCCTGTACATTACAGAGGGAATAAGGAGGCTTGTTTTTCGTTACGTTGAGTATGGGTGTCAGAAACACACCCTCGGAGTGTGCCTAGCCACATACGTTGGTGCGTGCGAGGCTACGTGCGTAACCCCGTGCGTAGAATCGTGCGTGGGTAAGTGTGTGCTTACGTTCGTGGGTATGTGTGTTCTTACGTGCGTGGGTACATGTGTTTTTACCAATGTGGGCATTTTATATTACAGACTCTGTAGGGTGTCTTGCACCTATGTATTATGCTACCAGATGTACGTGTGATGGCCCATGGTTTATCAGAGCCTGTGAGCAGGTGCTGCGGTTTCACAGGGTTGGAATGTGCCAGTCACCCCCATGATGCACTGCACATGCAAATCAGCTGTCCACAGATACACACCATGGGGAATGCACCCCCACAGCACCTCGGCCTGATAGGGGGTACTGACCGTGTGTTGTACTGGCACAGAGTAGCTACACACCGTCACATTGTGCGGGTACTGTGCTCACCCTGAGGGTGCAGTGAGGCGTCCAGCACTAGGTCCACAGCACCGTCCATGGCTGAAAGAGGCCATGGCGCAGGTCCAAAGCAGTGTTACTGTGTGAGATAGGTAGTTTCTGCAGGACCACCATGGATATCTCTGTCTGTTTCAGGCAGGTATAGCCCCATGCACCTCCACCCCCCTCCCCCAGGGCCGAGGGTGGCAAACAGGGTCTCCTATCAAAAGATCCACATTCTACCTCCCTGCAAAGGTGGCAGTAGAGGGGAACATTAACCCTAGTCCTGCTGAGGAACAGACACCTCACAGGGCAGTCAATGCAGCTCTGTACAGAGCCATAACACAATAGAAAACAGACATTAGGCCTGGATATGGTATGCTGCTCCCCACCACTATCTGATATTCCCCTGGTGCAAGCCACTGCACCCTGCAAGCCACTCCATCACAACACCTACCAGCTGCAAACAGTCTGCTACTGCCCAGTGGAGATGCCTGCACCCAGAACTGGGATGCCAGCATACACAACAAGCATATACATCAGTGACTGGGCCCCAAAAGGAAACCCATATTTATCACATGAGAGAAATACTAGATAGCACCATGGGAGTGCCTAGCCATGCTGTGGTCACTGCACAGTCAGGGTGAGAGTGATCTCTCAGCAGGATATACTGAGGTCACCCTGTCTGGGTAGGTGGTGGCCGGACACTACAATGTGCCTGTCACTGCCCTATGCCCTGTGCAGATGCACCCTGGCCAGGCCACCCTGTCCGGCCTATACCCATGGTACCTTGCTCCTCATTATGCACATTGGCAGCCCAATACTGGCAACATTGCTGGCAGTGTGGACTGTGGAAGGTGTTTGCAGCCACACACTGGATAGACAGACAGCCACCCCCACACCTATGCCAGCATTGTGCTACTATAGAGGTGGTCAGCAGCCATAGCCACCACACCAGTCATGGGCATAGTACAGGCATGGATATGGTACACAAGGCTGTTGTGGGGTCACTCCCCAGGGTGGCGAACACTGTCAGAGACCAGACCTGCAGCAAACACCGCAGACATCAGAATGATTGTTATGGTGGAGCTCAATGAGCGAACTGTGCTTAACGTAGGAATTGATATCTGCCAGTTATCATAGGGAACGTTTGATAGCTCTGTACCATATACCCAGGTGTAGGGTGGCATTGCTACGGTATGCAACTGCTAGTATTGGGGGATACAGGCAGGGCCCAATGTCTTGCCTCTCCAGGAGGCATTGGCCAATGGGGCCTGTGGGTGGGTGTGTGGCCCTGTTGGCTGCTGCTTTACGGCAGAGTTCCCCGACTCCAGTCCTGGTGTTCCAAACACTGATCGGGTTTTCATGCTGTCCCTCATAAATATGCATGAGCTACATCTGCATACCATGGGGGCGGTGCATAGATATGCAGCACAGGCATCTTTATTAGAGGCAGCATGAAGCCGGAATGGTGTGGGGCCCTCCAGGACTGCATTTGCGGGACTCTGCTTTAGGTAATATGCCTGTTTCTGGTGTCTGTGTTTGGTGTGGTAAAATATAGGCCATGCGTATGTTCTCTGCAATAAAGGGGTGTCTTTACTATCACTGTTTAGTGGTGGGTAAAACTATGGGGACTGGGTTGGCAGGAGACCCAGCTGGGATTTGAACCTGTGAGCCTCTGGTTTTACAGGCACTGGCTGTGTCTGTTGCACCACACTGTGGCCACAGAGACAGTGCAGTCCCTTGAGTTAGTTAAACCAGCCTTATGAGTCAGAAACCCTGCTCTGCAACAGGTTTACAGTGGCCTCATTTACCTTGTATGCAGACAAAGGTGCACATAAACCTCTGAAAAGACCTCATAAAAGGGGCACACACCCCTAACCAAGCTGGGCAACAATGATATCATTGGGCAACATTACACAACACTCCCAGGACAGCTCCATTACAATGAGATGGTCTTTGAAAGGGTCTGCGGAGCGTAGACACTTCCACACATCAGTTCTTTTTTATTTGGTGCTTTCCATGGACTGTTGTTCCTTTTTGCCCATTTCTATCACTGTTGCACAGCTGAATTATGCTTTTTAACATGTTTCTTGTGGTCATTTTTAACGTTTTATGTGATATTCTGTTCTGTGCACATGTATCACACTGCTCACGTTTTGTGGGTTTCCCCGGTTTTTCTGTACATTGCTGACGGAAATGGTTTCTCTTCCCTTTAAATGCCTTTAACGACAGGTTTTCATTCGCGTTGGAATTGAGCTCAGGAATTCAGCATGTTGGTGTGAGGGGAGCCTCTCCCCGCCCACTCTCCGCCCATTGACCCCTTCTCTCAGCCCACTCTCCACCTTCTGTGCTGTTTTAACGCGCCGCAGGACTTTACGATCGTTATCTATGCTTAACGCACGTAGTAACACGTTAACGGTCGTTAGCACGTCGGTACGCGCGTTATATGGCACTTACGGTCGTTAACGTCGTATAACGCGCGTTAGTCACGTTTAACGCACTTTAGTAAACATACCCCAAAGAATCAAACAATCCAGGAACAAATGGATCACAGTGGGATCTGGTAGGTTGTGACTTATAACACCAAGACATCCTCTCCATCAAGAGATATCCCTGCACAATGACTTCTCTGCATTGGAAAATGAGGATACCCAATTAGTGGAAACTGAAGTAACCTTGAATGAGAAAGTTAACACTGAATCTACTGGCAATGCCCCAAATGTAAACAAAACTCACGAAACAGGAAACTGTTATTACTTGAAGACTCCATCGTCAGAGGGATTAACTTGGGAACACAGTCCAAGAGACGGAAGATGATCAAATGCCTCCCAGGATCTTCAGCTAGCAGGAACACAAACCAAATTGTTAGCATAGTCAATGCGGAAAGTAAGCATTTCAAAACTAATGTTGTTATCCACTTGGGTACAAATAACCTGGTTAGAAAAAGTATCTCTACAATACAAAGGAACATTCAGCTTCTGGGAGAGAAACTTAATCCCATTGTCAATACTATAGCGTTCTCAGAAATTCTACTGGGGGAAGAGAGGCTGCATCACATAACCAAATTTAATATGTGGCTCTAAACCTGATGCAAATGAGAAGGATTTAAATATATAGACAAATAGGACAAAAGTTGGAACAACAAGAGGCTGTACTGTGTTGATGGACTGCATCTCTCTGTGGTAGGCAAAACGATCCTAATTAGAAAATTCAGGCTATATGTGAACAAGCATTTGAACTAGGGAAAGAGGGTGATGAATGGGAAAAAACAAGTTCAGGACATCACTCCCAGCAAGAACTTAATTTTTATAATAGCCATCATCTTAATCCACACATCAATGACAAGAGGGAAGAGGAGTCTGCAACAAAATTCATCCAAAATACAAGCAAGCCAGTCAACAATTCCTGGAAGCAATGAGCACAGATGCTCATAGTCTAGTCAATAAAACTTGTGACTTAGAAGCCTTGATGGTGGAAATGGACTTGGACATTGTGGCCATTATAGAAACATGGCTTAAAGAGTTGCATGAATGGGATGTAGCCATAGCTGGCTATAATTTATTTAGAAGAGATAGAGAAGGCAGAAAAGGAGGAGGAACAGCTATATATGTCAGAAATGCAGGGGGCATGAGGAAAAGAAGAAGTGCTGTGGATTGCAGTGGAAAGAGGAGATGGCACTATCATCCATACTGGTGTAGTCTACAGGCCTCCAACTCAAAATGAGGAAATGGACAGAGGCTTGATTATTGATATTGCAAAGGTAGCTGTAACCCACCCCTATGATTAGAGATGTGATGCCTATTTTGCCATACTGATGTACATAGTTAACCCCTTGTTTTCCAAGTTCAACTACCTTGTTACACCTGGTTATCCAAGGGGTATGTTTACTAAACGACGCAAAAGTGCGCGGCGCACAATAGCATGCACTAAGGTACCTTAGCGCACACTAATGATGCGTTTTTGTGCCCCGCACACATGCACGCCGCATAACGGGCCCGCTCATGTGCGCGGCCCGCAAATGAGCGATAGAGGCGTGGAAAGGCTCCCGGAGGGCGGAGGAAGTCTCCCCAGGGGCGGAGAGACGGGGTCAATGGGTGGAGAGTGGGAGGGGAGAGGCTCCCTGCACAAGAGTGGGGCTGAAATTCAATGAAAAAAATACCGCGAGTGAAAACCTCGCGGTAGAGCCGATTTAAAGGGAAGAGAAACCATTTCTGTCAGCAATGTACAGCAAAACCAGGGAAACCCACAAAACAGTGATAAGTGTGATACATGTGCACGGAACAAAAGTGCAAATAAACATTGACAATGACCCCAACAAAATAAAATAAAATTATAATCAAGCTGGGAAATAGTGATAGTAATGGGAAACATCAAAAAACACTCCCAGAAAAGCCCCTAAAAATAAATATGAATTTTAGAAGGGTCTACGCTCCGTCCCCATACAAGGTGAATGATCCCACAGTGAAATAGCACTGATCAGGGTTTCCCTCTCCATTGGACAGGTTACCTATGGCATGCACATTTCCACAACAGCAGGGCGGGCAGGTCGGAATGGGCAATTGGACAGATGCTGGGAAAGGGGATACAGAGGGCTGCAGGCAGCACATGCTGTGGTGCAGCTGGGTCACAGTGCGGACTAGGCAGATGCCTAGATGGCACCTAGGAATGCTGAAACTGAACAGCAGCCAGCAACTGATGAGTGGCCAACATGGGCACGAGAGTGTTTAGCACAGTGTCACAGGGGATAGTACCCAGCAGGTACCCCCAAGGGCATGGAACATTGGCAGGTGGTGATTGGGGGACGTGCGGACAGATATGCAGGCACCCCTACCCCAGAACCTGCACCATAGGCAGCCACCTCCCCACACACAGGAGGGCCTGAGACTGCGTACCACCAGCACCACCAGCAGAAGGGCATGTCAGCATGGTGGCACAGGGGTACTGGAGGTGGAGGGGGGCAGTGGCAGCTGCCCAGAGCAGACTATGGCCTAGCCCTGTGTAGGTGGGTGCAATGCACTGCAACAGACAGGCCCTGCCGGACAAACAGTCATGCTATCATCAGGGAATGTACTGTCTCTTTGGCAACGTGGTGGTGCAGTGCACACAAGCAGTGTGTTTGGAGACAGAAGGTCACAGATTCAAGCCCCAGCTGGGGCTCATGCCAATCCAGTCCCCATATTTTACCCACAACTATATCGTGATAGTAAAGAAGAACCTGTATTGCAGAGAACATAAGCATGGCTCAAACACCTCTATTTTACCCTACAGAGCACAGACACCAGAAACATGCACATTACCAAGAGCAGATGACCCCAAATGCAGTCCTGGAGGGCAACAAATCCTTCAGGGATTATGCTGTCTCCAATCTAAAGATGGAGCGGTACTGGTGGTGGAGGTGGCAGCAGCTGGTGGCCACAGCAGACCATGGCCTAGCCCTGTCCAGGTGGGTGCCGTGCACTGCAACAAACAGGCCCTGTCGGATGTACAGTCATGGACTCCCCAGGGAATGCAGTATATCTGTGGCAACACGGTGGTGCAGTGCACACAGACAGTGTGTGCAAGAACAGAAGGTCACAGGTTCAAAGCCCAGCTGGGGCTCCTGCCAATCCAGTCCACATATTTTTTCCACAACTAAACCGTGATAGTAAGGACAAACCTTTATTGCTGAGAACATACGCATGGTTAATACGCCTATATTTTACCCCACCGAGCACAGACACCATAAACAGGCACATTACCTAGAGCAGAGTCTCCCAAATGCAGTCCTGGAGGGCCCCACACCATTCAGGTTCCATGCTGCCTCTAATAAAGATGCCTGTGCTGCATATCAATGCACCACCCCCATGGTATGCAGATGTAGCTCATGCATATTCATGAGAGACAGCATGAAAATCCGAACAGTGTTTGGTACACCAGGACTGGAGTTGGGAACCTCTGCCGTAAAGCAGCAGCCAAAAGGGGCAGACACACCCACACCCACACCCTCAGGCCCCATTGGCCAATGCCTCCTGGAGAGGCAGGAAATTGGGCCCTGCGTGCATCTCCCAATACTAGCACTTGCATACCTTAGCAATGCCACCCTACACCTGGGTATACGGTACACACCTATTAAACGTTTCCTATGATTACTGGCAGATAGCAAGTCCTACGTTAAGCACAGTTTGCTCATTGAGCTCCATCATAACAATCTTTCTGATGTTTGTGGTGTGTGCTTCAGGTCTGGTCTCTGACAGTGTTTACCTCCCTTGGGAGTGACCCCCAATAGTATTGCGTAGCATATCCATGCCTGTACTGTGCCCAGGACTGGTGTGGTGGGCAGGGCTGCTAAACTCCTCTATAGTAGCACAATGCTGGCATAGCTGTGGGAGTGTGTGTCTGTCTATACCAGGGGTGGGAAAACCTGGTCCTGGAGGGCCGCAGACCAGTCAGGTTTTCGGGATATCTCTAATGAATATGCATGAGATATATATGCATTAGAGATATCCTGCCAACCTGACTGGTTTGTGGCCCTCCAGGGCTGGATCTGGAGACCCCTGCCTTACACCTCTGTCATTTAAGATTGTGAGTGGACAAGGTGCAGATGTCCAAGACATCAAAAAGGTTAGATAGAATTTGTCACAGTCCTCCTCACTTCTCACCACCACCAAAAAATTGTCTATTAGACAACTTTTTGATGGTGGTGAGAATTGAGGAGGAATGTGACACATTCAATATACCCTTTCGATGTCTAGGACATCTGTACCTTGCCCACTCATGATCTTAAATGACAGAGGTGTAAGGCAGGGGTCTCCAAATCCAGCCCTGGAGGGCCACAAACCAGTCAGGTTGGCAGGATATCTCTAATGCATATATATCTCATGCATGTTCATTAGGGATATCCCGAAAACCTGACTGGTCTGCGGCTCTCCAGGACCGGAGGTGCCCACCCCTGGTCTATACAGTGTGTGGTGGCTGCAAACACCTTCCACAGCCCACACTGCCAGCACTGTTGCTAGTATTGGCCTGCCAATGTGCATAATGAGGAGCAAGGTACCATGGGTATAGCCCAGACAGGGTGGCCTGGCCAGTGTGCATCTGCACAGGGCATAGGGCACTGGCTGGGACATTTTAGTGCCTGGCCACCACCTACACAGACAGGGTGACCTCAGTATGTCCTGCTGGGAGATCACTCTCACCCTGACTGTGCAGTGATGACAGCATGGTTAGGCACCCCCATAGTGCTATATAGTATTTCTGTCATGTGATATTTATGGGTTTTCTTTTGGGGCCCAGTCACTCATTTATCTGCTTGTTGTGTATGCTGACATTTCTGGTCTGGGTGCATGCATTTCCACCAGGAGCATGCACTATGGACTAGCTAGCAGACTGTTTGCAGCTGGTATGTGTCTTGATGGAGCGCCTTGCAGGGTGCAGCGGATGAAGGCTTGCTGTAGGAGAATATCAGATGGTGGTGGGGTGCAGCTTAGCATATACAGGCCTAATGTCTGTCTGCTATTGCGTTATGGATGTGTACAGAGCTGCATTGACTGTCCCTGTAGGGTGTCTGTTCCCCAGCAGGACTGGGGTTGATGGTCCCCTCTACTACCAACATTGCAGGGAGGTAGAATGTGGATCTGTTGATGGGAGACCCTGTTTGCCACCCTCAGCCCTGGAGGAGGAGGGTGGTGGTGGTACATAATCCTCCTGGGGGTCCATAGGGGCTACACCTGACTGAGACAGACAGACATATCCAAGGTGTTTCCGCAGAAACTACCTATCTCACACATTAAGTGCTACCACCAGTACCTCCCTCCTGTTGTGTCTCTGTATCCTACTTTCCTCATGTGTCTGTAACCACATCCTGCTGTACCACACACCTTTTACCTGGAGACCAGTATACATCTACAACCCAGCCATACTGCCAACTATTACTCTACATAACACGGTCCTTCCTGCACGTATGGCAACAACACTACCACACAGACAAGGGACAGACACAACGTCCGTCAGGAGCTCAAAGGACCAGCGCAACAGTCTACCTAAGAAGAAGCGAAGTGGAACAAGCAAAACAGGAGACACCAAGATAAACATGATCTCCAAGTCCGACAAACCTCTGCAGTCCGAAGTCTCATTCATGCTAATCAACGCCAGATCTATACGCAACAAGACCCACATCATACATGATATCCTCACAGTGCAAAACCTGATAGTCTATGCATCATGGAAACATGGATCACGGACACAGACTCAGTTATCACCAACCAAATTTATAAACCTTGTTACAAGATCTACAATTGTCCCCGCTCCAAGAAAAGAGGAGGAGGACTGATCATCATGGCCAAGACCTCCTTACTCCTAGCAAACACTTCTCAAAGCAATGACGACGGAATTGACATGCTCAGAATAGAAAACAAAACTATATCTATCTGTCTGATCTACAGAGCCCCCTCATCCCCATACGAAACTCTGGCTTCTGAACTGGAAATCATCACTACCACAACATGCAAAAAGCACCAGATCATCCTAGGCGATCTAAACCTAGCATCAGTCTCACCAGCTCAAGCAGGAATATTCCATGAAGCCATGGACCAACTTGGTTACGAGCAAATAATCAGTGAGGCCACACATACCAAAGGCAACACCCTGGACATGGTGTTTCTACCCACCAAGCTCAATGGTCTCCAAAAACCCAAGATACATATAACCCCAGTGCCTTGGTCTGACCATCACCAAATTGAATTCACATTGCTTCTACCCATCATGCGAGAACATGCTACACGCGTCCCTCCTACAAACCTACGGAGGAGATTCCAAAAATACAACAAGGAAACACTAATAACATCCATAGCCGCGCATATGAATCCGGAACAGGACGACCTGGAGATACTGGTAAACCAATGGAACTCAGGTATCGAAGCAATCTCAATACCAACCTGGTCACCCCTAAGTATCTCATCCAGAAACAGGAATGAACCATGGTACACCCTGTCGCCCCCTCCTGGCCAGGTAGATGACTGGCAGCAGGTGAGGTCGCCTTTTAGCCTTAAGACAAGACTCCCTGTAATGGCTGCCCGAAGGGCTGATGGGAATCGTAGTTTATCCTAAAGCAAAGGAGTTGTGATCCGAGGGTTTAGGCACAAGACAGAGAATATTTCTTTTAATGTAATCAGGGTTTCTTCATACACAGGAGGCGTGAGGCATAAAGTATGGAAAGGATTTTTAATCCACGGTACTGCTTCAAAACAACAGGAACAAATTATGCTTTGCAATATAACTTCCAACAGAAATAGGCATCACTTTGCTTGAGAAATCAAATTGGCACTTTCAGAACTTTAAAACATATAAATGCTTTCTTCTTAGACAGGAACAACTTCTTGTTGTCAAAAACAAAACTTTTAAATGTTCCTTAAACATGTAACTTAGCTTTTCACTTTGTCAGCACAGTCAGCTGTTTCTTGCAGTTTGTGACGTCTTCACAAATTAACGTGCTTCCTGAGCATGGCACAGCTATAATGGCTTTTCTAGGATTCTTCACCGTCAGAGTTAAAACACATAGTACACTGACAATCCATAATACTATTATCCACATTCGTTGTGTCCATTTCTTCCTCTCTATCACCCTCACTTATGGCATAAGGTATCTGCACAGAGAGCTGACTATTTTCCTTCTTTATTAAATCACTTAGCCTTCTCAGTAAAGTCTGCTTCTGCAGCAACTCGTCTGTTAGCTGAGCTACGTGCTGATTAGACCAGCTGTCTCTCTTTTCCCTGGGACTCTGGCTATGCTTAAACTTAGCTTTCTCTCCTATGGGTAATTCTCTGGGGCTTTTCCTCTGTAGGCATTGAGAAGGACAGACTTGCCTTGGTTCTGAGGTATTTAGGGATTCCCTCCGTCCTGCAAACCAGTCATGCTTTTCTTCAAGTGCAGACCTTCCGTTTGCTGACACCAGCCTCTCATTCCCAGCTGTGTCTGGCAATCTCTCATCAATCTCCTCTTCACAGCAAATAGTATTTCTCACACTCTGTCTCTCAGGCTCTGCAAACACTCTCTTACTTGCTCTGCCTCCTGGACTCTGTGTTGGCCCCTCTTCTGAACTCTTTGAACCTCGTGAACTCCGTGGACTACGGATTAGGCTCTCCTCTGAACTACCTTCTGTTCTGTGAATCAGCTTTTTAAACTTTCCTTCCCTTTGAGGCACACCCTGCTCCCAGCACATGTGACTAGGGACAAGCTTCTCTCTGACGTGCTGCTGTGGGCGGGGCTTAGGGATGACTAGCTTCTGAGTCACCGACTCCTGGTTACCAGGGAAACCTTTGATACAACCTGAATTAAAGTGACAGGACCCTTTTTCCTGTGCATTTCTATAATCAGCCGTGGTTTCCTCACCACATATTCCCCTTCTTAAGACATTTCGTGCTGGGGTTCTCCCAGAATCACAGCACGTAAATCTCTTATACCTTTTCTCATTGCTTTCATCCATGGTAGTGCCTCTAGACAATGCATCTGCGTTTTGATGCAGTTTCCCTGCGCGATGGACCACCTGAAAGTCAAAGGCTTGCAGTGCCATATACCACCGGGTTAAACGGGCGTTATGGTCTTTCATTTGCCCCAACCATTTCAATGGGGCATGGTCGGTCATAAGCAGGAATTTCCTACCTGCTAGATAGAATTTTAAAGATTCCACAGCCCATTTCACCGCCAGGCACTCTCTTTCTATGGTCGAGTAATTCTTCTCAGCAGGTGATAACTTCCGACTGAGGAACATTACCGGATGCTCCAGACCCTCATGTTTCTGGGAGAGCACGGCTCCCAGACCTGTTTCCGAAGCGTCTGTTTGTAAGATGAACGGCAGACTAAATTCTACCCCTCTTAACACCGGGGCCACGCACAGTTCTTCCTTCAGCCGTTCAAACGCTCTATCTGCTTCTTCAGACCAGTACAACTGATTGGGTCTGTTCTTACGCAACATTTCCGAAAGCGGTGCGCTCTTTTCGGCAAACTGTGCCACAAACCTTCGGTAGTACCCTACCAATCCTAGGAAACTACGGAGTTGTTTCTTATTGATAGGGCGTGGAAAAGATTGGACACTTTCAATCTTGCTTAGTAGGGGTTTCACCGTACCATGTCCTACTAGGTGCCCCAAGTATTTCACCTCTTGGGCCCCGAACATGCACTTTGTCGGGTTCAAAGTTAACCCCGCTCCCCTTATTGCTTGCAGAACGGCCTTTAAATGGACCATATGTTGATCCCATCCGGTGCTGTGGATCACGATGTCATCCATATAGGCCGTAGCATATTTCTGGTGCGGCCGAAGCACTATATCAATGAGGCGTTGACAAGTGGCTGCTGCCCCGTGAAGCCCAAATGGCATCCTACGAAATTGAAACAGCCCCTGCGGCGTACTGAATGCTGTTTTCGGGCGAGATTCCCGGGTCAGGGGAATCTGCCAGTATCCTTTCGTTAAGTCCAGCGTTGTTAGGTATCTGGACTGAGCCAGCCGGTCAAGGAGCTCCTCTATCCGCGGCATCGGATAAGTATCGAATTTTGAAATGGCATTAACTTTTCGAAAATCGATACAAAAGCGGAGGGATCCATCTGGTTTTGGAACTAGGACAACCGGGCTGTTCCAAGGACTCCGGGATTCCTCGATGATGCCAAGTTCCAGCATCTCCTTGACTTGGTTCATCACTTCCCGCTTTTTGGCTTCAGGTAGCCTATACGGGCGTTGCCGAATTATTTCTCCTGCTGGTGTCAGGATTTCGTGCGCGACAAGTTCGGTTTCTCCTCCCGGCAGTGGTGTCAAGACATCAGTAAAGCTTTTAAGCAGACGCTCCAGCTCCTGTCTCTGAGACCACGAGAGACCATCCGCTGTCCTGAGTTCAGGTTCCTTCCTGCAATCGCTCAGCTGGGGTCCAAGGTCATCCTCCGTCCTTTCCTCCAGCGATGCGGTCAACCCATGCTTGTCTGAATACCCCGAGGACCCAAAACCTTGCGTCCCTCGCACCGTATCAGACACCATGGCCACCTCCTCCAACGGAGGGAAACCCACTCGCTCGCAGATAATTTGCACAATTCGGTCGCCCACACTCACTTGGAAATCTTCGGGTCCAAAATTAAATAATAGTACCTTGATTGCGCCTCTGTAGTCCGGGTCTACTACACCCGCTCCTACGTCCAAGAAGTGCTTTACAGCCAATCCCGATCGGGGTGCAATCCTTCCATAGCAGCCTATGGGGATCTCCATTTGTAGCGCTGTATTTACTAGTGCTTTCCCATGCTTCGGTACCAGAACTTCCTCGGCACTGTAAAGGTCGAAGCCGGCAGCTTGGGGAGTAGTCTTCCTTGGGGCTCGGGCTTCCGGACTCATGCGACAAAAGCGTAAAACGAAACCCGGCTTCTTGGGAAACTCTTCCTTAGGCAAATATGGCTTCTTCTTGTCCGCTTTCCCAAATAAAGGCCTTAACATTGCCATTGCTGCAGCCGCCTCAGGCTTACTTGTTCCCTCCATGGGAGCAGTCCGTATAACCTCATGAGAGGGTTGAACCTTTATCTCCCCCTTTGTAGACACTTCCTCTAGGGCTTGGTGGGCTTGGGACTGGGCTTGCGTAGATACTAAGCCTTCCTTAACCCCTAACCCTTGTTGAAAATGGGGCCAGTCTCTTCCAAGTACTACCTCCTGGGGTAGTCTGGGAACAATGGCGACCGGGACCTTTCTTTCTACGCCCAAACCTTTTATACGGACAGGATAAACAGGGTAGGTGCTTGTTGTTCCATGAACGCACCTAATGTTCACACTGCCCGTAGGTGTCTGAGGTGTGTCTAAACTTGTGGCAGTTATCCTCCTCCATAACCTTTTGGAGAGCATCGATTGGTCCGAACCGGAATCCAATAGTGCTTTAACTGGTATGCCTTGTACTATCACCTCCAGTAAAAAGCCTTCCCTTTTCTTACTAGGGTCACTCAACACTAGGGCTGTTTTCATTTTGCACTCACGCATCAAATGTTGCTCACTTCCACACCGATAACACGCACGCTTCTCACGCACCCTTCTATTGGTGGGAACACCAACATTCTGCATATTCTTGCCAGTCACATTCAACCTAGCCATAGACGTTTTTGTATAGGCTGAAGCCCTATCATTAGCTATCACCTCAGCTTCCAAAAATCGTTCTGACATAGCTATGGCTTCTCCGGTGTTTTTACAACCTTGTAGCAACAAGAATTCTTGTAACTTTTCGGGTACTGCCGCAAAATACTGTTCCAGAACGAGCTCATCTATCAGTGTTTCCACCGACTTATGTTCTGGTTCTAGCCATTTTAACACTAACATTTTTAGCCTATGGTATAGTGCTCGTGGTGTTTCATCTACGCGTAATTTTGCATTCCTAAGCTGGCGTCTATATACTATAGGTGTTAGACCAAACCTATCCTTAATAACCTTCTTTACCTCAAAATAGTCATTGGCCGACTCAGCTGGAACGGTTTGGTAGGCTGCCAATGCCTCACCAGAAAGCGAGACAGCTAACCTTACCGCCCACTGTTCGGGTGGCCACCTGGCTATTTGTGCCACTTTTTCAAATGCATCAAAATACGTGTCTACATTTTCACCATCCCTTAATTGTCCCAAACCAAAGGTCTCTCTGGACCCGAGTCCAAAGTTATGGGCTATTCCCAAAGAAAAACCTGTTTGCACTGGATCAGGCTCTGGTGGTTTCTTCTGTTCCTTCACCCAGGCCTCCATAAGCTCCATCAGCGGTTTCTGCTGGGCTTGCGTCTGACTCGCTGCATGCGCTAGAAGTTCCAAAGATAAGTCCCTTTGCTTCTTGAGCTCTGCTGCCGCCCATGCAAGGATATCTTGGCTTTCCATCTTCGTCTCTGTTTCCTGTAGAAAAACAAACACACAACACCCAAGTGCGATTCCTAACACAAGATATGCGTTCCTCTCTACCTGCTGCTATTGCCCCCACCCAGTACCAGTATCCTTTAACTCTCTCTAGTTATACAGGGGTTACCTGGTACTAGTGGTGCATCTCGCTCAGCAACAGCGTAGGACCTCGACAGGTCTCCGGACCCTCCGACTCTGCAGGACTCTGGACTCCTAGTCTCAGGTGCTTGCAACTCTCCGGTGTCCTTCCGTCGACTCTGGAATCACTGTATGCGTCTCCTGGTGTGTAGTCGTACTTCTGGTGTAATCCAGTGAACTGCGTTCCTTTGTGGCGTGGCCTACTCCACATCCAAACTTTATATCACTTCGTGGTGTGGCCTACTTCGCATCCGAACTACTACGCCACTCTGTCGCCCCCTCCTGGCCAGGTAGATGACTGGCAGCAGGTGAGGTCGCCTTTTAGCCTTAAGACAAGACTCCCTGTAATGGCTGCCCGAAGGGCTGATGGGAATCGTAGTTTATCCTAAAGCAAAGGAGTTGTGATCCGAGGGTTTAGGCACAAGACAGAGAATATTTCTTTTAATGTAATCAGGGTTTCTTCATACACAGGAGGCGTGAGGCATAAAGTATGGAAAGGATTTTTAATCCACGGTACTGCTTCAAAACAACAGGAACAAATTATGCTTTGCAATATAACTTCCAACAGAAATAGGCATCACTTTGCTTGAGAAATCAAATTGGCACTTTCAGAACTTTAAAACATATAAATGCTTTCTTCTTAGACAGGAACAACTTCTTGTTGTCAAAAACAAAACTTTTAAATGTTCCTTAAACATGTAACTTAGCTTTTCACTTTGTCAGCACAGTCAGCTGTTTCTTGCAGTTTGTGAAGTCTTCACAAATTAACGTGCTTCCTGAGCATGGCACAGCTATAATGGCTTTTCTAGGATTCTTCACCATCAGAGTTAAAACACATAGTACACTGACAATCCATAATACTATTATCCACATTCGTTGTGTCCATTTCTTCCTCTCTATCACCCTCACTTATGGCATAAGGTATCTGCACAGAGAGCTGACTATTTTCCTTCTTTATTAAATCACTTAGCCTTCTCAGTAAAGTCTGCTTCTGCAGCAACTCGTCTGTTAGCTGAGCTACGTGCTGATTAGACCAGCTGTCTCTCTTTTCCCTGGGACTCTGGCTATGCTTAAACTTAGCTTTCTCTCCTATGGGTAATTCTCTGGGGCTTTTCCTCTGTAGGCATTGAGAAGGACAGACTTGCCTTGGTTCTGAGGTATTTAGGGATTCCCTCCGTCCTGCAAACCAGTCATGCTTTTCTTCAAGTGCAGACCTTCCGTTTGCTGACACCAGCCTCTCATTCCCAGCTGTGTCTGGCAATCTCTCATCAATCTCCTCTTCACAGCAAATAGTATTTCTCACACTCTGTCTCTCAGGCTCTGCAAACACTCTCTTACTTGCTCTGCCTCCTGGACTCTGTGTTGGCCCCTCTTCTGAACTCTTTGAACCTCGTGAACTCCGTGGACTACGGATTAGGCTCTCCTCTGAACTACCTTCTGTTCTGTGAATCAGCTTTTTAAACTTTCCTTCCCTTTGAGGCACACCCTGCTCCCAGCACATGTGACTAGGGACAAGCTTCTCTCTGACGTGCTGCTGTGGGCGGGGCTTAGGGATGACTAGCTTCTGAGTCACCGACTCCTGGTTACCAGGGAAACCTTTGATACAACCTGAATTAAAGTGACAGGACCCTTTTTCCTGTGCATTTCTATAATCAGCCGTGGTTTCCTCACCACAACCCCCACCCTCCGCGAACTAAAGAAGCACCTGCGGAAGCAAGAAAGGACGTGGAGAGGGCACAAAACCGAGGAGCATAGGATGGAATACATCAAACTTCTTGCAGCTTACAAGAGTGAAATTAACCTGGCAAAGAAAACTCACCACTCTAACACGCTTAATAAGGCCCTCAACCGACCCAGGGAACTATTTGCATTAGTCGAATCTCTGACGAAGAATAATCAAGAACCTAGTACAAATGGGGCAATGACAGCCCAAATGATGGCAGACCATTATGCCAACAAGCTAAACCCTCCAACCAGAAACATGAACCCTCAAGCGCCTGAACCCCCCACCCAAGACCAGTCTATGAGCTCTGCCCTGCAAACAACCAACACCTCGGAAGGAACTACCCGGTACCAAGAATGGTCCACCTTCAGAAGCATAGAAGTCAAGCAAATCATGAACATAATCTCCAGCTTAAGAACCACCACCTCCCCACTCGACCCATGCCCAGCTACCTGGGTCAAGGACATAAAACAGGAAGTTGCCCAATTCGTCACCCACATAGTGAACTAATCGCTATCGCAGGGGCTAATGCCAACGCACCTCAAAAAATCCATCATCCGACCCATACTGAAGAACAAAACCCTCAACAAGAGCGACCCTACATCCTACCACCCAGTATCAAGCATATCCTTCCTTGCCAAGATCACTGAAAAGGCAGTGCAACAACAACTGCAAGACCACATCGATGACAACAACGCCTTTGACGTCCACCAGTATGGCTTCCGACAGCATCATGGTGTAGAAACCCTCCTCTTAGCCCTACTGGACAAACTACTTAAAGGTCTGGAAGAAAGAAACAAAATGTACATGCTCATTTTCATAGACATATCAGCTGCCTTTGATACAGTACATCACCCCACACTACTAAACAGACTCGCGACAATAGGCATTAGAGGCACCGCTCTGAAATGGTTCTCCTCCTACATAACCGACAGAATGCAGCAAGTCCACTTCAATAACTAAATGGCCTCACCATTCCCGCAAACCCAAGGCATACCTCAAGGCTCGGCCCTGTCTTCCCTCCTTTTCAACCTTTATCTTCGACCAGCTTGTAAAATATTCCAGGATCACATGATCAGTTATCATATCTATACTGATGACCTAATGCTATATACTCAACTTGATGCCGACAACCCGAATCTCAGCCAACTGTAGAAATGCCTCAGTGAGCTCCAAACCTGGTTGCAACAAAATAATATGTCCATAAATCACAAAAAAACGGAAGTGATGTGCATGTCCAGAAAAACTGACTTCAACCCACCACCAACAGTCACCTTGAACAATAATGTCTACGCCACAAAGAACGAAATAAGATACCTAGGCGTGACACTGGATTGCCACCTGAAGTTGGAAAAACATCTCCGAATTACCAATCAAGCCATTTTCCACAAGCTAAAAATCGTGCAACCACTACGTAGTATCATAGATCACTCTGACTTCAGGACCGTAGCACAAGCCCTCATCATTCCTCATCTGGACTATTGCAACGCCATACTACAGGGTCTGCCTAAAAAAACCCTCAATATCCTGCAAATGGCGCAAAATGTGACAGCTAGAATCATCATGGGGACCGGTCTGAAGGATCATATTACACCAATACTAATAGACCTACATTGGCTCCCAATCACTGCACGCATACAATATAAAATCATTATCACCGCATTCAAGCTCATTCATAATATAGCACCCTCTTACCTCAGCACCCTTATCACCTTACAGCCAAATAACAGAAGCAGAAGATCTCCAAACCTCAATACCCCCCTGGTCCCGGGGAGCCTGAGATATGTCAAAACAAATACCAGCAACCGAGCATTTTCATTTATAGCGCCTCTGCTATGGAACCAACTACCATGCGAACTGAGAGCAAACAGTGACTTGTTGGACTTCAGAAAAAAGCTTAAGACTCATCTTTTTCAGATGCATTTCTATCCTGCCTAATCACCATGTACTCACACTGGGTCACAACAGGCACAAAGAAAGAGCTCTGTGTTCTGGCCAATAATATACCCTAGTGTCATGTAAATATGTATATACATGTGAAATTACTAGCCTGCAATCAAGTGTGAATCATATAATTTGAGTGATATGACCTGTACTTTTCCACTAAATCATGATGTATGTTTTAATTCCTGGCCTGTACAGCCACACTTTTATGTATAGCAAACCGCAGCTGATCGCTGGAAGTAGTGGGATACAAGTGTACACTAAATAAATTAAAAAATTAACACTGCTTTGGACCTCTAGCATGGCCTCTTTCAGCCATGGAAGGTGCTGTGGACCTGGTGCTGGGCGCCTCACCGCACCCTCAGGGTGAGCACAGTACCCGCACAATGTGACGGTGTGTAGCTACTCTGTGCCAGTACAACACACGGTCAGTACCTCCTACCAGGCCGAGGTGCTGTGGGGGTGCACATGGTCAGTTCCCCCTACCAGGCCGAGGTGCTGTGGGGGCGCATACCCCATCTTTTTTAAATTTATTTATTTTTTTTATTTATAGCTTTTCTATACTGCGCTCTTTTTCATCAGCGCGGTTTACATTGAACAAGAATACTCACAGCAAGCAACAGGTGTTTATCTTGTGTTTATCTGTGGACAGCTGATTTGCATGTGCAGTGTATCATGGGTACGGGTGTGCTAACCCTATCCTGGTGACCACAGCAGACTGTCTGTGTGGTGACATTCACTCCCTCTGCAGCCAGCCAGGGGCTAGCTAGCACCTATAGAGCTGTAGCACAATGGTTACTTCACTACCTGTGAAGTTAGAGGTTGTGGGTTCAAATCTGCAGTGGGGTTATTTCATAGGGCTGCCCAAAGCATTATCTATTTTTAATGTACATTATTGCTGCCAGCAAAAACACCCTCATCGTACTGTACCCATAAGGTGCCTCAGAGGGCGCTTTATAGGGCGCCCTATAGGTCACCTTATGGTTACCGTCCATATAAGGTGCACTATACGTTATCCTGTGGAGCAACATATAGGGTGCCCTATAGGGGACATTTTAGGGTGCCGTGGCCGACAGTGCACTTTATAATGTGCCCTATGGAGTGCCTTATAGGGTGCCATATGCGGCACCTTCAATTACGGCACGTGAGGGCGTGTTTGATGGCAGCAATTAATAAAATACAAATAAAGTGCTGCAGGAAACAATACATACATTGCAAAGCTGATGCCTCAGCCAGCCTTACATATTGGGCACACTGGGGAGCAAACTCATGACCCCTGTATCAGCAGTCAGTGCCTTAACCATTGTGCTCCACTGCTGCTCCTCTTTGCATGTCAGCGCACCTACTTATGATTTTCATTCCTTAAACTGCACAGTGCTGCCATCAAAAACAGTGCTGTGACCTTGCGGTAACTCATACGGCACCCTATAAAGCACCCTATAAGCAACATTCTAGGGTGCCTTGGCGGACAGTGCACTTTAAAATGTGCCTTATGGGGCACCTTATGTTAACACGCTTTGAGAGTGCGTTTGCTAGTAGTGATAATTAAAATAAAAATAAAATGCCTCCTAAAGCAATCTTCCCCATAACAGGTAACGCCTCAGCCAGCTGTCTTCATTGGCCACAGTGGGGGATTGAACCCTTGATCCCTGCACCATTGGCGAGTGTCTTAACCATTGTACTGTGGCTCTGTTCCTGTGTGTGCACATCAGCGCGCCACTTCTGCTTCCCGCGCAGCTTTCTCATGCGCTAATGTGCGGGGCGCACATGAGCGCAGCGCACATTAGCGCATGATTAATCCCGGTTTTGCTTTTTTCAGCCTGAAACGCCCACTCCTTATATGGCACCCGCACACTAGCACGCCGCGCACCATAACGGGGTTTTAGTAAACATACCCCTCAGTTTCTTAAATAAAAAAACTGTATTTTCTTTAACAGAAAAATCAATAGCAACCTATCACAACTCTGATAAGGGAAATCCTAACTATTCTAATCAGATAAGTTTCTTCTCTGACTAATGTAGCACAAAAAAAATACTTTTCTGTTAACTTCAGTTGTTAATTTGTAAGTCCTGATGTTTTGTGATGTTTTATTTTTCTTTGTGATGAAGACATATTACATCAGTAACAAGTGGGGATTGTCCACTCTTTTCCCCTTGCTCTCCTTTTCCTTTTTTTTAACACACAGCTTATATTAAGTACTTCACTTAGCTTTCTTTGTTCATTCAGCTGAGATGTAAGACTGACTTCTTTTTTATTATTATTGTCCACACAGCTGTGAGAATTGAAGTGTAGGGACCCAAGATTCGCGCAGGAACCGCCGTACGTCTGAATCCACGGAGTCCGGGATACCTGGCTCCCTAACTTAATTAAATAAAAAGGGAGACAAAACCCTAACTTCTTTCTAGTTTAGGTATGAGACAACCTAAATTATTCCTTTGTCACAAACTTTGTTACGTTCCCTAACTAAATAAATAAAATTAAACAAAGTCTCTACCTAAAAGTACCTATCTAAACTTATTTCCCTATGCTGAAGAACTTGTTTCCTTATACACATACTTGCACCACATTTACTCAAACTTGCACTCAGCGCTCAAATACTATCTGTCTATTCCACAATAACTAGATTCATTCTACCTTACAGCATGCTTTGTACAATTAACTTGTAGTACACTATGCAATTCCAGTAGTGCTACTCCACATGCAATAAAGTAAACAACAGTTTTCCTTTAGAACAGGTTACTTTACACTTATCCTCACTTCAGAGTCATTCCAATACTCTGGTCACCTTTAGACCATTCAAAACAGGAAACCTATTTTTAGGGAGCTCTTTTACTAGCATCACCTTAAAAAAAAAAAGTTTTCAGCCAAGTCAAGTATACAGTAAATAAATATATACACAGCTCTTTGTAATTAAATGTGCAATTCCTAAGCACATTCAAACCAGTCACTCTGTCACAAAACTCAGTCAGGAGCTCTGTTTAACACATCTCTGCTCTCACTTCCACAAGCAGCTTTCCTTCTTTTTAAAATACCTGACCAATTTCAGTAGTACTCAACCATATTTTCCTACTTTGAAAGCAAATCTTCAACCTTTATAAGAAATCCCATAATAACCAACTGCTCACTCTCACAAACAGTTCTTCACTTCTCCATCTTCTCAGCCGTAACCCCAGGCAACACTAACTCAAAAAATGACATCATCAGAAAACCTACAGCCAATAAAAAGCATGTTTGCACCAGTATTCTAATAACAACAGTTGCCACAAATTCTATTTTGCAGCTACAATCTCCATTTTTATCTTTTAAAACTCCCATAAGAAATCATGGTATCAAAATTCTATGTTGAATTTAAACAGGAAAAATAACATAAATTCCAAAAGAAATTATCCCTTTCCCAACAATCACCAACTGACTATTAAACCCTGTTTTCTCAGGTTTCTAACTCAAAACAGCACTCCACTATGACATTTCACCAGTTTAACCTTACCTAAAAAAAACCTCTGAAATCCAACCTCCCTTTCTAAAATCAAATTGGAGTCTCAGCTTTCACCTCCACCTGCAATAACTCTCAAGCGCTACTTCACAGCGTGGGATACCAGTCTCTTGATCCGAGAGACCCGGATCCACCTGATCCGCTCCGGATCTTTTCTCATGCATTTACTTTTCGTCCCGGACCAACTCCTCTCCCATCACAAATCCAATCTGGATCAAAACATACTCCAGCTCCCCTCAAATGAGACACTCAACAACTGCCAATGCTGCAAAAACACCCTCTCAGGTAAAAAAACGTAACCCCTTGTGGGGGTTACAATCGCCCATGTTAAAACTAAATGTTGTCCCCAACATTTTCATACACTATTTATCTTCACACCAACCACACTTCTCCTTTACTAAACAAAACACCCATTCTTTTTCTTTTTTTTTTAACAGTTAAAGCAACTCATTATTAACAGTACAGCAATTAAATTTTCACAGGTAACAGCATTCTCCTCAATTTGGAATGCGTACAATTCCGGGCCACAATTATGTCTAACATCTGACACAATTGTTTACAATCTACTACCGGTATTGTCAGCTTAGCTCCCTTAACTTGGTTAAGGTACGAAGTACCCAACTTCAAAAATTTATCATCCCAAAATATAATTTTCTCTTAAATAAGCTGAACACAAACCTTTAGTATCTCGAAAGGAACTTCGTATTACATTTTTCCCTCTTCTAGATATAGATACATCCTGTTGTACAGGTAGAAATTCTTGTACCTGTACAAACGTCCGTATCCAAAAACACTCCTTCCTTGTTCCCTCCCTTTTTGAATTATCTTTTTCAGAATCAAAATTTATAGATTTTATTTGGGATGGCACTCCCACACTTAGGGGTATGTTTACTAAAACCCCGGTAATGTGCGGGCCGCGGTAGTGTGCGGGTGCCATATAAGGAGTGGGCGTTTCAAGTTGAAAAAGAAAATCCGTGATTGACAGATGCGCTAAGGTGCGCAGCACCCATGTGCGCCCCGCACATTAGCGCATGAGATAGCTGCGCGTGAGGCATAAGCGGCGTGCTGATGTACAAGCACAAGAGTAGAGCCACAGCACAATGGTTAAGACACTGACCAATTGTGCAGGGATCAGGAATTCAATCCCCCACAGTGCCCAATGAAGACAGCTGGCTGAGGCGTTAATTTATGAGGCATTTAAATAATGGGCAGCATAAGGCAGCGCGCTGATGTTTTTGGAGGCATTTTAATACTGGGCGGCATAAGTGGCGCACTGAGGTTCAAGCAGAAGAGCAAAGCCACAGCACAATGGTTAGAACACTGACCAATGGTACAGGGATCAGGGGTTCAAACCCCCACAGTGCCCAATGAACAAGGCTGGCTGAGGCATTACATATTATGGGGAAGATTGCTTTTGGAGTCATTTTATGTGTATTTTAATTATCACTACTAGCAAACGCACTCTCAAAGCGTGTTAACATAAGGCGCCCTATAAGGCACATTTTAAAGTGCACTGTCCGCCAAGGCACCCTAGAATGTTGCTAATAGGGCGCTTTAGAGGGTGCCGTATGAGGTATCGCAAGGTCAGAGTACTGTTTTTTATGGCAGCACTGTGCAGTTTAAGGAATGAAAAGCATAAGTAGGTGCGCTGACAGGCAAGGAGGAGCAGCAGTCCAGCACAATGGTTAAGGCACTGACTGCTGATACAGGGGTCATGAGTTGGCTCCCCAGGGTGCTTATTACATAAGGCTGGCTGTGGCATCAGCTGTGCAATGTACATATTTTTCCTGCAGCACTTTATTTTTATTTTAGTAATTGCTGCCAGCAAACACGCCCTCATGTGCCGTAAGTGAAGGTGCCGTATAAGGCACCCTATAAGGCACTCCATAGGGCACAGTATAAAGTGCACTGTCCGCCAGGGCACCCTAAAATGTCCCCTATAGGGCACCCTATAAGTTGTGTCACAGGATAATGTATTGTGCACCTTATATGGATGGGAACCATAAGGTGCCCTATAGGGTGCCCTAAAAAGCACCCTCAGAGGCACCTTCGCTGAGGGTGTTTTTGCTGGTAGCCCCCATGGACCCCCAGGTGGGCCATGCACCCCCCCCCCAGGGCCAAGGGCGGCCAAACAGGGTCTCCCATCAATAGATCCACATTCTACCTTCCTGCAAAGGTGGCTGTAGAGGGGACCATCAACCCCGGTCCTGCTGAGGGACAGACACCCCACAGGGCAGTCAATGCATCACTATACATATCCATAACACAATAGCAGACAGACATTAGGCCTGGATATGGTAAGCTGCACCCCAAGACTATCTGATATTCTCCTGCAGCAAGTCATCAGCCACTGCACCCTGCAAGCCAATCCATCAAGACACATACTAGCTGCAAACAGCCTGCTAGCTAGGCCATAGTGCATGTTCCCAGTGGAGATGCATGCACCCAGAACTGGGATGTAGACATACACAGCAAACAGATAAATCAGCGACTGGGCCCCAAAAGGAAATTCATATCTATCACATGAGAAAAATACTATACAGCACTATGGAGGTGCCTAGCCATGCTGTGGTCACTGCTCAGTCAGGGTGAGAGTGATCTCTCAGCAGGACGTACTGAGGTCACCCTGTCTGTGTAGGTGGTGGCCGGGCAGTAAAATGTCCCAGTCAGTGCCCTATGCCCTGTGCAGATGCACCCTGGCCAGGCCACCCTGTCCGGCCTATACCCATGGTACCTTGCTCCTCATTATGCACATTGGCAGCCCAATACTGGCAACGTTGCTGGCAGTGTGGGCTGTGGAAGGTGTTTGCAGCCACCACACACTGGATAGACAGACAGCCACCCCCACACTTATGCCAGCATTGTGCTACTATAGAGGTGTATGGCAGCGTCAACGTAATATTCGTGAGATACTGAATTCCCCGGTGGGACGGAGTGAGTCAGTGGGTGGTCATTCGGCTTGTGGACATTGTGCTGTGTGTGATGTTTCCTGCACGACAGTGTCTTTTGATTATCACGGAGTTCGTTATAAGCTGTGGGATGTTACCTCTTGTGAGTCTTCATTCGTGGTGTATGCGATTAGGTGTCCGTGTCATCTTCTTTATATTGGAAGCACGTGTCGGCCCTTTCGTAAAAGGTTGTTGGAGCACAAGAGCAGGCTCCGGTGTGGTGTTTTGGAGGCACCACTAGTGTCACATTTTTTAGAGTTCCAGCATTCTTTTGGTGATACGGCGTGTTTTTGTGTAGAGCAGGTTCTACATGGGCGCAATGGGGTGAGCAGGGAACAGACGCTTTTGTTGCGTGAGCAAAGTTGGATTTTACGACTTGACACTGTAGCCCCGGCCGGTTTGAACTTGCGGATTGATTGGTCTGTATGTGTGTGATCTATTTTGTGGTGTTTGGGTTGAGTCTTGGTTTGTTTAGTCTCATGGGTTGACGTGTCAGTATGTTTGTGATCTGATTCAGGGTTACTTATTTTTCTGATGTCACAGTGTATGCTCTTTAAAGAGTGGAGGTGGTGTGGAGTGCGCATGGGTGGCGTTTTTCTGCTCGGCGTGGTTGAAGGTTAGCTGGCAGGTAAGCTGTTGGATTTGTGGTCTTTTAATTTTTATAGTTTGTTTTAGTAGTGTTCTGCTGTAAAATAAAGGTTGTGTTTAACGTGTGTGGTTTGCATGTGTTTTTATAGATTCCCCTGAAGCAGCGGGTAGTCCCGCGAAACGTTTAAAGGGCTCTTGGTGTGATAACGTCGGGGATGCGGCTGGCGTTTATGCTGTTCTCCCGCCTGACTTTTAAGCTAAGTGCTGTCATTTTTACATTTAAGAAGTAAGGTGTGGACATCGCCAGTTGCTAGTCATTGGGTCATTGATGTTACTGGGCTTATGATTGGTGTAGACGGCCTGAATTCTTTCTGGCTGTTCCTTCACCGTGTGCCCCTGTATGCTGAGACCCGATGTGCATTGTGTTTATCAAGTGACATTGCAGAAGAAACACATATGTTTGTATTGGAGTGATTTTCTTATTCTTGCCATTTTTCACTCCGGAAATTTTGACCTGTTACGTTTTGGGTTACCAACTATAGAGGAGTTCAGCAGCCATACCCACCACACCAGTCCTGGGCACAGTACAGGCATGGATATGGTACGCAATACTGTTGCGGGTCACTCCCCAGGGGGGTAAACACTGTCAGAGACCAGACCTGCAGCACACACCGCAGATATCAGAATGATTGCTATGGTGGAGCTCAATGAGCAAAATGTGCTTAACGTAGGACTCGTTATCTGCCAGTTATCATAGAAAACGTTTGATAGCTGTGTACCGTAAACCCAGGTGTAGGGTGGCATTGCTAAGGTATGCAAGTGCTAGTATTGGGAGATACAGGCAGGACCCAATGTCCTGCCTCTCCAGGAGGCATTGGCCAATGGGGCCTGTGTGTGTGTGTGTGTGTGTGTCTGGCCCTGTTGGCTGCTGCTTTACGGCAGAGTTTCCGAACTCCAGTCCTGGTGTTACAGACACTGTTCGGGTTTTCATTCTGTCTCTCATAAATATGCATGAGCTACAACTGCATACCATGGGGGTGGTGCATAGATATGCAGCACAGGCATCGTTATTAGAGGCAGCATGGAACCTGAATGGTGTGGGGCCCTCCAGGACTGCATTTGGGAGACTCTGCTCTAGGTAATGCGCCTGATTATGGTGTCTGTGTTTGGTGTGGTAAAATATAGGTGTATTAACCATGCGTATGTTCTCAGCAATAAAGGTTTGTCCTTACTATCATGGTTTAGTTGTGGGAAAAATATGTGGACTGGATTGGCAGTAGCCCCAGCTGGGCTTTGAACCTGTGACCTTCTGTTCTTGCACACACTGTCTGTGTGCACTGCACCACCGTGTTGCCACAGATGTGCTGCATTCCCTGGGGAGTCCATGACTGTACATCCAACAGGGCCTGTCTGTTGCCGTGGACGTGCCAGCCTGCACAAGCATAGGCCACTGTCTGCTGTGGCTTGCAGCCACTGCCCCCTCCACCACCTGTACCCTTCCGCCAACATGCAGACATGTCCTTATCTGGGAAAAAGCGTATGACCTGATTGAGTTGTGGCACTCCAGGACTGAATTTGGGGTACTCGGCTGTAGGTAATGCCCATTGTTATGGTTTGTGTGCAGTGTAGGGTAAAATATGGTTGCTTGAACCATGCTTATGTTCTCTGCAATAAAGGAGTGTCTTTACTATAACTGTTTAGTGGTGGGTAAAACTATGGGGACTGGGTTGGCAGGAGCCCCAGCTGGGCTTTGAACCTGCAACCCTCTGGTCCTACAGGCACTGGCTGTGTCTGCTGCACCACACTGTGGCCACAGTGATGGTGCAGTCCCTGGAGATAGGAAACCTGGCCGGACTAGTCAGAAACCCTGCTCTGCACAATTTTACTGTGGGCTCATTTACCTTGTATGGAGACAAAAGGGCAAATAAACCTCATAAAAAGCCTCAAAAAAGGGGCAAACACCCATAGCCAAGCTGGGCAACAGTGATATCACTGGGCAACATTACAAAATACTCACAGGAAAGCTCCAATAAAATGAAATGATTTTCTTTTTTTTTTTTAGCTTTCCTGGGAGTGTTTTTTATTGTTTCCCATTGCTATCACTGTTGCCCAGCTGAATTATAATTTTTACAATTTTTATTGTTGTCATTTTAATGTTTTATTTGAGATTTTGTTCTGTGCACGTGTATCACACTGCTCACGTTTTGTAGGTTTCCCCGGTTTTTACTGTACATTGCTGACATAAATGGTTTCTCTTCCCTTTAAATTGGCTCTAACGCGAGGTTTTCAATCGCGGTATTTTTTTTGCCGAAATTCAGCCCCACTCCTGTGCGGGGAGCCTCTCCCCTCCCACTCTACACCCATTGACCCCGTCCCCCCGCCCCTCGGGAGCCTTCCTCCGCCCTCAAAATGCCTTTCCACGCCTCTATCGCACATCAGCGCACCGCGCACTTTTGCGGGCGGCGCGCACGTGTGCAGGCACTGCGCACATGTGCGGGGCACCAAAAACACACTATTAGGTACCTTAGCGCACGCTCAAGTGTGCCCCGCACCATTGCACGGTTTAGTAAACATACCCCTTAGTGACTCTGAATTTTCTATATTCAAAGGACACAACTTAAGCATATTTCTATGTAGCACTCTTATTTTTCCCGATTCACTTTGAATTTTAAACACAATTTGATTAATTCCCAATATCTCTAAAATTACATAAATTTCAGTTTCCCACGGACTTTGTAATTTATGTCGGCCAGGATAATTCTGTTTTCGCACTAACACTCTATCCCCAATGCATAATTCAGACGTTCTGCTCTTTTGATCATAACTTTTCTTCATTTTCAAGAAACTTTCGATGGACTTCTTCTGGGCTACACCACGAGCAACCTCCAATTTCTCCTGTTGAAGTCAAATCCAATTTTCAGCAATTTCAGTATCACAATCAGAAGACATTCCTTCAGTTACCAAGGGGCACGAAGAAAGTAATGTCTCCCTTCCCAAAAATAGATAAACTGGAGCAAAACCGATGAAAGAATGTACAGAGCTGTTATATATTTGATTTAGTTCAGGCAGATATTCGGACCACTTTCTCTTTTTATCCTCAGGGAACATTCGCAAAATTTGATGCATTGTTCTATTAAATCGTTCGCACCTACCATTTCCTTGAGGATGGTATGGAGTAGTTCTGGATCTTGTTATGCCATACCAACTGCATAGTTCCTTTATGACTTCCGATTCGAATGTTCTCCCTTGGTCTGAATGTAAACGTTCAGGAATTCCATACACAGCTAGCTATCTATTAATAAGCATTCTTGCAGTAGTCTTTGCTGTCTGATTTCTAGTAGGTATAGCAATAGTAAATCTGGTGAACATGTCCGTTAAGATAAGAACAGATTCAAAACCCCTACAATCTCTTTCAAGTATAGTATAATCCATTGCCAAAACTTCTAAGGGTCTGTTTAAAGGAAATAACCCATTTTTTCTCTTTCTTGAGGACATGGTAACTTTGCAAAACAACACTGAGAACATTTGTTTATCCATTTTTCAATATCTTTCTTTAAATGCACCCAATAATGCTGCTTACGTATGTTTTTAAAGGTGGTTTCTACTCCAAAATGTCCTGCTCTATCATGGAAATTTCCCAATACTTTGTTTTTTTGTACATCAGGCACCACCACTTGCCACACCACATCTCCATGTCGGCAGTCTTCAAACTTTCTAAATAATACATTATCTCTGATTATTAATCTATCTCTTTGTTTCCAGAGAATGTTTATCTCTTCCGTTACTTGTTGCCAATTCACTTCTGTAGGGTTTTGTCTTAGCCACTCTAATATTACTTTTATTACCGGATCAGTTGTTTGAGCTTGATAAATTTCTTCCTGTAATTGCTCAGATAAAATCAACTTATTTGACACTGTCACCTGCTCCACCTGAATAACTTTATTTGTATTTGGTTTCTTAGCACACCCTAACAAATTCAGTTTCAAAAAATCCTTCCCATCCTTATCTTCTTCTTCTTCCTCTGATTCTAGATCTTTAGATAATCTAGACAGAACATCAGCATTCTGATTCAATTTTCCCGGTTTATATTCCACACTGAAATCTAGTTGGGCAATCCATCTTTGTTCTATAGCTTGGATCTTAGCAGTTTCCAGGTATTTTTAGAGGATTGTGGTCTGTCCTTACTATAAATTTTTTATAAATCAAATATTCTCTAAACTTATCAGTGGCCGCCCACTTCAGTGCCAGTAACTCCAATTTTTATTTTATAAGACTTTATTTCAAAATAATGAAACAATATTACAGAAGAAACATTACAATATAGTATAATCACTAGTCCACATCAAGGAGCTGCTCTATACAACAAAATAACTAATCGAGGGCATAAAACAAGACAAAACCCAATTATACAAAGTCAAGAGAACAATTAAGTAAATTAATCAAGTATGTTCCCTCTGATCCAGAAAATTAACCAATTGGTCCACTTCACCAAACAAATAACGTTTACTCTGATATGTAATCTGACACTTACAAGGAAATTTAAGATAGAATAACGCGGCAATGGCAAGAACACATGGACGAACCACCAGAAAAGCCTTACGGAGTTCTTGCGTAGCTTTAGCCACATCTGGGAATATCTGAACAGTCTGTCCACAAACATTTTCAGACTTCTTCTGAAAATAAGCCCGCAGTATCCTATCCTTGTCCATCCCCCGAACAAAGGATACTAATAGTGTATCTCTAGTGGCTATATCGTCAGAAGAAGACTCAAGAAAACCTGATAGGTCCAGCGTGGATGAAGCTAACTGATCATATTGGTCTCCTACAGCTGTGGAATCACCTTTAATCACCTTACCTTTAGGAAGTTTAGGGAAAATGTTGCACGATCAAAAAATTTGCGATTCTTAAATTTCCCATGGACACATTATCTTTCTCCTTTGATATTGGTTCAAAAATACTTTAAGGAAGTTTTATTATTTAAGGAGGCGGCAGATGTTTTAATCTCATGATTGTACTATCTTCCTAAAGGTAAGGTAATTAAAGGTGATTCCGTAACTCCAATTTAAAGGCCGAATAATTATTTGCATTCTTTTCTGAATTCCTCAACCCTCTACTGGCATATGCGATTACCCTTTCTTTGCCATTTTGAATTTGGCTTAATAAAGCTCCTAATCCTCTGTAGCTGGCGTCGGTTGTCAGAATAAAGGGTTCAGTAAATATTGGGAATGATAAAATAGGATCTGACATTAATTTCTCTTTTAAAGCATCAAAAGCTAATTGACACTCTTCAGACCACACAAATTCCTTTTCCCGGTTAGTTTCTTTATTTTCTCCCGTAAGACAATGTAAAGGTGCAGCGATTTGTGCAAAATTGGGCACAAACCGTCTATAAAAGCTTCTAAAGCCTAGGAAACTGTGTAGTTCAGTCTTTGTAGTAGGAACCTTCCACCGTTGTATCACTTGAATTTTGTCCGAGTCTGTCGTTACTCCTTTCTCAGAAACCACATATCCCAGAAATTTGGTTTCTTTACAGAATAATTTACATTTGCTAGGTTTTAGCTTAAGGCCGGTTTCCCCCAAGCATTTGAATACTTGATTCAATCTCTCTAAATGAATTTCAAATGAAGGAGCATATATCAAGATATCATCCAGGTAAAGCAACAAAATTTCAAAGATGTACTCATCTAGCACTGTCTCCATCAGGCGCTGGAAACTAGCGGGCGCATTACACAAGCCAAAGGGCATTCTGGTCCATTCAAAAAGACCGAATGGAGTGGTAACTGCTGTCTTTTCAATGTGCTTTGGGTACATCCCTAGCTGAAAATATCCTGAAGTTAGGTCCAGAGATAAAAACCATCTAGAATTTCCTAAGACGTCCAGTGCCTCATCGATGCGAGGTAAAGGATATGCATCCTTGACAGTAACAGCATTTAATTTGCGGTAGTCACAACAGAACCTTCACTTCTCCATCTTCTCAGCCATAACCCCAGGCAACACTAACTCAAAAAATGACATCATCAGAAAACCTACAGCCAATAAAAAGCATGCTTGCACCAGTATTCTAATAACAACAGTTGCCACAAATTCTATTTTGCAGCTACAATCTCCATTTTTATCTTTTAAAACTCCCATAAGAAATAATGGTAGCAAAATTCTATGTTGAATTTAAACAGGAAAACAGCGTGGGATACCAGTCTCTTGATCCAAGAGACCCTGATCCGCCTGATCCGCTCCGGATCTTTTCTCATGCATTTACTTTTCGTCCCGGACCAATTCCTCTCCCATCACAGATCCAATCTGGATCAAAACATACTCCAGCTCTCCTCAAATGAGATACTCAACAACTGCCAATGCTGCAAAAACACCCTCTCAGGTAAAAAAAGTTAACCCTTTGTGGGGGTTACATAGCTATGAAGGGAGAAGTGATAATACTGGGTGATATTAACCTACCAGATGTGGAAAGACATCTTCTGGAAATCTGGAAAGAACTAAAATGATTGTTAATGCCTTCCAAGCATTGCTCAGACAACTGGTGTTAGAACAGGTGAGGGAAATTTTGACGCTGGATTTGGTACTCACCAATGGAGTTAGCACATTGGATGTCTGGGTGGGAGCTCACTTGAGCAGCAGTGATCATCACACAGTATGGTTTAAGGTAATAATCAAGGCAGACTCAAAGTCCTAGACTTCAAAAACGCTGACTCCAGTAAAATGGGAAAGTACCTGAAGGAGAAGTTGGCAGGGTGGGAGGAGTTAAGGGAAGTGGAATTGCAGTGGGCTAAACTTAAAGAGGCAATAAAAGAGGCAAAGGATATATATGTAAGGAAAATAAATTAAAACAAGAAGAAAGGACTATACAATACCTTGTATACAGAAAGAAACAAGTAAAACCTGAAAAGCTGTGAGTGCATATGTTTCCAACACTATAAAACGTATTTAGGGGCCGATGAAACCCTAAATAAGACCAGGTTCAACCAAATAACCATAGATGTCACATAATGAGAGCAACAGGGTCCACCTGCATGCAAGCAGTGTCAAACTCGCAGACTAGTTAAGGAGGGCATAAAGCAGAGATGCCACAAGGATACCAAGGAGAACACTGAAGGAGCTGCAAAGATCTACAGTGGAGATGGGAGTATCTGTCCACAAGTTGTAATGCGACAAACATGGGGATGAATACCTTTGCAATGCACTGTATACAGAGGCACTATCACCACCTGCCTCACCCAATGCACCCAGGCATCCCAGGTACCATCTGCTATTGCTTGGCCCACCTGATCAGCTCTGGTAAGAGCAGCAGACATAATCATGGCCAGGTCCCACCCCTGAAATGCATACAAAGGTGCCACACTACACACAAGATGCTGCCCACCTGGATTGCTGCAGCCAAAATGCATGCTCTGCAACCATAGAACAGAACTTGTCAGCTGCCAGGTCTGAAACCAGCATGTAAGGCCCACAATGTGTACCACAGGGCAGGCAGCAAATGCAGCAGGGTCCCAGAAGAATGTTCCAGGCAGCACTGTCCCTGTGACCCCCTCAGCCCATGGCCCGTACAGTCAGAAATGTAGGCACATAGGACAGAGGAGGCCTGAGGGACCAGGACAAGCCCCGGACTGGGGTGAGATAGCACTGGAGATGTGGCAGCATGATGTGACAGGGTCCAGTGTACACAGGTGGTGGTGTGGCAGGCAGGCAGCTGAAGTGACAGACCTGGGGGGAGAAAGAAATGTGGATATGTAAGATACCTCCCTCCTGCCTCCACATCCTGTGCAAGATGGAGGCCTACTGGGTGCGTTTCCAGGCCATATGCTGCGCACACCCTCAGATGTTGGCGAGTCTGGCAGCAGCTGCAGTGGAAGCAAGGTGAGTGTGGAGGTATGGCACAGGAATGGGGCCATGTCATGCAACATGGCACAGGGCTGGAGTGGCTGGGCATTGCAGGGGCAACACCAAACAGAGCATGGGGAAGTGTCTAACAATGGGGACATGGCAGCTGGAAGCCCCCACTCACTGTAACTAACAGTCACCTCTCTGCATCCTTTACACAGTCATCCCGATTGAGGATTCACCCCCCACACACACCCCCGTGGCAGAGAATGAGGAGGATAAAGAAAAGAATGAAGGGGAGGAGGCAGAGGATGAGGAGGCAGAGGAGAGGGATGAGCAGCAGCCAGCAACAGCCAGCCCCCACAGCCCGGCCACTGCGGAGACCAACAGCCCAGCAACAGCCAGCCCCATAGTGCTATCCAGCACCTCCCAATCAGGGGAGAGTGGGTAAGAGGTCTACACCCTCACGCTTATGGAGATGCCCACTCCTCTGAGTGGGTGGGACAGGATGGTACATGGGGTCTGGGCAGGGCACTCCACAGTGGGAGGCCCTGGCTACAGAGGGTGGCACAGCAGGGGCTGAGGGTTCGGAGGGAGGGTACACCTGGGGGAGTGACCCTGAGGAGCAGGGGGAGGTGAAAATCAGGGACACGGCACACAGGGACACTCAGTAGGTGGAGGAAGGGGGAGCATAGTGAGGGGATGGGAGGAGATTGCAGTTTTGGAAGCAGGCAGGGGGTGGAGGGAGGGGACAGGAGGGGGCAGGGGAAAGAGGGAGGTGGTGGGAGCAAGCAGAGGGTGGGAGGAGGGGATGGGAGTGGCAGGGGCTGGAGGGAGGGGATGGGAGCAAACAGTGGGTGGGGAAGGGATGGGAGGGGAGGGAGCATGGAGTGGAGGGAGGGGATGGGGAGATCATGGGGCGGGGGCTGGGGACCCGTGTGGCCACTGCGGCAGTTGCTGAGGAGGCACGGGCTGGCATACTACAGCATGGTGTGGGCACCATGGGTGCTGTGGAGCAGGCCCCTGCAGCAGCAGGGCCCCTGGAATGAATAGTGGAGCATCTTCAGGGCATCAGGGGTTACCTCCAGGCCCTCCCTCAGGCAGTGCAGTGGCTTACAGAGGCACTCCTGTCCATACCCAGGCCAATAGGATGAGGTGCCGGAACTAGGTGGCCATTATTGGGGGTTACCGGTTCAGCACATGGCCGTTTGTGTCTTTGTATGTGACTATTCCATAAATAAAACCCAGTAACCATGGAACATTGTATCTCTTTGTATATCCACATAGGGGGTCAATCTGAGGCCAGAATAGCGGAGATGGCTGTCTTGTTGGGGCTTCCATCTCCACCATTCGGCCCTTCTGCCGACTCCGACTAACCTCTCAGTATGTACATTGTGTTTGTACAGGGAGGTTGGCCAGGGGTGGAAAAGGGGTAGGGTGGTAGTGGAGTTAGGGCGGGCAGTGGGCAGTACGTGGTCCTGGATATAGAGGGCTGATACGGATGTCGGCCCTGTGCATCCGGGGCCGACAAGCTGTACAGGGAACCTACTCTACCTCTGAGATGGAAGACGACCTCTGAGATGGCATGAGACAGGAGGCACGGGCAGCCATAAAGGTAAGTGGAGGTGCAGGTGCCTTCCTGCAGCCAGACCCTGGCCTTGTGAGGCCAGATCTGGGCTTGAGCTGTGGGGAAGTCAGGAGACAAAGGAGCTGGTACACACACTGGCGGTCAAACAGGTCTTTATTAAACCCCAATGTGTTTCGGCCACTCAGGCCTTCTTGAGGGGGAAACAAGTCTCGAAATACATTAAAAACACAAGTAAATAAATAAATAAATAATGAACAACAAAATTGCACATGCATAAAAACTAATGAACACATATATAAAATAATAATAAAATGCATGTTAGTAACCATAGAATATCTGTATCACCTCTCTCTACCCACTTCCACCCTTCCCCTCTACCATCCCTTCCCTTTCCCTTTCCCGCACCCTCCCTTCTCTCCTTCCTCTCCTTCCCTTCCTCCTTTTCTCCTTTCCTTCCTCTTTCCCCTCTCCCCTCCTCTCTTTCCTCCCCATCTTTTCCCTTCCCCTTCCTGCTCTCCCTCCACTTCCCTCCTCTTCTCCTCCTCCCCTCCTCCCCCTTTTCCTTCCCCCCTCCCACCACTCCCTTTCCTCCATCCCTCCTCCTCTTTCCATCTCTCTCCCCACCACCCCCTCATCCCTTCCTCCCCCCTTTCCTCCCTTCTCCGCCCCTTTTTTCCCTCCCCCTCTTCTTTATATTATTTATTATATATTATTTATTTTATTATTTATTTATTTTATTATCACCTCTGGGTTTAATTATTTACTTCCTCAGACGTTTATCTTGTTTTAGTTGGTTGTTTTTATTTGTCTTCATACATACATTTCTTGGCTTTAGATTGCATTGGTCATTCTAGCCTTCAATGTGCAACTCGACACATCAGTTTGATTCTTCCTGGGCTTAAAAACAATGTAATATAAATCCTGTACTTTGGTGTGACATTTCTCTCCTTCCCCCCTTTCTCCCCACCCCCCCATCTTCCCCGCCTCCCTTTCCTTCCCCCTCCCCCTCCCCTCCCTCTCCTTCCTCTCTCTTTCCCCCTTTCCATCCTCCCCTTCCATCGCCCTACCTCATCCATAACCATTATTAAAATTTTAGGCACAAGTGTTTTTTCATCTCTTACATTGTACCCAACAGCATTTTTCTATGATCCTTCCATTAAAGGAGAGGACAGTGTTTCATAGACTTCATAATATATTTGGTGAAGCAGCACTATATAACATCACTATTCTAAAATAAAAATCCCAAACAAAACTGTTCTATTTCCCCTTTTTTTTTTGACAATGTTTCCCTTGTTGCGTGCCCAGCATTTGATACGTTGTTGCAGACTGCGGATATTGTGTTTTATAAGTGTATTTGCACTAATTGGTTGGTTTGCCCATGTGACTTCTTTATTTAATACTACCTTATGATACAAAACATTTATCGTTTACCTTGATGTCTAATATCAGTAGCGCTCACATTTAATTGTAGCTCAACAATAGCCACTTTGTGTGTTGGTTATCCAGTAGCGGCCGTATACCATTGCATTTTAATTTTGAGAATGTAGGACATTTTTGATGTTGACCTTTGACTTTTGGTTCTTGGCGCAAATTCAGCCCGACGGTTTAAAAGTTTGGCATTGTGTATACACGGCTCTTTGATCTATACTTCAGTGAGCTCGCATTTGCCAATTGTCAGGTAACAACTTAGCTATACCCATTATGTCACTATTTACAGGCATTCAATATCTCATATTCTCTTCTTCTGTCCAGTTTTCAGGTTTTTTGTTGGATTGTGAAGTTTTTCTCTTCTAATTTGTAAGCGGTTGAAACACACATGCATTTACCATTCTTCTTCCTCTTTTCTATTGGAGGCAGAACACCAGAATGATTTCACTCTTTAAGCACACAGCATGCAGTCATTACAGTTACCTTCCTGTCCTAGTACTCCTCATCTCATTCCAGTGGTGTTACTGGACTATTAATACCTTTGTTTATGCATGTCCTTGCATATTTTTTAATGTGTGGGCAATAAATATGGACTTTTCTTCCATGCTAAACTGTTTGCCAGCCCTTTGAACATCAAGCCTCCCTTTTTTATATATATGTTTTATATATTTTGATTATATTATTACCTTGTTTTTAATTAATTATTTATTTATTTACATATGTTTTTGACACAAATACTCTATGGTTACTAACATACATTTTATTATTATTTTATATATGTGTTCATTAATTTTTATGCATTTGCAATTTTGTTGTTCAGTTATTTATTTATTTATTTACTTATTTATTTATTTATCAGGTTTTATATACCACTCTATCCTTTAATCAGAGCGGTTATGTTTTTAATGTATTTTGAGGCTTACTTCCCCCTGAAGAAGGCCTGAGCAGCTGAAACATGTCAGGGTTTAACAAAGACCTGTTTGGCTGCCAGCATGTGTAGCAGCTTCTTTGTCTCCTAGTACTTCTGCAGGTACCTGTGCTCTGCTTTTGTCCCCTTGTGGGGAAGCCAGGAACTAGTCAGCGGCCAGAGATCATGGCCTCTGAATGGAGGTGCGGAGCCATGGTAACTGGATGCCATGGTGTCGTGGCCCCATTCAGGAGCCACGACAGGGTTAGCTGGATAGCGGCCTGTATATGCAAGCTGGCTAGAATCATGTCCCGCCCTGCATGTACAGACCTAGTCATGATGCAGAACTCATGGGGCTTGATGTGCCCTGTGGGAACAGAATCATGTCTGCCCTTGCGTGGACCAATCTGATCAGGTGCAGAAGGGCCTGGACATCCCAATTGGAATGGGACCCATAGGGGGCCACAGGGAAGATGGCAGCATACAGGGCTAAAATGTGTGTCTGGGAAGGACATGCTCAGTCACAGGACACAATCCCCATGCAGGCACCAGGAATGTGGAGTAACAGCAGGCACCAGACAGACTCGCTGACTGCTGCATCAGGCGCAGGCTGCCCTGGTGCAGGGCATAGTTATGCAACATGCAGCACACCAGGAATATCCTGAACACCTTAGCTGTAGCATACAGCAGCTCCACATCAGACTGGTCAAGGCAATTGAAGTGGCTCTTCAGCAGGCCAAATGTCCGCTCAATGATCGAGCAGGTCAGCTGGTGTGACTGGTTGTATCTGACCTCCTCAGGTGTGCACGGGTTCACAAGGGGGGGGGGTCAAGAGCCAGTCCCTCAGTGGGTATCCCCTGTCACCTGCAGATAAGAACAGTGGCAGGAATGTGATCATGTTGTGCCATGGCCAGCTATGCAGGTGTCAGCATACCCATGCACCACATGCCACCCCACCAGGACCAACATGCATGTGTGCTGCAACCATGCCATGTGCTGCCCCCCATGCCAGTAACGGGTTTGTCTCAACTCATTGCTGATGTACAGGTACTGGGCGTGGGGCCTGGGGACCCTTGCATATGGGTGTTGGTGTGCAGCATGTCAGTACTCAATGGCAAACATGGCTATGGATCTCTCCTGTGCCATCCCCAGACACCTGGCTGCTGCCCTGAAACCTGTGGGAGGTTGAGACAGGACAATGGTCAGTCCAGACCCTGGGGGAGTGCCACCTAAATTCCTCTCCGATACCCCCTGTGGGGGGCAGGAAATGCGCTAAACCACTGGCCCTGTACCCTCCCCCCATGAACATGCTATCAGGGTACCCAGTACCCTCCCACCATGCACTACTTCATGGTCACATATGTGCCTGTGGACATGCCCATTAGGATCGGGTGCACCCCCATATGTGCACTGCTAGGGTATCGTTCTCTCCATACATGCCATTGCATCTAGGTGTTCAGATGCTGGTGACAACACACCTACAGGCATGTGTCTGTGGGGTCCAAATATGTTCACCCCCTTTACAGTGACCACAGTGCAGTTGTGTGGGCAAGGGGCTGCAGATGTGAGGGTGGTCCAGTATATAGGGGTGCCATGTGGTCAGACCCTGCCACATCTTAATGCAAACCAGTCACCCCTGTTTCAGACAGCGACATGCCCACACCAGCCTGCCCTTTGGGGTGTGTCTGCACAAGGTACTTTGTCTCTGCACTCAGGCTCATGCATGCCACTGTCACCCACAGGGCCACCCACACTACATTCATGCATCAGGGGCACAGGCCACAGCACACATAACATCCCAGTCACATCATTGACCCTTAGTACCTACCATGTCAGTGGCTGAATGGCTGTAGAATCTGATATCTTGCAGTATGTCAGCTCACAAGATGTTGTAGATGTGTTGCTCACGGCAAAAGAAAGACATGCAGAGCCGCACACGTATTTATTTGTTGAGCAGCAAACATGGACGTGTGCGTGCCTGTACATGCACAGACATGTTCCATATTCCACGCATTTGAATGTATATGGTGCTGTACGTCCATCTGCTATAATATGTGTAACACCTCTGTGAAACACCATTATTCCAATACTACTTCCCTTGAAGGTACTACCATTCAAGAGCTGCTGTGTTATCGTCCATGGCTCCCAAGGTGTCCTCAAAGAAGCATAATTTCAGCAATGGGGAGCAGACCCTCCTCAATGAGGAGATTCTGGCCAACCTTGGGGTCCTCATGGTCATCGATGAGGCCCATTTAGGTGCCTATGAGAGGCAGCACAGGTGGATTGCCATATGCTGCAAGTTGAACGTCATTTACCACAACAATCGGGATCATTGAGGACGTGAAGCACAAGTGGCGGCAGGTGCAACGTGACACATGCAGGAAGGCACATGCTCTGGGCCCAGACAGTTGGCGGTCCAGGAACAGCGGTTGGCAGCAACTGATCACCTGGCATGTCTCAGTGTGCCACCTTGGGGCACGCATTGACCTGCTGGATGCCCACTTGGGCAGGCCACAGGGTGCACCTGTCTCCATTGGTGTACCTGTGCTGCCCTCTGTGTCCATGCCTCTGACACCAGCTGCTGCTACTATGCCTCCTGCCAGTGCTGGTGTGTCTCAACCATCTGTCCTGCCATCCACCGGCAGGGTGTCCACACAGGCCACTGCACGGACAGCATCTGTGTCGGGGTCCACCAGCATGGAGCAGTCCTGCATCCTTGGCCCTGGGTGTGGGACCCTCGCTTGTCTTCCCACCATTCCATTAGGCATGTGAGGAGACCAGTGGGGAGAGCAGCAGCAGCAGAAGCCCAGTCCCAGGGGGCATGCCATTGCCATTGCCTGCACCTCCCATTGGCTAACCACTGTGGTCCAGTGGTGTTGACTTTGGGTGGGGGTGGGGTTGGGGGTAGGTCAGGGTATATGGGGGCAGAGGGTGCTGGGGTTGAGGGTTGGCAGTGGGGATATGGGGTAGCGGGGTGGGGGTTGGGTGTGGGGGATGGGGGTAGGGGCAGTCTATGTTTTCTTGTTTGGAGGGAACCTGGGTGTGTGGGGTAGGTTTAGTCAGACACTGGTGTCAGTTGTGCAGGTGTTACCTTGTTGTTTTATGCACGCATTACACATTTATTCATGCACCTGCTGGGCTTTGTGTTTCCCTCAGTCATTATGGACATATGTATCTGTTGCCCCTGTTTCTCTGGCACTGCCTGTTCCTTCTCCTGCACCTTGTACATGTCCCTCCTATGTGCATTACAGTCTGTACATCTGCATCTGGGGTACTCCAAAACAGTGGGCACACAGGTAGTGTCACCACCATACATCTCTTTGGGCTGCAGTGGGGCTCAGTGCAGCATATCCTGCTTTATTTTATATAATTTATTTACTTTATTTTATTCCTTCTATTTCTGTTATTCCATGTTATAGTAGGTATAACCTAGACATCCACGGATAATCTAGTACATGTACATGGGTTTGAACGAAATACCCGCTAGACATTTTTGCCGCCAGCCACACCCATGCCCCTCCCCTCCCTACCCATGTCCCACCCCTCCCCACCCACGTCCATTGAGACAAGCACATCTCTTTCATGCATGCAGGTAGGCCCGCGTTCGGAATACCATCTAGACGTCACCGCTATGCGCATGTCCCCAGCATACGTGCAAATGGCTTATTCACAGTTTAGAATGATCCTTTTAGTGTTCTGATATCCTCCCATAGTTTTCAATACTAGTATTACATTGATGACTCTCAGATTTACCTCTCTGTGCCTGTCCAGGAAGCCAGGCCCACATCTCAGCCTGCTTGTATGATGTTGCTGCTGGGGTGTCCTGCCACCATCTGAAACTGAACATGGCCAAGACAGAGCTCATCATTCTTCCTCCTGAACCCACCTCCCCCTTTTACTACTACTACTAATCATTTGTATAGAACCACAAGGCATACATAGCACTGTACATATAGATGTAAGGCACAGTACTTGCCTATCAAAGCTTACATTCTAATCAAGATGAAAAAAACTAGCAAAACTGGGGACTAGATTATGGTAAGATACACATAGGTAGTGGATCACACTATCATCCTCCCTGTTTCCTCAACTCGCAACCTTGGGGTCATCTTTGATGCCTCTCTTTCTTTCATGACAAACATACAACATATAGCTGAAACCTGTTGGGCCCAATATTCAGTTAGGATGGCTATCTACCGCTATGACGCTAACCCCAGATATTCAATGCCGGGGTCATATGCATCCCCAGCATTGAATACCCAGAGTCACCACACAGCCTCCGATGCCGCAGAAGCTAACCTGGAAATGGCAATATTGCACTGCTACCCAGTTAGCTCCCATGGGTAAAACGAAGCCAACTTTTGCTTTGTCTAGTTTTACCCGCAGGTCACTAACCAGGTAGTGGTGCAATATCGCCACTACCTGATTAGTGATTGTTGCCGCCCATGGCAACCCCGGAACACCTACGACACACCCTGATGCTAAGAAGTTAGCATTGAGGCATATAGCAGTATTAGTTGCAGATATTCAGCAGCACTAACCATGTTAGTACCATTGAATATCCTGTTCAGGACATTTTCACAGTTTACAGGTCAGTAAACCGTGTAAATGCCTGTTGTTTCCTTCTCTATAACATCAGGAAAATTCATTCCTTTTTTTCTGAATATACTTCCAAGACTCTTTCTTATCCACTCTCTAGTCTCTTAGAGAAGAGCTACCAAAATGGTAAAGGGGATGAAAGGATATCCCTATGAGGAAAGGTTTAAAAGATTAAGGGGCTTGTTTACAAAGCCGCGGTAGTGGTTCGCGATCGCGATCGCAGCCGCGGCCCCATTGAAATCAATGGGGCCGCGGCTCCGATTACGATCGCAAACCGCTACCGCGGCTTTGTAAACAAGCCCCTAAGGCTCTTGGGAGAGTTGTAGCTGTACTTGGGAGCTGACATGGCTTTTCACCGCCACGGAAGCACTGTAGCGGTTTTGACTGGAGGCTCTGCTGACATCGTGCAGGCACAGGAAGGACGTTCCCAGGCTGTGGAGGACCCTTCCCCTGACCCTACAAAACCCGGTGGCTCTTACATGTGGCTGTGTGTCGCGGCCTGCGTGGTGCGACCTAAGGGGCGTGACTCAAGGGGCAGAGTGCCCCTTTGGGAGCCGAGAAATCATTGTGTTGTTTTTCCATGGGTAAGCGGAAAGCAAAGATTGGAGTTAAATTTGGAGTGGGTGCAGAAGGAGGTAAGATGGTGGGTCCCATGGAGAAACATTTGACTTCCCTGCTGCCTGTTATTCAGTCACCCGTAGGGGCTTCATTGAGCCCTGAATCTTGGTCTCCAGCACCGTTTCATCAGCCAGCTTTCTCATCCATTTTGCTGGAACTGTCCCCCGATGTTTTCCCCCCACTCCCACAACCTGTGTATCCGGTGGTTTCCGATGTGGTGTCACTACTCCTTTGTCAGGTGAAATGACTCTTGTGGATATATGGACTGATATTCAAAATACTGATACTCGTTTATCTTCTACTGTGTCCTCTCTTTGTAAATTTACTCATGATGTAGTTGGTAAAATGCAATTCATTGATAAGCAATTAGGTTCCTTTGCTAAGTTTGCTGTCTGGACTGATTCCCAGCTCCAGTCTTGTCGTGATAACAATATTGCCTTAATGAGAGATTCTCTCACTTTTTCTTATCGGCTGGAGGATCTTGAAAATCAGTCCAGGGATAAAAACTTACGTTTTTTGAACTTTCCTATTACCCATTTGCTATCTTCGGACATTTTGTTAAAAACGTATTTTACTGAGGTGTTGCAATTAGAGGGGAATTTAGATATCATTCATATGTATTACCTTCCTGTTAGTTCTTCCTCTCCTAAGGCTGAGGGTCTTTTAGTTCCCTCAGTTTCTTCAGTTGGACAGAATCTAACAGCTTTCTTGGAAGATTCTGCAGACATCATTTCCAAGTGCTGCACCTTAGTAGTGACTTTTGGATCTGAGTCTGTTAAGTTATGTGTACTGTGAGCCTACTTTAAGCAAAGAGAGGCTCTTTTTTGTGGTCAAAATCTTCAAGTTTTTCCAGATGTGGGCTGGACTACCTAGATTCGGCAGAAGCAGTTTCTGGAGTTGAAATCCCGAGTTCTAGCCCTGGGGGCTTCTTTTTTCTTGAAATTCCCTTGTCGTTGTATTCTTACTTTTGGGGGCAGACTTATGTATATACCGATGTCACTCAATTGCAAAAGTTTTTGGTTGAGAGGGAGGCAGTTGGGAATTAGTTGGTGGAATTGATCATAAATTTAGCTCCCTATTGTGGAGTATATATACTCCTTTTTTCCTTTTTCTTTTTGCCTATTGTTATAAATTGGCTAGCTTTTCTCCCTTGATGTGGACTTTTTATGTGGGCTTGTTTTGTTTTGGAATTTTGTAATATGCCTATTTTATTTCTTTGATATATGTATTGTTATTCAGGAAAACTTAAAGAAAAATAAAAGAAAAAAAAGAAAAGAAAAAGATTAGGGCTCTTCAACCTGGAAAAGAGACGACTGAGGGGAGATATGATAGAGGTCTATAAATTAATGAATGGAGTGGAACGGGCAAATGTAGATCAATTGTTTATGACATCAAAAAGTAGAAAGTCTAGAGGACATGCAATGAAGCTACAATATAACCCATTTAAGAGTAATAAGAGAAAACATTTTTTCACTCAACATGTAATCAAACTCTGGAATACATTACCGGAGGATATAGTAAAAGCTATTAGTACAGCTGGGTTTAAAAAAGGTTTGAACAAGTTCCTGGAGGAAAGGTCCATAAACTGTTATTAAAGAGGGCCCAGAAAATCCACTGCTTGCCCTGGGATAAGCATTGTGGAACCTGTGTGCCTTTTTGGGAACCTGCCAGGTATTTGTGACCTGGATTGGTCACTGTTGGAAACAGGAGACTGGGCTTGATGGACCTTGATCTGATCCATTATGGCATATCTTATGTCCTTATGTTCACCTCTCATCTAGACTATTGCGACCTGCTTCTCACTGGTCTCCATCTAAATTATCTCTCTCTTCTTCACTCCATTAAGAACTCAGCTATGAGGCTAATCTTGCAGGGCTCACATAAACCCTCTCATCGGGTCACTTCATTGGCTCCCTATCCATTTCCCTATGCAGTTTAAACTTCTACTGACCTTCATGTGCATTCACTCTTCTGCTCCTCATTACCTTTGCTCTCATATCTTCCCCTACACTCTTCCTAAGGGCAGGCCTGTCACTACCACCAGGTGAAGGACCCTCTTCATCCCATGGTTGAACTCCCAGTAATGACAAGGGTTAAGTTTCCTATGCAGCAGTGGTAGCTGTTGTTAAGATTTGCTACTAACAAATAAGAAGCCATAGCCTCAGCTATAAGGAAATATGTCTAAATGTTTATTTTAGTAATAGTGGGCCTGATATTCAAAGGGCATTTGCATGGTTTACAGTCTAGTAAACTGTGTAAATGCTTTAGATGGGGATATTCAATGGCACATACACGGGTAGTGCCACTGAATATCTCCAGCTATGTCCCCTATGTGCCCTGATGCTATCGGGCTAGCATCGGGGTGCGTCGGGGGTGTTCCAGGACAGAGTAGAGGTAAGGGCATGAGATAACCAGGCAGCAGCAATATTGCGTGCTGCCTGGTTAGTGCTCTCTTGCCAAAAAGATAGGCGAGGAAAACCCTGATGCCCGGTTAGCTTCGGCAGCCTCCAGGTTGTGTGGCTCTACCCAGATTTTCAATGCTGGGGTTGCATATGACCCCAGCATTGACTGCATATGACCCCAGCATTGACTGCATATGACCCCAGCATTGAATATCCAGTTTTAAGGCTAGGCAGGCAGGGTTATGCACCGAGGTGGCGCATAGCCTGCCCAGAAGAATATCGGGCCTAGCATGTCTAGACAAGAGAAGAGGATACCCACTGGTAAGTCCAGCTCTGACAAAGCTAGAAGTGTAGTTTTTATACAGCAAGAAAACAACTCACATAAGCATTGTGGTTTCTTGATAGTACAACCTCTAGGTTAAAGTTAAATATTTAAAAAAAAGTCTGAATATCTCTAGATTAGTTGTTTGAATAGGCCATTATCTTTGTGTCAGATATTGGGGGAAAACAGTTGATTCATCAGCAGAAGGTATAGAATTTGGGATGAAGGTTTGTCCTTCCATGACAAGATCTCCTCAGTGGTTCATGCTTCTTTTTCTAGCTTTCGGCTGCTTCGTCAGTTGAGACCATTGCTACCTTAGTCCATGTGTTGGTTACAACGTGGTTGGAATATTGCAATGCTGTTTATGTTGGGTTTCCAAAGTATCAATTTTGTCGATTGCAGTTGGTGCAGAATATGGCTGCCCGTTTGTTAACATCCAAAGAGGTGCAGGATCATGTTACTCCAATTTTGGTAGCTTTTCATTGGCTGCCTGTGAAGGCTTATATTCAGTTTAAAATATTGTGTTTGGTCTATTGAGCTTTATATTGTGATGGCCTGGTCTATTTGAACTCTATTATCCTTGTGTGTTCTAGGTTGGAATTTGCACTCCCCCCAACAGATACTTCTTGTGGTGCCTGCGGGTGTTAGGCTGCAATGCACTTCTTTGCATTCTTTTGCGATCTAGGGTCCTTATTTGTGGAATAAGCTTCCTCTTTTGCTTCACAAAATAGAATCCTATTTGACTTTTCGCAAGAGAGTTAAAGCTTGGTTATTCAGTTCTGGGGAAGGGGCGGGAAAATTGTTTTTTCTTGTTGTACATTATTTATAATTGATTTTTTTTGTAACTCACCTTGCAATTTAGGATAACGCTTATGTATCAAGTTTGTGAAAATAAATAAATCCAAATATTGTGCATGTCTTCATTTTCTTCTTGTCCTTGTTGACAGTAAGGTTTGGGACAACAGGTTCATTAGTTAAATTTTTCCCAAAATAACATATCTCTAAAACAGCTTGATCTAACTTAATTCTCAGAGACTTTAACTGTGTATGTGACACATTCAAGCTGTGGACACCACACTGCAGTATCACTATATTGTTCCATCTCCTCACTGTTCTCCTGTTCCCTTCCTCCTCTGCACTTACAGGTGGGATGTATTCAGCTAAAGGGGCTGTGATAAGTTAAAGCCTCAAACTTGTCCTGTAATATTAATCTACTGCCAGGCCAAGACATAATCCATATGTTTTGTCCTTAGCTAAAGTGATGGGGGACTAACAAGGTCACTTCAACTGCCTAAATGGTTGGGAGGCAGTTATGTTCCGCAGTTCCCTCATGACCATTATAAAGGCCCTTGAGAAGGGTATTGTGGTGAAAGAAGTTTTCCACCAACCTCAGCCTCTCAAAGGGCAAGATACAAAGGTTGTTGTTTTTCCATTGTGCTGCTCTTTCTTACCTTGTACCCTGCTATAGCAGTACCTGAAGTTTCTAAGGAACTTTAAGTCACTCATTTCAGCACTTCCCATAGGAGGCTTCCCAAAAAATCTGTGACATATGACATCCTTATGCAGGCAGACATGGGTGGCACTCCAAGCAGGATGGGAGGAAGTCTAGGGAAGTATTGGTGTCCCTTACAGTAAAAACATATTCTGGTTGTTCTATACCTTAGAGGAAGTAAGGTGCCATCAGCCCAGGCACACCCAAATAGAGTGTCCAGAAATCGTGGACAAGAATCACTTGGCAGTGCTTATAGAAATAGCACCACTATCCTTCTACTATAGGATCCTTCCCAGGATGCACCCTCAAAAGTGTGGGTGCTGCTGCAGGTGTACTAGAGATTATAAACTACCCCATCCCTGCACACAGTAGGTCTACCAGGATCCCTTCTACCTCTACCACTATCATAGTTAGTACTGTCAGCCCAGCTAGGGCAGAAGAGAACTTCAAGGGTGTGTAGGAACCAAGATTCTTGGCCCAAAAGCAGATGAAAGCCCAATCTCATCCAACTGCTAAAAGCTGCAATATCACTTTTTCCCCAATATCTGTGTTCCAGAGGAAGATATCTGACTTGTATTAGGCATACAAGAGGTGGATTCTGGAAGGAATAGGCAAAGAGAGCCCCTGCTGCGCATCTTTTTTAATCTGATTTGATTGTCCAGCTCAATTGGGATCTATATTTGAGGTTGGTGCAATGCACAGTAGCCACCTTCAGATTTTAAAGTAGTGCCTCCTGAGACATTTCCTCTAATTGTTCCTTCTGTGGGCAGGTCAAAAACACACGATTTAATTGTCTGAGTGCTCCCAATTGTCTGACATTTTAAGAATTTTGTCATGGTTATTCCTTTGCAAAGGACATCAGCAGCAAAACCAGATATTCAGTACTGGCGGATATCTCACAATCTGCACTACACAGAATATTTAAATTTTACACTCCATCACTTTGGAACTCCCTCCCGTACCACCTGAGAGCAACCACTGATATCACCAACTTCAGAAAGTACCTAAAACCCCCACTTATTTACAGACACCTTAGAAACCACACAAACTCTCCTTTAAGTCCCTGCCCTCCCACAACTAGATAACTCACAAACAAACTTCAGCCTACAGTAAATTGTTATAAATTGTTGTAAATGTTGTGAAGAATTATCAGTTGTAAAATGTGAATAGTTGAAGTTTTATTGTTCTATGTAAAACATTATTTTGTTCACTGTAAACCACTTTGATAACCCTGAAAAGTGGTATATAAAAATGTTAAATAAATAAATAAATAAATCTGGCATACAGAGCTGAACATCTGGTTCCATTTTTGCCAGCAATGGCCAGGTGCTTTACAAGTGCCGATGACCGTGGACTGAATGTCGGGCACATTTGTTCTTAACTTTTGAAGGAGGGCATCTAAATGTTTGCCAACAATTGTATATCCAACAAGGAATAATACTATAAGAAAAGAATGGCAGGTGATAAGAAACGTTTTATCAAGGAAGATTTAAAGCCAGTTCATACTATCTCATGGCCCCAATAATTTTCAAAGGGTTTTCTATAGGTAGATAAGGTTTTTTTCCATCCATGTTGGTCATAATACAAACACATTTTAGAGGTGGAAGAAAGAGTTGAAGTTAGGTTGAGAGAAGTTTAGTTGCCCTGCTTAAGATAAGTTGTCTATCTACATGTAACCTGCCTTGAGCTCAGATTTGGAAAAGAACAAGTAATTAAATATAAAAATACAAAATACAAATGCAGATGTAAGTACTGATGTCTGGTTCACATTCTCATGGCTGCTGACAAGAGAAACTCTGCAAGGGATTTGCTTTGAAAAAGAGTTTATTGTACCCCTGGTACAACATATCTGAAAGATTCAAAGCTTCACATAGGATTTCAAGGGTCTCTTTTGCAGGGCCGGCCCGTCCATTGAGCAAGAATGTTTTTTGCACAGGGCCCCGCGTTTCAGGGGGCCCCGCGCAAAGACCATTCTGCTTTTTTTCAAAATTAAGTAAAAAAAAAAAAAAGCTGGCTGCTACCGCTGCCGCTGCTGCTGCTGCCACAGCAGCAGGAGAATGGAGTGTCCCGCGGGGCCCCCTCTGCCCGGCTGAGCTCTCCCTCTGCAATGGCTGAGCCCCTCTGTGCCGGCTTTCAGATACGTGAAGGGAGAGTGTCTCCCTCGCATCTCTGTTAAGCCCGCAGAGGCTGATGGGAAATTTCCCATCTGCCCCTGCAGGCTTAACAGAGACGCGAGGGAGACACTCTCCCTTCGCGTATCTGAAAGCCGGCACAGAGGGGCTCAGCCGTCGCAGACAGAGGGAGGGAGGGACTCAGCCGGGCAGAGGGGGCCCCGTGGGACACTCCATTCTGCCGCTGCCGCGGCGGTAGCATCAGCGGTAGCAGCCAGCTTTTTTTTTTTTTTAATGTTCCTTGAACCGATGAGGGGGGGGGTTTAGGACTGGTAATGGGCTATGGAGGGGGTTAGGACTTGACTTGAGGTGGGCTGTGGGTTGATGGGGGGGGTTAGGACTAGTAATGGGCTATGGGGGGGCTAGGACTGGAAATGGGCTGGGGGGTTAAGACTGGAGGTGGGCTGATGGGGTTAGGACTGGTAATGGGCTGTGGGCTGATGGGGGCTGTCTGGTAATGGGATATGGGGGGGTTAGGACTGATAATGAGCTATGTGGGGGCTAGGACTGGAAATGGGCTGATGGGGAGGGGTTAGGACTGGTAATGGGCTGTGGGCTGATGGGGGCTGTCTGGTAATGGGCTATGGTGGGGGGTTAGGACTGATAATGGGCTATGGGGGGCTAGGACAGGAAATGGGCTGATGGGGAGGGGTTAGGACTTGAGGTGGGCTGATGGGGTTAGGACTGGTAATGGGCTGTGGGCTGTTGGGGGGGTTAGAACTGGTAATGGGCTATGGGGGGGTTAAGACTGGTAATAGGCTTTGGGCTGATGTGGGCTGTCTGGTAATGGGCTATGGGGGGTTAGGACTGATAATGGGCTATGGGGGGGGCTAGGACAGGAAATGGGCTGATGGGGAGGGGTTAGGACTTGAGGTGGGCTGATTGGGTTAGGACTGGTAATGGGCTGTGGGCTGATGGGGGGTTAGGACTGGCAATGGGCTATGGGGGGCTGACTGGAAATGGGCTGATGGGTTAGGACTGGTAATGGGTTATAGGCGGGGCTTAAACTGAAAATGGGGTGATGGGGGTTATGACTGGAAGTGGGTTGATGGGGGGGCTAGGACTGGTATTGGGTTGGGGGGTTGCTAGGACTGGAAATGGGCTGATGGGGGGCTAGGACTGGAAATGGGCTGATGCAGGGACTAGAAGGGAATGGATGCTGGGTGAGGCTGGAACTAGAAGGGAGCTGATGTTGGGGGAGGATTAGAATGGGATGGGGCTGGGAGAGTAAAATGGAGAGGGGAAAATATTTTGTGTGGGAGGGATGAAAAATCTACAATTGGCCGGGTATTGGGAGAGTAAGTGGGGATTGAGGATGGAGGGGTAAAATTTGAGTGGATGAAATAGGAATGAGGAAAGAGCAAAAGGAGAAAGATTAGTATGTTAAAGCAGATGTAGAGAGAGAATGGAAAAAAAACTAGGAGAGAAGAAAGGACAAATGGACAGCAGACGATGGAGAGTTAGCAGAAGACACGAAGAAACCAGAAGAAAGTGGCTGGAGCAATTGCAGCTGAAAAAAAATGCACAAAAGGTAGAAAAATATCTCTTTATTTTGAATTTATTAATTGGAATATGTCAGCTCTGGTAAATGTGCATCATTAACGTCTGTGCTTTGTTTAGTACAAGAGCAAATTAATGCATAGTTTTATTTCTACAGTGTTGTACATTCCAAGTTTGGCTTTTGGGATTCCCAGTTTAATTATTGTCGTCCTGTTTCTAAATTGTGATTCCTTGTTTGGTGATGGTTTATGTTCTGTTCATGTGTAACTGAGCTGAGGTATTCTGTTTATATAATTCCTATTTGACATTGCCACTTGTTCTCTTTCCCCAGTAGGTCATGTATTGGTATTCTCTGAAATGTATTGGTTTAATATTTGCATGTTTCCTTTTGATAGGTAGGGTATGGTGCTTTGTGAGTCCTGGTAGTGCTGTTAGGATACGGCGGGTTTGCTATGGGTTCTAAATGGGCAGTGTTTGTAGTAGTTCCTAATGTGTCTGGCGGTTGGCACTGGATAATAGTAATGTAGAAATCTTTTAGTCTTTCTTTATTCATACACTCATTAAGAGGCATGTTTACTAAAAGTTAGTATATGGTAACATTATGCAAATATTTATGCAAATGAGGCCCCTTATGCAAATGAGGCCCCGCACCGAGTCTCCGCACATGGCCCCGCAAACCCCTTGGGCCGCCCCTGCTCTTATGTTACCTGCAGCTCAGATTTCAAGAGGTACAAACACCTCACTCATTTCATTGGGATGTCAGCCCAAATGATCAGGCTTGGACATTAGGCTCCCTTCATGAATGAGGTCACTTGGCAATTTCGCTGAGGTGCCTTCTAGAGATGTGCATGGCCAGTTCTTTCAGTTCAGTTAATTTTCGGTTCATCCATTTGGTTTGTCTTGAGAGGATCAATTATTTGGATCATTCAAGTCCATTAAAGTCAATAGAAAAACAATGCAATTGTCCCTATATTTTCAATTAAACCTGCTTGAAACTTTCTGGTGGGCATTTGCCACAGAGGTAACATCTAAGAATCAAAGAGTGACATGAATACCCTATGGAAGCAAAAGAGAGGAAAAGGGTACCTACAATGACATGAGGACTGCAAGTCATCATTGCAGGTATAAAACAAGGCAGAATAGAATGAAGACTCCAAGGAATGGGAAGGGGGCAATATAACTTCAAAGTGCAGGGAGACTCCAAAGCACTGGAAAATGGGTAAAGAAATACCACATTGGAAGACTTCAAGGCATGAGAAAAGGGGAAGAACAGAATCAGCATTGGCATTGAGACCCCAAGGCAAAGGGAAAGGAGTAAAGTAGCACTAGCACTGCCAGGAAAATACCAGTGCACAGGGAGAGAGATGCAGGAGCACAGGCATTGCCAGGAAGGCTCCAGAACACTAGGAGAGAGATATAGTAGCATCAACATTGGCAGAAAGATCTCAAAACACTGAAAAAGGGTTAAAGCAGCACCAACATTGGATAAAGATCCAAAATATTATAGGAATGGGGTAAAGAAAAATCTGGATTGCAGTTTTGTTGGAAACTGAGCCCATTTGAGGGGCGCATGGATGAGTATCTGATTGTCTCCACAAAGAGGTTTGCAGAGAAAACTTGCCACACTCTCAGAAAGATAACATGGAAAGATCTAGGGACCCTTCTTTGAAAGGAAGATTTGAATGCATCCTATATCTTTATCTGTATTCTGTTCTGTTCCATAGGCTGTCACAAAGGTGCTACTATTACCCAGTTCCAAAGAACCTCTGTGAAAATAGGACTGTAATGCAAAATCAATAAAAAAGTAAACAGTGGCACCATTTTGCTACTGGAAGAGGGCTAAGATAGAGCTAAGACATTGGGAAAACGCTTACACAAAGGCAACATTATCTAGAAGAACCCAAGGCAATGAGGATGAAAAGTTTGGCCATTGGTGTTCAGTGAGGTGATGGTTATACCCCAAATATTTGGCCATTGGGTTACAGTGGGCAGATCAATATTAGAAGCTGCATCGCTATTCAAGGATGCCTGAGATGATTAAGTGCAGGGAATGTATTAGTCTCAGAAGAAATATTATCCTAGAAGTCACTTGTTCATTGGGGGTTAGGTGGTACAGCAATCAATTCTCTCTATGTTGAGAAGAAAGCCCCAAAGTACAGCTGAAAGGATAAAGAAACACCAAGGAAAGTTCAGATCAGAGAAGGAAGACTAACATTTATGTAGAAAGGCACTAAGGAGATAATTTTATAAATAGCCCGATTCAAGTTATGCACCATTTACATACAGAAATCACATTTTAGTGAGTCATGCAGGCTAATGGAATTTATGTGTGTAATCTAGCTCTCACTTGGTTTGCAGCTTGTCGTGCTGTGAGGGCTTGCGTGCATCAGTGATGCTGAGAGCTAAACTATCGGTAGTTTAACTACTGGCAGGGTCTCCCAAGATGGACAGGTCTCAGCTGAGGTGCCAGACGAAGACAAACCACCCATCTGGGCAGCAGCAGAATGGGATAGTGTTGACGGCGGAGGATCACATTTCTGTGACAACGGCAACAACACCAAACTTAAACTGCGCGGAAGGAAGGCCCGGCAATCTACTTCTGTATCTTGCCATGAAAACCCAATGGATAGTTACAACAAAACAAATTGTGCTATGGTGCTGGAAGATGAGACTCCCAGGTCGGAAGGCACTCAACTAGCTACTGGGGAAGAGCTGAAGACTTTTCAGAGTAAAGCCAGCATTTATGATGTGGTTGGATCAAAGCCCTCGGGAAGTCTGACTGCTGATGTAGCTGCGCATGAAATGAGAGTCAGAAGCTGTAAAGATGTCTTACACATTGGAACATGGAACGTACGAAGCATGAACCAAGGGAAGTTGGAGGTGGTCAAGAATGAAATGGAACGTGTACAACTTGATCTGTTGGGTGTCAGCGAACTGAAATGGACTGGCATCGTGCACTTTGCATCAGATGATCACATGGTCTACTATGCTGGAAATGAAAGACAAAGAAGAAATGGTGTTGCATTTATAATAAAGAAGAAACTTGCAAGAACTGTAATGAAATACAATGCAGTCAGCGAACGCTTAATCTCTATTCGTCTACGAGGATTGCCTATCAACACAACTATAATTCAAGTATATGCCCCAACAACAGCTGCAGAAGAGAATGAAATTGAAGAGTTCTATGAACAAGTACAAGCTGAAATTGACAGAACATGCAAACAGGATATCCTGATAGTCATGGGTGACTGGAACGCAAAAGTTGGCAACAAAGAAGAAGGCAAAGTAGTTGGAAAATATGGACTTGGCAACAGAAATGAAGCTGGAGAAAGATTGATAGAATTCTGCAAGACCAATGATCTATTCATCTCAAACACCTTCTTCCAGCAACACAAGCGACGACTGTACACATGGACTTCACCCAATGGATTGTATAAAAATCAAATTGACTACATCTGTGGAAGTCAACGATGGAAAAGCTCTGTAACATCAACAAAGACAAAACCTGGAGCTGACTGTGGTACAGATCATCAACTACTAGTATGCAAACTCAAGCTAAAGTTGAAAAAGAGCAAACCACTCATGAATGCACCAAAATATGACCTTGAGAATATACCACTGGAATTTAAAGACTGCCTGCAAAATCGATTTGCTGCTTTAGATACAAATGACAGAGCTCCGGAAGAGTTATGGAATGACATCAAGAAGGTTGTGCTGGAAGAAAGCGAGAAGTCTCTACAAAAGGTTAAAAAGCAAAAACGGCCAAAATGGATGACGGAAGAAACTCTGAAAATTGCCCAGAAACGCAGAGAAGCTAAAGCCAAAGGAGAAAGAAAGACAATCGCAGAACTCAACAGAGATTTCCAACGTGCAGCAAGACAGGACAAGGAAAAGTACTACAATGACACTTGCAAGGAAATAGAAGCAGAAACTATTAGAGGAAGAACAAGATCGGCTTTCCTAAAGCTGCAAGAGTTAAAGAAAAAGTTCCAGCCTCGAATTGGAATGTTACAAGATGCTCAAGGTTCTATGTTGAATGATGCTGAGAAGATCAAGAAAAGGTGGAAGGAATATACAGAGTTTTTATATGATAAAGATCAAGTAGACCAACAGCCGTTTCAACCTATACCTTATGATCAGGAACCATTGGTGATGAAAGAAGAAGTTGAAGCAGCATTGAAAGCCTTATCAAAGAACAAAGCACCAGGCATTGATAGCATTCCCATAGAAGTATTGCAGCAATCTGATGCAGCTGTTACCGTACTTACAAGGCTCTGCCAAGAAATATGGAAGACAACATCATGGCCAACTGACTGGAAAAGATCTGTGTTTATACCAATACTAAAGAAAGGTGATCCAACTGACTGTGGAAATTATCGCACAATCGCTCTGATCCCACATGCCAGCAAGATTCTACTGAAGATTATTCAAAAGAGACTACAGCCATACCTAGAACAAGAACTACCTGAAGTGCAAGCAGGGTTCAGGAAAGGGCGAGGAACGAGAGACATCATTGCGGATGTGAGATGGATCCTTGAAAAGACTAAAGAATACCAAAAGGATATCTATTTGTGCTTTATCGACTATAGCAAGGCTTTTGACTGTGTAAACCATGAGAAACTCTGGGCCACATTAAGAAGCATGGGTATACCAGAACACCTGATCGTTCTCTTGCGTAATCTGTACATTGATCAAGAAGCAACAGTTCGAACGGAACAAGGAGAAACAGAATGGTTTAAAATAAGCAAAGGTGTAAGACAAGGCTGCATACTTTCCCCCTACCTGTTTAATTTATATGCAGAACAAATCATCAGAGAAGCAGGACTGTATGAAGACAACAGAGGTGTGAAGATTGGTGGAAGACTCATCAACAACCTTCGCTATGCTGATGATACCACATTACTGGCTGAAAGCGAAGATGATCTGAAACATTTGCTTCTCACAATCAAAGAACATAGTCTCAAAATGGGCCTGCACCTTAATGTAAAGAAGACAAAGATCATGACAACTGGCATAATCAACAGGTTCATCGTTGAAGGAGAAGAAATTGAAATTGTGAACAACTTTAACCTACTTGGATCAACTATCAATAAAGAAGCAACAAGCAGTCAAGAAATCAGACGACGCATTGCTCTTGGCAGAATGGCTATGAAAGACCTAGATAAGATTCTCAAGAGCAGAGATGTGTCTCTCCATACAAAGATTCGACTTGTTCAAGCCATGGTATTTTCAATAACATCATATGGATGTGAAAGCTGGACAGTGAAAAAGACAGACAGGAAGAAAATTGATGCCTTTGAATTATGGTGCTGGCGGCGAATACTGTGTATACCATGGACTGCCCGAAGAACAAACCAGTCGGTACTAGAGGAGATCAAACCTAAGCTTTCTTTAGAAGCTCAGATGACAAGACTTCGACTTTCATACTTCGGACACATCATGCGAAGAGAGAGATCATTAGAGAAAGACATCATGCTTGGCAAGATAGAAGGTCAACGCAAAAGAGGAAGGCCAGCAATGAGATGGATCGCTACAATAACAGCAGCTACGGGTACCAGTCTGTCATCAATGAGCAGCCTGACTGAAGACCGAACACAATTTAGGATAGCTATCCAGAGGGTCGCCATGAGTCGACTCTGACTCGACGGCACTTAACAACAACAACAACAATCTAGCCCAGGCCTTGACAAATTTTCTTGGAGTATAGGAACCAGCTTTAAAATTTAAGAATCGGCTGCTGATACCTCAGTCACAGTGCCCCCCCCCCCCAAAAAAAAAAAAAAACAACAACACCCCAGAGTGTATGTTGCAGCTCCTTATTAAGGGCATGATTTGCTGTTTTCCTATTTTCTATGGGGAAAAAAAGCTTAATGGATCAGGTCCTTAATGTGCTATTTCACAGATCCAACAGAAGGCAGTGACCTAGTATGTAGTTTGCTGTGTTGTGATTATGTTGGATTGTTCTCCAAGCTTGATGGTTTGATTGCAGATGTTTTGTCACCATTCAAGGGGACATCATCAGTGTGGGGTTTCAGATGGCAATGTGCTTGAATGCTTGCATTTGTACTTATATTGGGGTTGGTGATGACTCAGCTCAGCTCTTTGGTTTGCAGGGATTAATTGGTTGGTCTCCCTGAAGGTTGCTGGGATTTGGTTGTTGTTTCTGAACCTTGCTGGTGATAACTCAGCTCTTTGGTCTGCAGGGATTGGTTAGTTCATTTCCCTGATTGTTGCTGTGGTGTGGTTGCTCTTTCTGAGCCTTGTTGGTGATGATTAACTCTTTGATCCACAGGGATTGATTGGTTGGTTTCTCTGAGGGTTCCTAGGTGTTGGTGGTGTCTCAGCTCTTTGGTCTGTAGGGATTAGTAAGGTGGGTCTGTGTCAATATGTCTGTTTATCAATTTTGTAGTGGAAATCCAGGTTTCCAGAAATTCTCTTTCTCTTTTCATTTGTGCTTCTGCTATGATTTCAGTTGTATTCCAATTGAATGTTTGTCCTTCTGTGTCTTCATGGATTGAGACCAGGGATAGTGGGTCATGTCTTATACTGGCTAGTTTGTGTTCATGTAGCCTGGTGGATTGTTTTCTTCCTGTGTGGCCAATGTAGTTCTTGTCACAGACACTGCATTGAATTTTGTACATGCCATTTGTATTTTGATCGTTCTCTGGTTGTCCTTTCAGTTCTGACAGGATTTTTCTCAGGGTTGCAGTTGGTTTATGGACTATTGTAATGCCATGGTCTCTTAGTAGTCTTGCAGTCATTTTGGAGGTGTTCTGGATATAAGGGAGGGTGAATTGTCAGGGTGCACTTTCAGTCTGGAGGTTAGGGCTTTTTGGCTGCAGGCATCTGTGGATGAAGTTTTGTGGGTATCCTGTTCCTTGCTAACCCCTTGTATAGGTATTTCTCTTCTTCTGTTTTAGCTTCTGTGATGTTGCAGTGGGATTCTATTCTTCTGAATATTTATTTAACATTTCTTATATACTGCCTTTCATGAAATCAAGGTGGTTTACATTGAACAACTGAAATTACATTGAACAGGGCATTATAACTTGGAGATAACTATTATACAGGAACAATGGCTTGCCCAAGACCACCTGTGAGACAAGAAACCCCAGTCCTTCCAGCCCAAGGTTGCTGTCCTCTAGTGGGATTTGAATCCCCAACCTTCTGACCTGCAGTAACTTGCCCCAACCACTAGGCCACCCCTCCCTGCATAGCATTTTATGCAGCTTTGTTTGTGGCACTTCGGGTGGTTGCTGCAGAAGTTCAGGATTTGCTCCGTGTGTGTTGCTTTCCTGTAGACTGATGTATGGAATTCACCAGTTTTGGTCTCATGACCAGAACATCCAGGAATGGGAGTTCATTGTACGCATAGTTTTGGGTTTACTTGTGGTAGTACAATGCTGTCTAGTTTTTACATCACAATATCAGCAACTAGGTGACGGTAATGGTGGAGGAGGTCAACAGCAACAACATTAGCATTACCTGCAAGGAGGAAAGGTCCGGCAATCTACGTCCATATCTTGCCACAAAAAACTAATGGGTAGACACCACAAAACAAATTGCGATATAGTGCTGGAAGATGAGATCCCTAGGTCAGAAGATATTCAACAGGCTACTGGGGATGAAATGAAGACTTTTCAGAGTAAAGCCAGCATTTATGATGTGGTTGGAACAAAGCCCTTAGGATGTGTGACTGTTGATGTAGTTATGCATGAAATGAGAGTCAGAAGCTGCAAAGACAGTTTAAGACACCTATTTAGAGGGACGCCATGAGTCAGCACCAACGTGACAGCACTTAACCACAAGAGAGGTATGCAAATAGAACTCATTTGTCATGTTTTACAGTTACCTGAAAACAAATGTACTTCTGAGAGGTGTGACAAAAAAGAAACATGAATGTGCCATAAATGTATTATTACAAAATCTACATAGAAATTACTCATTGTCCCCTTCAAAGTAATCCCCCCCAGAGTTAATGCACTTCTGCATTCTCTATTGCCACATATGGAAGCATTCGGTAAAGTCCTTCTCCTTGAGGTTCCTCAGCTCCCTTAACACAGTGGCCTTGCTCTCTTCTACAGATGCAAAATGAGTTCCTTTGAGCAATCTTCAGCCTGGGGAAGAGCCAGAAGTCGCACGGTGTGAGATCTGGGGAATAAGATGGGTGGTCAAGAGCTGTGATCTGTTGGCCAAGATCTGCCTCACACTGAGTGCAGTGTGTGTGGGTGCATTGTCATGGTGGAGCAGCCATGACTTGTCTCTCCACAGAGCCCGCCTGCTGCGCAGAACCCGGTCATGGAGGCGATTGAGGACCTGCTGGTAGAAGTGCTGGTCTGACCCTCAGGCACAAACTCATGATGGACCACACTCTTCTGGTCAAAGAATGTGATCACCATATATTTGATCCTTGATTTGGACATACATGCCTTCTTGGGTCTGGGTGACAGTCGAGTCTTCCACTGCAGGCTCTTTCTCTTGCTTTCAGGGTCGTACTGGAAGACCCAAATCTCGTCTCCTGTGATGACTCGGCCAACAAATTCTGGATCTTCTCTGATCTTCTCTAGCAAGTCTCAACAAACATTGACCCGGTGCTCCTTCTGGTCATCTGATAAAATCGTTGGCACCATCTTGGCACACACCTTCTGCATCCCCAGCTCCTGCACCAAGATGGTCTGCACTGACTACAAGTTCAAGCTGAGCTCCTCAGCTATCATCCGCACCATCAATCTGCGATCATTCCACTCCAGCTGGTTCACTCTGTCAATGTTCTCAGCCGTCTTTGTTGTGGAAGGCCATCCTGATTTGGGGTCATCCTCCACCTCCTTGCAACCAGTCTTGAAGCATTTGTGCCACTCGAAGACCCGCGGCCTTGACATTGTATCTTCTCCATAAGCCTTTTGGAGAAGTTGGAGACACTCAGTTGGGCCATTTTCCAACTTAACCAGAAATTCAAGTTGATTATTTGCTCCATATGTCTGCCACCTACAGGTTGCATAACAAATCGATGGAGCAGTGTGCTACAAAAAAACCTGAAAAAGAAAAACAGAGTGAGAGAGATGAAAAATATTATAGCAGAATAGTGGTAAGATGTTGCACAACACAGTGACATTAGTGATTAGACAATTGGCATTGAGTCATGGGCGTGGCTGCCATAGTCTCGTTTCTTTTTTGTCACACCTCGTATAATGCCATTTGTTGTAAGCAGACCATAGTAAAAGCAAGAAATAGAAGTCAAATGAACTATAATATGTTGTAGTCCTCTTTTACCTATTTAAAAAAAGCAGAACATAAAGAAAAAGTAATAAAGAAAAAGTCAGAGGTATGCAGTATCTTGGTGATCCTGTATTTTTTCTCTGAAAATAAATATTTTAATTTACAGCTCTTATTGAATAGTCCTATCTTTTTGTTTGCTTATTTGGGCAGATCTTCAATTTTTTCTGATCCAGGCTTTCTGGGAATGCATGCTGGTTGTGGCCTAAGATAAATATGCTGTCCTGAAGCATACAACTGAATTTCTTTCAGCATACAGCTGTTTCCCCTGAAAGCAATTGGAATGCAACAACCTGTTTAATATGCAAGACTGGAACCTATAAGGAACATTTAGTGAAAAATCTTTTTTACTATGTCAGTACAATCACATTTACAAAAATAATGTTAAGTTCACTAATGTGTTTAACTTCTACCATTCTATCTATTTCCCACTGGAATTCTTTTCAAGCGTTGTTTCCTTTTACTTGCTATTGTTAAACCGGTGAATCACTTCTACACCATCTCAAGCTCATTTCCTTTTTTAAAAAAAAATTCAGTCTCTATTTGAAGATGCAATCTATTTACATTGCATGGCTTGCAAATACAATCACAAACACCACAGAGGTTAAGATCTTCTAAAGTGATGGGGTCTGCTGCTATAGGAAACAAAGGTGCCATTGTTTAGTGTGCAGAAAACAGCCCACCAGTTTATATTAATTGCACAATGAAACCTGCTGAGTCTTCTTTTAAGTGGAAATACTGCATGGATTGCTTAAAACATTATCAATGTGTTGGTTTTCTAACTCTATTAGTCATTCTTTTGATCTAATTCCAAGGTATCCTTTCACTTTTTGGTTCATTGCATTTTTTTTTCATATGGGGTAGTTTTATAAATATAAATGGCATATATACCCCTATGTAGAGGGTTATAGGTTTCATGTCATTTTCTAAAGGGAGGTAATATGAGTATACATTAGTGGCATGCATAAATGTATATATCTACAAAATAGACAACTTAACGGCATGCACTGGACAAGATGTGCAAGTAAGCACCTACTATATGTTTTATAAAATCAATATGGGCCCATGTCATCAAAAGTGGCCACATACTTTTCAACCTGCTATAAATCATGGCTAACCCAGGAGCAGCCTGTCTTTTGGGGCCTCGTTTTTGAATTAGTGTAGCTTTGCTTATGAATTGGTGGCTTCTCATATTTCTTTATTTGTTTGCTTGTCCTCTACCTACTTATACAATCCTTTTTCCTCTACTATTCCTTTTTTACCTTCTCATGTGCCTTTTTCCCTTTTCAGTCTGCAAGCTAAATCTTCGCCTCTGTGTCTACCTGTTCTTTCCTTCCTGCCCTTTCTCTGTGGTACTCTCTCTCTCTCTGGGTGTGCTGCCCCTCTCTGTCTCTGTATGGCTGTGTGTCTAGCTATAGCTGTGTATTTATCTCTGAGTTTTGCAGGTATACCTGGCTCCACTCCGTCTCCATTCAGGGACTGCCCCAGCACTATTTGAATAGCACCAAGGTGGTCAAAGGAAATATTCAGTGGTGCTATCCAGATAGTGCTACTATAATATCCCTCACACTGGGATTTATCCAGTTAGCAGGTCCTGCTAATCGCAGAAGTCCTTTTGACCGCTCCGTCAGAACTGAGGAAGAAGATTTTAACTTTCACAAACTAGTCAAAAGAGGCTTCAAGTTGGTCCAGTAAAAAGGTATCACCTTATCTTCCTTTTTTGCTTCTCGTTTGTTTCATCAGCCATTAAAGTGGACTAACACGGCAACTACACTACTTTTCCCAGAGGAGAAACAGCAAGAACAACAAACCAGAACCCGTTTGAGCTGGTTGGCTCAGTCCCCATCAGTTTTGAGTGCACTTCATTGCACAGACCTTGCGAGCAGACCACTTGCGTAGAATGAAGGCAGATATTGTAAACTTGAGGTCTTTTACTTCCTCAACATGTAGATGGACTACCAGGGCCGGATTTACGTATACGCCATGTACGCCATGGCGTAGGGCCCACAGCCGGCAGGGGCCCACAAAAAAAGAACCAGTTTTTTTTTTTTAACTCAATTAAAAAAAAAAACCTGGTGGCTGCCGCCGCGGGGCCCCCTCTGCTGCCGCGGGGGCCCCGTCTACAAGCTGGTCGGGTCGAGTCCAGTCGGGTCGGGTCCGGTCGGGTCGGGTCCGGTCGGGTCCGGTCGGGTCTCTCTCCCTCCCTCCCTCCCTCGCTGCAGGCTGCAGGCTGCGAGAGACGCGAAGATAGAGCGTCTCCTCGCGTCTGTGTTAAGCCCGCAGGGGCTGATGGGATTTCCCATCAGCCCCTGCCGGCTTAACACAGACGCGAGGAGACGCTCTCCCTTCGCGTCTCGCGCTGCCTGTTGCCTGCAGCCTGCAGCGAGGGTGGGAGAGAGACCCGACCCGCCCCGACCGGACCGGACCGGACCGGACCCGACCCGCTTGTTGACGGGGCCCCCGCGGCAGCAGAGGGGGCCCCGCGGCGGCAGCCACCAGGTTTTTTTTTTAAATTAAATTTTACTTTAGGCCGGGGGGGGGGGTAGGACTGGTAATGGGCTATGGGGGGGGGTAGGACTGGTAATGGGCTATGGGGGAGTAGGACTGGAAATGGACTGGGGGGGGTAGGGCTGGTAATGGGCTATTGGGGGGCTGGGGCTGGAAATGGGCTGGGCTGGGCTGGGTAGGACTGGTAATGGGCTATGGGGGGGGGGTTAGGACTGGTAAGGGGCTATGGGGGGGTAGGACTGGAAATGGGCAATGGGGGGGGGGGTTAGGACTGGAAGTGGGCTATGGGGGGGGTAGAACTGGTAATGGGCTATGGGGGGGGTAGGACTGGTAATGGGCTATGGGGGGGTAGGACTGGAAATGGACTGGGGGGGGTAGGGCTGGTAATGGGCTATTGGGGGGCTGGGGCTGGAAATGGGCTGGGCTGGGCTGGGCTGGGCTGGGGGGGGTTAAGGCTAGAGGTGGGCTGATGGGGTTAGGACTGGTAATGGACTGTGGGCTGTTGGGGGGGCTTAGAACTGGCAATGGGCTTTGGGGGGGTTAAGACTGGTAATGGGCTGTGGGCTGATGGGGGCTGTCTGGTAATGGGCTATGGGGGGGGCTAGGACTGGAAATGGGCTGGGGGGTTAAGACTGGAGGTGGGCTGATGGGGTTAGGACTGGTAATGGGCTGTTGGGGGGGGGTTAGAACTGGTAATGGGCTATGGGGGGGTTAAGGCTGGTAATGGGCTGTGGGCTGATGGGGCTGTCTGGTAATGGGCTATGGGGGGCTAGGACTGGAAATGGGCTGGGGGGTAAAAACTGGAGGTGGGATGATGGGGTTAGGACTGGTAATGGGCTGTGGGCTGATGGGGGGGGGTAGGACTGGCAATGGGCTATGGGGGGCTGACTGGAAATGGGTTGATGGGGTTAGGACTGGAAGTGGGCTGATGGGGGGTTAGGACTGGTAATGGGTTATAGGGGGGGCTTAAACTGACAATGGGGTGATGGGGGTTAAGGACTGAAAATGGGGTGATGGGGGGTTAAGGACTGTAAGTGGGGTGGTGGGGGGCTAGGACTGGTATTGGGTTTGGGGGTTGCTAGGACTGGAAATGGGCTGATGGATGGCTAGGACTGGAAATGGGCTGATGCAGGGACTAGAAGGGAATGGATGCTGGGTGAGGCTGGAACTAGAAGGGAGCTGATGTTGGGGGAGGATTAGAATGGGATGGGGCTGGAAGAGTAAAATGGAGAAGGGAAAAATATTTTGTGTGGGAGGGATAAAAAATCTACAATTGGCCGGGTATTGGGAGAGTAAGTGGGGATTGAGGATGGAGGGGTAAAATTTGAGTGGATGAAATAGGAATGAGGAAAGAGCAAAAGGAGAAAGATTAGTATGTTAAAGCAGATGTAGAGAGAGAATGGAAAAAAATCTAGAAGAGAGAAGAAAGGACAAATGGACAGCAGACGATGGAGAGTTAGCAGAAGACACGAAGAAACCAGAAGAAAGTGGCTGGAGCAATTGCAGCTGAAAAAAATGCACAAAAGGTAGAAAAATATCTCTTTATTTTGAATTTATTAATTGGAATATGTCAGCTCTGGTAAATGTGCATCATTAACATCTGTGCTTTGTTTAGTACAAGAGCAAATTAATGTATAGTTTTATTTCTACAGTGTTGTACATTCCAAGTTTGGCTTTTGGGATTCCCAGTTTAATTATTGTCTTCCTATTTCTAAATTGTGATTACTTGTATGGTGATGGTCTATGTTCTGCATGTGTAACTGAGCTGAGGTGTTCTGTTTATATAATTCCTATTTGACATTGCCACTTGTTCTCTTTCCCCAGTAGGTCATGTATTGTTGTTCTCTGAAATGTATTGGTTTAATATTTGCAGTGTTGCCTTTTGATTGGTAGAGTATGGTGCTTTGTGAGTCCTGGTAGTGCTGTTAGGATACGGCGGGTTTACTATGGGCAGTGTTTGTAGTAGTTCCTAATGTGTCTGGCAGTTGGCACTGGATTATAGTAATGTAGAAATCTTTTAGTCTTTCTTTATCCATACACTCATTAAGAGGCACGTTTACTAAAAGTTAGTATATGGTAACATTATGCAAATATTTATGCAAATGAGGCCCCTTATGCAAATGAGGTCCGCACCCCCCTTGGGCCGCCCCTGCTGGGGGCCCACAATTTTTGTTGGCGTAGGGCCTCACTCAAGGTAAATCCGGCCCTGTGGACTACAACACCACACCTCATAAATGATGTGTGCCCATGCTTCCTAGACGTTTGTCATGATGCCTATATTCTGTATAGTCCAGCATGCATGACAGTGGTAAAATCTTCAGGGGAATGGCTTCTAGCAAGTAACCTCCTCTGACACTCGGGATCAATATTCAGCCTGCAGCATTTAGACTTTTTTTAATGCTGGATATTCATCACTGGTATGTGGATTTAATAGTCAGTGGTGACATGATTTGAACAGCAGCGATATTCAGCCGCTATTCAGATTGGCACAGCACTTAGGGCAGCTTTTTTGCTTTCCTACATTATGTGGATTGTTTTCCAGATAGCAGTGCTAAAACCTGCTGCTATATGATAAATGCTATCTCCACCCCAGTTCCACTCGGGAATGGGTCGGCATTATCTGAATAGTGCTGAGGTGCTCAGAGGAAATATGCAGTGACACCGTCCAACTAGTACTGATGAATGTCCCTCACACCAAGACGTATCCCGTTAGCAGGTCCTGTTGACTGGATAAGTGCTTTTGAACATACTAACTTCTGAGTCTCTCCCTTAGCATTTCTCTTTTCTCCCCACAGAACCCTTCCTGACTTTTGCCTACTCAGCCAAGGAAGCACCAGATAAAGCCTGCATATCTAAAATCAAAATACCCCATACCATCACGAGACAGGCCTCCCATTCCAAAATCTGAAAACCCCATGGACCAAAGCACAGAAAACACACTACTGTGATCTTTCAGCCCCACCTCAACAGAATACTTGGAGCTCATAATCCACAGCCTCAACACTACAACATCTCCACTGGATCTATGCCCTACTTCCTGGTTTAAAATGACAAGAGCAGCACTCACCCCAATCCTCCACAAACTAATCTCAACCTCCTTCACCCAAGGATATTTCCCTGAATACCTTAAAATAGCTTCCATCCGTCCAATCCTCAAAAACCCTAAGCTCGAACCAAGTGATCCTAGTTCTTACAGGCCTATCTCCAGCCTGCCCTTTATTGCAGAAGTTATTGAGAAAGTCATCCTCTACCAACTGCAAGAACATATTGATGCAAACTCTCCCCTGGATATGCAGCGACACGGATTCCGCAACAATCACAGAGTAGAAACATTGTTAATCTCTAACAGATAGACTTCACAAATGCATAGACAACCCTAATCAAGGCTTCATTCTAATTTTTCCAGACATTGCAGCAGCATTTGATACCATATGCCGTGTCATCCTCTTGCAGCGTCTTTACAATATAGGAATCCGTGGCACTGTCCTTAAATGGCTTCACTCATACCTCATAAATTGCAACCAGTAGGTTCAAATTGGCCAAAAGACCTCTGATCAAATCACGCAGAAACAAGGAGTCCCTCAAGGCTCTGCCCTATCAGCATTGTTATTTAACATATGTATACAACCAATCTGCAAAATCATATACTCCTCTAAAGTCTTCTACCACTTGTATGCAGACAAAATTATGATATATTTATATCCTGCTTTTCACCAGGTCAAAGTGGGGGATACATTTAACATGAGGGGACATGAGACACATATGCTAATACTTACAGGGAACATGGGCAATGGAGGGTTAAGTGGCTTGTCCAAGACCACAAGGAGTGCCTATAGGACTAGAAATCCCAGTCCCTCTGGCCTGAGATTGCTGTCACCGGGTGGGACTTGAACTCCTGGCCCTCTGGCCTGAAGTACCTTGTCCTAACCACTAGACCACACCTCCTCCTATATGCACCCTTTACCACCATGAACCCAAACTATTCAAACATTACAAACTGCTTCAACTCCCCAAACCAGTGGCTATCATAACACAAACTCCATATCAACTTCAAAAGGCAGAGGCCATGTTTCTCATTAAAAATCAATCCTTTCTCTCTCCAAAGTCATTAAAGATAGATAACACCAATGTGGAGGTTAAATAAAACATCAAATACCTTGGTGTGACTATCGATCAACACCTCACATTCCAACCACATATAAACAAAGTAGCTCAATGCATCTACAAAAAGATAAGGACATTACAACATTTACGGCCCCTTCTTGAGCCGTACGACTTTCATACGGTCTTCCAAGAAATGATACTACCCCACATTGATTTTGGCAATGCCATCCTACAAGGTATTTCAAAGAACTCTTTACATCCTCTACAGCTCACCCAACATACAGCTGCATGAATCCTGATATGCTGTCTTCGCTACAGTCATATAACACCATACTAAAAGAGCTACACTGGTTACCTCTCCTCAGTTAAATTAAGTACAAAATACTCATGGCAACATTCAAAGTAATCCATCAGTTATCCTCACAATACTTACAATCCATCATAACAAAGACCACAGAAAATCACCTAAGAAGAAGTAATATGTCAAATCTTCTTGTCCTACCATTAGCGCTGACCAAGAATAATCAAAAAACTTGCACCCGGGCATTTCCCCTACATGCCCCCTGCCTCTAAAAAGTCCTACCAAACCAGATCAGAGACTCTCATAACCTCACAATATTCAGAAAGATGCTAAAGACCCATCTATTCATGGAACACTTTGACAGGGTTACATGACCCAGCTCTATCCTTAAACTCATGCCCTCCCTTCATCCCCCCTGCATCTACCTAAGAAAAACCACCATCCGTAGTCCAATACAAGCAACTTCTTCATTTGTATATAGTTACATTGTTCTGTTATCACTAGTTTCATCCTCATTATAATATAAATTGGTTCAATGTAACACTGTTCCATGTAATGTTGATGTTATGTTCTCTGTAAGTGGAAATGCGGTATATAAAAAGAAATAAATGCAATAAAATAAATTCCGGCTGTCCCTATCAGTGGTTGGGGCAATGTACTTCAGGCCAGAAGGTCAGGGGTTCAAATCCCACTAGAGGACAGCAACCTTGGGCCGGAAGGACTGGGGTTTCTAGTCCCACAGGTGCTCCTTGTGGTCTTGGGCAAGCCACTTAACCCTCCATAGCCCATGTTCCCTGTAAAATAGTTATCTCCAAGTTATAATGCCCTGTTCAATGTAATTTCAGTTTGTTCAATGTAAACCGCACTGATGCAGAATAGCGCAGTATATAAGAGAATGTAAATAAATAATAAATCAGCTTCAAACGCTGCCATTGCCTTATTTACTTTCTTCCCTTCTCCTCTTCTCTCCTGCTTTTTTCTGTTCTTCCTGGTTTATTAGTACCTTGTTGTAAATCTCTGTGATAGCTTTTGGTTTTTGGTAGTATTTCAAGATCTAGCAAATAAATAAAGAAATTTGACTTTTCTTTCTTTCGCAATGGTGATAGGAAACTTGATACTTGCACCTCACCACCAATTTTTCCCTCTTCCCCTCACTCTCCCCCTAGTGAACATTCCCCCTCCCTCACATAAAGGATGCTGTCCTCCACCCCAATGTAATGTATGTAGATAATTTTACCCTGATATGGTATCAAGTTCAAAGTTCAAACTATCAGTTCAACCTTCAAAGTTTTAGTTTGCAATGTTCTGTGTAATAGTTTATGCTCATGTCTGCTTAACCTGTAAACTGCTTTGGCTCAGAGATAAAGAGGTATATAAAAATAGTTAAATAAATAGAAGCTATCCATAGCAGATGTGGTTTATGATCCCAATTGCCAGCACCCAGAGTAAAGTAAAGCAGTGCTACAACATGGGCCCAAGGCTAACATGGGCAGTCACTAAAAGGATTTTTGACCTCTTAAAGACATGCTTCAAGTGCTTAGACAAAGCTGAGGGAGACCTTCTCTATGACCTCTCCAAAACATATATCATTTTCCTAACCTGATATATGATCTTTAATCTGCAGAACAATGCAGAGAGAAAGGGCAAACCCCCACAGAATCAACCAATACAGAAAACATGGCAGGAGAAGTCTAGAATTCAACAGAAATATGCAAAGGCTCGTTATTAAGACTGACATGGCTGTGTTTTGGCATGAATTGTCTGTATTAAAGGTCACTTTTCTAAAACCAATTACATAAAACAAAATAACATACTACAAACCATATTAATACATTCACATATACATAAAAAATAAAAATGATATAAAACATCAAGAATAATACATAATAATGATTAATACAAAAAATAATGAATAATAAGCCATACAAACCAAATCAAGGAGACAGAGGAACATAAGAATGAAACTAAAGAGACAAAAACAGAAAGAAGTTATGCGTTAATCAGATCATTCAAATTTAAATTTAAAAGACCTGTAGTCAACTTCCTTCTGAGGGGATTCGACTAGAGGCCTCAGAACAGTGATGATGAGGAAGAAGGGAAGACTACCCAACAGGTAGAACCCTAGAACGGCTAAGGACATGAGTAGGCCATGGCCGCAAATAAATAACTTCATTCTCAGACATTTCTAACTGGAAAGAACATGTTTATTAACAGATATAAGCTACAAATATACCTTAGTGCTTACTTGGCACTCACACTGCTACAGGCTTTCAACTTTTATGCTGCAGCAAAGGAGAAAACATCTGAAGCCACATTGACCTCAGAGGGATCCTTCCCTCCTCTGCCTCTTTGTGTAACTTCTGTTTTCCATGCATTGAGATAATATGTAAAGGACATGTGATCCCAGGAGGCATTAAGGGCCTTTCCATATAGATAGGACCATCTGAGGAAGAAATACAACAAAATGGACTGTAGTATCTATGTCATAAAATATAAAGAGAGTAAATGCTTATGGCAGTCCTGTAGTTGGTGTACTGACCTGTGTCCTGCTTAGGGATGTGCATGGACGTAATCTTTGATTCTTTCCCAGGTAATTTGCAAACTCTTTTGCTGTTTTTGGAAATTTTCTAAGTTCATTAGAACTTTTTTAATGAATATGAATTGACTATCATGCATTAATTTATAGGTTAACACAAATTAAAGGGGTCATTTTAGAAGCTGCAGTCATGATTTTGATGACTGAAAATAGACACTTTTCAGGTGCCTGGAACAGGTCTAATGCTGGATGTCCATGATATTTCTGAGATCAAGCAGGGTCATCCAAGATCCTGGGAATGACCCTGCTATGCCTCCTCTGTGACCCTGTTCAGATTTGGACAGCCCCAGAGCTAGCTTCTAAAATGACTCTGGAGAAGTCTCTGCACTTTGGATGTCTAAACCCATTTTCAGATGTCCAAAGCACAAATAGAGCTTCTAAAATGACACCCATATAGGGTCATTCCAAGGCATGAATAGCAGGGATGGACGTCCTGTCGGGATGTCCATCCCCACTATTTGAGCCCCCTTCCGACCCCGACTCACTTCCCCGCTCATTGTATGGGGAAGTTAGATGGGGACGGGAAAGGGACAGATCAGGAGTGGCGTTAGGGCAGGCAGTGGGAAGTCATCAGCCCCGGACGTACAGGGACAATTCTACTGTAATGTCAGCCCTGTACGTCCGGGGCTGGCAGCCTGAACAGGGAACTTATTCCAAACTCTGAGGTGGAATAAGTTCCCCGAGTTGGCGGAGGACGGCAGGATGAAAAGTGGTGGGAGGGGGCAGAGGAGATTCCCTACAGCCTGACCCTAGCCTTGGGAGGCCAGATCAGGGGTTGGGCTGCAGAGAATGAAGTTTGAAGTCCGGCGGCCGGGGATCATAGCTTTTGAATGGAGCCGCAGTGCCATGGCAACTGAACGCCATGGCACCGCGGCTCCATTCAAAAGCCCTGACTGAGCTATCTGGGCAAGGCCTGTATGTGCAGGCCAACCTGAATTGGGGTACCGGCCTGCATGTAGAGGCCTGGACACAATTCTGATTCCGCGGAACTAGATGTGCCCCGCGGGATCAGAATCCCGGCTAACTCTGTGCATCCGGTTCCGACTGGGCGCACAGAGTGCCAGGACATCCGGGTCTGCATTAGCCTCATATTGTATAAACTGTGCCGATTTGCTGATCCCATTTCCAGGCACACAGCATGACTTTCATAAACAAAATAAAGCTTTTTGCCCATGTAAAGCATGTTTTACACATGAAAGCATGCTCTTATAAAATTGAGCATGGTATGCAAATGTAAATTGTAGGCTCACTATGAGATTGCGCTTATTCTATGCAATCTGCATGTAAGTATTCATGGGAGGCATAGTTTGGAAGAGCTAGGGTAGAATTGCAATATTTTATAAAGCATACATTTACACACATACATGCACACATTTATGCCTTCTTCAGAGCAGATATAAATTTGTGTGAAAGAATTTGTGTGCTACTGTGGATCATCATATGAGCCAAGTTTATAAAATAGGCTCCTTTTATCACATTTCACATATATGCCTGCTAATGAAATTAATCCTGTAGAGTGTACCTTTTGGTATTTGGGACACATCATTGGTTTTCAAATGCCTTTTCTTAACTGAATTCGCCCTCCTGTTGTTTATACTACATTTATGCTACCTCAGGGAAATTTTCACACTCCCTCCAAGCCAATTTTTGAAGGCGAAAATCTTGCATTGGCAAATGCCAAGTCTGTTGGGTTAAAACATGCAGAGATTTCAAACATAAATCCTGAAACATTCTTCCTTTGACCTCTCCTAACTCTTTGGGGTCTGTTTACTAAACGGCGGTAGCGGACTCTGTGCGATATCGGAGCCGCGGCCCCATTGAAATCATTGTGAGGAAATGCTTCAATTTTTCTGAAAATTGTCCCCCTCTCCATGTGACAGGTTGTTGCCAGTTACACATTAAATTGTTACTATTTATAATGATGGGAGTACAGAAAACTATAAAAAAAATCTTTCAAGATCATTTTAATAATAATAGAAGAGTGAAAAAGGCAGGTTGAATTTGAACAGTTTGGAAATAATCTGCCAATGCTTTACCAAAGTTAAAAACTACTAAGGGGTATATTTACAAAGCAGCGGTAGCGGCCTCCATGCGATTCAATGGGGCCGTGGATCCGATATCACACAGAGGCTGCTACAGCTACTTTGTAAACATACCTCTAAGACACTGTAATCATATTTATTAATGTAGTATAAGATTCAGAATCTTTCAATATTCACAATATAAATGTATATTGATGTTTAATATATTAATACATGTGGCACTGTAACTGCTGTTAGCTTTCTTGTTTACTATGACATTATTTCAGAAGTATCCATCTGAAATGCGCCATAATATTTATTTATTTATTTATTTATTTATTTAATCTCTACATCGCTGCACTCTCAATAAAATCAGATCAGTGCAGTAAACAAATACTAAAAAAAAACCCCATCCATAATAAAAAAACAATAAAGAACAACACTTTGAAAAATTTAAGAGGAAAATAGCCAAGCTTTTAATCTTTTCCTAAACAAAACAGCAGATGAACGGATTTCAATGCCAATGGTAACTTAGGGGTATGTTTACTAAACCGTCTTAATGTGCGCTCTATGACGTTATCACGCAATAAGGTACCTTATCGCGCAATAATGGCGCTTTATCGGGCGCAGAGGTACCTTAGCGCTGTAGGGGTTAAGTGTGAGGTTAAGTATTACATAAGTGTTAAAAAATTACTTTAAGGGTTAAGGGATTATAATGTTCCTGGTTCATAATCACTCAATGGCTGCCCTGAATCTCACAAAACTCAAAAACAACAGCCACGCTGCTACATCATGTGGGCAATACTTGAGCCGGTACAAGAAGAAACCCAGCACAAGGCAAAACCATATAAGGAAGTATCATGAGCCCAGTAGGTGTAGGTCTGAACTGCACAAAGTCCAGACATAGGCCTGCAGGGACTATGTGCAAAGGAGCACGTACACAGGAAACCATAAGCTGGCAACATACATGTTAGGCCATGGCCCTGAAGCAAGCAGGTGGCAGAATGACAGTTGGTAAGTATAAGGGAAACAGGGGGCCAGGGGGATTTTGCAACAGGAACTAAGGGACAAAAAAGGCAATGATAAAAGATAAGAGGGGAGGGGGAGAGGACACAGGAGGAATAGATCTGGGGACTGTCTGCACAAAAAGGAAGCAAAAAAAAGTATAAATGTAGCATGCTTTTTATATTCGTGGGAGGAGTTGGTCTTGAGATGCCAAGTGCTCGATAGAACTCTCTTCCCCACCTCTGCCTGCATTGATCATCAGTTATCCAATAAACTGAAATTCTGATTGCACCTGCACTGACTTTTGGCTCTGGTCATTACAGGTAATTAGTAATAATTAGGTTGTGGTCCATTTTGTACGAAGCAGGGCCGTACAAACTTGTGCCGAAACCCGGGAATAATCCCTGGAATTCTGGGAATAATCCCTGGAATTCTGGGATACAGGTAGGTCTTTATGACCAAGATACAAATTTAGTGATTTGGATTCCCCTCAAGAAAAAGAGGGAGGTACGTTCCCGGTATGTAGTAGAGACCGGAGGAGAAGAAGACGTGAGTGATTGATTCCCTAGGAAGACGACTGTTGTGACGACAAAGCCGTGAGTATACTTATTTTTGACCAAGCTTGGTAAGTGTTGTTTAATTTTTGTTTTATTATGTTGATAAAGTGTAAGGATATTTTGCTGCTATGAGCCAGGACTGAATGAGGTGTGTTTGAGACTGTACGTATCGAAATAGATACGAAGCGTGTGTGTGTTCTTACTCACGGTTCCATACCTCCGCGAGGAGATTGGCTGGGTCTGAACGAAGCGAATCTCTGTCTGAAAGGTGTCCTGGACATTTCTTGCACTACCTCCCTTTGTAGATAAAGAGGGTGGATATTGAGATCCTTAAAATAACAGGTGGCACATAGGAATCATGTCTCTGTTTAGGAGAAAGAAAGATGACAATCAGGGAATAATGGTAAATCAGGTTTCCCCAATGACTCCGGTCGAACGGATGATGAGAGATAATCCCATATTAGGAAAGGAAATTTTGAAGGTTTGCCTTAAATGGGCAAAATGGAGCGCTGCTCCCGGGACGCCTCTTGGCTGGCCACCAGAGGGGTCCTTTGATGGTTGTTGTTTAGCAAAAATTAGGGATTATGTTTTGTCTCATAAGACCAATGCTAGTCAGTTAAAACATCTGCAATACATTTCCATGTGGATGAAACAGGCAAACCCAGGTACCCTCAGTAGTAATGCCCCTCCTCCCTATTGTGCGACGGAGAGTCGTACCATGGCAGCAATAGGGTACTCAGACCCCCCCATGCCCAAGAAGGAACAATTAGAGAAGAAACTTGATGATAAACAGGTGACAGAAAAACAAAAGGAGAATCTGGGAAAGACAAATCAGCTAGAGCCTTCAGCCCCTTATATTGATACCTCTTTATATAAGCCACTGCATAGGGAACTGGAAGATATAGTTTGCAGTAAGGACTCCCAGCCAAGTAGGAGAACCTGGTCTGCATCCCCCCACCGGGAACGGCATACAGGATGGGTCCAAGTAAGGGGTAAAATACACTTGACTCCTGACGTAAATCCCGAAGACCCAGGTCTTGGCGAAAAGTCAGTCTTGGGGGCTATGGGCGGAGATTCCCATCCCTATACTTCCACACTTCATGAGGAAATTCAGGTTTCATCCGAGGATAAACCCTCAGAGGGTATCCTACACAAAGTACAGTCTACTCCCCCTGTTATTGGTTCCGCTGGTGGTAATAAATCCTCCAAATTCCCCAGTGGCACACTTAGAACACCAGAACAATGGGATCTAAGTTATGGCAACCGACCACATGCAAGTTTGCATGATATTGTGACCCGAACGTCCCGGACACATGACTATGTATTGCCTTTACAAAACACTAAAGAACCAGTTCCACCTAAGAAAACCTCTGTAGATTTTGTTTTTAATGAAGAGGGAGGAGAAGGATTCTATGTATATCACTGGAGTTCCAACCTACATGGCTGGACCTCCGCATGTGCCCCACAAATGAGGACTTGGCCAGAACAAGGATCACTGGACACTAGAGATTTAAACCTAGCTCGTAGGTGTATTCGTGGAGGGGAAGGGGATCCACATTGGGACTATAAGTACATGGAAGCAGGATTAAGGGTGTGGGAAAAGTATGAGGGACAAGATCCCAATAACCCGAAGTTACCAGGTTATATGGTGTTTCCTGTGTGACATGTTAACCAAGGGCAGGGAAGGGCAGAAATATATATTCCCTGGAGTTTCACTGACATGACTAACTTGTCGGAACAACTCTCTCCCCTAAATTAAGGTGCAGGAGCATGGATACAGAAGTTTGAGCGATTGACTGCAGGTTATACCTTAGCAATTGGTGATGTGAAAGCATTGCTGGCCCAGATTTCGGGTAATAATGCTGCCAATCAGGTGTTTAACAATGCAAGGATAGATGGAGTGTTGGTCCACCAACCAGAATACGATGTGGCTTTATTTAACCCCTATCGTAATTTGATTTGGGACTCACTAAGAGATATATACCCTACCCAAAGAAGTATGGGACCCCTTATATCACTGCAGTTTAAGGTAGGGGAAGATATTAGTGCATACTTGGCAAAGTTCCCAAGACCTGTGGGAAGCACAGATGGGCGTACCCCACAATGACCCTAACATGGCTCTCATGTTTTTCCAGACCCTCTGCAATACCTTACCTATGCCTATCCAGTTAAAGCTAAAAAAACATAGTTGCACTGGAGTCAGAGCCATGGCAAAAACAACAGGCACATATTTTTCATTTTGTCAGACAAGCTGAGGAAGAATTGAATAAACCAGAGAGGGACAGAAAAGCTACCCAAACTCGTTTGTTCAATTTGCAATTGAAAGAAATAGAACAGGAGAAAAAGAAGGAAGGCCTGGTCAGTGGACCTGCTGTCGACAAAAGATTGATAAAAACCCTACAGCAGGAAGTTAAGGAAGCAAAACAACAAGCTAAAACAGCATGAAAACTATTTGAGCAATGTGTGGAACGCTTATACGAGTCTTCCAGTGACAACAGTTCAGATAGCGATTTTGAGGAAGTACCCAGACCCATGATGCGTGCTTTGAACATTCAAGGACGTGGTCAGCTCTCAGGTCAGGAACCACGGCCCTTCCCCAGACAAAGACAGAATAGAGAAAGGGATTTTTGCTGTTGGCAATGCGGTGAGAAGGGACACCTGCAACGGGCTTGCCGTGCCCCTCTGCCCAGAGGACGGAGGGAGTACAACCAAGGTCCACCACCACCTGCCAGGCCACGCCAGTATCCTACCTGGCAGCCCCCAAATAGGACAGGCTATGGCAATAGGGAAGATGGATAATGACTAGGTATCTATAATATGCAGATAATGCTAGGCACAGAGGAGCCCCACATAAAGTTAACATTGAATGGCCAAGGGATGAATTTTCTAATTGATACTGGAGCCACGTTGTCTGTCTTGAATACCATGCCTATAGGTAGCACTATTGGCAGAGACAGTGTAATAACCACTGGGTTTGATGGTAAGTCAGTCAAGACTCCTGTGACCAACCCAATTCATGTGGTAGGCCCAAAATTTGATATCTATCACAATTTTCTGTATGCCTCCCACTGCCCTATAAATTTAATGGGACGAGATTTAATTGTTAAAGCTCAAGTTACCCTAGTGGCAGGAGAATTCCAATCTGCAGGAATAGGTGAAATAGGTACATACCTCCTTAGCCCTTATGCCCGAGTACGAGGTTCCCCGGTCCACATACGACTAAAACCAGGGAAAGAGAGTCCCAAACTACCACAGTACCCCTTACAGCAGACAGCTATAGAGGGTGCACGAGAAGAAATTGATCAACTCAAACTGCATGGCATTATAGAACACAGTACCTCTTCATATAATACCCCTCTCTTTCTGGTCAGTAAACCCAATGGCAAATGGCGAATTGTCCATGACCTACGGGCACTGAACCAAGTTGTGGAAACTCAGTTTCCGGCAGTTGCCAACCCGGCCACTACATTAAATACTGTACAACTGTACAAGTATTTTACAGTATTGGATTTAAAAAATGCCTTCTTTAGCGTTGAAATTGCTACTGATTCTAGGCCCCTGCTAGCTTTTCTTTTTGATCAAGTACATTACCAATGGACACGACTACCACAGGGATATGTCGACAGTCCTAGTATCTTTTCCCAGATTCTCTCACAAGATTTGCAGGAGTTCAATTCACATCTCCCTGGAGAGATGTGTCTGCTATAATATGTAGATGACATCTTGCTGTCTGGCTCTAACTATAAGGAAATGCAGAAGTACACACAGGAACTAATACAGGAACTGCAGGACAAAGGGTACAAACTAAATGCAGAGAAAGCACAACTCGTGCAGACAACAGTTACTTTTCTGGGATTTCAGTTAAGCCAGGGTTCCATTCAGGTGGGAGAAAAAACCATTGAACATGCTTTACAACTACCTGTACCAAAGACAGTAAGGGAACTGAGATCTGTTTTAGGCACACTTAATTTTTGCAGAAATTGGATCCCAGCTTTTAGCTCTCGGACCCTTTGCTTCCGCCCTTATTTAAAGGGTGGTGTAAAGAATTCTGACAAAATCACTTTGGACCCTTGTCATGTAAGTGTGCTCCAGTCCATTTTGGAAGACGTAAAGTCTCTTCCAGCCTTACATCTGCCAAATCATCACAAACCTTTTCAGCTAATGGTAGTGACTGGTTCCCAAGCTTGGGCTGCCATTCTATTTCAGGATAGGGTTTCCACTTTATCATTCTTGTCTGGTACCTTTGGATGTACTGAACTTCCATTACCGGACCTTGAAAAACTAGTCATTGCAGTGGCAGCAGCAATAGAGAAAGTCCTGTCCATTTTCACTCCCACTACCTTGATTCTCTATCAGTCTATTGAACTGAAGGCTATTCTGAACAAAGACACGTTGCACTTATCTCCGTCCAAATTGCAACAAGCTTGTGCTTCTATCCTGAATAGTGGGGTGATTTTTCGTCCTCTTACTGCCTCCACCTGTCCACTCAGTTGGCTACAGACAGCAGTAGATGTTTATACCCCAGTGTCTGATTCATCTTACAAGGAAGTTTTATCCTTTATGGTATCTCCCTCTGACATGCCACCAGACAGTGAAATTTGGTTTACAGATGGATCAGCACAGAAGGGTGCTGTTGGTTTTGCTGCGGTGTTGGTGACTCCTGATGGAGTATCTGAACATCGCCTACAGTATGCCCTCAACTCAGATCAGGGATATTCAGCACAGGCAGCTGAACTATGCGCCATATTAGCAGTCTTAGAAGAACGTCCGGCAACGCCCTTGATTTTTTATACTGATTCACGGTATGTTCAAAAGTTGTGTGTCAGCTAGTTGTGTGTCAGCTAGTTCACAAATCATTGATATTGTACCTTTATGACTTACTATTGCAACGTTGTCAGAAAGATATTCTAACTTCCTGTAACTGGGTCCCCGACCATTCCCGCCATTATGGTTTCCTGCAGTTTGGCAATGCCCTGGCAGATGAAGCAGCTAAACAAGTCACTGAAGCTGTTCCCATTTTAGTCACTACACGAGCAAAGACTTATCCCTTACCTTTGCTACAAGATTATCAGCAGAATCTTGTTCAGGATGAAGTCCAAAAATGGAAACTGTTAGGATGCACTGAGCATAAGAACTTATGGGTCCACCCATCTGGAAAAGTCTGTATTTCCTTTTGGTCCTTGCAACAACTGTGTTCCCTACTACATTCTGTCAGTCATGCATCAGCTTCCAGCGTGTCTGCGCAGATCTCTGAGATTTTCTGGCATCCACGTCTTAAGCTCAGAATACAGGAATGGTGCCAAAAGTGCCCCCAGTGTTTAGAAAATTCTCCAGTGAAGGGCAAACATATTCTCCAAGGTCACCTTCCTGTAGTTCAGGGTCCGTTCATTTTCTGGTATGTTGATTTCACAGATATGCAGGTTCATGTATATGGATACAGATTCCTTCTTATTTGCATTTGTCCATTCTCCAAGTGGGTTGAGGCTTTCCCGTGCAAACAAGAGAGGGCCTCCGAGGTATTCAATTGCTTTTCTAAGCACCTGTTTCCTTGTTTTGGCATACCACGAACTGTTTATTCTGATAATGGCTCTCATTTCCGGAATCAGCTAATACATCTTTTCTCTACAGCTGTAAGCTTGAACTGGAAATATGTGTCTGTCTATCGCCCCACCTCCAATGGCCTCGTCGAACGGACCAATGGCTTGCTCAAGACTGCCCTGCGTTTGATACAATCAGACAAGAATATCTCTTGGCTGCAGGCTCTTCCTCTGGCACTGTTACAACTTAGAAATCGTCCTCTGAAGAATGTTGCTCTAACCCCACATGAAATATGTACTGGCAGGCGATTGCTGCTATACCATTTCTCTGATACTTCTATCTCTTTACCAGATTCTCTGTCTCCTTACATTGCAGGTCTATGCCTGGCGTTGGCAGAGATTTCCCGACGCTGTGCCATTCGTGATCAACATCCACATTCCCCAAAGGATACCTTGATTCCAACTGGAACCTCTGTCTACCGCAGAAATCCTCATCGGAGCTCCTGGCAAGATCCAACATATTCAGGACCCCACATCGTTTCTGCTTCAACTCCATTTGCTGTCTTGCTGGACGCTAGCCAAACTTGGACCCATATAGCCCACCTTTGGGTACCTTGAACTGTTTTTGATCTTGTGGACATTTAAGTGATCTTCTCAGCATGCCTCATATTGCTTATAAGTTTGGTTTTCTATATTTTGCTATGTTGCTTTCAATTTTCATTGGGTGGTTTCTTTACTTTATCTCTTTCCGCCCCCACCCTTCTTTCTCTACTTCCCCCTCGCCCCTGTCCTCTCCTTTTCCTAATCACTCCCGTAGGTCTGTTCCTCTCACTAATACTTGGAAAACAACTGTCCTCGAGGTAGTTGACCTTCTGAATATTAGTGACTGCATTATATGCACCCCACTGCCCCAAGGTGGTAACTATGCTCCTGTTCGTGTGCTCCCTGTCCCATTTGAAGAAATTGTAGGTGCCATCCCGTGCTGGAATAACCCCCACCTTATTAGAGGTTGTGTAGAGCGTGGCCCCTTATATTGTAATGATACCTGGGCGGCCCATCAAGCTGTTTCCTTTCCTGTCCGTGTCTCTGTGCCCCCTATGATATTTTATTACTATCTTATTACCAATTCCTCTGTCTCTTTTGCTGACACCTGCAATGTTTCCTGGAATGTCCAAACCAATAACTTTCACTTTCTTCACGGTACCATGCGCCCTTTTTATTATGGGCATAATATGTCTAGGGCACACTGATACCACACTCAAGCCCGTAACAATCTTATCAACTCCACTCACTGGGGCCCAAGGGTTAAAGCGCACTTCTGGGTATGGGGTCCTGACTTTTGGGCTTCAACCTTTAATGTTGGTCCTATAGATTCTACACATACTCTCCTTTTCCGTAAGGGTACTTACTCACAATCTCCTTTCACTTCCTGCTATGCTCCCGTCCTCTACTGTACTGATTTAGCCCAATGTGGTGCCAAAAACACTGAACGGGGCCGCAAGTTCCCTACCTCTGTCATAGGACACCAACTTGCTGGCCATCTCCACTGGAAACCTTGTAAATCCCGTGATGACCATCCTCTATGTCAGACTCCTTGTAATCACTCTGCTACCACAGGTAAACTAACTTCATGCGCTCCCCACACTTCTATTAACTATCTTGTAAAATCCTTTTTTACTTGGAAACCTTCTTTTTCTCTATCTGCTATTGCGGGCCATTACTGGCTTTGTGGTGATGTTTTGTATCAGAAGATTTCCCTGTCCAACTTACCCTGTGCCTTAGTTAAAGTATCCCCCTATTCAGTCCTTATTCCCCTAAATGTCTTCATACCCTCTTCCCCTGCTCCTCCCCACCAGCGCCAAAAGCGTAGTTATGCTAGCCCTTGGGATTCCTCCATTGCTGAAGATGCTGTGATACAAACTTCCTATGAATATGTTAATTCCACTTACCCCATGACCAAGGCTCGTCTTGTAGCCCTTAGTGCTACTGCTTGGATTCCTTGGGCTACCCCTGCCTTTACAGCAGAACTTGGTATGTCTATCCGCCGCTTACAATGTTTGCTACATATACAAATGAAAGCTGTTACTGAATCTATTTCTCGCTTAGCTGAATCACTTGAACAAAATAATCAAATGACTCTACAGAATAGACAGGCTTTAGATTTATTACTCGCTGCTGAGGGCGGGACTTGTTCGTTTATCAATGCTACTAATTGCTGTATGGTCATAGCGAACCATACGGTGTTTGTATTAGATGCTATGAATAAGATTAAGCATTTATCTGAACTACATATTGATGATTTTAAAGGTGGCTTCCAGATTGGTGATTGGTTTTCATCTCTCTCCTCCTGGTTCCACTCTCTTGGATCTGGCCTAAAAGGCTTATTGATTTCTGCTGGCATTATTTTAATCATTGCTTTACTCTTCTGTTGTTTTGTTTCTATTTTTATATCCTGTTGTAAGAAACATTTCACCAAAGTATCCTCTTCTTTTCTGCCTGTTCAAACTAGCCCTACTCTTGTCAATGTTTCTTATGCTGCAGTCCCCATGTCAGACTATTCTGACTTAGATTTCTCCCCTTCTCAATAAAAAAAAAAATGTGGGAGTTGTAGGGGTTAAGTGCGAGGTTAAGTATTACATAAGTGTTAAAAAATTACTTTAAGGGTTAAGGGATTATAATGTTCCTGGTTCATAATCACTCAATGGCTGCCCTGAATCTCACAAAACTCAAAAACAACAGCCACGGTGCTACATCATGTGGGCAATACTTGAGCCGGTACAAGAAGAAACCCAGCACAAGGAAAAACCATATAAGGAAGTATCATGAGCCCAGTAGGTGTAGGTCTGAACTGCACAAAGTCCAGACATAGGCCTGCAGGGGCTATGTGCAAAGGAGCACGTACACAGGAAACCATAAGCTGGCAACATACATGTTAGCCTCAAAGAAAGGTCCAATTAAATCAAAAAATCCCCCTTTTCTTATGCTTAAATTTTTTGTCGGAGTATCGTCATCCCAGTATCACAAATATGTATTAAGAGATACCACCGTGACTACTCCCTTTTATTAATTGGAACTGTTAAAATGGACCGTAGCCCAAAACTTAGCTGTATGCCACCAAGCGCCAAAACTTCCACTGCACTGTTCTCCTCTCAGGTGCACCAAGCTTAAACACAGGCACCCCACTCGATCATATTGTTTAATCCTCCTGGGATGACAGTTTGTAATCTATATATCCAAGTTTGTTCCTGAATAAGTAAAGTTTTAGCTCTGGATTTACCTGCCCTCCCTGCTGTTATTACTTTGATACCAAAACATCTCAGCTACTCAAAGGTATGATGGTGTTGTGCACAATGTGCTACCAGGGGGGCCTCTTGAACATGACATTTAAGTCTGCTCCGATGTTCATTCATGCGAACTCGAAATTGCCTAACAGTTTTACCAATGTATAGCAAATCGCATGGGCACCTGATCCCATAAACAAGGTGATCAGAGTTGCAGGAGGTAGAATCTTTCAACCTATAAGTTCCCCCTGATAGGTGAAACTAGTAATCTCTTCAGTTACGGAGCAGATGTTGCAACCACCACATTTCATATGTCCTGTTATCCTCTCCTGTATGGTCTTCAGAAAGGACCGTAGCTTAGCTGGACTAAGCTTCTCTTTCAGATTCTGATGTCGAGTCCAAACACATCGTATAGATTTGTTCTGAAACCCGGGCAAAGTGCTTAATACATTATGATGACATTTTATTATGCGTTTAATACTACCGCTAAGTGGGGAGAATTTAGTGATAAAATTGATATTATCGGTATCTAGGAGCTCCGATTTGTCCCGAGACTGTAACAGTAATTCTCTGTTATTATACAGGGCCCTCTTATACACCATTCTGTCAATTGGGATGGGGTATCCCCTATCTACAAAAGTCTGCATCAAGTTGCCAGCTTGTATTTTGTATTCTTCAGGACAAGAACAATTTCTGCGATACCTGATGAACTGAGACAGGGGGAGGCTGTCACGTAATTGTTTGGGGTGCTTGCTACGGTAATGGAGAATCGTATTTCTGTCTGTTGGTTTCTTGTAAACATGTGTAACCCAACCATGACTGTTTCTGCGAACTACTACATCCAGGAAAACAACTTGTTGCTCATGAAAAGTGCAAGTGAACTGTATGTTTGAATTTACTCCATTCAACCAGCTCACAAATTCCTGTAGTCGTTGGGCAGTACCCTTTCATAATACAAACACGGCATCTATGTAACGCTTCCATATTACCAGACAATCTTTATATGGTGATGTGGTGAGCCATTGACGTTCATAGGCTTCCATGTATAAGTTTGCCACCGATGGAGCACAGGTGGCTCCCATGGCAACCCCAGACAGCTGTTGATAAAGAGTTCCCTCAAATTCAAAATAATTCTGAAAGATGGTAAGTTTAGCTAAGTGGGAAACAAATTCAATGTGCTCAGTAGACAAGTCTCCACGATCCCGTATAGATGACATTATCACGCTATAAGCTGCTTCTTGTGGGATATTCGTGTATAAAGAGGAAACATCCAATGTTGCTAACAATGTGTCCGTCCTTGATGCTCATTCAGAATATTCTGTCAACATGTTTAAAAAATGAGCGGTGTCTTTAATGTAAGAAGGGATATTCACCATCAACAGATGCAGGTAGGAGTCTAAATAAATTGAAAGCGGCTCTAGTATCGTTCCTTTTGTAGATACTATCGGTCTTCCAGGTAGGTTGCACACATCCTTATGCACTTTGGGAACCAGGTAAAACCTTGCAATAGTGGGAGAAGACTCATTAAGAAAAACCCACTCTTTTTTGGTAATCAACCTACATTCCAGTGCCTGTGAGGTGATAAGCTTAATGTCCTTTTGAAGAATCGCTGTAGGATCTCGCAACAAAACCCGATATGTGTCTGCCTGGGACAATTGTCGTTCTGCTTCCTGTAGATATTGTGATCTATTCATAATTACCACAGCTCCACCTTTGTCCGCCCGACGGATCACTATGCTTGGATGAGTTTGTAATTTATTTATTTATTTATTTTATTTATTTATTTATTGTACATTTGTATCCCGCTGCTTCCAGCGATCAGCAGTGGTTTCTATACATGATTGAGGGTGGCTGTACAGGCCAGGAATTAGCAAAATATACATTGTGATTGGGAGAGAAAGTTAGTTAGGAACACAGCAAACTTTGGGTTACAGATTACACTTGCTTACAGATTACAGATTACACTTGATTGCTGGGAATACTCTACATAAGATACAGAATTTCTGGGAATACTTTACACAGGATACAGAGTTTACATATTTACATATTTACTGAATGCGTTTCTCAAAGCGGGCTTACAAGGGCAGGGTGACTTTCCGTAACATGGTGGACAGTTGGTAGTGGGATACAATGCCTAGGTTACATTGTAATGCGTTTGGAAGAGGTGAGTCTTAAGCTTTTTCTGAAGTCCTTCAAGTCACTGTTTGCCCGCAACTCACATGGCAACCGGTTCCATAGTAGTGGGGCTGTAAGTGAGAATGCTCTGTTACTAGTAAACGCTTTAACAGTTCTCCAGCACTTCGGGACACAGAGGGTATTGAGGTTTACTGTTCTTCTACTCCTGTTGGGTGGTTGATTGGTGATAAGGCTGTTGAGGTATGAGGGTGCTAAATTATGAATGAGTTTGAATGTAGTGACTATCATTTTGTATTGTATGCGGGCTGCAATGGGGAGCCAATGTAGCTCAATTAGTACAGGTGTAATGTGATCAGCGAGGCCTTTTTGCATGGTGATTCTGGCAGCAACATTTTGTGCCATTTTCAGAATGTTTATGGTTTTCTTTGGCAAAGCTGCATTCTCTTCCGATGTAAAAACTTTTGACGTCAATCTACGTGTGTTTTCTAATTTTGTTATATCATTTAATACCAAATCTTTAAACAGAACTAGAGTTGGATGTAGAGGCCCTGGAGGCATCCATGTTGATTTAATGGGTAATGGAATACGTCCTTTATCCATTGTAGAACGTGTATTTACCACGTTAGACTCAGTAGTCGCAAAGAATAATTTTATTTGTAGTTTTCTCAAAAGGCTCTCCAGATCAACCCGAAACTGAAAACTGTTGAACCGAATTTCAGGGACAAATGACATACCCTTGTCCAAGACTGTTAAATGATTTGCAGTTAATTGAAAGTGTGAAATATTGATAACCGAAGATACCACTGAGGTTGTGCTATCAACTCTAGACTGCTCCGTCAAATTCATCATAGTTGTTAATCGCGTTGCCGACCCGTTCCTCTGCCCCTTTGTTTTCCACGACCACCGTTCTTCTTCTTTATTTTTCTTGTGTCCTCGTTTGGAAAATCCTCACACGATGATTTAGTGGAATTAGAGGAACCCGTGTCATCTGATGATACGTCAAACTCAACTTGTTTCGGTAATTTCTTAAGTTTTCTTTTTGGATTTTGCCATGGGTAAATGTACCCCGATGTATAATCGTTATAATCCCGTTTAAGCTTCTTTGCTTTGATCTGTTTAACTTTATCTTGAAGTGATTGCACTTGCTTATTTAATTCCCCCGTCTTCAGCTCATAACAGGCAGGTGTTTCATCTTCTTTAAGACTAGACAACATCGCATCAATCTCTTGTTGAAGACTTTCCAGGGCATTGGAAGTAGTGTCGATAATTAGAACCATTAGATCTAGGGAGCATTTATTTAGAATGCCGATCCATTTCTCCATAAATTCAGAATTAGTGGTGAATAATTTTGGTTCCTTGTACACCCGAAGACCCCGAGGTATATGTTGCCGGCATATATATTCAATTAGAGATAACTTATGTAACTCCATCCGAACCTTACGGTTTTGCATCTTCAATACTTCCTCCCAATTGATACCTCTATTGGCACTTGCATCCGGAGTATCTAAGGTAAAAGGTGTCATATCCTTACACAGTTTGGCAATATGATTTTCCTTGTAACTGTGAACTGCTTTCCACGTGTGACCTTCCATGGTTTGTGTATGTACACAGTAAATGTGGTCGCATTCAATAGAGGGTACCTGAATGGTGGCGTTGGGGAAGTTCGTCATTCTTTCTTTGAGATAAGCACATTTATTTAAGATACATCGTTAATAATTTTCCTGAAATCTCAGTAATGCATAAGCAAGAATGTCAATTGTGGAAATTTGAACTTTAAGCGATGTCAAGAGATATTTAGATTATTGCATACCTGCTCAATTTCGGACAAATTGGAACCGGAGAGGTCATTGATGCAAAGAAACAACATATTTCCTATAGGAGCTAAAGCCCGGGAAGTTGCTACCACAGTCTGAGACCCCGGGTTCCTTAAATCTTCTATGATTAGAGCATAGTCATAGTCGATAGTAGCAAATCTTAATCTATTCATCTCTTGATATACTTGGAGGGATATAAACTTCCTATTCCTTAGTATTATAGCCATGGCACAGGCACCTGTCCCACCACACCCTCATCTACAATAGGGGTGATTATGGGCCCCTTGGGGTATATAGTACATACTACTTAGACCCATAGAGGCAGTGCTACCTAAACCTCATGCGAGTCTAGACACCCCCGCTGCACCGATAACAGGTACCCATGGCAGCCAGACCTTAACACCTCATACACACTAATCTGGGTGGTGTCCGGTTCCACATTTGACTACAGAACCCAGATGGTAACAGATGTACTTTCAGTTGCACTGCTGGGAGCACCTGTCACACACTGGTGGTGATGGGGATGTGCAGCAAGACCTTTCTCTAGCACCACATGTACTGTGGACCTCGTGCTGAGTGCCTATCCTATCCCTCATGGTGAACATGGAACCTGCACAATGGCATGGTCTGTAGCTACTCTATGCCAGTATCATACACTGTCAGTCCGTTTTACCACGCTGCAGTACCAGAGAGGTGCAGACCCTATTTGGTGGTCAGCTGTAGGCCGCTGTTCTGCATGTGCAATGCATCATGGGTGCTGGTGGGGTTACCCTATCCTGGCACACAGAGCAGATGGTTTGTGCGGTGACCTACAGTCCTTCTGTACCCAGCCATTGCTGTGCAACAAGCCATAGAGGTATAGCCTACTGGTTAGTACACTGACATTGTAGGTAGCGGTCATGGGTTCAATTCATCTTTGTTCCCTCCTGTCCATGTCAGATATTTTGCATGCCTGTGACAGTCATATCTTTGTAGATCCATGCTGCCAGCCCATAATACTCTCATCACAGTTGCCATCACTCCTTATACGGCGTTATAGGGCACCTTATTAGGCACAGTAAAAGGCACGTTACAAGGCACCTTATTAGGCACCGTATAAGGTATGTTACAAGGCACCTTACTAGGCACAGTACAAGGCACGTGCCTTGTATTGTGCCTAGAAAGGTGCCTTGTAATGTGCCTTATAATGTGCCTTATGATGTGCCTTGTATTGTGCCTAGTAAGGTGCCTTGTAACGTGCCTTATAACATGCCTTATGACGTGCCTTGTAATGTGCCTTATAAAATGCCTTATGATGTGCCATGTAACGCGTGTTAGCCTAAGGCGCCTTGTAACACATGTTACCTGACACAGCTTGCCATAATGATGCACCGGCCATTCCCTTATATGGGCATCCAGGGAACCTAACGCGGGAAACGTTACCGCAGTTTAGTAAACATACCCCAAAGCTTCAGATTAAAGGTTAATACAAGACTAGTGATTTGAAAACATTGCAATCATTTGTGGTATAATTTTTATTGTGATAACCATTACTGCCCTTGCCATGGTTTATTCTGTGTTGTAAGCCTGAGCAGTGATCTGGAAAATGAGGGTATCTCTCAGGTCAATAATATATATATATTGTCGCGTACCGCCCCTGGTGGCCAGTGGTCATAGGGGTAGGTTGGACACAAAGATATTTTTATATGAGAGGAGGTTCCTTTAAGAGCCAAGTGCAGCCTGGTCTTAGTAGTTCAGCTCCTATTAAGAAGTAAATTGTGAATGCAGAGTAGAGGGATAACATAGGCTTTTATTTCCCTTTACGCAAAAGATTCAGGTGGGTCACAACATAGAGGAAAATGTCCTTAACTTCAGGAATGAAACAAACTCATGGTAAAGAAAAACTGTTATGCTTCACAGTTGTAACAAGGATTAATTAAGGCTTCCTAGAGTAACTCAAGCGTTTCAATACTCTTCTTCCTTTTAGCATATAAGTAACACTCTGGAGACAGCATATATTATTTACAAGTCTAGCAGTGATTCTATACTGCTTGTAACGCATAGAGAACAGTCCATCTCCTCTTGAGACAAAAGATTAGGCTCCACAAATTCCACTTGCATCAGCTCTGAGTCAGAGGTATCCCTTTCTGTATCTGGGGTTTCTCTGGCTATTGGAACTGGCCAGTCACTATTCTTATTCTCTGGGTGTTTGTAGAGTTCTTCTAAGGTTCGCCAGTGAGCGTGGCCTACCTTTTTGCTTTTATAATCTGGGTTATACAAGGGAGGTTTACTTTCCTTTCTTGTAAAATGAGCATTGCTTTTAAAAGGGCACTTATAAGGTGAGCTTTTTCTCTTAAAAACAGAGTCAGCATACCTTGGCTTCCAACAGCATGTAGAACAGGAACTTTCTCCTTCCAGTAGTTCTCCTGGGATACAATCCTCGTGCCAGTCTTTTCCCTGAAAGCTCTTGTTACCTTTCAGTCTGGTCACTGGTTCCTCCGGTAAGTGCAGGCCTCTTTCCAAGCCTAACTTCTGGCTTCTTCCTTCAGCACTGCTCTGCTTCCCAAAGTGACTGTTCCTTTGCTCAGCATTGCTTTCCCATTTACTCCTAGGGCTTAGCTCAATGCTCCTGGTGCTTCCTTCTTCTTGGCCCTTGCTCGTGGTGCATTTCTCTCGCACGGCTTTGCTCTTGGTGCTTCTCTCCGGTCCACCTCTATCTCCACCCCTACCTCTACTCCCTTTCCAGTCTCCAGCCTCTTGCTTATAAAGCTCTCCTGTGTTTGAGCTTTCTGGGTTGCTTGTCAGGTGGTGTCGATTAGCTAGGTGTGTCCAGTCAGCCTCTGTGAGTGCACAGCTGCTCCCTCTAGCTGCTCTGTGCGGGAATTGCATCCCGTGCACATCTTTTATATTATGAAAAACAGCTTCTTTTCTTGCATCTTTGCTTCCATCAGCTCCTGCTGCATGATAATATATATATATTTTTTTTAGTGTATGGTAAGGACTTCAACTTTACATTCCACCCTTTTAAAAATCTTAAGATAGCTTGAACTGGGCTTCACAGGACAAAAGCCAGTCTTAGCTCTAGCAATAAAAAATGCAGGGATTTTAAAATTAAGGGGTCTGCCTATTAAAGTGTATTAGCTGTTAATGTGCCGCTAGCTTGGGAAAAGCATGACATGTTAACAGTTTACGAGGGGCAACTGAAGATAGCGCAGCAATTTCTTGCACTATCTGCAAGCCACACGTTAGTCACTTCAGTGTATGGGGTATAGGCAGAGAGTGGGCATGTCCGCAACTAGCGCATGGTAATCGCTGGTTTTGCAGACATCGCGGGTGCAACAACTCTACTTCAATGGGTGACATTAACTGCATCCACGTTGCTGCCATGCTACGATCTCTGCATTTTTGCTGCTGGGGAAATGCTGTGCAAGCCACAACGTGAGGTTTTTGCCATTAATGTGGTACTATTTGCACTAATACATCACATTAACTGAAAAAGCCTTTTGCGGCATAGCAAAAGTCCCTTACTTTTGGTGTGTACTTTCCCTCCCCATATCTAACTCTATTTATTTTTACCCAAATTAAAGGTGGGTGGGGTCAATTTTCCATCTCCATTTTCACTTGGATAAGCATGCTCCAAAATATATAAAAACTTATGCTTTTTAATGAAATGTGCAATATCTGTTCTACAAATGCATGTCTTTTACAATTGTGTGTTAATAAGCATGGTCCCAATATAAAAAATGATGAACTCCTAAATGTAGGCACCTAAGTTGTTGTTATGTTAAGTGTCATCAAGCTGACATTGACTCATTGTGGCCTTGAGGATAGTTGTCTTAAACTGTGGTCGGTCTTCAGTCTGTTGGTTAATTATTGATAAAGTGGTGTCCAAAGCTGCTGCTACCTGTACTGATGTAGTGCACGGCTGGTCTTCCTCTTTTGTATTTACCTTCAACCTTGCCAAGCATGATGTATTTCTCTAATGATCCTTCTCTTTTCAGTCCGTGTCCAAAGTGTGGAAGTCAAAAGTCCTGTCATTTGATCTTCTCCAAGGAAAGGTTAAGTTTGATCTCTTCTAGTATTGATTGATTTGTTCTTCAGGCAGTCAATCATATACACATTATTCTTCACCTGCACCATAATTCAAAGGCATAAAATCATAAGATATGCCATACTGGGTCAGACCAAGGTCCATCAGCCCTAGTATCCTGTTTGCAGCAATGGCCAATCCAGGTCACAAATGCCTGGCAGATTCCCAAAAAAGTACATAGTTGGCCCTTCTTCAAGCGGCAGCACGCCGCGGATCACGTGGGCAATCGGCCCTTTAAATTGGAGGGCACCATTGGGCGTGCCGGAGATCCCTGCGGGCAGTCGGCCCTTCTTCAAGTGTCAGCTCGCCGCAGATCACGTGGGCGATCGGTCCTTTAAATCGGAGGGTGCCATCGGGCGCGCCGGAGATCCCTGCAGGCAGTCGGCCCTTCTTCAAGCGGCAGCACGCCGCGGATCATGCAGTCAATCGGCCCTTTAAATCGGAGGGCGCCATCAGGTGCGCCAGAGATCCCTGTGGGCAGTCGGCCCTTCTTCAAGCGGCAGCACGCTGCGGATCACGTGGGCGATCGGCCCTTTAAATCAGAGAGCGCCATCAGGCGCGCCCACGCCTGAGGGCCTCGCCAGAGGGCTCTTGGGCATGGCCCTTAGACGGGGACCACAGGAGGGAGCCTGTACACACAGCACCAGGAAGCATCAAAGAGATGAAGTGTTAAACTGCTACCCATTGCTTGCATAGAACTGCTACCCATTGTGTGTATAGAATTGCTACCCTAAGCCTACATAAAACTGCTATCCATTGTGTGCATAGAACTGCTACCCATTGCCTGCATAGAACTGCTACCCATTGTTTGCATAGAACTGCTACCCACTGTGTGCATAGAACTGCTACCCATTGCCTGCATAGAACTGCTACCCATTGTTTGCGTAGATCTTGCTACCCACTCCCTGCTAGAACTTGTTACCCACTGCTTGTATAGAAATTGTTGTCCACTGCCATTGCCATGACCCCACATCATATTGTCCTTCTCTTCCTCATCCCCCCCAACTTTCTTCCCTCCTACCAACACCCTCCCTCCTCTCCCCTTCCCCCCCCAACTTCCTCACTTCTCCCTCCATTCTGTCCTCTCACCTAGCATTTGCTCTTGAGCTTCAGCGCATCATCCCCCACATTCAACCAATCCCTCTCTCTCTAAGGCAACCCCTCCCTCGCTTCCGCCGTACCGTCTCCGCTTTACCACACTCTCTACAACTCCTTCTCCTTCCCTCATCAGGTAACATCAACCCCAACCCTGGCCACCCTCGACTTCTTTCTCACACTAAAAAGAGTTCCTCACATACCTTATCTAATCTCATCCACATCCCACTCCTCCCCCTTCTACCCTCCCTCACTCATCCCCCAATCACTCATACAGAGATATCAACCCCAACCTTATCTCCAAAAATAAATCCTCACATAGCCTATCTGATACCATCAACATCACCCCTCTCTCACCCCTCACTCCCTTCTATCAAGTCCCTCTTGGAAGGCACACTCACCCAGACATATCCACCCGCACCTTGCTCCCTCTAAATCTCTGCACTTCTCTAGAAATAAAGCCTCATGTTACTCTGATAAGAAATTCTCACATAACTTATCTAACCTTATCCATATCCCTCTCCTTCTCCCCTCCACTCTCCCATTTTCATGTGCCCTATGGAACGCATGCTCAGTCACTAACAAACTTCCTTTTACTCATGATCTCTTTATCTCTAATGCCCTACACCTTCTTGTCTTGACTGAGACCTGGCTCCCTCCAGACAACACCGTATCCATTGCTTCTCTCTGCTATGTGGGTTACCAGTTCTCCCATACACCTCGATCTACTGGTCGCGGTGGTGGTGTTGGTCTCCTACTTTCTCCCTCCTGCCAACTCCAACCTCTCCTGCTACCTCAGTCACCCTCCCCCCTCTCCATTGAAGTCCACTCCATTCGCCTCCTCATACCACTTCCCCTCCGTGTTGCTGTTATTTATCGCCCACCCGACAAATCCCAATCAACCTTCCTCACCGACTTTGACTCCTGGCTCTCTGCCTTTCTGGATCCCTCCTCCCCCACTCTTATTCTTGGCGACTTTAACATTCACATCGACAACCCATCCGACCCCCATGCCTCAAAGTTCCTCACCCTCATCTCCTCGTATGACCTCCAACTTTGCTCCACCGCCTCACCCACCTACATGGCCACTGCTTTGACCTAATACTCTTCTCTAATTCCTCTCCCTCAAACTTCTGCAACTCAATCCTTCCCTCATCTGACCATCATCTCTTAACCTTTACTCTTCAGCTTCCGCCGTCTCAACCTCGTCCTGTCTCCTCTGACCTATTTAGAAACCTCCATAACATTGATCCCCTAACTCTCTCCTCCACCATTTTTCCATCTCTTTCCTCCATTATATCCTTCAAGTCCGTTGACGAGGCACTATCTTCCTACAATGCTATATTATCCTCAGCTCTTGACACTCTTGCCCCACCCACCCCACGTCCAGTCAAATGATCTACTCCCCAGCCCTGGCTTTCGCCCACAACCCGCTATCTACGCACCTGTGCACGTTCCGCCGAGCGTGCTTGGTCCAAATCCCACTCCCCGGAGGACCTTCTACACTTCAAATTCATGCTTGGCTCCTTCCAGTCAGCCATAGCACTTGCCAAGCAAGACTACTACATCCACCTGACCAACTCCCTCACCTCTGATCCTCGCCATCTCTTTAATACCCTCAATTCTCTCCTCAAGGTCCCCCTGCCCCCAGTCCCACCCTCCCTTTCTGCCCAAACCCTAGCTGACTACATTCATGACAAAATCCATGATTACCCTCCAATTCCCCACCCCCTCATCTACCTCCCCCCATCTGTACTTCCTCTGCTACCCTATCCTCCTTCCCTCTGATCTCTGAAGAAGAAACTACACTCCTTCTTACCTCTTCCAAACCCACCACCTGTTCATCTGACCCTATCCCCACCCATCTCTTACACCCCATCTCCCACACCATTGTACCCCCCATCTCTCATATCCTCAACCTTTCACTCTCCACTGCAACTGTCCCCGTTGACTTCAAATATGCTGTTGTCACACCCCTCCTCAAGAAACCCTCACTCGATCCCACATGCCCTTCTAACTATCAACCCATCTCCCTCCTTCCCTTCATATCCAAACTACTAGAACGAGCAGTCCACTGCCGCTGCCTCGAATTCCTCACCTCCCAGGCCCTCCTGGACCCACTACAATACAGCTTCCGTCCCTTACACTTGTGGCACTGCAGACCAGCTGCAGGCAGAAGAAAATGTTTTAAACCCAGAAAAAAGAGGCAGACACTGGCTGCAGCATCACGAGGAGCCATATAGGGGGAGCAAGAGAGACCTCTGGAGGACTGAGGAACCACGCCCTAGAGCCAATGATGCAATACCGGCCTACACCCAATCCAGAAAGGGAAGGATTCCTTTTAAAAACCCAGATGACTGGAGGAAGTCAGAAGAAGGAGGAGAAAGGGAAGGCTGGCAAAGAGACTGGCAAAGAGATTTGCAAGCAGAGTTGCAAGGAGACTGCCAAGGGGACTGGCAGGGAGTTGTGCAAGGAGTTCCAGTTCCAGATTTGCATGGAGATCCGGAGGATCCAGGAATAGGAGTCCTGACAGAGGGAACCGGCCTAGCAGACTCAGCAGAGCCAGGTGAAGAAACTTGCTTTAAATATTTCAAAAGGGGAAAAGATACACTTTCCAGGAGGGAAAGATACCGTAAGGAAGCTAACCCTGAAAGGAGGAGGACTGTACCAGAGAGTCCAAGGCCTGAGTTTGGCAAGGGCCAGCAGCTGTTGAAAGGCACAACAGGGAGCAGCAAAGAAAGAGGTGAAAGAGGAATTTTGAAGGGTAACTTTCAAGGCCCTGGGAGAAAGGAGCTGTGGCGCAAATACGGCCTAACCCCAGCAGAAGGCAGACCTGAGAACCAGAGGCCTACCTGGGCACCTGAGAAACCAAGACCCAGCAAGGAACAGGCCTCAGCCCTCACCTCACTGTGATAACCTTAGAAGAAAAGGTAATTACCATTTTACTAACTATGATTTTATGAATGCTGTGACGCAGAAGGAGCAGGGCACTGGAGAATGATGTCCTTCTAGAGGCATTCATGCTATAAAATACAAACCTGTACTAAACAGGAAACTTCCTAGAGAAGGAACAGTGTGCAGGAGAGACTGTCCGCATTATAAAAGTATACAAAGCACAGACTTACCTTTAGATGCTGAACATTGGGGCATCATACAAGCATTACACAGAAAGCCTGAAGGAGAGCCCCTAGACATTCCGGACTGCGAGCCCATGCAGATGGAATTCCCGGAGGATCCCTCAGACCTCCCGATGGATTGTAGCTATTGCCTGGCCGAAAGAATTGAGCCCTGAGCAGAGGAATAGCTGTGGTCTGGGGAAAAGGTTGATGCTGTATTTCGTTTGACATTGCTGTGAAGTTAACAGGTTTTCTTCAGTTCATGATTCTTTTTCTTTTAACCTGGAGCAAGGACATTCTTTTTGTGTTGATGTAATCTGAGCTATTTGAACCTATTTGCAACATGGGAAATAAAAGCCTTTATTTTTCCCTACTCTCGGACTGTGATATTCTTGGGAGCTTTTAGTACACAGAAGGCTACCAGGACCATAAAAACCTGGGCCCTACAATTGAACTAAACTCCTCCATAAACAAACTTTGCATGTCCACCCCCTTTCTGCTGTGACCTGCCATTGCCACCAGGGGGGCGGTGTGACACACTCCACTGAAACTGCTCTCGCAAGAGTCTCCAATGACCTGTTCCTGGATAAATCTAAGGGCCTCTATTCTATCCTCATCCTTCTTGATCTCTCCACTGCTTTTGACACCGTTGACCACAATCTTCTCCTCATCACCCTCTCCTCCCTTGGCTTCAAGGACCTGGTACTATCCTAGTTCTCCTCCTACCTCTCCCATCGCTCATTCAGTGTGTGCTCTGGTGGCTCCTCTTCCTCCCCTACCCCACTCCACGTAGGTGTACCCCAGGGATCCGTCTTGGGCCCCCTTCTTTTCTTTCTCTACACTCAAGCCCTTGGCATGCTTATCTCCTCCCACGGCTTTCAGTACCATCTTTATGCCAATGACTCCCAAATCTACCTCTCTACACCTAATATTTCTCCAGCAACCCAGTCCAAGATCTCTGCCTGCCTCTCCGACATCGCTGCCTGGATGTCTCATCGCCGATTGAAATTGAACATGGCCAAGACTGAACTCCTTGTCTTTCCCCCCAACTCCTCCCAACCTCTTCTCCCTTTCTCAGTCTATGTGGATGGAACTACTATCCTTCCTGTTCCCTCGGCCCGCAACCTAGGGGTTATCTTTGACACCTCTCTCTCCTTCTTCGCACATATCCAGCTTGTAGCCAAGACCTGTCGCTTCTTTCACTACAACATTGGCAAAATACACCCCTTTCTCTCTGAACACACCACCAAAATGCTTATCCACTCCTTAATCTCCTCTCACCTCGATTATTGCAACCTACTCCTTGCTGGTCTCCCCGTCAGCCACCTCCTTCCCCTTCAATCTATACAAAATAACGCTGCTCGACTAATTTTCCGCCAGTCTCGCCATGCCCACATTACTCCTCTTCTCAAGTCGCTTCACTGGCTCCCTGTCCAATTCCGCATCCAATTCAAACTTCTCCTACTGACCTATAAATGCATTCACTCTACAGCCCCTCATTACCTCTCATCCCTTATCTCTCCCTTCATCCCTACTCGGAACCTGCGCTCCGCTAGCAAATTACTTCTATCTATGCCTTTCACCCGCACCGCTAATTCCTGACTTCGCTCCTTTCACCTTGCTGCACCTCACGCCTGGAACAGCCTACCTGTGTTTATATGCCAGGAACCCTCCCTGGCCCTCTTCAAATCCAGGTTGAAGACCCACCTTTTCACCGTCGCCTTCAGATCCTGACTTCTATCCTTATCTTATCTTAACTCCCGTCAACTCTCATGACCAAATTGTATAGACCATTTAGTGCCTTGCACTAAACCGACCAATGCTCTGTAATGTTCTGACTAGATTGTAAGCTACAATGAGCATGACTCTGATGGGCAGGGACTGTCTCTTGTATTTTGGCTACCTCTGTAGGTTAGCTGTATAGTGCTGTGTGCGTGGCGCTCTATAAGTGTCAAATAGTAGTAGTAGTAGTAGATGCCATGTTCTGTAATCCAGGGTAAGTAGTGGATTTCCCTGGTCCTCCTTAATAATGGTTTATAGACCTCTCCTCTAGGAAGTTGTCTAAACCTTTTTTAAACACAGCTACACTAACTGTTTTTACTAGTTTGATTGTGCGTTGAGAGAAAAAATATGTTATCCTATTAGTCTTAAATGGGCTACAATGTAGCTTCATTCTGTATCCCCCTAGTCTTTCTACTTTTAGAAGGAGTAAAGAACCAATCTATGTTTACCTATTCTTCTCCATTCATTATTTTATAGACCTCTATTATATCTCCCCTCGGCCATCTTTTTTCCAAGTGGAAGAGCCCTATCTTTTTAAATCTTTCCTCATAGGGATATCCTTTTATCCTTTTTACTATTTTGGTGGTTTTTCTCTATACCCTTTCTAATTCTGCTATATCCTTTTTAACATATGATGACCAGAATTGCACACAATATTCAAGGTGCAGTAGCATCATGGAGCAATCCAGAGGCATTATAATATCCTTTGTTTTCTTCTCCATTATTTTCCTTATGATTCCTAGCATTCTATTTGCTTTCTTGTTTGCTGCTGCTCACTGGACAGAGGATTTCAACATATTATCTACAATGGTGCCTAAATCCTTTTCCTGGGTGGTAGTTCCTAATGTGTAACCTTGCATTGTGTAACCGTAGTTTGGATTCTTCTTCCTTAAGGGGGGCATTCTGTCCAGCAAATAATGGGGATGGGCATATGGGTTGGGCATCTAACCTGTGTTAAGATCCTGGTCCTGATTCCACCTCCAGTGCTCCCCCGCACGTACAAAGCGCTGTACGTGTGTGGGAGGGGGTGAAGTGGGGGAGGAGTGGGGATGGTAGCAGAATGTACAGGGCTTATTCAGGTCAGGTCACTGTAAGTTCCCCGGCAGCCCCCAGGACATCAAGCATATTCCACCCCAAAGATGGAATAAGTCCTGGGGGCATAGTGATTGTACACTACAGCCTCCTGTATCCCATGCCATTGGCCCTGCCAGGGCCCCGCAGTCACAATACAGACCAACGGTCCTCCAGTGATGCCCAGGCCATGGTCTGCAGGGGCCAATGGGGCCATTGTATTCCAAATCATTAGGCGGACACCTCGTTGCCATGGTGCCAGAATGCCACTGCTCCCTCACCCCAGAAGTGGCATTCTGGCATGGGGACAGGCAGCTCCCCGTACGTCAAACTCCTCAGCATATGGGGAATGCCCAGATGTCTATGTCTATGATTCTGCAAACATGGTTACATCCAGGCCCTGCGACAGCAGAATTGGGTATATCCCTGACACGCCCAGGTTTTGGCCGGGCACTGCAGCCAGATGTGTGGGGAACCAAATTGGCCTCCATGTGCATAACCTTGCACTTAGAAACATAGAAACATAGAAAAATGACAACAGAAAAAGACCACATGGCCTATCTAGTCTGTTCTTCCATATCAACAACTGCAACAGTCCCCTTTTTCTTTTAGAGATCCTCTGTGTTTGTCCCATGCTTTTTTGAATACAGATACTGTCCTCATCTCTACCACCTCCACGGGGAGACTATTCCATGGATCCACCACTCTTTCCGTAAAGAAATATTTCCACATATCACTCCTGAATCTATCCCCTTTCACCCTCATCCCATGTCCCCTCATTGCAGAACTTGCTTTCAATCGAAAGAGGCTCTCCCCCTGTGCATTTATGCCATGGAGGTATTTAAACGTCTCAATCATATCACCTCTATCCTGCCTTTCCTTTAAGGTGTACATATTTAGATCCTTAAGTCTGTCCTCATATGCTTTATAATGAAGACCACTAACCAGTTTAGTAGCCACCCTCTGTACTGACTCCATCCTGTTTATATCCTTTTGAAGGTGCAGTCTCCAGAATTGCACACCATACTCCAAATGAGGTCGCACCAAAGACTTATACAGAGGCACTATCACCTCCTTTTTTCTGCTAGCCATTCCTCTCCGTATGTATCCAAGCATCCTTCTAGCTTTTGCTGTCACCTTTTATTTATTTATTTTATTTTTATTTTTTACATTTGCTTATATACCGCACTATTCGGTATCAGCGCGGTTTACAATATAACAAAACGACCAAGACAACAATCTGTTTGGTTTTACAAGGAACAGGAGTACCAACTTGGCTAACAGGGTTGAACTATATACAGAGATAATAATTACAACAACAGGGTTGAAATGAATCCATGAAATAATAATTACAAGGATCTAAATGAAATCCAGTGTTCACTTTAAGACGGTATGCGCCTGATCTGCAGGAAGGAGGCTGGGAATATAAACACTAGGGAAGGGTGTTTTCTTAGGTGGGGTTACTTAGACTTGGTTGTTGACTGGGTAGTATTGGAGGAAGAGGTGAAATTTGATTGCCTTCCTGAATTGAGATAGGTCTACAATAGCTTGGATGTCTGGTGGTAGTGCATTCCAGCATTTGGGGACGTAAAGACTGAAAGCCCTATTTGCCGTTGTGTGGTTGCATTTAGTTAAGGACTTCGGGGTTATTAGTAGATTTAGGGTTGTTGACCTTCTGGATCTGTTGGGGGGGCACTGTGTGTATAAGCTCAGTAAGTGCCATAGAAGAGAGGCAATTGATGGCCTTGAATGAGAGGAGTAAGGTCTTGAATATAATCCTTCCGTGTATAGGTAGCCAATGAATTGCTTTAGAATAGGAGTCACATGGTCACTTCTGGAGGCTCCATGGAGGACCCTTGCTGCGGCATTCATGGCCAGTTGTAACGGGTTCAGTGTAGATTGAGGGAGACCTTGTAAAATGGAATTGGCAAAGTCAAAATGAGGCAGGATCAGTGCTTGGAATATTGTCCGGAAGTCATCTGCAGGTGTAAAAGCCTGCATACCAAATTGTAAATAGTTGTTACCTGTTAACCTGTTATCCATGTTTATTACCCTGTTTATTGTAAGTGCATTGAACTGCCCTCTTTGCACAAATACGTTTCCTGTAAACCGCGCTGATAATAAACAGTGCGGTATAGAAAAGCAATTAAATAAAAATAATAAATAATAAATAAATAAAATCTGGGTCCAGTAGGGAGTGCAGATGTCTGAGTGAACGGATTTTGAAATAAACAGCTTTGACTATGTTGCTTATGTGAGATTTCATGTCCAGATGTTGGTCTAGGGTGACACCAAGGTATTTTATTGTTTCTTTGGTTTGCAATTCCGCTTCCTTGACTCTTACATGAGATGGTGGAATAAAGTCAGGGTCTCTTGAGATGAACAATACCTCCGTTTTTTTGTGCTGGATGTGGAGGTTTTGTGATTGTAGCCAATCGGATATCGCATTGAAGCACTCTACAAGTGGTGTAAGGTCCATTTAAACTGTCGAGAAAGGCATGTATAAGAGAATATCATCTGCATATATCAGACAGCTCACGTTAAATGATCTGATGATATTGCAGATAGGTTGCATGTATATACCTTTTCTACCTGTTTAGCTACTTTAAGATCATCAGACACAACCACGCCTAGGACCCACTCTTCTTTAGTGGACAAAAGTACTTCACCCCAAATACTATATTGCTCCCTTGGATTGCTGCAGCCCAAATGCATGACCTTGCATTTTTTAACATTAAATCCAAGCTGCCAAATTCTAGAGCATTCTTCAAGCTTAGCTAGATCCTTCCTCATGTTATCTACAGCTTGCTGGGTGTCTGCTCTATTGCAGATTTTGATATCATCCACAAAGAGGCAAACCTTACTCGACAGCCCTTCCGCTATATCACTAACAAAGATGTTACAAAGAATCAGACCAAGGGCAGATCCCTGTGGCACACCACTGGTAACTTCCTTCTCCTCAGAGTGAGCTCCATTTACCTGAACTCTTTGTCGCCTACCACTCAACCAATTTCTAACCCAAGCAGTAACTTTAGGGTCCATTCCTAGGGTGCTCAGTTTGCCATCTGTCATTTGGACACCCAGTCTTCCAATTTATCAAGGTCCTCTTGAAAGTTTTCACAATTGTCTTGTGTTTTAACAACTTTGAATAATTTTGTGTCATCTGCAAATATGATCACCTCTCTCATTAATCCTATTTCCATGTTATTTATGGATATGTTAAAAAGCAGTGGGCCCATCACAGATCCCTGGGGTACTTCTCTATTCCCCTTTCTCCATTGAGAAAATTGGCCATTTAGCCTTACTCTCTGTTTTCTTTTAACTAATTCCTGAACCACAATAGCACACTGCCTCATATCCCATGGCTTTTTAATTTTGCCAAGAGTCTCTCATGAAGGACCTTGTCAAAGGCTTTCTGAAAATCGAGATACACTATGGGGTCTATTCCAAGCCATGAATAGCGGATGTACATTCCGGCTATTCATCACCCTTGCAGTCCCCGTGCAAGGCTCCCTGTATGAAGAGCAGAGTTGTATGGGGGGCCTTAGATGGGGGCAGGAGGGGGCAGGTGGAAGGTAGAGCAAGGGCGGTGTAAGGGCGGTATGTGGGCAGCCCTCACCCTGGACATACGGGGCCTATTCTGAGGTCATCCCTGTATGTCCGGGCCGGTAGACCTGATTCTGCCCGGCTGCACAAGCGTCTGGATGTCGATTTATGAGTACGCCTCCACATCAACTGGCTCACCTTTATCTACCTGTTTATTCACACCTTCAGAAAATATAATAGATTAGTAAGGCAAGACTTTACTTGGCTAAATCCATGTTAGCTTTTTCCCATTAAACCACGACTATCTATATGTTCAGTAATTTCATTCTTTATGATGGTTTTTACCATTTTACCTGGTACTGACATCAGGCTCACCAATGTGTAGTTTCCTGGATCATTCCTGGAACCCTTTTTAAAGATTGGCATTATATTTGCCATTCTCCAATCTTCAGGTACTACTGATGATTTTCATGATATTTCACAGATTACTAATATCATATTAGTGCAATCTCATATTTCAGTTTTTTCAGCACCCTGAGATATATACCATCCAGTCCATATGATTTGCAAAATCTTGTTTACACTTATAATCATTAAATTATTGTTTTAATAGGCCCATTAGCTTTTTGTATGAGTCCATGCTATTTTTTTGCATTACTTATATTTTATAGACCCGTATGTAGACATGTTGCTGAGTTCCTTATTAGGAGATTCTGTTGTTGTTGTTAAGTGCCGTCGAGTCGGAGTCGACTCATGGCGACCCTCTGGATAGCTATCCTAAATTGTGTTCGGTCTTCAGTCAGGCGGCTCATTGTTGACAGACTGGTACCCGTAGCTGCTGTTATTGTAGCGATCCATCTCATTGCTGGCCTTCCTCTTTTGCGTTGACCTTCTATCTTGCCAAGCATGATGTCTTTCTCTAATGATCTCTCTCTTCGCATGATGTGTCCGAAGTATGAAAGCCGAAGTCTTGTCATCTGAGCTTCTAAAGAAAGCTTAGGTTTGATCTCCTCTAGTACCGACTGGTTTGTTCTTCGGGCAGTCCATGGTATACACAGTATTCGCCGCCAGCACCATAATTCAAAGGCATCAATTTTCTTCCTGTCTGTCTTTTTCACTGTCCAGCTTTCACATCCATATGATGTTATTGAAAATACCATGGCTTGAACAAGTCGAATCTTTGTATGGAGAGACACATCTCTGCTCTTGAGAATCTTATCTAGGTCTTTCATAGCCATTCTGCCAAGAGCAATGCGTCGTCTGATTTCTTGACTGCTTGTTGCTTCTTTATTGATAGTTGATCCAAGTAGGTTAAAGTTGTTCACAATTTCAATTTCTTCTCCTTCAACGATGAACCTGTTGATTATGCCAGTTGTCATGATCTTTGTCTTCTTTACATTAAGGTGCAGGCCCATTTTGAGACTATGTTCTTTGATTGTGAGAAGCAAATGTTTCAGATCATCTTCGCTTTCAGCCAGTAATGTGGTATCATCAGCATAGCGAAGGTTGTTGATGAGTCTTCCACCAATCTTCACACCTCTGTTGTCTTCATACAGTCCTGCTTCTCTGATGATTTGTTCTGCATATAAATTAAACAGGTAGGGGGAAAGTATGCAGCCTTGTCTTACACCTTTGCTTATTTTAAACCATTTTGTTTCTCCTTGTTCCGTTCGAACTGTTGCTTCTTGATCAATGTACAGATTACGCAAGAGAACGATCAGGTGTTCTGGTATACCCATGCTTCTTAATGTGGCCCAGAGTTTCTCATGGTTTACACAGTCAAAAGCCTTGCTATAGTCGATAAAGCACAAATAGATATCCTTTTGGTATTCTTTAGTCTTTTCAAGGATCCATCTCACATCCGCAATGATGTCTCTCGTTCCTCGCCCTTTCCTGAACCCTGCTTGCACTTCAGGAAGTTCTTGTTCTAGGTATGGCTGTAGTCTCTTTTGAATAATCTTCAGTAGAATCTTGCTGGCATGTGGGATCAGAGCGATTGTGCGATAATTTCCACAGTCAGTTGGATCACCTTTCTTTAGTATTGGTATAAACACAGATCTTTTCCAGTCAGTTGGCCATGATGTTGTCTTCCATATTTCTTGGCAGAGCCTTGTAAGTACGGTAACAGCTGCATCAGATTGCTGCAATACTTCTATGGGAATGCTATCAATGCCTGGTGCTTTGTTCTTTGATAAGGCTTTCAATGCTGCTTCAACTTCTTCTTTCATCACCAATGGTTCCTGATCATAAGGTATAGGTTGAAACGGCTGTTGGTCCACTTGATCTTTATCATATAAAAACTCTGTATATTCCTTCCACCTTTTCTTGATCTTCTCAGCATCATTCAACATAGAACCTTGAGCATCTTGTAACATTCCAATTCGGGGCTGGAACTTTTTCTTTAACTCTCGCAGCTTTAGGAAAGCCGATCTTGTTCTTCCTCTAATAGTTTCTGCTTCTATTTCCTTGCAAGTGTCATTGTAGTACTTTTCCTTGTCCTGTCTTGCTGCACGTTGGAAATCTCTGTTGAGTTCTGCGATTGTCTTTCTTTCTCCTTTGGCTTTAGCTTCTCTGCGTTTCTGGGCAATTTTCAGAGTTTCTTCCGTCATCCATTTTGGCCGTTTTTGCTTTTTCACCTTTTGTAGAGACTTCTCGCTTTCTTCCAGCACAACCTTCTTGATGTCATTCCATAACTCTTCCGGAGCTCTGTCATTTGTATCTAAAGCAGCAAATCGATTTTGCAGGCAGTCTTTAAATTCCAGTGGTATATTCTCAAGGTCATATTTTGGTGCATTCATGAGTGGTTTGCTCTTTTTCAACTTTAGCTTGAGTTTGCATACTAGTAGTTGATGATCTGTACCACAGTCAGCTCCAGGTTTTGTCTTTGTTGATGTTACAGAGCTTTTCCATCGTTGACTTCCACAGATGTAGTCAATTTGATTTTTATACAATCCATTGGGTGAAGTCCATGTGTACAGTCGTCGCTTGTGTTGCTGGAAGAAGGTGTTTGAGATGAATAGATCATTGGTCTTGCAGAATTCTATCAATCTTTCTCCAGCTTCATTTCTGTTGCCAAGTCCATATTTTCCAACTACTTTGCCTTCTTCTTTGTTGCCAACTTTTGCGTTCCAGTCACCCATGACTATCAGGATATCCTGTTTGCATGTTCTGTCAATTTCAGCTTGTACTTGTTCATAGAACTCTTCAATTTCATTCTCTTCTGCAGCTGTTGTTGGGGCATATACTTGAATTATAGTTGTGTTGATAGGCAATCCTCGTAGACGAATAGAGATTAAGCGTTCGCTGACTGCATTGTATTTCATTACAGTTCTTGCAAGTTTCTTCTTTATTATAAATGCAACACCATTTCTTCTTTGTCTTTCATTTCCAGCATAGTAGACCATGTGATCATCTGATGCAAAGTGCCCGATGCCAGTCCATTTCAGTTCGCTGACACCCAACAGATCAAGTTGTACACGTTCCATTTCATTCTTGACCACCTCCAACTTCCCTTGGTTCATGCTTCGTACGTTCCATGTTCCAATGTGTAAGACATCTTTACAGCTTCTGACTCTCATTTCATGCGCAGCTACATCAGCAGTCAGACTTCCCGAGGGCTTTGATCCAACCACATCATAAATGCTGGCTTTACTCTGAAAAGTCTTCAGCTCTTCCCCAGTAGCTAGTTGAGTGCCTTCCGACCTGGGAGTCTCATCTTCCAGCACCATAGCACAATTTGTTTTGTTGTAACTATCCATTGGGTTTTCATGGCAAGATACAGAAGTAGATTGCCGGGCCTTCCTTCCGCGCAGTTTAAGTTTGGTGTTGTTGCCGTTGTCACAGAAATGTGATCCTCCGCCGTCAACACTATCCCATTCTGCTGCTGCCCAGATGGGTGGTTTGTCTTCGTCTGGCACCTCAGCTGAGACCTGTCCATCTTGGGAGACCCTGCCAGTAGTTAAACTACCGATAGTTTAGCTCTCAGCATCACTGATGCACGCAAGCCCTCACAGCACGACAAGCTGCAAACCAAGTGAGAGAGGAGATTCTACTTAGAAAATTAACTTTACTGAGAAAAATGGTAGAAACTATTATAAAGAACAAGATTACTGAAAATACAGATAGTGATGGTTTAATGGAATAAAGACAACATGTATTTAGCCAAGGGAAACCTTGCCTCAGCAATCTGCTATTTTTTTTGAAAGTGTGAAAAACATATGGATAAAGGTAAGTGACATAACATAGTGCATTTGGATTCTCAGAAAACAATTACCAGAGTCCCTCATGAAAGACTCCTGAGGAAATTAAAAAGTCATGGAATAGAGAGATCCAAGATGGCGGCTGCATGTTAGCCCGCTGCAGTTGCTGGCTTGTAACTGGGTCTGGTTGCTCCTTATAATCATTTTCCTGGGTTGCTTTTGCCTTGTTTCAGATGAGGAAGAGAAAAGGGAAGGTCAAAACATACCCTAAAGTTGGTCCCTCGCCAGTGCAGCAGCCCATTGCAAAGTTTGTGACTGTCGGAGCTGGAAAAGACTTTGCAGGGGTTTGTACTGGAACTGATATTAAGGCAGTCTTTTCAGCCTTGGATGCAAGTCTGAGCCCAAGCAGCATGTTCTGCCTAGAGAGCCTCTTCCACTGACAGGTGTTCTGCCTCTCCGGCTTTCTCCCCCTCTGTCTAGGGCTAGGGAAGTGTTGCCATCGTCGGGGGAGTCAAGAAGCCCAGGTTCAATAGCCCTTGGAGGGGTTGGGGAGTCTCCCTGGTGTGGGTGTTGGTGAGATAGCATCAAGTGTGGGTAGTAACTCCAAATGTGGAACCTAGCATCATGTAGGTATAATTTAGATCATTCTTCCCTATATGCATCACATGCCCACCTTAAATTTCTTCTGCCATTTAAATGCTAAGTTGCCCAGTGTTTCAAGGTCCTACACCAGTTTCTCACAATCTGCATGCAATTTAACAACTCTGAATAATCTTGTTTCATGTGCAGATATGATTATCTTACATGTGGTTCCCATTTCAAGATAATTTACAAAATATTAAAAAGCACCAGTCCTGCATTTCTGCAACCAATACATTGAAATGTTCTGCTCAGTGTGCAATAGGAGACTAAAAAGCAAACAGAATGTTGGGAGTTATTAGGAAAAGAATAGAGAATAAAACAAAGAATAGCATAATGCCCATGTATTGCAACCTTGAGTATTGTGTGTAATTCTTGTCCCAAATCTCAGAAAAGATATAGCAAAATTAGAAAGGTTCAGGGAAGGGCAACTAGAATGATAAAAAGGGTTGAGAGACTCCCTCATGAGGAAAGATTAACATGGTTAGGGCTCTTCAGCTTGGAGAAGAGATTGCTAAGAAGAGATATGGTTAAGGTCTATGAAATCCTGAGTGGGGTAACAGGTAAATATTAATAAATAATTTACTCTTTCAAAAAAATTTAAAGACTGGGGGGCATGTTTACTAAAGGTTAGGACATATTAATGAAATTAATGTACTTCAAGGGGGTTATTTTAGAAGTCCTATTCATATTTTGGATTACTAAAATCAGGTATGTAGATTATAAGCTGATTTTCAATTGCTTTTAGTTAGTTTCAGACATCACTTTAATGGGGTAATTTTAGTGCTCTAAGGGACCCTTTTACTAAAGTGCACTATGCAGTTAGCGTTTGTTACAGCACGCGCTGACCACATGCTGGACCCATGGAAACTGTTACTTTGGGACCAACACAGTTAACATATCTTGATTTCCGTGCTGTTTTGCAGATTGGGGTGGTAAGTAGGTGGGTTAGAGATACTGTAGAAAGTGTCATAATGAATGTCTTGTAGTTTGTGCACACATGCTAATTGCAAGGCTCACAATTAGCGTGGGTTCAATTACCGTCCCTTCAATAAGTGGAGGTAAGTGCACCCATGCTAATTTTGCCATGCATTAAGGCACAGTGCAGTGCATTATCTGAAGGGAACATGCTGTCCACATCCCTAAAATGTAGTGCACCATGATTTTGCACTCCATTGTCGCATTAGACGCAAAACCTTACATTGATTTAATGGACACTAACCAATGAATGAAGGCATGCTAAGTCAATTAATGGGCATTAAATCTATTTAGTGAGCCCAAAAATGTTTAAGGCACACTAATGAACCAAATGTGCACTAATAAATGCACATCCCTACAAACTACTTCTGCCAGGGGGTGGGAGGGTAGGAATGCTTGGTAGGCTTAAAATGAAGCCTCAGCAAATACCATGGTCCCTTTACTGTAAGTCCCATGATCCCCCCCCCCCCCTCAACCGCCCAATTGTGTCGTGTCACAGGTCAAGATGGCTGGCTATGTCAGACCCACTATAGTGCATGCCAGACCCTGCATGAATAACTAGCCAGTCCAATCCTAAGGGAGATCCAATAACAACTCAATAAAACATATAACCCCCAAAAAGTTAAGTATGCTAACTTGACCATATTGCATTCTTAGCTTGTTATCCAAACAAAGCCAGTATCACCACAAGGTACTTTTAAATCTTTTTATGTGTATATGAACTTAAAGGAAGTAAATTTATCTTAATTTGCAGTAGCATCCAAGTATTCAAATATATATGACGCAGCGCTGTGTTTCAAACTGACCAATTCAGTTCTGCATCAGGGCTCAAGAAAGAGAAAGGACACTAAGGAGCCTTTTTTCTACAGTACACTAAGTAGTTACTGTGCACTTTGGTATGTAGTAATTGTGCACTTACCATGCATTAAAAGCAAAACCTCACACATGGTAAGAGAAAAAGCCAGGTGGTAAATGTGAAGGAGCATGCCCAGCATGTCCCCTTCACTTACTGCATGGAAAGGTACCTATAGGGGTGGCATTAAGTACACCTGCGCCAATTGCAAAATTGACAGCATATGGTAATTACTCTGCACTAAACACAAACCTGTCCCCGCATGCTAAACAGTTAATATGGGATTTTTACTGCACTGGCGGCTTTTAATGCAAGATAGTCATTACCACAGGCCTGCACCAATGGTTGTCATGCATGAAATATGCATTAACTATTTAGGGCACTTCAACTAAGAGGTCCTCCTAGGGACCATTTTTTCAAAAGAAGATTCAAATGCAGCCTAAATGTGTGTCTTTATTGTTCCCCTAGGTTGTCAGAAAGGAGCTACTGTTGATCAGCTCCAAACACACCTCCCATGTCAATAAGATCATAGCATGTGAAGAGCAGTAAAGCAGCATTAATATTGGTAGGAAGATCCCAAGAAATGAGGATGAAGAGATTAGACAATAGTGTTTTGGGTGTAGGTGGACATTATTCACAGATATTGAACCATATTAGTCAGTGGGCAAGTCAGCATCCTAAGTGTTATCAGTACTCAAGGTCTCTAGAGATATCTGACTGTACAAAATTTATTCATTTACTAAAAGCTTCTCGAACCTCATATTCTTAACCAACTGCAGGGCTGAATATCCAGCGCAATCATATCTCTGAAAGATTGTATCACTCTGCTGCTTGCTTAGGACAGTGATGCCAAACACCACTCATTTCCTCCACAATGACTTGCTTACGCAGCGGTGCAGTTATAATTTCCTATACAGTATGTTCCTTTAGAGGGAGGAAGACCCCCAAAGCACCACAGAAAAAATAAAGTAGCACTAGCAACAGTGGAATGAAGACCCATGGTGCCAAGAAAGGTGCAAAACAGACAGAGGAGGAGAGCTATCATCTACATGCAAAGCCACTGACTGCAAGGATGTTAGGACGAAGCAGAGAGGAGAGAAGGGCGCAGCAGAAACTTTATGCAAGGAACTTCCCCAGTAATGCTTGCATGAAGCAGCATAAAGACCTGAGCATAAGGAAAAGTATAGCTACCACTTTTAAAGGCAATAATTTATTGACTTCCAAACACTTTTTAAAAATCTTCTGGAACATTAAAAGATCTATCAGTCAAAGCACATGTAATAGCTTGCATAGGCAAATGGAAAATTCTGCCCCTCTGCCCTTCTTGACATTGCTTATCTAAAACTAAGCAAGTTGTTGTATTTATGTGGTAGACACCAGCCTTACAGTAATCCAGGGCTTTTTTTTTTTTTTTTGCAATAGTCATTTGAATAGGGCCAGTTGCTTTAGGGAAACCAGATTTGCATCCCCTTCAATTAAGGTCCAGGCTCCTAGGCCAAACTAGAATGTGAATATTAAACAGAACAATGATAATCACCCCCAATAGCACCTCTCCAATAATTAACTAACCACCCCAGAGCACATGAAAGAGTGGCAGGACCTCTGATCAGGCTAGACTGCTGCCATGAGAATAGCATGAACAGGCGTAGGTATCAAATGTGGGGCAAGGCACAACAAACATGTCCTGAACAGCCCAGAGACTAAGCTAAAAGAGGAATATTTTATATATATTTTTTATTTTTGTCTTTATGTGGATAAAATATCCCTGAGAAAGCAAGACAGTGGAGGGAAGCTGCAGCAAGAACAGGCCAGCACATCATAATTGAGGCTGAGCATGAACAGTCTAAGATAGCTGTTGTTCTTTTTTCCTATTTATACTTTATTTGGTGTTTTTCCTTTTTTATTTTTTTTTTTGGGGGGGGGGGGGGACAAAATACCGCAGTGACAATTCTCCAGGGTAGTAGAACTGAAGCAAGAGAGCAGTCCAGACGGTGACAGTCCCTGGAAACAGAAGGGCAGATGATGATAGAGACCGAAGTGCCACCAAAAGCAGAAAAGAGTAAGGAAAGAGGAGGATTTTCTCTCTTTTTTTGATTTGCATGCAGGGGTTAAAAGAATTAAGACAGCAGGATGAGCAACAGCAGGTCCTGGAGCAGGCAGAGAGGGAGTAACTTAGACACACAGGCAGAAAAAATAGAAGCAGGGAGGTGCGGGAGAGAGGGAGCTTTTCTAAATTGTTATGCTTTTTTAATGTAGCAGAATTTAGCATGCATTTGGTATGCCTCCACTATGGAATCTGCATATGATGACAATACACGATACTGCTCAGGCAAATGTCTATCCTACACACTTGCTACATATAAAAAGGTCCTGTACAATTAGCATTATTTTTGATACCCTCTTGCCCCATCTTGCTCCCTGTCCTTCTTTTTTATTAACACCCTTCTCCCTCCTTCCCATCTTCCATAAATTTTGAAATATTAATACATCTCCTTTTTCTAATTTTCTGTCTTAATGCCTGTGGAACGGTATCCCATAATTTAGTGAGTGCCACCAAGTCTGATGTCCCACCTCATCTCCATTCTCACTAGCCCCCAAAACCAGCCCCAGAACCACCACTACTGTCAGTTTCCCAAATATGTAGAGTCAAAAGAGTCAGAGGAGTAGGAGGACCCCAAACTTCATTTTTTAATACTCTCCTTATCCTTCCTTTTCCACCCCTTTTCCCCACTCTGACTACTCTCCATTCCCTGCTAAATGTTTGCTGCCTTATTTCTCCAAAATCTCACCAGATGGCTTCCCAGAGAGTCCTGGGCAAGCTGCTGTTCCCCTTCACAAATGGCTTCTCCCTTCGACATCAGCTTTTGGACCTGCTTGAATAACTCTTGCTCCTCTTGCCATGTGACGAATGCTGGGGGCCACCACTACTCCAGACAAAAAATTAGACACATATGAAGGCTCCTCTCCCATTGCTTCTCAGTGTACTGCCAGTCAGCATACACACTGCTTCCCTCATGAAAATTACTCCACCCTCTTATAGACCCATGGGGGGAGAACTGTTAGTATGCCCAAAGCTACTCATCTTAAAACCTGAGCTTGATTGGGTCTCCTAACCTTATCCCTCATACCCAGGCATATAGAAACTCCAAACCCCTCCACCAAGGACAGATACACAGGGCCACATGAAACCAGCCCCAAAACATTTCCCCATCTCAGCTCTGGCTCTCACCTCTCTCCCATAGAGTGACAATCCTGCAAGTTCTACTAGGACAAGAGGCATTAGGCAAATAACATGCTCTCCAAACCACCCAGTGCTCCCTAGTTGCTGGATCTGCCTCTCTGAAGAGAAGTCAGACGCAGAGCTCACAGCCCTTCCATATCCCCTGTGGACTGATCACGCCCAGAACTGGGAATATAAACCTGCCATGGATCACCTTTTTCAACTATCTGATATTTTGCAATCTCTAGCCCTATTGCAGGAGTGCCTCCCTTGCTCATTGAACTGTGTTTTTTTCCAGCCACTAAAAAACATGCCCCTAAATACCATCCTCTACCAGCCCATGGCCTACCCAAGATGCTTTGTCCTATGCCTATAGCCTTGGCTGTGACTGCATTCACAGTCACTCCCTCAACCTAAAGATCTCCCAGCAGATTCGCACGGCTTAACTGGGGCAGTGCTTCCTACTCTTAGGTTCTTGGGTCCTCCCCTACTTCACTAACAAGCTGAGCTCCACCCATCACCTCCACCCTAGGGTTGCCAACTGGCCGGTTTTCAGCCGGCCTGGCCTAGGGTTGCCAACTGGCCGGTTTTCAGCCGGCCTGGCCGGTTTTTCCATGGCCAGACCGGCTGCCGGCGCAGAGGCAAAACCGGCCCTTGAAAAGCCGTTTTTTTTGCTCTGGCCGCAAGATCGGGAGCGGCCAGAGCAAAAAAACCCGGCTTTTCTCCCAACCCGGAGGGCTTCAGAGGGAGCCGGGGAAGCCCGCGCGAGGCCCCGGCTCCCTCTGAACAGCCGCCAGCGTGAAGAGCCTTTACCTTCACGCTGGCGGCTGTTCCTGTGAAGCCGCGATTGGTGGGAAAGGTTAAAGGCAATGCCCTTTAACCTTTCCCAGCATTCCATTTCCAGTGCTAGCCCTCACATCACTTGGACTGCAGGGAAGCAGTGTGTATGCTGACTTGGACTGGAAAGAAATGGGCTGTGATGGGAGGGGACCTGGACTGTAAAAGGGCTATGGGGGGGGGGGGGGAATGGACTGGAAATGGGTTTTGATGGGGAGGGGGACCTGGACTGGAAAAGGGCTAGGGGGGGGGGGACATGGACTGGAAATGGGTTGTGAAGGGGATGGGGACCTGGACTGGAAAAGGGCTATGGGGGGGGGGGAACTTGGACTGGAAGAGGGCTATGGGGGCGGGACTTGGACTGGAAATGGGCTATGGTGGAGGGAGGGGGAACTTGGACTGGAAATAGGCTGTGATTAGGGGGACTTGGACTGGAAATGGGTTGTGAAGGGGGGGGGGACCTGGACTGGAAAAGGGCTATGGGGGGGCATTGGACTGGAAAGAAATGGGCTGTGCTGGGGAGGGGGACCTGGACTGTAAAAGGGCTATGTGAGGGGGGGACATGGACTGGAAATGGGTTTTGATGGGGAGGGGGACCTGGACTCGAATAGGGCTATGGGGGGGGGGGACATGGGCTGGAAATGGGCTGTGATGGGGAGGGGGACCTGGACTGGAAAAGGGCTATGGGGGGGGGGAACTTGGACTGGAAATGGGCTATGGTGGAGGGAGGGGGAACTTGGACTGGAAATAGGCTGTGATTAGGGGGGCTAGGACTGCAAATGGACTGTGATGGTCGGGGGGGGTAGGACTGCAAATGGGCTGTGATGGTGCGGGGGGACTCCGACTGCAAATGGGATGTGATGGGGGGGGCCTAGGACTGGAAATAGGCTGTGATGGGGGACTTGGACTGGAAATGGGCTGTGATGGGGGGGGGCTAGGACTGGAAATGGTCTGTGATGTGAGGGCTAGCACTGGAAATGGGCTGATGAAGAGCTGGAATAGGACTGGGAATGGGCTGATGTGGGGCATGGGAGAATGGGATTAGAAGGGAGTGGATGCTGGGTAGGTCTAGAACTATAAGGGAACTGATTTTGGGGGAGGACTAGAATAGATGGGGAATGAATGGAGAGGGGAAAAATATTTTGTGTAGAAGAAAAGTCTATGATGGGCTGGGTATTGGGAGAGTGAGGAGCTTGAGAATGGAAGGGTGAAATTTAAATGGATGATAAAGGAATAAGGAAAGAATTGGGGGAAAGAGCAAAAGGGAAACAATCAGTATGTTAAAGCAGAAATAGAGAGAGAATGGAAACATCTAAAAGAGAAGAAAGGACAAATGGATAGCTCGCAGAAGACACGAAGAAACCAGAAGAAAGTGACTGGAGCAATTGCAACTGAAAAATAAAATGCCCAAACAGAAGGTAGAAAAATACTTTTTATTTTGAATTTATTAGCTGGAATATGTTTGGTCTGGGAAGTGTGTATTGATAACATCTTTGCGTTTTTGTTTAGTGCAAGAGGAAATTACTTTATAGTTTTATTTCTCCAGTGTTGTACATTTCATGTTTGGATTTTGGGGTTCCCAGTTTAATTATTATCTGACCAAGGAAGTTAGCCTACACGTATCTTCGGTAATTTTTGTGGGTGGGGCTGGGGGCGGGGCAGGGGTGGGACTAGGTGGCGGAGAATTTATTTATTTTATTTTTTTATTTTATTTTAGCTGTATTTATATCCCGCTTTTCACCGGGTCAAAGCGGTAAATTGGGAGATACATTTAACACGAGGGGATATGACACACATATGCTAATACTTACAGGGAACATGGGCAATGGAGGGTTAAGTGGCTTGCCCAAGAATGGGTGGAGCATGGCGAGCCACAGGTGTCGGGTTTTTCTCGTTGAAAAAGTTGGTAACCCTACTCCACCCTGAAACATTTTCACTTTGCATTCTCTCCCTTTTCCCTGCTCTTACCTGACTGACATTCACCACAGTCTCTTCTTCCAGCTGCTCAGTGTACTTAACAGCAGCAAGCACTCTGCTGGAGAAGTTCAAATCACCACCCCCGGATTCCTTGCCCAAAGACTTCTTCCTAGATACGAGCATCTGTAGGTCACTCCAAACAGCCAACTAATCTCCCTCCCATGTTAAATAACCCTGGTGTAACTCACTGTATAAAATCATGTATATAAATATATATTTATTTAAATGTAAAGATTACCTATGGCAACAGTAAGACCAGCTGCATCTAATGGGAGAAAGCTAAAAAGTGGTACTTCAAACTTTGGCAAACCTAACTATCCCTCTCCCACCTTATCCCCACCCCATTCTTCTCTCTCCCTAGTTGGTCATCACTACCTTTACTGGAAACATTTAATTTAAAAAACAAACAGCCTTTTACCTCCCTCATCTAAAGTTCTCTCCCACCCTCCATAGCCATTTCCTGCCCCCCCCCCCACCACCTCATGCAGAAAGGTAAGGGATGCTGAGGTCCTTTCCAGCACCCCATTATTCTTGGAAACAGGGACATAACCTTATTTTTTCTCTCCTTAATAGTAGTACTACCAATAAAACAATATAGTAAGAATATACTACAATTAATATTCTTTATTACATCTAACAGACATTTTATATTTTCATTACCTTTGTAACTACTACTATAACTGTGAGTTATTTTGATTTAATTTTGATTCATTTATCTTAGAAGTGTTTCAATCAAGTAGAGAAAATTCTAATCTTATAGAGCTTTGCTTTTCAGTATTGAAAAGACAGATAGACGTTATAAATATTCAGTTCTTAGTATTCTTTCATGCTTAGTCATCCAGATTGGTATCTTGTCACTCTGGCACTGCTATGTGACAGGTTGATGGACTTGCCTTAGAAAATATTACTTTCAACAAAACTGTAAAAAAAAGTATTATAATTTTTTTTCTTGATCTTGAAAGAAATGGTTCAATACTACTGAAACCAGCAGTCATGTGTTGTCATTTAAAAAAATGTATTTGGTTTAAAAATGGACAGGGTTTGGGCAGGGGACCCTATTTGAAAGCTTTTAAACTTGAGGTTTCTACAAGTTATTCTTATTATTCAGTATTACTTCTGGTGTTACTAATGTGCACCTACTGTATTTGTCTACCCACATTTATGCAATAACACAAAGGGACCTATTTACTAAACTGTACTGGGTGTTTAATGGGGCTTTTAGTATGTGCCATTGAGCTAACATTTTATGCGCGTTAAATAACTATGGTGTTATTTTAAAAGCGCTGTTCGCGATTTGGATGTCTGAAAATTAGCATGGCAATGTCTAAATCACAGATGACTCCAGAGGCATTTTAGAAGCCAGGTCTGGGGACATCCCCTGCACAAGGACATCCAAGTCTGAACGTGGGCATGGTGGAGATGTGGCTGGGTGCCCTAGGAACCTGGGCGTCCCCGTCTGATCCCAGATACGCTCCGGACATCCCAAATCATGCCTAAAGTTAAACCTGCTCCAGGCACAAATAGGAATCTGAGAAGTGCTCATTTTGTCAGTCAAATGTCTTGAAGGTGTGGAGAAGTAGCTACATTAATACCTCCTATAATTTACCATATGTCAATAAATACCGATGCGGAATGGGGGCTCATGTTTGCATTTGGCTATGCTGCTGGATATCCCCTTATGTTAGTTTCCTTGAGATGGATGCCCCTGACCCAAGAGTCCCTAATGAGGGTGTCTATGTACCCACATGTGTGTACGCCCATGTTGGGGAAGTTTATGTTCCTGAAATCAACTGGCGACTTAGACATCCCTGACATTTTTCTGCACGTTATGCCCTGGACATCACCACTTTAACTTGGATGTCCTTTCTAAAATCACCCTCCTAATGAGGCGATTGCAAGTGGGGGCAGGGAATAGGTAAGGACTCCATCTAGCAGTTAACAAAGGTGTTGTTACCATGCATAAGGAGGGTAATTCCATAAGGGTTGCTTAATTCGACATGCATTGTCATGTGCGTATTTGACCCTAATTCTATAAAGTACATGTGTACTTTACTTCATAGAATAGGGGCATAAATGGTGACATACGTGTGCCAAATCTAGGCAAAACCAGTTAAACCAACCTTAGACTTAATGGTAAATGCCCATAACTAGATTTGTCGGAAACACACATAAGTTAAGGTATTCTACGTATAACTTACAAACATACATTTGTGCTCTACCCAAGCTCTGACCCTGTACTTGCCCATTCCAAAACTATGCACCATCATCCTGACACCCATACTTACAGAATAGAGACCACGTAAATGTGCTGGTGGTATGCAAATGTTCATCGCTCATTACCTCCTAACCTCCAATGTGACAAACAAGGCAGAACAGTTACATTAACTACACCTCTAAAGGCCATAGGTAACTGTATTATGCATTAGTGGATGCATTATTAACATATGGCAGCAATCATTGCCCCATATTAGTGGTGTGACAACCTTCCCCAAATTGCTGGGAATACCCCCAGCATATTTCTGCAGAGGTTTTATAACTACCATAGGCTGCCTTTTACAGTTGCACAGATGAGGTGCAAAGCTTTAAAATAGTTTAATAAATAGGTGGTGTCACAAAGGCATGGGGCCTGATTCAGGTAGGGGGATGTCCTGGCTGCCCGGATGTCCCCATGGAAGAAGGGTCCGTTTGGACCCGATTGGACCTGTTTGGGCCATATTTTACCCAGTTGGACCCAATTGGACCTGTTTGGGCCCGATTCTGGACTGTGGGAACAAAATGTTCCCGTAGTGCACAGAATCGGGCCCATGGATGGCCTGGCGTGCCCCTGCCGCCTGCAGGGACATCCTCCCTGCAGGCGCCTCCAACTCCCCTGGCTTCGGCTCCCATTCTCCCCACCGCCCGACCCATGGTTGGTCTGTTGAGGCCTGGATCAGGTGGCAGGGACCCCCCTCCCCCCGCATCCGGCCCCAGCCCCTGGGAGGATCCCTGGGCCTGATTACCAGATTTGTGCTGCTTATTCCACCTTTAAAGTGGAATAAGCAGCACATCCCATTTGACCCGGCAGGACGAACAGGGCTGTGACCTGAATTGGCCCTGTACGTACCACCGGGAAGGCCCAGCCCCAGCTCTTCTCAGGATGCTCAGGACGTACAGGGAGAGCTGGAATCGGGTCCAGACTGCTTGCAGGGCTGCACGTCCCACCAGGACATGCAGCCCCGCAACCCACATCCCAGAATCAGGCCCTTAAGTCAGTAATGTGTGATATCCTTACATAGTTAAATATACATGTTATTTAATTCAGGTCCCATTATTTACAGTGCATCTTATAGTTGAAAAGTACATGCTACCATTTTGAGATTCTTTCATCTGTGTTACCTCACATTAATTAATAACTCTCAAATGAGTCTTCTGATATGCTTTTAATATTCTGATATTTAAAGGGATGCCTGGGATCTAACATAGCACCCGAAAGCATGAGAGAAATCACTCTTGCCCTTTACTGACCCTCTTAACCATTGATGCAAGCTTGAGAAGCAGTGGATAGCAGGAGGAAAGAAGATTTTGCCGCAAAAGGGTAAGGTATGATGATAGATCAACTTTTTACTGTAGATTTTCAGATATGTTAATGAGAGGAGGAAGAGCAAAAGTGGTATTGTCAGACTCAAGGGTGAAGGGGAGGAATATATAGAAGCTGATGAGGATAAAGCAGAATTGTTTAACAAGTATTTATGTTCTGTGTTCACAGATGAAGGGCCAGGAGCAGGATCTTAGAAAACACCCACAAATAGGAACAGAAGTGACGGGGATCTCAAATGATTTTCAGAAGACTGTGTTCGTGAGGAACTAGCTAAAAAAGTCATGAGACTGGATGAGATACATCCAAGAATACTGAAGGAACTTGGGAACATTCTAGCAGCTCCACTGACTGACCTTTTCAATGCCTCTTTGGAGTCAGGAGTGGTGCCAGAGGATTGGAGAGAAGCACACGTGGTCCCTTTACACAAAAGCAGAAGTAAGGATGTGGTTGAAAACTACAGACCGGTTAGTCTAACCTTTGTGGTGAGTAAATTATTGGAAAATGTTGAAAGAGAAAATAGTGAGGTTTCTGGAGCCCAATAGATTTCAGGATCCGAGGCAGCATGGCTTAACCAGAGGCAGATCTTGTCAGACAAATCTGATTGATTTCTTTGACTGGGTGACCAGGGAGTTAGATCCAGAGAGAGCCCTAGATGTGGTGCACTTGGATTTCAGTAAAGCCTTTGACACTGTTCCACACAGGTGACTTATAAATAAACTGAGCACCATAAGGATGGGCACTAAAGTTACTGATTGGGTTAGAAATTTGTTGAGTAGGAGGCGACAAAGGGTACAGGTAAATGGAGCTCACTCTGAAAAGAAGGAGGTTACCAGCGGTGTGTTGCAGGGTCTGTCCATGGTCCAATTCTTTTTAACATCTTTGTTAGTGATATAGCAGAAGGGCTGTCGGGTAAGGTTTGCCTCTTTGTGGATGATACCAAAATCTGCAATAGAGTAGACACCCAGGAAGGCGTAGATAATATGGGGAGGGGTCTAGCTAAGCTTGAGGAATGGTCGAGAATTTAGCAGCTGAGATTTAATGCCAAAAAATGCAGGGTCATGCATTTGGGCTGCAATAATCCAAGGGAACGGTACAGTATAGGGAGGTGAAGTACTTCTGTCTACAAAAGAAGAGAGGGACCTGGGCATGATTGTCTGATGACCTTAAAGTAGCTAAACAGGTAGAAAAGCTGATGGCGAAAGCTAGAAGGATGCTTTGGTGCATAGGGAGAGGAATGGCCAGCAGAAGAAAGGAGGTGATAGTGCCTCTGTATAAGTCTTTGCTGCAACCTCATTTGGAGTATTGTGTGCAATTCTAGAGACCGCACCTTCAAAAGGACATAAACAGGTTGGAATCAGTGCAGAGAGTGGCTACTGAAACAGTTAGTGGTCTTTGTTATAAAGCATATGAGGATAGACTTAAAGATTTTAATATGTATACGTTAGAGGAAAGGTGGGATAGAGGAGACATGATAGAGGTGTATAATACCTCCGTGGCATAAATGCACAGGTGGAGAGCCTCTTTCAATTGAAATCAAGCTCTGCTATGAGGCTACATAGGATGAGGGTGAAAGGGGATAGGCTCAAGAGTAATTTTAGATTGTAAGCTCTTTTTGTGTTTTCATTGTACAGCACTGCGTGCACCTGGTAGCACTTTATAAATGCTTAGTAGTAGTAGTAGTAATATGCTGAAATATTTATTTATGGAAAGAATGGTAGATGCATGGAATAGTCTCCCAGTGGAAGTGGTAGAGATGACGACAGTATGTGAATTCAAAAAAGCATGGGACAAACAGGATTTCAAAAGGAAAAAAGGGGACTGTTATAGTAGTTGATATGGAAGGGCAGACTAGGAAGGCCATTTTCTGCCGTCATGATTTTATGTTTCTATTTGATGTCATGCAGCAAAAGGAGGGAGGGCAGTACTTAGCTCAGTATGCCACCAGAGATTTGGCTACCCAGGCAAGAGGAGATTGTGACTGGGACCTTGAGGTCCCTTTAAATATAATTACTTACAGAGACAAGTTTGCATTATTTTACATATATTACTACTTCTGGAGAGATACAAAGCCATGGTAAAGCATGTAAAAGTTTTCTATGGTATTCATCTGCATACATGGAACATTGTCATGAAAATGAGCCACTAACCCATGATAAATACTATGGTAGAATACCACTTTTGTACATCAGTCTTTAAATCTGTTTGAAAATAAATATAGCCTCAGAAAAATACTTTATAGTCTTTATGTAACAGCAAGTAAAATCATGATTAAGAAGTATAAAAGCAAAGATGGCAGATTTAATGGCCTATTTTAGAAAAGATGAGAAGTTCAGTATGTGCAGCCTTTTCTAAAATACTAAATTCTAAGGTGCAGGAGTGCACCTGTATATACCAATACATGGAGCAGGGGAAGCCATTTCACGAACTGCGATGGTGGCAACACAGCACCTCCCACATATAAGTGACAACACTTTCAAGATGGAAGTTAGTAATTTGGAACTTTCATATGTAAATACCAGCACTTACATGTCTAGTTTGCCCATTTGGCAAACTTGTACATGAAAAGGCAATTATTTTTAAGTAAGTTAAATTTGGAGTGGGAAATAAACTGGGGGGGGGGGAATTAAAGAGGTTAACCCCATTGATCTGTGGCAGGTGCAGGCCTGTGACCCACAGTGTCTGAACATAAGCAGGCCAGCATGGCTAGCTTGACCTGTAAATGAGGCCTGTGGAGAGGCATATAGGATTGCACATCCCCCAATATGCTGCTATTGTAAGATAGAACTCAGTAGAAGTATTGAATTAGCTTAGGTAAGCAGAACTGCAGTATTGAAAGACGGAAAAATACAGAAAAGACATGTTTGAAAGTTACTGATAAGAAAAAGTACATCTGCAAAGAAATAATTAGGAGTGCTGACAGATGAGTTGCAGAGCCCAGCTCCTCTGCACGTACAAATTGGTTCTATAACCTTGAGAGTGTGAAAGTAACAAGTTGATGAACTGACCATTGTAATTGGGACTAGAAGGGGGTATGCAGGTGTCATGCCCACTGGAGGGACATAACTGGATAAACTTATCAGTACCGGGACCAATAGAAGAGGTACGGGAGGTACGGGGGGTTACCGGGACCAATGAAATGTTTTTCTATACCTAGAATGGAACAGAAGTCTATAAAAGTTGATGTAATGCTTGAAAACTTTGCTCAGCCATTTTGAAATTGATTGGTTCGAGACTTGTGCACAAATAAATGATTTGGACCTTTTGAACAGACTCCTGGTATCATTGGTTTGTCTGCGCTTTGCTGCTACATATTCCTTGGTGCGTTGGCCGGGAAGTTGTGGAATCAAAGTGTATATAGGGCAATATACCACGACTTTCCGCCTCTATAGGCTTGGTCCTGCCGGGATCGCGCCCTTCCGACGAGGGCTGCTCCCTGGCGCCACCGGTCCCTTGTATCGGAGGGAGCTGGTCGGACCTCGGCGGGTGACGAGCCCGGCTGGAGTCAACGCCTCGAACCCGAGTGAGTGGAGTCCGAGGTCCAACTCATGCGCCTGCTTGGGAAGTTTGAGGACCGGATCCGGTGAGTATAGTTTTGATTTTGGGTCTAGACAGAAATAGAAAGAGCAGTACTGCCATTGGAACTTTGGAATTTGTAATCTCGAGATATTGGGAATTGGTAAGAGAGCATGATCACCTCTCAAGGAAGGGCCGAGTAACCCCGCATGGGAATTCGCCGGGTGAAACCCCCATCCTTTTTGTAATTGGGAAATTGGAAAAGACTAGTCAGAACAGATAGAAACAAATGCATTCTGGGATACGTTGCTAGCATGATTGTGTGAACGAAGTGTGAATGAGAGGTCTGGCAGCACGGACCAAGTGAAGGCGGACCCCTGAGTAGCGCATTTCCTGACCGGGCGACCGCGTTCAGGTCGCGAAAAGGGGGAAGCGATTGTCGTCTTGTCTTGTTATTTGTACTCCTTATACGTTTCCAGGGCCGTGTGGACCCCTTACCCACGGTCCGCCCTCCTTTTCCCTTCTGTCTGTTGTTGCGCGCACACATCGAAATGGGAGGGGCGGGGTCTACTAGAAACACTCCATTAGAATGTATGATCGCACATTTTAAAGAGGGATATTCAGGAGATTATGGTATTAAAATGACAGCAGCCCGTTTGCAGATTTTGTGTACTAGGGAGTGGCCCGATCTAGACCCCATCTGGCCCCGAGAGGGAACGTTCACTGTAGAGATTATTCAGTCAATACACCGTAGAGTGCGGGTAGCGCACCCTGATCAGTACCCCTATATAGATTCCTGGTTAAGTATTTGTGAAGATCCGCCCCCCTGGGCGCAGCGCTGTTATGAGGAACAGTGCAGAATAATGTTAGCTAAAACAGATTCTAGACAGAAAACGGAACAGCCTAGAATGAAAGAGCAGGATACGAAAGCCAGAAAGAAGCCCATCCTGGCAGATCCTGATTCCCCAGAAATAACTCTCAGGCAGCCCCGAACCCCAGGTCCAGTAAGAGTAGCCCGGCGTCCTGCCCCAGAACCCCAGAGACGGCCAGAGCCGAGGCGGGACCCAACCCCTGATCCCCCACCCGGAGGAGAGAAAGAGGAAGAATTAGCGGGAAAAGAAGAGGAGGACCTAAAAAGCGAGTCAGAAGTGGAGACAGAAGAAGGAGAAAGAGAGAATCCCCCAGATGAGGAGGAAAGTGTACAAATAATTGAGAAAGCTAGCGTTAGCACTAGCACGCCAGTGAGAGAGAAACCCAAAGCAAAACCTGTTGAGAAAAAGAAAGTGACTCCTGCAAAGGCAACAACGATAACCCTTAGATCCCAAAAGACACCCATGGCAGCCAAACTGTTTCCCTTACGGCAAGTCCCGGGAGTGCCCGTAAAGAATGATAATGATGAAGTGGTAGCGGGACCCCTAACTTATGTGTATATCCCTTTCTCTACAACTGATTTATTAAATTGGAGGTCGCATTACGCCTCCTATACTAGTAAGCCCCAGGAGCTGACAGAATTAGTAACTAGTATTATGGAAACTCACCAACCCACTTGGCCAGATTGCCGTCAGCTCCTGACCACCCTATTCACGACAGAAGAGCGAGCAAGAATTAGAAAAGCAGCTATTGAATGGATGGCAGAGAACCCTGTAGCTCCGGCACAGGGGCAGAACATAATAGACCGTCGAGAAGCAGCTCAGAGAGAATTCCCGAATGAAGACCCCCAATGGGATCCAAATACAGATAAAGGATCCACAGCCCTAGCCCGTTTTCGCCAAGGCTTTTTACAAGGCCTGAAAAGGGGGGGCCAGAAAGCTATGAACCTTTCCAAAGTTGCAGGAGTTATCCAAGGGATAGATGAGAGCCCAGCAGATTTTTATGAGAGATTAACTGAAGCTTACAGAATGTATACTCCCTATGATCCCGAGACACCAGGAAGTTTATGTATGGTGAATTCTGCTTTTGTAAACCAGTCTCAACCAGACATTAGACGCAAATTACAGAAGTTAGAAGGGTTTGCGGGCATGAATGCAACACAGTTACTGGAAGTCGCTCATAAAGTGTATGTGAATCGTGATACTGAAAGACAGAGAGAATGTGATAGAAAGATGAAGAAGAAAGCTGATTTTTTGGCTGCGGCCATAGTGGAACAGAAAAGGGGAGGTGTCCCTAGTCGAAGGAGCAGAGGAAGAGGGTGGGGTCAAGGCGGAGGCCGGACCCAGAGACTAGGCGTGAACCAATGCGCCTATTGCAGAGAGGAAGGACATTGGAGAGATACGTGCCCGCAACTCGAAGACGCCCAGCATGATGACGACAGCAGCCATCAGTGGCGAGAAGAAAGACGAAGCTATCCCCGAAGCCGAGGAGGAGCCAATCGAGAACAATTCCAGCGAGAGAGAGGAGGAGCCATTCAAGCATTGGCCACACCAGCCCATGATGAGAATGACGTGGATTAGGACAGACCGGGCTCCAAGTTTGCTTTAGGTCTCCAGGAGCCTATGGTCGGAATACAAATAGGAGACCAAATTATGGACTTTATGGTTGATACTGGAGCACAACATTCAGTAATAGACAAAAAGATAGCCCCATTCACTACAAAAGCAGTCACCATTATAGGAGCAACTGGTGCCAAAGCCACAAAGTCTTTTCTTCAAAACCGAATATGCAGTCTGGGAGGACAGCAAGTAACTCATCAATTCCTTTACATGCCCGAATGTCCAGTGCCACTACTGGGACGAGATATGTTAGCCAAGCTTCAAGCACAAATATCTTTCTCTGAGCAAGGAGAAATGCAAATGACAGTAAATCCCCAAACCAAACCAGCAGGAGTGATGCTGCTGACGGTTCCCCGAGAAGAAGAATGGAGATACTACATTGATGATTCGATACAAGATACCTATTTTGAACAAACTTTGAAAAGTATTGATGCACCACCTGGAGTATGGGCAGAAGGCAGCCCCCCAGGCCTAGCCAAACATATAGCTCCAGTGATTGTAACCCTCAAGCCTAGTGCTACACCAGTGCACGTCAAACAGTACCCTCTCCCAAGAGCCGCAATTGAAGGCATTCATCGCCACCTACAAAGATTGCTTGAGTATGGCCTACTAAAAGTATGCCAATCCCCATGGAACACTCCACTTTTGCCAGTAAAAAAGCCTGGGACAGATGATTATCGCCCAGTGCAAGATTTGAGAAGAGTAAATGATGCAGCTGAGACCATACATCCAGTCGTACCCAATCCTTACACCCTCCTAGGACTGATACCTGCTGAAGCTACCCATTTCACTGTACTGGATTTAAAAGACGCATTCTTTTGCATAAGATTAGCCCCTGTAAGCCAAATATTGTTTGCATTCGAATGGCAGGACCCCATCTCTGGAAGAGGGGGCCAACTTACCTGGACAAGATTACCCCAAGGATTCAAGAATTCGCCTACCATCTTTAGTGCCGCACTGAATCAAGACCTTTCAAGCTATCCAGTAGCCCCGGGGAAGAGAGTGCTTCTCCAATACGTGGATGATCTGTTGATAGCTGCCGTATCAGAAAGTGAATGTATACTAGCCACCAAAGATCTTTTGCAGTTACTAGAGGAAGCTGGATACAAAGTTTCCAGAGCCAAAGCACAGCTATGCCAAAAAGAAGTGAAATACCTGGGTTTTCGTATCACCCAAGGAAGCAGAAGATTAGGCAGAGAAAGAAAAGAAGCAGTATGCAGAATTCCAACTCCAACAACCAGAAAGCAAGTCAGAGCCTTTCTGGGAGCGGCAGGATATTGCCGAATTTGGATACCCAACTTTGCCCAAATTGCCAAACCACTGTATGAAGCCACAAAAGGAGAAGAAAAGTCGCCACTGGAGTGGGGACTTGAGCAGGATACAGCCTTCCAAAAGTTAAAAGAAGAATTAATGTCATCGCCAGCGCTTGGACTACCAGATGTCCACAAACCTTTCCACTTGTTTGTACATGAAGCACAGGGAAATGCCTTAGGCATGTTGACTCAGAAATTGGGAAATTGGGAGCGACCTGTAGCCTACCTATCGAAACAATTGGACCCTGTGGCCAAAGGATGGCCACCTTGCTTGAGAGCAGTTGCAGCTACAGCGCTACTAGTGAGTGAAGCAGACAAACTCACACTAGGACAGAACATACGAGTCACTGTGCCACATGCAGTCCTTGCCCTTATGGAACAGAAAGCAAATTATTGGCTCACCAATTCCCGAATGTTGAAGTACCAGAGCATGTTATGTGAAAACCCACAGATACAACTTGAAGTGAGCCATGCCCTGAATCCAGCCACCTTGATACCCATCAGTGAAGAACTCCCAGAACATGACTGTATCGAAGTCATGGAGACTGTGTTCTCCAGTCGACCCGACTTGACAGATGTGCCCATAGACAATCCTGACCAAACCTATTATGTTGATGGGAGCAGTCTCATCCTTGATGGACGACGCTGTGCCGGATATTTATTTATTTATTTATTTAACAATCATTTATATCCCGCATCTTCCAGAGTTCAGATGTGGCTCACAATTGAACAACAGTCAACAAAGCAGGGCTTGTTTTACATGGAACAATTTTTGACAGTAAACAATGTAATAGTTAAATACGTAACAGAACGGTGAATGGTTAAATGCATAACAGAACAATGTAAAGGTTAAATACATAACAGAACAAGAACAATTTATGAACTATGTACAGATACAGGTTTGTAGGTTCCTTAGATTTAAATCATGGGTATTTACAAGAGGGTGCAAATCTGTTAATTATGAGGTTTAGCTATACTCAGTTGGGTGTTATTTAGCCTTTTTCTGGGATGATTAGTGTATTATCAATGTTGTTGTAGTGCATGGCAAAGAGGTAGGTTTTCAGTTTTTTGCGGAATTCTATAACTTCTGTTGTGGATCTTAGGTCCTCTGGGATGGAGTTCCAAATGAAGGGGGCCGCATGTGAGAAGGCTCTGTTATTAGTTAGTTTTGTTGCTTTTATAAAATCATTTGGAGTCCTTAATTTATTTGAGTGTCCTTTTCTGTGAGTGACTTTTTGAGATTCCTTGCTTAGAAGATTGCTTAATGGGATTGGAGCCATGCCATTGAGAGCTTTAAATGTGGTTATTGTGGTCTTATATATTATCCTGCTTTGTATTGGGAGCCAATGCAGGGTTGCTAATATTGGAGTAATATGCTGGAATGAGTGTGCTTTCATTACAATTCTAGCTGCTGCGTTCTGTGCTAGTTGTATTCTTTTAATGTTTTGTTTCGTTATACCTAAGAGAATTAGGTTGGAAAAATCAAAGTGTGGGGTTATGGTTGCCTGTATTATGTTAATGAAATCTTTTAAGTAAACTAAGGGGCGTAGTTGCTTGAGTATTTTGAGTTTGAAGTAGATTTTCTTTATAATGTTTCTAATGTGGGTGTTCATCGTAAGGTGTGTATCTAAAATGATTCCTAGGTATCTTATTTCGTTTTTTATTGTGATGTCATGGTTTTGTATTGTTATGTGGGTTGGGGGGACATATGAATGGTTTTTTGTTACAATTAATACCTCTGTTTTTGAATGGTTTATGTGGAGGTTTTTCGCTTTTAGCCAGGTTGCAATTTCGTTAAGACAATCTGTTAAGAGTTTTATCGGTACATCAGGGATGGTGAATGGAATGTATAACATAATATCATCTGCGTATAGATGATAGAGTACACCGAATTTTTTGAAAATGTCACAAACTGGTTTTAGATATATGTTAAATAGGAGGGCTGATAGAGCTGAGCCTTGTGGGAGACCAATTTCTTGTTTATATGTGTTGGATGTCTGATTAGCTATTTTTACATTTTGCGTTCTATTATATAGATATGAAGTGAACCATTTGTGTACTGTGGCATTTATACCTATTTGTTTTAGGTTATTAAGCATTATAGTGTGATGTACACTATCAAATGCAGCTGATATGTCAATAAATAGGAGTATGAATGCTTTTTTGTGATTATCAATCCCTTTAAGGAGTGTATCAATTAAGACTGTTAAAAGTGATTCTACTCCATGTTGAGGTCTAAAACCATATTGGTGTTCATCAAGTGGGTAGTAAGAGTCTAGGTATTCCTGTGTCTGGATCTGTACCACTTTTTCTATTATTTTAGCTAAGAAAGGGATACTTGAAATAGGTCGATACGATTTTGGGGATGTTTTGTCCAAAGTCCCATTTTTGAGAATTGGGCGGATTTGTGCATGTTTGAGTTTAGGAGGGAGGTAACCTTGGAGTAATGAGAGGTTAACTATAGGGAGGATGAAAGAGATTAGTATTGGAAGTGTGCTTTTTATCCATGTTACAGGGCATGGATCAAGGAAAGAGGTGGTAGTGTTGAGGTTGGAAATAATATTCTTTAGTGATTCTTTGGAAGTGGGTGAAAAAACTGACCATTCATTTGCGCAATTTAAGGCTACGTTATGATTGTCTATGGACATTATAGGTTGTGAGGATTTATTTTGATAGTAGTCAGCTAAAGTTTGTACTGATATGTCAGTAATTTCATTGTTATGTGTTTGAGGGTTATTAGTGAGATTTCTAACAATGGAGAATAGCTCTCGTGGTCTATTATAGGATTTTGATAAGATTGCAGCATAGTAAGTCTTTTTTGTGCTATCTATAGTGTCTTTGTATTTTGTAAGAATGGTATTATATATTTCCTTATGTATAGTTAGTTTGGTTTTGCGCCATTTGTGTTCTGATTTTCTTAGTTGTCTCTTCATTTGTTTTAGCGTATTGTCGAACCATGGAGCTTTATTTGAGTTAGTGGGTTTTTTGTTACTTCGGTCAGATTTAGCTGCATCGGTTATTGTGTCATGCCAATTTTTGATAGCTTCATCTAAGTCCATTGGGGGAGACACCAGGAGGGGTATTATTGTATCTAGGAATTCAGTTTCGTTAAATCTTTTGAATTTTGTGGAGGAATCACTTCTTGAGTAGTTTTTAGTGCTATTGGTATGGAATGTGAGTTTTGATTTAATGATGTAATGATCAGACCAAGGAATTTGTGTGTATTCTATGGTATCTGGGTTGAATAGTTGGAAGATTGTGTTTGGGAGGAGTATAAGGTCTAGTGTGCCTCCTTTTGTGTGTGTTGTATTGGTGATTATCTGGTGAAAATCCATGTCAGCTATGGTTTCTAGGAAAAGGTTGGCTTCAGACACTGGAAGTGAGGGGAGGTTGAAATCACCTAGCATGATTATTGGATCTTGATCGGTAGATGAGCCCAGAAATTCAATAAGTGGATCTAGGCTATCTGCTTTTTGGTCAGGAGGTCTGTATATTAGGCAGATTCTAAGATTGTTAATCTTTATGATGAGGGTATCTATGTTATTGGTTATATTATGTTTTATTGATTTGGCATTTAATATCTTTCTCGTCATGATAAGTACACCTCCTCCTTTTTTGTTGGGTCTGTGGGTAAAATTTATATCGTAGTCATCAGTGTTAAGCTGGTTTAAGTAGACTGTATCCGTTTCAGATAGCCACGTCTCAGTTACACATAAAATGTCAGGTTTTAGGTCTGTTATTAAATCACTAAATATGGGAAGTTTATTTTTCATTGAGCGTGCATTGATAAGGATACATGACAGTGAGTTGGTGTTTTTGATGTTGTTTTCTTTTATTTGTTGTAAATCAGTTTGTTTTATTTGTATAAGTCGGTGGTAGTTTATTTTTGCCTGGTGGTATGTGTTTGTGTGGGCAATATGGTAGTTATTTCTGGGTGTTGTTCGTATTATGGGGATTGTCATATGATTTTTAGTAGATAAGGTAAGTGTTGCAGTCGTCACTCAACACGAAGTAGTTGAATCATCAGCTCTAGCCTCAGGCACATCAGCCCAGAAAGCCGAATTGATAGCACTTACCAGAGCATTGTTGTTAGGAGAAAAACTTATACTGAATGTATATACAGATTCCAAATATGCCTTCACTACCCTGCATGCCCATGGAGCTCTCTATAAAGAAAGAGGACTCATCACATCCGGAGGAAAATCAGTCAAGTATGGTCCCGAGATATTGATGTTACTTGATGCAGTCTGGGCCCCAACACGTGTAGCTGTCATGCATTGCAGGGGACATCAAGCAGGAAAAGGAGAAGTTGCCCGAGGGAATAGATTTGCAGATGCCTCAGCACGACAAGCAGCTATGACAGGACAAATTGCCCCACAAGCTATGCCAATGCAAGCAGCATTGTTTCCAGTACCTTTTAATCTATGGACCCCACGATATACCACCAAAGAATTGGATTACTATTGTGACAGAGAAAATGGAGTACTGAAAGATGGATGGATTGAGCTGCCACCAGAAGAGGGCAGTCAACCTCCAGGACGAATAGTAATTCCTGAACTATTAGGACCAGCCTTTGTCAAAGCTTTCCACGAAGCTACCCACTATGGGAAAAGTGCTATGGAAAAAGCACTCAGACCACATTTCTACATCCCTCTGATGACAACCATATCAGCTTCAGTAGCACGACAATGTCAAACTTGTGCCAAGAATAATGCCAAGCAAGGCCTTATTACAGCACCCCGAGTTCAGTCAAGAGGTGTGACCCCTATGCACAACCTCCAAGTTGATTTCACCGAAATGCCAAAAGCCAATGGGTACCATTACCTATTAGTATTAGTTTGTACTTTCTCTGGGTGGGTAGAAGCATTCCCAACCAGAACTGAGAAAGCCCGAGAAGTTACCAAAGTCTTAATGAGAGAGATTGTCCCCAGATTCGGAATTCCAGCAGTAATAGGGTCAGACAATGGACCCTCATTTGTCTCCCAAGTTACTCAGCAGTTAGCAAAAGCTTTGCAGATACAATGGAAACTCCACACTGCATACAGACCCCAGAGTTCAGGGAAAGTTGAGCGAATGAATCGTACCTTGAAAGCCCAAATGTCTAAGCTTTGTCAGGAGACACAATTGAAGTGGCCCCAAGTGCTCCCCATAGCTTTATTCAGAATACGCTCAGCTCCTGTAAAGTCAACAGGATTTTCCCCTTTTGAAGTTTTGTATGGTAAACCCCCACCAATAGTGCAGGGAATCAAAGGAAGTCTAGCCCAAATTGGTTCAGAAATAACCAGACAAGAACTTCTAGCTCTTAGTTTTGTTCTGCAGACTCTCCATACGTGGATCCAAGACCAGTTGCCTATCAACTTGACGGAACCCTTGCATCCCTACCAGCCTGGTACTTCGGTGTGGATCAAAGATTGGAAGAAGACACCGTTGGAACCCCATTGGAAGGGACCGTACACCGTCATCCTGTCTACCCCAACTGCAGTAAAGGTAGCCGAGATCGACGCCTGGATCCACCACAGCAGAGTCAAGCCCGCCGCCAATCCTGAACCTGAGCAGTGGACGGCAGAACAGCATCTTGATGCACCCTTGTGAGTTACTTTGAGACGGCAACCAGCAGCTTAGACACTTCATCACAAGTGCTTTGCAGCAGCCAAGTCTTTCGAAGAGGATTGCTGTTTTCCATGCAGTAACAGCTTTGTTTCAACGAACCCAATTTGTGTGTGATTTGACACACTACTTTGAGACTACATTGACTAAGCCAGACTTCACAGGCCAACTGAAAGTGCTAAAAAGTTGGGCAATGTGTACTGGACAACCTGAGGATCTTCAATCAACACTCAGCACCCGTTAAATTGCTTCATTAGCAAACGGGACGAAGAATAAAAGACCGTCGTGATCAAGATCAGCAAGCTGAGGATTCAGAAGAACTCCAATCAACATCGACATGCATCTTTACTTTTGCTTTGCTTTGGTTGCTTTCTTTGGAGGTTTTGAACAGACTCATGCTTTACCTCCATGCACTGCCTGCATTACTTCTACTAGAATTGGACTGAAAGTAACTCAGACTTTGCTTTATCATTCTTACTATACCTGCAAGGGGACAGTAACTCGGTGTATCTATAACACCACTGAACTAAATGTTTGCACTCATGGAAAAATTAAAACATGCTATAATCCGCATCAGAATCCATCCTATTACACGATGGAAATAAGATGGAAGGATGCAGATGGACCTATATTGGCTGCTACGCCACCACTTAAGGACATTACTAAACCTGCTGTTTTGAATTTTGATGCATGTAATGCTATTAATAGAGATAGTTATTCCACCTGTGGTACATGGGAGAAAGCGTATCGAAATGACCATAAGTATATGTGTCCAGAAGGTGCCACGGGATGGAGAAAGTGTACAGGTAAAAAGGAACCAGGCTATAGTACTGCCCCAGCAGCAGACTACTATTGCCCGTATTGGGGATGTGTTTTTTATGCTACCTGGAACACTGGTATAACTGATGAGAAAATAGATAAACGAATGGCTACTTTAACCAAGCCAACCACAAATGATAAATGTCAGAAAGATGCTTTTAACCCCTTACACTTACGTATACACAATCCCCATGCATGGAAACAAGGATATAAGTTTGGTTTACGTATTGCTGGAGGAGCAATAGATCCAGGGACCATTGTGTATATCAGATTGAATACCCAAGCCCACAAGTCATCTAAATATCATATTCATAATACTTTCTATGAAGCCATGCATGTAAATAAGTTTGAGATCCCTCACCCCTCACAGAATTTATTTCTAGAATTAGCCGGAGCAGTAGTATCTAGTCTTAAGATCACAGATTATTATTTCTGTGGCGGAACCCAAATGGGAGATCAGTGGCCATGGGAAGCCCAAGAATTGAATTATTCCATGATTTACAATCAGACTGAATTACATAAGACAACCAGTGAATGGGTGTTAGCGCACTCAATCGTTGGACGTCTTTGCTATGCCAGAACTGGACCCCCAGTTCACCCAAAAGGTAGGACAGCTGGTCTGTCTTAGCCAGAAGTACTATAATGCCACGACCAAAAAGATAGCATGGTGGTCAGGACTCAAACATCCTGAACCTCCTAACCCATTAGCCAGATTTCCTGAACTTGCAGGTCTATGGACTAACCTTGCTAAAGTCCAAGCCTGGCAAGCTCCACCTGGCCTATATTGGATCTGTGGAAACCGAGCATATGCACAACTCCCACCACACTGGGGAGGAGCATGTGTCTTAGGAACCATCAGACCTTCTTTCTTTCTTTTAAACACTGAACATGGAGAACAATTAGGATACCCAGTATACACTACCCACCGACACAAAAGAGCACTAAGACAGAAGAGAGAGGCCTTACAGATAGGCAAGTGGGAGAAATGGCAAGGTGATGATTGGCCACCAGAAAGAATCATTGAATATTATGGACCCGCCACTTGGAATGATGATGGTATGTATGGTTATCGTACCCCAATTTATATGATTAATCGTATTATTCGCTTACAAGCAGTAGTTGAAATAATAATTAACGAAACTAGTCATGCACTTACGCTTTTAGCTAGACAAAGTACACAGATGCGCACTGCGATATATCAGAACCGCTTAGCACTTGATTATTTGTTAGCAGCTGAAGGAGGAGTATGTGGTAAACTGAATTTAACCAATTGCTGTTTGAAAATAGATGATAAAGGTCAAGTAGTTGAAGAAATTGCTAAAGATATGCAAAGAGATGCTTATGTGCCAGTGCAGACGTGGCACTCATTGAAATTTCCTAATTGGTTTGCTAACCTCTTTTCATGGGTGGGAGGATTTAAGACTTTCATCGTATTGGTACTAATCCTTGTTGCTGTTATCTTCTTATTACCATGTTTAATCCCATGTTGTATGCGTTCCATTCATAACACTATTGATAGTACAGTAGAGCGGAAGACCGCAACAAAAATCATGGCTTTATATACAGCCAGTCCTGGTAGAAATCCTTTAGCCAGGATGTGATTCTTCAGAAAGTGATTTAATTCTCACACCTTATTAAGTAATAGGGTGAGATTAATCAAAGGGGGGAATGTGGCAGGTGCAGGCCTGTGACCCACAGTGTCTGAACATAAGCAGGCCAGCATGGCTAGCTTGACCTGTAAATGAGGCCTGTGGAGAGGCATATAGGATTGCACATCCCCCAATATGCTGCTATTGTAAGATAGAACTCAGTAGAAGTATTGAATTAGCTTAGGTAAGCAGAACTGCAGTATTGAAAGACGGAAAAATACAGAAAAGACATGTTTGAAAGTTACTGATAAGAAAAAGTACATCTGCAAAGAAATAATTAGGAGTGCTGACAGATGAGTTGCAGAGCCCAGCTCCTCTGCACGTACAAATTGGTTCTATAACCTTGAGAGTGTGAAAGTAACAAGTTGATGAACTGACTATTGTAATTGGGACTAGAAGGGGGGTATGCAGGTGTCATGCCCACTGGAGGGACATAACTGGATAAACTTATCAGTACCGGGACCAATAGAAGAGGTACGGGAGGTACGGGGGGTTACCGGGACCAATGAAATGTTTTTCTATACCTAGAATGGAACAGAAGTCTATAAAAGTTGATGTAATGCTTGAAAACTTTGCTCAGCCATTTTGAAATTGATTGGTTCGAGACTTGTGCACAAATAAATGATTTGGACCTTTTGAACAGACTCCTGGTATCATTGGTTTGTCTGCGCTTTGCTGCTACAGATCCCTCCTATAAAGGGCTGGCTGAAACACCCACCTCCTAAAAAAAACACACATTTCATGCAGTAGTTGTAAATCCCAAGGTTAATAATCTGCAATGGGGAATACATGTGTAGATATATATTTTTTTTTTTGGGGGGGGGGGGGGTATTTGAAATGTTATAGTATATTGTGGGATCACACCCGAGGAGAGACTTCTTTTGTGATAGTGCAGGAACCTTTGCAGCCACAGGGAAAGCCTAGATCCTGCAGGTCTGAACAAAACCCAGCCTGGCCGACAGAAATAAGGAAGGCTCCTGCTATGATACAGCTTGGAAGGGACAGAGCCAATCCGTCAGGACGTGGCAGGTTTCTGATGAAGCCCAGTATCCTTGGTTTACCAGGCAATATTCCCTAGCACCAAAAGGAGGCTGAAAGGGGGAGGGGTGGTTTGTCCCTGCTTGTGAAAATGTCCCTGGGCTTCAGATTGAGAAGGGGGGGGGGGGGGAGGCAGACCAGGAAGAGCCGATGGAAGCTGTGGAATTTGGGGAATAAGATTCTTCTGAACCCATGGAAGGACTTTGCTCTTGAAGTGGTTAATGAAGCAGCCCCTGGGGAGGTTCAGGCGAGTAACACAAAAAAACAGAGTTACTTACCTGTAACGGAGTTCTCCGGGGACAGCAGGATAAGTCAGCCACACTTGGTGACGTCATCCGACGGCGCCGAGACGGAAGTACTCTCCATAGCTCAGAAGGGCTTTTGGCCTTCTGAGCATGGGCCAACTGGCCCTGCCCCCTGGCCCGCCTCTAGCTAGCTAGTTCGTCACTAGCTGAGCCTTAGCCGCTAGAAGGCGGGCACTGATCAGAAGCCGAGCCCCTTCCCAGGGGAGGAGGGCGGGTATGTGTGGCTGACTTATCCTGCTGTCCCCGGAGAACTCCGTTACAGGTAAGTAACTCTGTTTTCTCCTAGGACAAGCAGGATGAGTCAGCCACACTTGGTGCCTCCCAAGCTGTAATGCGCTGCGGTGGAAGGGGGGAAAGGCTGAGATCAGGTTCAGGTGACACGTTATCAGGGCTGGATGTTTTAGATGTGCCCTGGGTACCTGGTGGCGGCGTCAACGCGCCATGTGCCAACCTGCATTGTGCACGCACACAGTACGATATGCACAGTGTAGTGCTGAGAATGCGCTCATTTGAGGTGAGCGTGTAGTAATACAGAACGTGTAGACGTGCAGACCCACTTCGCGCCAAGCGGCAGCGGTGGTTGCGCGAGTATACTGTCTCAATGTGCAGCTGCCGAGAATGGTCTAATAGGCAGAGATGCAGCAGCAGAGGGAGTCACGCCGAAAGCTGAGTTATCCGCTGCAAGCAGGGATAGCCACGGTATCAATGCTGGAAGCGTGACCAGAGTGGTGCAAGATTGAAGCCTTAATGCAGCGACGGCAATGAGGTTGCGGCGGGCCGGGCTAGGACCAGCAGCCATATTGACAGTACAACAGAGTGATTCACTTAGAGCAGTAACGTTGCGAGGGTATGGGCCATGACAAGTTCATGACTTGGTTAGGAGTGGCCAGGCAGGAGGTATCAGCCTAGACCAAAGACTGCTAGGCGATGCGTCTGTAGTATGTAGTCTTTGTAGGTGTCCTGTCAATGATCCTTCGGCAGGCTGTCGATGGATCCATTGTCACAGCTAGTCCTGAGCATGCCTCTGCGTGTGCTCATGACCGTTCCCGTTGATGGTGGAGCATAAAGAATTTCTAGAGGTGGAGTCCGCTGGGACCGGTTGGCCAGGTTTATTAAGGTCACATGCGAAGAAGAGTTTGATCCCTTGTTGTTGATGTGGTGCTCCGTGTATGTCCTAGGCATGAAGGGTCGCATGCGAAGAAGAGTTGGGTCCCTTGCTGTTCCTGGGCATGTAGGGGTGTGATGATGCCCAGAGCGTGCGGTGCATCTGGGGCCGTGATGGCATTACGTGTGTGGTAGGTACGCCATGGATCGCTATGCAATATGCCATTGGACTGGCAGTTTTGCCTGCAAGTGGCCGCAAGGCTGCTGGGTGCAGTCACCGGGGGCCGCGACCGGCCTGCCTGGTTCCAGATGCTTGTGTAGGCCTACAGGATTGATTTTCATTCATATCAGATTAGGAGACAACAAGTCAGTTCTGAATTGGCAGTTGCCAACCATGTAAGCCTCTCGAGTTACTCCTTGTCCACCCGCACTTGGTGGGAGGAAGAAGATATCCAGGAGTCCTAGGGCCATACGTTTAGGGAGAAAATGCACCGGTTAAGGGACTTGAACCTGTGATCTTCTGCTCTTGAACACACTGTGTGTGTGTACTGCACCACACAGTGGCCATCTGATGACCCGGCTCTGACCGTTTTTAAACAGTTGCCCTTCCTGCTCACCACGAGGTGTGCAGGTCGCTTTGTGTTCAGACCCACCGATGGGAGAAGGAAGCTGATGGCCAAAGATTGTGAGTTGCTACCTGCAGGTAGTCTGGCAGTCAAGTCGGGAATAGCCCGCCTGGAAGGATGGGAAGGATGATTTTGAGTTCTTCTAGTAGAGAAGCGGGAACCTGTTCCCTTCTGTGCAGGTGCGGGACTACAGCCACCTGCTGTGTGCTTGTCTGGCCCCAGAGAGCAGAGTCATAGGGGTGCACTGGCCGTGTGCTCGCATCCCCATGAATATGCGGCTTTTGTAACAATGTGTCTGCCCTTGTGACCTTTGTACAATGCTGATCTGCTAGTGGCCTCGACTTCTGCACCTTGCACTCATGCTCACAGGACCTGCGTTTATTGCCGTAGGACTCTGTCACCTTGCACAAGGGCCACATCAACCTGGGTTTGGCCTTGTCTGCACTTATAGATATCTTGTTTCTCGAGGCAAGTGATCAGCAAGTGCCGCTGGGGGTACAGGACCCCCCACGGCCAGGTGGAAGCCACTGCCCTTTTTTGGAGAAGGGCAGGCTGTGGGCAGGGTCTGTTTCCATTGAACATCAGCGCAGGCCATTGACCCGAGCCCTGAAGGGGGCAGAGGGTTTCCGCACATGGCTTCTGCAGCCTCCCCAATTCATGAAGCAGTTGTTTTCCTACCAGGAGGTGGCGCCATACTGAGAAGTCAGTAAGGGAGGCTTGGACTGACTTGCTGTTGTCTGATGGCAGAGGGTAGCCCGCTTTTGCCTTGGCCATGTCCGCCGTCCTTGGAGGGCAGTGTTGCTGTTAGCACAGGAACCTGGTGGTAAGAGTGCCCTGCTTGTGTCTGCTTGCTGTGATTTATGTTTGGGGCGTTCGAGAGCCCTAGCCGGAGTGATGTGGCGCTACTGAACCAGCCGCCTTTGGGTTAGAAGGTAGGCAACTTGAGAGAGAGCTTGTATGCCTCGTCAGGAAATTGAGTCCTCGGTAGGAGTTGTAGGCATATGCTCAACCTGAACCAGGCGTTTGTTACCGTGGGTCACGTTGGATAGCGCTGCGACTGTCCTCAGCAGTGAGATTGGCAGATGCTTTGCATGACAACTTTTTCTAGTAATGGCTCTGCCTGAAGCCGGAGCATGGCGCTAAGGGCCACTGAAGGATGCCTGGAGGTGTGAGAGGGACTCGAAGCCCATGTGCAGGGAGAATGCTCTAGCACAAGATTGGCACAGATTCCCTTTAGGACCAATGTTATGTGGGACTTGGAGCCCATGTGCAGGGAAAATGCTCTAGTACAAGATACTGCCTCCGGCACAGATTCCCTTTAGGACCAATGTTATGTGGGACTTGGAGCCCATGTGCAGGGAAAAAGCTCTAGTAGAAGATACTGCCTCCGGCGCAGATTCCCTTTAGGACCAATGTTATTGGCGGTTGGCCTTGGCAGTATGGGATGGCCCAACAGAACCGCCCAATTTGCGGATTGGTGACCTTCTCCTTGGACGAAGTCAGTTGCCTTACCCCCGGGAGCAGAGGCAGGTTTCATATGCCATCTGATGTAGGAGGAAGGGCGGACTCGAGCCTCACGGTCGATGCTGTGAGGAAGAAAATTAGGAGCAGGGGAGGATCTTGTATCGTAGCTCGGGAAGCTCATGTATTAACCGTGGACTATGAGCATTTTCCTCTGTATGTGGTGCCATCTGATTGATGCAGGCCTTGTTTATCAGGAAACCATTGAAGCAAGGGATTGGGTTGGCAGTAACCAGCTGAGCTGGGACTTGAACCTGTGAACTTCTGCTTCTGAACACGCTGGCTGTGAGTATTACACCACCGTGTTGCCACCGAGATGAGGATTGTCTTCTGCATGTTCGCTGCATGGCAATGTGTGGTGTTAGGTCCTGAGGTTTTTCCTCTGTGGCCGAGGAGTTGTGACTGACATTTTCAACATTTCCAGATGTGGTTGGGAAGGTACTGCCTCAGCCAGCCTTCTTCATTGGGCACAGTGGGGGATTGAACCCATGGCCCCTGGACCAGCAGTCAGTGTTTCAACCATTGTACTAAGCCTGAGAATTGCTGGTCATGGCCTGCAGTCATTTGAGCCTCTTGATGTTCTTGGATGTGCAACTGGAGGTGGACTGGAAAGCATTTATTTGGGAGAAGTGCATCTCACCGTAGTTGGTTAGATTGCCCAGGATTTTCCTGGGGCCCACAGCCAGGCAACACGTTGGGCAGGCAGGCCGCAAGCACTGCTGTCCTGTACGGGACCTGTGTGTCCAAGGGGAAGACGGCAACTCAACATCCCTGGCGGGAGGCTCCCTAGTGGACTGTTCCCTTAACACTCCGGGCAGGCAACCCGGAGTGGCCTGTGCAGTCTGATAGGGCAGACGTAGTGCCTTCGCATCCCTTTGGAGCAACGGTGAAGCGTGAGGGAGGCTCACGCAGGTTGGCAGGGGACCTGCTTGTCCCTGGAGAGAGCAGCCCCCCATGGATAAGTGGGTACTATCCAAGCCCACTGACGCTTCATACTAACTGAGATGACCCAACAGAACCGTGCAGGCATCAAGATGTTGAGATATAGTGCTCCGGGTTTGGTATTATTATTTATCAGGCCCACTTGGGAATTGAACTCATAAACCCTGCACCATCAGTCAGTATTAGCCATTGTACTACCCTCTTGTTCAGAGTGGAGAGCGACGGAGCAGAGGGCAACGTCTGCCCACATGGCAGGCTGCCTGTAGCGAGGTCGGTGCACGAACCAGTGTTAGCGCAGGGCGGGCGATAGATCCGGCGGCAAGGGGCTAATGCTGTTTAAAAACAGAGGAGGCGATTGTTTGGGCTCACAGCAGTTGGCAGCGAACACCTTCCCTGCTCCAGGCCGACGTGCATCTGCTCTGGGGGGTAGGTTCACAAGCGCGACCGCTCTGGAGCGCTGAACACCACGCAATATTTCTGCTGGGAGCCTGAAGAGGGCTGAGACCGCACCGCCGTGAGAGCCAGGATGGGGCCCGGCCGCTTCTCCGGAGCCAGCAGCTTCTCTCTTGCGATGTGCCAGGCAAAGACTTGGATACCAAACCAGTATTCGAATTATTAGGGCACCCCTCTACTCCTTCCCTTGGACGCTTGACGGAAGCGCTGACAGACAGCCGTCGGCAGGAGCAGAGAATCGGCGCCGTGAAATAGAGATAACAGTGGCGCCGTAAGACTCCGGTTTGATGATCATCCAGGGAGGCCACTCAGCGCCGAGGCCGGAGTTGCTCTTCCTGGCTCGTGACGGTCTGCCTCTGGAGCCCCAGGCGATGCAGGCCGGTACGACGATGCTTCGGCGCTGAAGGGTATCTTGGCGCCGAGGCAGGGAATGCAGAGCAGCAAGAGGGCTGGTGGCCAGGCCGGCTCCTCCTACCCGAGAGCGATTGGATCGGCGCTGCCAATAGCGCCGAAGCCCGAACTGTGACGTCATAGCAAGATGGCCGCCGCCATGGAGCCATGAGGTCGGCGCTGAGCAGAAGCAGAATCATCGTGAGAGAAGGGGGCTGAGAGCGGAGCCCGGAGGGTGCACTCAGAGCCGCCGGGAGGGTCGGCAGAGTCGCGCGGTGTTGCTTCCGTTGCCGACCACACCTCCAGATCTGGGCGGCGCACGCTGGACAAGATGGCTGCCCCCATGGTCAGCACGTGTAAGGACGGAGGAGAGTAAGGCAGGCCGGGGACAGAGGCCTTTAGGCACGTCCATGATAGCCACAAGCAACCAACTTAGTGGGGGCTTCTCCACAGGTTGCCGGATTGACGGAGGGCAGAAGAAGGCTTGCCGGGGACGGAGGTCTTCTTTAGACACGTCCCGGGTTGCTATGAAGCTACAGCCTGGCCGTGATATTCTTTAACCCCTTTCTCCGTTAATCGTCCGCTTCTGCTGGATTCCTTTCCTTCTTGGCACGGAGCGGAGAGAAGAGAGGTAAGGCTGGCTAGCCGGGGATGGAGGCCTAGGTAGGCACATCCTGGACTGCCGCACAGGCAATTGTAACCTGGGCGCTTCCTCTTCCAGCCCGTTCCCTGGGCTTCCTTGCATCTCAGGAGCTCGGAGGATTAGCGGCACATGCCGTGGAGAGGAAGCTGAGCACATGTCGATTAGGAGATGTGCCCTTTTCAGAGATTGAATCAGAAAGAGAGAAGAAAACATATGAAAGGGTTAGATACATTTTCTTAATTCAATGTATAGATGTTGTTAAGAGAATTTCTTGTTAGATTTGGTGGAGAGTAGAAAAATCCGTCTTGCTGGCAAGGCGGAAGAACTGAAAAGGCTGGCTAGCTAGAGGCGGGCCAGGGGGCAGGGCCAGTTGGCCCATGCTCAGAAGGCCAAAAGCCCTTCTGAGCTATGGAGAGTACTTCCGTCTCGGCGCCGTCGGATGACGTCACCAAGTGTGGCTGACTTATCCTGCTTGTCCTAGGAGAACCTGAAGGAAGGAAGGAAGGAGGGAGGGAGGGCTGCTAACACAGCTGTTAGAGCTGTGAGTTTCAGCAATACCACTGGTAACATAAGAGAAACAGAAAGGGGGGGGGGACTGTTTGTGGATGTTTACTTTTGTTTGTGACTTTTGATGTAAGGGCTCTATGCGGCACTGCTGCTGGGGTAAGCACAATGTTCTTAGTGTTGGACTTCAGTGGGGACTCTCACAATTGGAATACGTACCTAATAATTGCTGGTGGGGGACTCATACAAAACTCTGGACTGGATTGGAAAACCAGTGGAACCGCGACCTGGACACCGTGTCCAGCGTTGCAATATACATACCATACAAAAACAAGAAATTTATGAAGTATAATATAGAACATACAATCACATAAAATAAAAAAGAGCCGGGGAGATCGCCGCTGTGAGGGAGCTGCCGTGCATTTTGCCAGCCGCACGGTTTAGAGCAGCAGGACCTGGAGAAGGCTTTCCTGGTGGTCGGGCAGGCGGGAGGAGGACGTGCCTTGGCCCGGAGGACCCTGCTGTGCCCTATAAAGCCCTCCGGTGCTCTATGCGGCCACATGTCGCGGCCCGCGTGGCGTGGCCTAAAGGGGCGTGGCTCAAGGGGCAGGACACGCCCCTTTAGTGCCCCTTCGGCGCATGTGAGGTGTTCGTGTGTTGTGTCTACATCAGTGTGGTTTCCATCATTATGGGCAAAAGGAAGGCGAAGGTTGGTAACAAATCTGTGATTGGAGGTTCGGGAGAGAAAGTGGTGGGCCCTATGGACAAACATGTGACCGCCCTGCTGCCTGGTAATCTCTCTCCGGAGGAGGTCTCGTTGAGTCCTGTCCTCCGGTCTCCTCCTCCGTTTCCTCTCCCTGCTCTTTCGTCCACTATTTCAAGTAGTCCTCCTGAGCAGAGTCCCCCAGTTCCATGTCCTGTATTTCCATCTGCTACAGAGCCTGGGACTTTAGCATCCCCTACAGGGGAAGTAACGCTTAATGATATATGGTCTGCAATTCAAAAAATAGATGTACGCTTAACTTCTACTGTATCCTCCTTGTGTAAATTTTCCCAAGATGTGGTGGATAAGTTACAATTTATGGATAACCAGTTAGGTTCTGTTGTAAAGCTTGCAGCTCGCTCTGATTCTCAGCTTCAATCTTGCCGTAATTCTGAAGCTGTGTTTATGCGTGATTCCTCAGTGATTTCCTTCCGGCTTGAGGCTCTTGAGAATCGTGCTAGAGCATGCAATCTACGTTTTCTTAATTTTCCTGTGACACACCTACTATCCTCTGAAATATTGTTGGGAAAATACTTTTTGGAGATATTGCATTTGGAGGGGGATTTTCATACAACTCAGACGGTCCATATGTACTACCTGCCTTTGGGTTCTTCTTCCACTCTTCGGGCTGTTGGGGCTCCTGCCCCTTCAGTCTCCTCAGTGGATCAAAATTTAACAGCTTTCTTGGAAGATTCTCTGGATGTCATCTCAAAACGTAACACTTTGGTAGTTCAGTTTGTTTCTGAATCTGCCAAACTGCGGGTTTTGAGAGCGTATTTTAAACATCGGCGTGTTCCCTTTTGTGGTCAGGCCATCCAAATCTTCCCAGATGTCTGTCGTTATACGCAGATTCGGCGTAAACAGTTTTTGCTATTAAAATCACAGGTAGTGGCTCTTGGGGCAACTTTCTTTCTTAAATTTCCCTCTCGTTGCGTGATTACCCTCGAGGGACAAACTTTTGTGTACAATGATGTTAATGCCTTGAAAGGTTTTTTGGATTCAAAAGCGGAGGGAGGTTCGTTAGTGGAGGAATGATTTTGTTTTTTCAGCTTCCCCTTGTGGGGTTTTGTAACCTCTTATTTCCTATATTAGATTGATTCTTTTTGTTGTTTGAGGCGTTTTCTCCCCTTGATGTGTTTCCTTTAATTGTGGGAAATTTTTCTTTATTGTATTTTGATATTTTCTTCTCTCATGTTTTTGTTTGTAATTTCTTGATGCATTGGAAAATCCTTAAATAAAAAAATAAAAAAAAAAATAAAAAAGAGCCACATCCCAGACAAGAAAAAAGATGTAACATCTGCAGAGAGTGCAATACCAATTGAAACAAAAGAGCAAGCACTGCCCAGCAGAAACCAAATATAGAAATAAAAAGGAAAACTAGGACATGTGTAAATATTTGATCCACCCTTGCTACTCCCTAACCATGCTGTGACAACCCCCCCCCTTCCCTTGAAACTTCCATGTAGTAAGGGCACTCACATGTAAACTGTGTCCTTTTAAAATGGTCACTTACACACAGATACTATTTACATATGAATATGCCAGTTTATACACATAAAAATTATGAATAAGGTTTCTAAAATAGCCCCCTTTAAAGTCCAATTTTGTATAAGTCATTAGATAACAGAAGGGATATCCAATTTGGGATGTTTACAGTTTGCCACTGAATAAACACATGCATTTGGTGGCATGTATAACGGGAACAGCCACTATTCAAAGAAACAGCAGCATCGCTTGGGGTTCTGTACTTTTCAGTACAACCTGGACATGGAAGTAGCAGATTTATAAAACTGCAAGCCCCAAGTGCAGATAATAAAGGAGCCAAGTTCCAAAATTCATAATTTTGGATGTTTGAGGTGGTTTTAAATGCCGGAGAGGTAAGCACAGTTGCCCATCAATCACACCTCCATCTTCTAGGTCTAAACAAGCAGTTAACACTTATCCATGTTTGGGAGCATTTGTAAATGCCGCTGGGGATTTAAGTTTGTGCATTTTGGGCTCATTTCTCCATTGTTTGCACATCTAAAAATTAAGTAGTGCACATGTAGATTTCATAGACATGTGCACAGACAAGCAATTTATGTGCACATTAGGTGTGCCATCACAGTGAAACAAAAAAATATTGGTTTGTTTTCAACGAAAATGACACATATTTTGGTTCTGCACATGCCTAAGGGACATTTTTTGAAGTATGCATTCATTTCTTTTGCAAAATAGGAAATACACATATATTATGTTCAGAACATGCCCTCTTCAACACCATGCAAGCCATGAAAGTATACATATAAGTAGTGATTTTTCTAATATTGCTACTTCTATGAATATTAGGGATGTGAAGTACAGGTTTGTTCAAGCACTAGTCTGGGCACCTAAAAATTAAAAGTGTACACAAATCATTTGTGTGCATGCACACCTATGAATGAAAGGGTGCACAATCAATTTGTGTGCACATAAAAGCTGTAATATGGCACAGAAGGCATGTAATTAAGAGAAACATGCACAAAATCATGAAAGAAAAAACATAAAATTAGTTAAAATTGTATTTCAAATGAAGACTAACCCAACTGTTTTGGCCCTGCACATCCCTAATGTTTATAGTCATTTGTACATATAAACCAGCATAGCCTTTTTTTTTTAAATGGCCTCCTTACATTCCTGATGCTTTTCCCTCCAGATCTTAATTTGAATAGACAACAACCCCTGAATGACTTATTCCCACCCTGTAGATGAACTCCCCACATATTCACATGCATCTGCATACCAGAAGGTTCTTTGTTCCCCTCCCTTGTCATTTCATCATTGTCTCAGTGAGGAAGTTCCACCCATGACAGACATATATGTCCCTTGCCAAACATACAGAAATGTTCCTCCTGATAATGGCCTCCATTCTCCAAACTCACAAGATCCCCCCACCTCCACCCCCACCCCCACCCCCACCCCTACCTTATCATCATGAACAGTCATTCAAATGCTTTAAAAAATACATAGAAACAAACACAGTTTATCTTTATCTTTATTGAGAAGCTCAATTTACCGCACCTTTGGAACCATTCGGGTGGTTTACAATGAAGCAAATAACAGTGATGGCCAAAGCTGGAAACAGAAAGGAACTACATTTCTGACAGGAAAACATACAGTCACACCAACAATAAGAAAAAGAAAGGGTCAGTCAGAAAGAAGGGAGGTTAAGAGGGGTTGGGGGGAGGTCATAGGCAACACAGAAAAGGTGAGTCTTGAGAAGAGACTTGAATCTGGGGTATGACTGTTCTTGGCAAAGTGGAGCGGGAAGGGAGTTCTAGGGAGATGGTGCTAGAAAGAAAAAAGGTGAGTGATGGGTCTGTTCTAGGTGGGCTCAAGCTGGGGAGGAGAGATCCAAGCGATTAACATGTATGGACTTAAGGCTGTGGGGTGCTGGACAGAACTGTATGGAATCATCCAGATACCGAGGGGTGGTGCATATGCAAGGCCTTATGAGTCAGAATCAGGAGATAAAGGTGATGCGATAGGAAACTGGTAACCAGTGCAGTTGAATAAGGTGGGGAGGAATGTGATTATAGCGGGTGGTGTGAAACAGAATCTGGGCAGCGGTATTTTGGATCATCTGTAAGCGGTGGAGTTGATATTGGGGGAGGCCGGCAAAAATTATATTGCAGTATTCAATTTGTGAGATTACCAGAGAGAGAAGGAGAGTGGTGAGAGAGGAGGGGCAAAGAACAGCACTAAGAGCTCAAATTTGGCAAAGGTAGAAATAGGAGCGAAAGATGAGAGCAGAGATGTGGGTGTGGAAGGATAGGTCAGGGTCCAGTGTTACACCCAGGTAACAAAATGAGGAAACCAGTGGGATTGGGGCATTAAGGAGAAGAGAGGGTAATGTGGAGGGAGAGTTACCAAAAGTGAATCACATTGTTGATGTTTTTGAGGGGTTAAAATGAAGGAGGTTTGTGGACAGCCTGCTAGTGACAAGTGATAGACAGGCATTGAGGGGTGAAAGATCTGGGCTGAAAGAGGAGTGTGGTGGAGAAGAATGATGTCATCAGCATAGTAATATGCCGAGACCCCAGACTGCTGCACTAGGAGAGTGAGGGGGGCCAGGAAGATGTTGAAGAGGAGCGGTTCGAGAACAGAACCCTGAGGTACCACACAGTGCAGAGGCAGAGAGTTGGAAGTGTGGGAATCAGAGACAACAGAGAAAGAGAGGGAGTGGAGGAAGGAGTGAAATCAATGGAAGACAGTGCCCCGAAGACCAGTATCTCTGAGGCAGAAGAGAAGGATAGAGTGATCAACAAGATCAAAAGTGGCTGAGAGATCCAAGGAGACAGCTAAGGAAACATCTCCTGCTGACCTATAAATGCATTCACTCTGCGGCTCCTCACTACCTTTCTTCTCTTATCTCTCCTTACAACCCCCCTCGGGAGCTCCGCTCTTCTAGCAAACTGCTTCTAGCTGTGCCCTTCTCTTCTACTGCTAACTCCAGACTTCACTCCTTTCACCTTGCTGCGCCTTACGCCTGGAACAAACTACCTGTGTCTGTACGCCAGGCACCTTCTCTGACCCTCTTCAAATCCAGGCTGAAAACTCACCTCTTCGCTGCTGCTTTTGGATCTTGACCCACCTGATCTCCTTTTTCTTTCCCCTTGCTTTATCCCTGTCCACACCTTCTGTGTTTGTCTTGACTAGATTGTAAGCTCTGATGAGCAGGGACAGTCTCTTACATTTATTTACATTCTCTTATATACTGCGCTATTCTGCATCAGTGCGGTTTACGTTGAACAAACTGAAATTACATTGAACAGGGCATTATAACTTGGAGATAACTATTTTACAGGGAACATGGGCTATGGAGGGTTAAGTAGCTTGCCCAAGGCCACAAGGAGCACCTGTGGGACTAGAAACCCCAGTCCTTCCGGCCCAAGGTTGCTGGGATTTGAACCCCCGACCTTCCGGACTGAAGTACCTTGCCCCAACCACTAGGCCACTCCTCCACATGTCTATGCAGTGCTGCATACAACTTGTAGCACTATATAAATGCTCAGTAGTAGTAGTAGTAATATCACCCCAATCGAGAGAGATGTGAAACTCATTAAGAAAGGACAGAAGAATAGACTCGGTGCTGTGGCTGGGGCAAAAGCCAGATTAGCATGGATGCAAGAAGTGAGTGGAGTCCAGGTGGTAGGAGAGATGGGAGAAAACCACCTTTTCAAGTATCTTAGAAATGAAGGGGAGGTTGGAGACAGGTCAGTAGTGGGCAGGGCCACTTGGGTCAAGGGAGGGCTTCTTGATAAGGGGGTGGACTAGCGCATGCTTCCAGAGGGTTGGGATAGTGCCAGAAACTAGACAGGAATTGAGCATGGAAAGTAGGAAGGGAAGAAGGGTAAGAGATGGCTCCAGAATCCATTTTGAGGGGATGGGATTGAGAGCGCAAGTTGTTTTCTGGGTAGAAGAGACAGATCTGGAGAGTCAAGGGAGGAGATGGACTGAAAGGAGGACCAAGTGTGGGACATAGATGGGGTGGAGAGGGGGGAAGGGGGAACCTGAGCGGAAAGGTGCTAACTGGGAGGGAGGAACGAAGGCGTTGGATCTTTGAGGCAAAGAAAGAGGCTAATTCTGAGGGGCTAGGTACTGGGGATTGTTCCCTACAGGTCGGGGAGGTATGCAGGGAGAAAAGAAATTTAAGAGATGAGTAGAGTTGGCGTGTGGAATTAGATGCAGAAGAAATGAGGTTGGAGTAGTAGGAACACTTTGTTTTGATGATGAGTAAGCAATAATGGAAAAAATTAGAGAAGACATGGAATAGAAAAGATGGAATAGTTCAAGCCTCCTTTCTTTCAATTAATAAAATGAAGACTCCATACCAGAATACTCTTCTTTTCACAAAATAACCTATTCATCAACAGGGAATTACAATGTTTTGATCCCTTTCCTGAAAGTTAACAAATTTGTCTCCTCCCATAAACCTATCAGTAAGGAGTTCTGACACTCTGGATCCATTACATTAAATGCCTTAGTTTTCCAGGAAGTTTTACAAATACATGTTAATTCAGTAAGAGCCTCCCATAAGAAGTTTGCAAAGTTGTCCTTGAAAAGTATCACTGAAACCTATGTTCCAAGGAGAGATTTTCATTCTCGGGGCATTTTCTCCAAATAGGTTAATTTTGTGGATCCTATAATACTGCCCTAAGGAAAATAATTATTGAATGTGAATGGGTGAATGTATGGAGTACAGGCGACGATGTTTGAAGAACTCAGGAATGAAGTTGTGAGATAAGTAGAATAGGTGCTTAAGGCTTTGCATCCAAATGGCTGATGTTCACTGAATTTTTCCGTTTTTTGCAGAATTTTGCTGAAGGCATGTTGAAGATGAAAGTTTGTTGAGATGAATTAATGGAAATAATAAACAGTATATAGGGCATTAGTTCTTTTATAAAAACGGCATGAGTTCTTTTAAAACAAATAATAAATAAAAATGTATATTTAAAATAAAGAAAAGTACTTTTTTAAGTAAATTAATAAAGGTTTTAGTTGATAAAGGGAGTTTTCTGAGACCGGTTATGTTTGAGAGCCATACTCCCCTATAGTGATTAAGTTCGCCACATAGTGGGATATTGTGAGTTATTCTGAGGTCTCTTTCTCCCATATAATTGGATAGGTGAATTAATTCAGGTTGTAACAGAAGGTGTGTAAATATGGGTGTAAATTATGATTTAGGTTTGTTGGTCTAAGAGTGAGGTTGTGTGGGTTTATTTAATTTTGTGGATACCATGACAGTCGTGAACCTCACTTCTAAGCCAGGGTATGTGGAGAATGATCTTAGTCTCTCAGATTTACTGCTAATGCAGTAATACTTGCATTGTGCCAAAGAGAGTTTCCTTCTGGAGATTGTAAGATGTAAAAGCTATGAGTAGTTTATCAAGATGTGCCTGGAAATTCTTCTTTATCAAGTCTGCTGCTCCCAGTATAATGAGAAAGATTTCTGTATCTTTCTGCCATTTTTCTTCATCTCTGACTGCATTTCTTAGTGCTTCAGGATCTTCTGCCTTTCCATGCGATTCACAGAATAATCACTCAGTACCAACACTTCTATTATCAATGCCGTTCTGGTATTGTCAGGTTTCCTGGCATTCAGTTATCCATCGGAATGGGAATGTCCCAGGTGATCATACCCTCTTCATTCTCTGTTATTCTTTTAGGGTCATGATCCCAGTGCTTTTCAGGGACAGTGATGTTGTAGTGTTTACAGTTTCCAGTGGAGGAGGTGTGTTACTTTGTTGTGCCTTTCTGTATGGAAATGTTCCGCCATCAGACTTCATAGCCTTCTATAAAGTGAGTCACTATTTCCAGCTTTTTCTTACAGAATCAGCATATGTCTTTTTTGCCAATTTTTTCAATACTCGCCGTAAACCATTTGGTCTGCAATCCACTGTCCTGGGCTGCAGCTATCAATCTCTCATCCTTCAATTTCCGTTCACCTCTCCTTAACCATTCATGTGTCCGTTCTTGATCGACAAAAGGTTCTTGGAGTAACACTCTGTATTTTCCACTGTATTTGTGCATTTGCCACTTGTTTTTCCTCACCTCCTGATCTAATTCTTCAAAGAGTTTTTTCTCCTGTTTTGCAAATTCTGTTGCTTCCTTTCCCATGCATGCCTGTGGATTTTCATTCATTCCTTCTAATCACTGGAATGCTTGTCCAAATTTGATGATGGAGACACTTTTTACATATTTGGGTCAGAAGATGCTGTCAGGTAGGCTTGGAGGCCTGTAACAGTAGCTCTTTAGGTGTAATCTCTATATGTCCTAGTCATCCTTCAACTCTAGGAATGTACAGTCTTGGCATACACTGATTCTTGTAAATTACTTCATGAGCATGAAGGAGTTTTCTTGTTTGCACATCCACTTTTCCAAGATCTTTAAGAGGCCAGTCCACAATCCCAAAGCTATATGAGAGTACAGGAATTGCCAGCTGATCGGTGGCTTGTATGTCATTCTGTGATGTTAAAGCACTTTTCAGTAACAGTTTTAATCTCTTTTAACATTCTTTACTGATCTTCTCTCTTGATAGTTTATGCTTGAGTATCATTCCTTCCTCTATTCTGAGATACAGTACTTATATATGTCTTCCTGTTCAAGGTCCTTGATGTAACAGCCCTCAGCAAGGGAGATGTTTTCAGTTTTGCTCAATTTTCCTCTAAAAAAGGTTGCCTTAGCACACTTGTCAAGGCCAAAAGTCATCCTGATGTCTTTAGAAACACTTTTCACCACATAAAGTTGCTCTGCTAATTTTTGGTCACTGGAATTGTAGAGCTTCAAATAATCTATAAATAGTAGATGGGAAGCTGCTTCTGAGTTGTTACCTTCTCATTGGATTAAGAGACAAACAAAACAGAAGTGGTGACAGGGAATCTCCCTGAAATATTCCTCGCTGGATCTTAATGTTAGGAATGATTTTCATCCCTATAGGGCAGGAGGTGTGGCTCAAAGCTTTAGTTATCAGTGTTTCCCTTCCCATTTACACTCTTTCCTTCTCATTTGTAAAGGGTAATTTTGTAACCCCTCCCCCCCACCCCACTTTGCAGACACATGCCCCCACATACGCAGAGCTGGCATGTTTTATATAGTGAGACATATGCCTGCCCTACTTTATCAAATAGGTGTGTACCATTGCATCGCACTCTAGGTGTGTTGGTTATGCCTGTCTTAGATCAGGTGTAGCTGGCAATGCCTAGATCAGTACTGGGACTCATTTATGTCAAAATATTCTAAAATATATGGGCATTCTTCAAGATTGTGCCTATTCTCTGCCCAAGCCACATCATTGTGCATGCCTCAACCCAGTATCGACATATAGGGCACTTTCACACACACACTTATAGAATCCTGTCTGGGCAAAATATGTGCAGATGTGCCCATAAACAGTTGCCAAATCTGGAAAACTCTGAACTGGCACACATAGGTGTCACAGATCTTTCCACAGCTCCCTTGTAAAAGCATTCCCCAATATTAGGGCATATTTACTAAAGTGCAGCAGGTAGTGTGGGGGTAACATGCAAATAGCATGCATTCTTACTATGGCAAAGCCTAGAGGCCATGGTACACTACTACCATCACACTAGTCATGTCACTGGTACACTAGTAGGGAATGTGCAGCCATAGCGCATGCACACAGTGCACGCGTTCACAACATGCATCTATAAAAGAAAAGCCACAAATGTGATATTAGGCAGCTTGAGCTAAATAAACCACTGTGAACAGTAGTGAATGTCCCCAAACCGCACATATTAAAAAATAGCAACTGGCCATTTCAGAATAGAGAGGGAAGACCAGAAGAGATAAAACTGCCTGCACAACTCAGAGCATTGAGGTTACATACAAGAAAGTGGGGCATGAAAATCAGCAAGATAAATACATACAGAGAATCTGTGCTGTGTTCCTAACTGTGGGAGATAGGATGCAAATGTGGCATCTAGAGATGCAGGGGGTCTTGTATAGGCCCAGGCAGAGTGTCCATAGTGTCTATCATGGGGGACATGAATACGAATCCTCCCCTCACCCTGATGTGCTTGTTCACCTAGTCTGCAGGAAACACATTTCAAAAGCCCTTGAGGGGATGGGGGACACCATAGTCACTGTGGTGACATATGGAGGGTGCTAGTGCCAGAAGAGTCTAGAGGGCAAAAAGAAGCTGCCTGCATGCTCAGGGTCAGGAAGTACTGTCCATGGCCCGCTGCATAGAAGAACCCCTTTGTGACCTGACATCTTCAATGTGTGTGTGTGTGGGGGGGGGGGGGGGAGTGTATGACCCTCCACATATAGAGGGCCACTATGCTCCCTCTTACCAGGAGTTGTTCTCGGAAAACAGGTTGTTGTTTCTATGACAGCTGGCATGCTTAGCCTGGAGGATGTTTGGGAATTACCATCTCCATATGGTATCCTCCCAGAGCTCTTCTTGGTAGGAAGGAGTATGGGAGCCTTCTGTAAGAGCATGACTGTGCACCCCCCCCCCCACACCATGTTTTAGATGCCAAACCAAATGGATGGAAGGGTGGTCTGTACAGTGAGCCATGAGATGCTTCCTGAGTCTATGGCCGTCAAGTACAGGCAGCCTTGAGCATGTGTGCTTGGTCCCCAGACCCACTTGGCCCTTGTACTCCCCTCCTCCAACATAGAGGACCCACTCTGCAATGGCTATATTGCTGTCCTAGTCATGATCAGAGGAGGGGATGAGAGGTACAGCTCACCTCTCCTACCTCCCACCCCCACCCTCCACAGGAATTCAGCATCAGGCATCAGAAAGTGGCAAAAGCAAACAACCCTGCGGTACTAAAGCTTGAAGGTAAGTGCTGTGGGGCTGTTTGCAGCTATTGTCACCGCTGTCGGTACCAGAGAGGGGTGGCAGGAGTGGCAATGGGTGTCTCTTTGCGCTGTCTCTGATTCTGGCCCGTTGCCTTTGGAGTAAACTACAATGAGGTGATGACTTTGTGCAGCGACACATCACTCATGGATTACTGAGAGGATTCCTGCTACCCTTTAGATCAGTGGTTCTCAACCTAGTCAGGTTTTCAGGATATCCACATTGAATATGCATGAGCTAGATCTGCATGCACTGCTTCCATTGTATGCAGATCAATCACATGCATATTCATTATGGATACCCTGAAAACCTAACTAGACTAGAGATCCTAAAGGACTGAGTTTTTATTTATTTATTTAATGTTTCTTTTATACCGCACTATTTAACATCAGTGCGGTTTACAGGTAACACATTTGTGTAGTGCAGGCAGGTCTGCACTGGACTTACAATAAAACAAGGTTCTTTATACAAGGCTAACAGGGAAACTATGTACAAATTGGCTGTCACAGGCTATATGGGCAGCTCAGCATTATTTACAGGTCTAACAACGTAACTATGTACAATCTAGCTGTCTGTCGCAGGGTGTGTGGACAGCTCATCATTATCTACGGTTAGGGTCAGCTATACACAGGGGTGGTGATTTCGAGGGGGTGGGGCTCTCAAAGGCAGGGATGAAGGTGTGTGAGGTGGCTACGCTGGGGGTGCTGGCTTGGGTCTGGAGTGTGGGTGGCTGTGAGATGTCATCTGGTTCAGTATAATACTGAGAAACAGATGGTGCTTCAGTGCCTTTCTAAACTAGGAGAGGTTATTGCTGGCCTGAATGGCCGGTGGCAGGGCATTCCAACAGGAAGGTGCATTGAGTGTGAAGGCTCTGTTTCTCATGGCCCAAGAGCATTTGGTGATCACCTTTGGGAGTATCAGAGTATTGGTGGCGGCTGATCTCCTTATGCTGTTGAGGGGGGTGGTCTGGACGAGCTCCATGAGGGAGGTGGAAGAGCACTTGTTGATGGCTTTATATGTCATCGTTAAGATCTTGAAGGAGAACCTGCAGTGTACCGGGAGCCAGTGCAGATGTTTCAAAACTGGGGTGATATGGTCCCTCCTGGAAGCTCCATGCAGGATTCTGGCAGCTGCATTCATTGCGAGCTGCAGGGGGTTAAGCGAGCTTTTCGGGAGGCTGTGCAGTATTGCATTAGCATAGTCAAAGTGTGGCATTACTAGTGCTTGATAGACTGTCCGGAAGTCTTCCGGCTCTAGCAGCTGTCACAGGTGGCGAAGCGTCTGAATTTTGTGGTAGATTGCCTTTACCATATTGCCTATCTGGGCCTTCATGTTGATTTGTTGGTCCAGCGTGACCCCTAGGTACCATACCGTGGGCTTGCTGAGGAGCTCTGCATCACGTACCTTCAGTGAGGAGGGTGGAGTGAATGCAGGGTTCCTGCTGATGAAGAGGACCTCCGTCTTCTTGAAATTTATTTTGAGCTTCTGCATGTGTAGCCAATCTGTGACCACATCGAAGCAAGTGGACAGCGGGGAGAGGTCTGGATGCTCCGTTGAGATTGGCGTGTATAGTAAAACGTCATCAGCATAGATTAGACAATTGATGTTGAAGGATCGGATGAGGGCGCAGATGGGTTGCATGTAAACGTTGAACAGTAGGGCTGAGAGTGAAGATCTTTGTGGCATGCCCTTCTCTTGCGGGAAAGGTGTGGAGGTGGAGGGGCCGGAACGGACATGCTGCCATCTGTCAGTCAGGTATGATGCACACCAGTCCAGTACTGTGCCGTGGACTCCCTTCTCCCTGAGGCGTGATAGGAGTAGTTCGTGGCTGACGGAGTCGAAGGCAGCAGCAATGTCCATGAAGATAAGGGCAAAACCTTGTCTAATGTTGTTCAATCCTATGGTTAATGTACTGAATAAGGTGGTTAGCAGTGTCTCTACACCATGTGCTTCTTGGAATCCATGCTGACAGGGGTCAAGGGGTGCGTTGGTTTCGATGTGATGGTGCAGTTGGCGTTGGACGATCTTTTCAATAATTTTTGCTAGGAGCGGGATGCTTGAGATTGGTCTATAAGAGTCCAGCTTTGCAGGGTCCAACTTGTTGTTGTTTAGTAGTGGTCTGATGGCTGTTTGTTTCAGGCTTCGGGGGAAGGTCCCAGTTGAGAATGATAGACCTATAAGTTTGGTCAGGAATGGGCTGAGGTCGACACGCAGGGCTTTTATCCAAAATGCTGGATAAAGGTCGTTAGGTGCTGTGGTGGTGTTTATGTTTCTGATGATGTCTTGGATGCCTTTTTCGGTTGGGGCTGAGAAGGCAGTGATGCTGTGTTGGGCATCTTTTGGGGCTTGCATTGGAGTGGGTGAGGGGGTCAGCTGGGGTGCCTCATCGGGGGTATGGATATATATATATATATTATATATATTATATTATTATATATATTATATATATTCTCTTATATACCGCGCTATTCTGCATCAGTGCGGTTTACATTGAACAAACTGAAATTACATTGAACAGGGCATTATAACTTGGAGATAACTATTTTACAGGGAACATGGGCTATGGAGGGTTAAGTGGCTTGCCCAAGACCACAAGGAGCACCTGTGGGACTAGAAACCCCATTCCTTCCGGCCCAAGGTTGCTGTCCTCTAGTGGGATTTGACCCCCTGACCTTCCGGCCTGAAGTACCTTGCCCCAACCACTAGGCCACTCCTCCTGGACTGCTTTGTCTTGGCTCGCAGGAAGTCTACGTATTCCTGTGGGTCCAGGTGGCTCGATTGCCCAAGGGAGGGCTCTTTTGCCAGGGTTTTAATGAGGTTGAACAGCTCGTGTGGTTTATTTAGGGAGCGTTGTAATATCTCTGCATGATATTGCTTCATTCTCCTTGCAACTGTTGAGAACCACTGCTATATATTATTCTACCACAAGTATTATTACATGGGATGCTTCGATGAACTCACCAATGGATCTAGTGCCTGCTATCAATTTCGGTATGAGAGAGTTGCTCTCATCTGTTTTGTTGATTATTTGTGAAAATTTGCAATTTGGAATGTTTTTCTTTGCATTTACAAGAGAATGTGTTATTATGCACAGTGTTTGAATGATGAAATGTAGTGATCTTCATGAGTTGTTCTTTATTTTATCCTAGTACTGTGGATGAAGCAAAGTCCATATGTTCTTAATGTTGCCTTCATGTGCTTTGCCCCACTATTTGGGTATTTTGCTGATGAAAGGCATTTCTTCTGTATTTCTCTTTCCTTTGCTTTTCTTCCTTTTCTGGTGTGAATGAGGTGAGAAATGTGAGCATCTCTCCTTTCTGGATTCTCCAATGTAACGGTTCTCCATTTTTAGATATTTTATTTGGTCCTTATTATGGCTAAAGGTATACGTTTGCTGATCTTAATTGTAAATGGTAGTTCTCATCCTATCAAAAGGAAATATATTATGAATTATATTAAGAAGTAATCTGTAGATATTGCATTACTACAAGAGACTCATTTAAATGCTACAGAGAGTGTAAAATATAAAGATTCTGGCTTTGATGTGCTTTATGCACCGGCGTGTACGAAGAAGAATGGGGTAGCCATTCTTCTCAGGTCTTCTTTAGTTTATTCAATCTGTGAACATCAGTTTGACTTAAATGGTAGATGGGTATGGTAGTACAAGAACATCAAACTCAAAAAGTATTCATTTGTAATGTCTATACTTCTATGACAGATGATGTCTTAATCATCCTATCTTCCCCAGAAATATATCTCCCTGCATTTTTGGCCCTTGCATCTCAGTATGCTAACCTAATCAAATCTGAGATTATGCCACTCAGTACACTATGTTCTGAGATTCTGCTTGGAGACTTTGGTCTTTAGTGGGCCCCCATGCATCTTAAATATTTTGGGATGCATGTACATAGAGATTTGGAAGTAGTTGTGGAGGCAAATATGGAAACGATTTTGGAGATTGTTGAATCTCACACTTCCAAGTAGAGCCCTTTATCACTTTACTGGTGGGGGCGTGCTGAGGCCATTAAAATGATGATTGCACCACAAATGAATTAATTTTATCACTCCTTCTGGATCCATTTTCTTTTGTAAACTGCATAAAATCCTTCCCCAATATTTGTGGAAAGCAAAGTCACGAAGGATTTCTCTTAAAAAATTAAGAACTCCAAAAGAGCAAGGTGGCATAGGCTTCCCTGTTTTTTCTCTGTATGAGAAGCTTATTTATTATGCTTTTGCTTATTTTGGCTGCTCGAAGACAAATCAGATTTGTCAGAGCAATGATGGTTATAAGTGGAAAGGCATTTAGCCATACCTCTTCCCATATCTTTAATAATGGGATTATCACCTGCTTATGCCATGTTTTTAGTTCCCACATTATCCAGAACCTGGGCATCTCCACTATATCTTGATAGTCGGTTGACTAATCCATAGATGCAGATTAATTTTGTATGAGGCAGTTTCTTCAAATCTGTTAGTTTTGCACATATCATGACAGGCACGAGCCCCACTTCTAAGCCAGGGCATGAGGAGTATGATGTAGTTTCTCAAATTTACTGGTAAGGCTCGGTGTAATAATTGGATCGTGCCAAAGAGAGCCTCCTGCTGGAGTTCGTAAGATGTAACATGTATGGGTAGTTTGTCAAGATGATAAAGAATTTCCAAGCACAAGTCGGTGGCACCCAGCATGGTGGGAAATATTTCTGTAACTTTCTGCCACATTTTCTTAGTCTCTGACTGCATTTCCTGGTATTTCAGGATCTTTTGCCTCTCCATGTGATTCACAGAGTAATCACTTGGAACTGGCACCTCTATTATCAATGCCGTTCTGGTGTTTTTCTCCTTAACACTATAATCCGGCTTCCTTGCATCCAGCTTTTTATTGGTCGGAATGGGAGTATCCCAGGTGATCATAACCTCCTCATTCTCTGTAATTCTCTTAGGGTCATGATCCCAGTACTTTTTGGGCACAGTGATGTTGTAGTGTTTACAGAATTTCCAATGGCTGAGGTGTGCTGCTTTATTATGTTTTTCTGTATAGAAATTTTCTGCCATCAGAACTTCACAGCCAGCTATGAGGTGAGTCACCATTTCCAGGTCTTTCTTACAGAATCAACATATGTCTGTATTACCAGTTTTTTCAATGCTCGCTGTAAAACATCTTGTTCATAAGCCGCTGCAACTATCAACCTCTCATCCTTCAGTTTCAGTTCACCCCTCCTTAACCATTCATGTGTCCATTCTTGATTGACAAAGGGCTTCTGGAGTAACACTCTGTATTTCCCACTGTATTTGTGCATCTGCCATTTGTCTTTCCTTGTCTGTTGATCTAATTCCTTGAAGAGTTTTTTCTCTTGTTTTGCAAGTTCTGTTACTGCCTTCCCTGTGCATGCATTGGATTTTCACTCATTCCTTCTAGTGAATGCTTGTCCAAGTTTGAAGATGGAGGCAGATTCTATATATTTACTCTCATATTTCAGTAATTTTTGCGTATTTGTATCTGAGGATGCAGTTAAGTAGGCCTGGGGGCCTATGATAGTAGCTCTGTATGTGTAATCAGTCTTTATGAGTCCTCCTTCAGCTCTAGGGATGTACAGTCTTGGCATACATTGATTCTTGTAAATCACTTCATGGGCATGGAGGAGTTCGTGTTCACACATCCAGTTTTTCAAGATCTTTAAGAAACCAGTCCACAACCCCAAAGCTATATGAAAGTACAGGAATTGCTAGCTGATTGATGGCTTGTATCTTATTCCATGATGTTAAAACACTTTTCAATAATGATTTTAATCTCCTATAGTATTCTTTACTTATCTTTTCTCTCAGTAATTTCTGCTTGAGTGTCGTTCGTTCTTCTACTCTGAGATACTTATATATTCCTTCCTGTTCAAGGTCCTTGATGTCACAGCCTTCAACCAGGGAGGTGTTTTCTGTTTTACTTAATTTTCCTCTAAATAAAAGTTGCCTTAGCACATTTCTCAAGCCAAAGGTCATCCTGATGTCATCAGGAAAGCTATTCACCAAATGGAGTTGCTCTGCTAATTGTTGGTCAATGGAACTATAGAGCTTCAGATTGTCTACAAATAATAAATGTGATATTATTTTTGGGTTGTTACCTTCTTTAGGATTCATGCTAAATCCATATCCCAAAGAATTGATGAGAGCATTCATTGGATGACATGCCACACGAAACAAAATCCATGTTTTAAGATTGGGAAATATACAATTGGTTGTCAAGCTGTTGGTCTTAAGGTATATGGAGACTTGAACATGTGTTGAAAAATAGTAAAATTCTATCTTGGGAAGAGTTAGCTTCCAAATTTTGCCTTCCTCTGGTGCATCATTTTAGAAGGTTCCACATTTAACATTGTCTTCAAGCTATGTCCAGAGCTTCCATACAGAGGACTAATGAGGCTCTTATTGTATAAATTGCAAAACATTTTTTTTTTATTTGAGTCATGTAGGCTCATTAAGTTACCATCTTATATGTAACTTAGCCTACTCGGACCTACAATGTCTCCAACTTACATGGGAATGGGAACTTCTGTAGACACAGGATGATGTGGACTGGCACACTTTTTGGAAGGTTGCTTCTAGTTCATTGAATGCTGCCAGCCTTCAGCAGTCTATTTTTCCTGATATATTGTGCCATGTGGACCCCTTTCAAGCTACAGAGAATGGGTCTCTTGGACTCTAACTTATGCTAGCACTGTCATAACCAGCTTGGGACATTAGCTCATATGATATTTGAATGTCCTTTGGTATACCAGTTCTGGCAAAAAGTAGGTCATCTCTTATTGGAGATGTTCAATTGTACCATTTCATTGACCTATAAATGGGGTGGCCAAGGGGTATGTTTACTAAAGGGCGTTAAGGTAGCAGGAGTTATCGAGTGTTAATGGCAGCAATAAGGGGTTTTCCATGCAAATAAGGATCTGGGTGGGTAAGAGGCATTCCAGCTGTAAAGGTGCAAAGGCCTTCCTAACGTTGGCTAACAGGACACCAGGCGTTAAGGTGTCATGTGTGCATCTTAAAGCCTGAAAAGGGCTATCACTGTAATACTGGATAAGGGAGCCCTAGCGAAAGGCAATGTAATGGGGATGTATGGAAGGACAGGTGGGAGCTAATGAACCTAACCTATCCTAACCTATAAAATAAGCTTGCAAATAAATAAATAGGCACTCAAAGTGGCAGCCAATAAGTGAGTTGAGCATGTGGGAGGCAGTTGTATTGCTGCACTGTGGTGTGCCTACATAAAATGTCGCAATGTCAGTGAGTGGCACAGGATGGGGAAGACATGTTCCACAGCAGAGTCAGAATCGGCACGATGTGTGCACCAATAGGATGACAGAGCAGGAGTGGGGTCTTGCAGATCAGGCATAGGAGAGGTGCGCGTGAAAAGTTGAAATGTGGAAAAGAGTACCTGTGTGAGCCATGGTGTACCAGTGTGCAGGAGAATACATGACTGCACATAGCCGGCAGAGGCTGATGGATGGACTGCAGCAAGGATGGTGGTAGATGAGAGGGTGGTATGGACATGCAGCACTGATGCACCCGAGGTGCCATCCCCAATGCATTTCTACAGTGTGGGAAAAACATTTGTCAGTGTCACATGGAAAGCCTGATACCAGACATGTTGGTTTCAAACTGGTCCCAGCCACCCAACCACCATACAACTCACCCAGGGGTGGTTCTTCCATTAGGCCACCTGAGGTGACTGCCTCAGGCGGCCCTCTGATGGCACTCTGAGGTGGGGCAGCACTCTGACGCCAGCACTTCGGCTCTGTTTTAATTTTAGATTTTGCAGCCTCTGGCCTGTCTCTGATTTCCTGTGTGGGAAAGCAGAGGCAGGCCAGAGGATGCAAAATCTAAAATTAAAACAGAGCCAGAGTGCTGCCGGCATCGGACAAAGCAGCCTGATCGCTTGCAGAAACTTGTGCGGTGGACACTTTTTTTTTTTCTTGCTGCAAGCATTCTTGAGGAAATAAAAGTGGTGGAAAGTCAGAGGCAGGCCAGAGGTGGCAAAATCTAAAATAAAAACAGACGGAGTGCTGCTGCCACCGCCAGATGAGAAGTGCAGGTGGAGGGATTGGGGACAGGAGGAAAACAAGGAGAGGCAAAGGGGAGAGACGGGAGGCAAATACTGGACAAAGGGGGAGAGAGGGGGACATACTGAACAAAGGGGAGAGACAGGGTGGTAAATGCTGGACAAAAGGGGAGACAGGGGGCAAGTGATGGACAAAGGGGAGAAACAGGGGGCAAGTGCTAGAAAAAGGAGAGAGACAGGGGGACATACTGGACAAAGGGGAGAGACAGGGGGCAAATGCTGGACAAAAGGTGAGATGGGGCAAATTCTGGACAAATGGGGAGATGGGGGACATACTGGACAAAGGGGGAGACAGGGGGCAAGTGCTAGACAAAGGGGAGAGACAGGGGGCAAATGCTGGACAAAGGGGGAGACAGGGTACAAGTGATGGACAAAGGGGGAGACAGAAGGAAAAATGCTGGGCAAAGGGGGAGACAGGGGGAAAGTGCTAGACAAAGGGGAGAGACAGGGGGGCAAGTGTTGGACAAAGGAGAGAGACAGGGGCGCAAGTGTTGGACAAAGGAGAGAGACAGGGGGACAAGTGCTAGACAACAGGGAAGCAGGGCAGGAAGACAAATGCTGGGCAACGGGGGACGACGACAAATGCTGGACAACAGGGGAAGGGGGTAGGAAGACATGCTGGAGGATGGAAGCAGGGAGACAAATGTTGAATGGGAGGGAGTAGGGAGACATGCTGGACAATGGAGGGAGAAGACAGGAGGACAAATGTTGGACAACACAAAGGGGAAGAAGACCTGGGGAATTGAAGGACTGGAGGTGAAGGACGAAAAGCAGTAGGTAGATGGCGTAAACAAGAGGGAGATTGAGAACTGAATAGTAAGGGGAAAAATGGTAGAAACCATCATAAAGAATAAAATTACTCAGCATGTAGATAGTCATGACCTAATGGGAACTCAAAAGTAAATTTAGTCAGATTCTAGACGTTTTTTTACAACCGCTCAGCAGTTCAGCAATTTACTGTGAATGGAACGCCAGCATGTATAAGAGGTATGGCTTTAGTTTTCACGTTGCTAGCAATTGTTTATTTGTATAAGGGTAAGCTTTTTAGTAACGAAAGTAAAGTCTGAAAGAACTGTTTTTATACTTCAGAGCTTAGCTATCTCCCCTGATGAAGCCTCGAATGGTGCCTGATAGCGTTGGGAACGACACTTCAAGCTAAGCATTGAAAAAGACAAAGACATCCAAAGCTAAGCATTTTTGCTAATTGCTCAATATTGAGAGAGTTGTTCATAATAGAGCATTTTTTATAGATCAATATTGTTTCAAAAATAGGGTGGTTGCACAGAGGTGGTCCTTGATGTTACAGTTTGGGTGATATGTCAGATCATTGACGCTAACCCGATGATACTGAGACCATGTGGCTACCTGAAGAGAATAATTTAAGTTTATATAATATAAAATATTATCAGTCTAGAATCTGACTAAATTTACTTTCGAGTTGCTATACAGAGTTTATTGTACATTTTGGGTTATAACACTCTGTGATACAAAGACCGACATAGTGAGTTATGACCTAATGGGAGACAGCCAACATGGCTTTAGACAAGGAAGATCTTGTCTTACTAATCTGTTATGTTTTTTTGAAGGAGTGAATAATCAGGTGGACAAAGGTGAGTCGGTTGATATTGTGTATCTGGACTTTCAGAAAGCGTTTGACAAGGTCCCTCATGTGAGACTTTTGACAAAACTAAAGAGTCATGGGATAGGAGGCAGTGTACTATTGTGGATCAGGAACTGGTTAAAAGATAGAAAGCAGAGGGTAGGGCTAAATGGCCAATTTTCCCAATGGAGAAAGGTGAATAGTGGTGTACCCCAGGGATCTGTGCTGGGTCCGCTGCTTTTTGACATATTCATAAATGACCTGGAAAATGGAATGACGAGTGAGGTTATCAAATTTGCAGATGACTCAAAACTATTTAAAGTTGTTAAAACCCAAGAGGATTGTGGAAAATTGCAAGAGGATCTTGATAAATTGGAAGACTGGGCATCAAAATGGCAGATGAAATTTAATGTGAACAAGTGCAAGGTTATGCACCTAGGGAAGAACAACCCAAACTATGGTTACACGATGCAAGGTTCCACATTAGGAACTACCACCCAGGAAAAAGATTTAGGCGTCATTGTGGATACCATGTTAAAACCCTTGGCCCAGTGTGCAGCAGCGGCCAAGAGAGCAAATAGAATGCTAGGTATGATAAGGAAAGGAATGGGAAATAAAACAAAAGGTATTATAATGCCTCTATATTGTTCCATGATGAGACCGCACCTTGAATACTGTGTGCAATTCTGGTTGCCGTATCTTAAAAAGGATATAGCGATTTTAGAAAAGGTTCAGAGAAGAGCCACCAAAATGGTAAAGGGGATGGAAGGATACTCCTATGAAGAAAGGCTAAAAAGGTTAGGGCTCTTTAACCTGGAAAAGAGACGGCTGAGGGGAGATATGATAGAAGTCTATAAATTAATGAATGGAGTGGAACGGGTAAATGTAGATCGATTGTTTACCTTATCAGAATAAAGAAAGACTAGGGGACATGCAATGAAGCTACAGGGTAAACTATTTAAGACTAATAAAAGAAAATATTTTTTCACTCAACGTGTAATCAAACTCTGGAATTTGTTACCGGAGGATGTAGTAAAGGCTGTTAGTGTAGCTGGGTTTAAAAAAGGTTTGGACAAGTTCCTGGAGGAAAGGTCCATAAACCATTATTAAGAAGGGACCCAGGATATCAATGCTTGAACCAATACAAGCATTGTGGAACCTGTGTCCCTTGTGGAAACCGCTAGGTACATATGACCTAGATTGGCCACTGTTGGAAACAGAATACTGGGCTTGATGGACCTTGGTCTGACCCAGTATGGCATCTTATGTTCTTATGTTAAGGAGTAGTGAAATCTGGGTGGCCAAAGAGAGAGAGAAATAAATGGAATAAATGTGGAAAGAAAAAAATCAATATCCAAGATGGAAGGAAGTGAAGAAAACAAAAGGAGAGACTGTAGAAAGTGAGCTAAGATAAGACAGAAGAAAGCAGAATCTTCAGATCGGGACCATCATGATCAGAGTATAAAATGGTCAGACAACAAAGGTAGAAAAATAATTTTATTTTCGAATGAGTGATTCGACTTTGCACTATTTTTATATTTTAAACAGTAAAAGGAAATGAGTCTCTTTTATTTCTCTGGTATTGCATTGCATGCAGAGTCTGTCTTCTTGGGCTTTCAGTTTAATTTTTGTCTACATATTTTTATTTTCACTTTAGATTATCCTCACTTATTCTGTACTTGGAGAGGGCCTGTGTTCTGAGTGTGTGACTGAGGCCAGGAGTTCTGTTAACATGGAGTTTGTATGAAGGGACCTGTACTGTAGTAATTTGACTTGTTTAGCTTTTCAATCGGTGTATGGATGTTCTAGGGCCCACTACAGTATTTATAGTGCTTCTTTTATCTGGGTAGGCCCCTTGTTGTATGAGTTTGGAGGTTTATGCTGGTATGATATGGGTGCTTTGGCCTTGTAGATCATATGTGACTTTTGTAGGGTTTTGTATTAGCTCACAATATGCCTGGTATTGGAGAATGGTTGTTAGTGAGATGACCAGAATCAGATTTCTTTTTTCAATTAGATATTGAGTATTGGGGGTGGATGTCCTAGTTCTGATCTGTACCCATTGTTGAGGAGGGGAGGGTTCTGTGAATGCAAAATGTATGTTCAAAAATAAAAAGCAACAACCATAACACAGTTTATAACAACAAAATAAAAATTAGTTATTAAATTTGGTGTTATAAACTGTGCAGTGGTTCTTGCTCTCTTTTCTAGTTCCGTGGTGTGCGAACAGCTTTTTATTTTCTCCACATTATCTAATTAACTTTTTGATTTGGTTCATTCCCTTACTGCAGTTTTGAGAAAGCCCCCCACCCCCCAGCTCGGGGGGGGGGGGGAGGGGGGCACCATTTCATCCCTTGCCTCATGCAACAGATTGCCTTGAGACGCCCCTGAACTCACCAGACAAATGTGCATACAACATCTGGACAGGAGTCACTCAAACTGGCCAAATGGGGCATGTAAGGACATGAGATGATCCCTGCAGGTAGCCATCCAAGGGGTAGGATGTGTATGCATATAAAGCAGAGATGTGATGGCGCAAATGCTGTACAGTCACAGTCATGATGTACTACCTGAATCATGTTTTACAATTCGGTTATGTATTTAACTGCCTTTTATTACACCACTGTATCAGTGCAGTCAAAGCATTGTGCATTAGGCTATGCCCCCAGTTAGGTAGCAGATATCTGCAGGGTGAACATATCTGCAATGGGCTGCAGCAGTGTCAATAAAGTCATGCTCTCAGAAGGGCATGATGGGGAATTGCATGTTTGCAGACCCAAAGTGTGGGTGGGACACATAACAAAGCATAAGAATGTGTGTCAGCCAGTCAAAGCAGACCCTGGATGGTTCCATGCATGAAAATGAACTGAGTAGTACACAGGCACAAAGAGAACAGGTGGAAATTGAACTCTTGCACCTTCTTACCATGACACTGCACTAACTATTATGCTACACCTCCCCACTCTTCTGCCAAGCAGTGTCTGGAATCAAAGAGATTGCAGGTCCCTGCCTGCAATGGGTGGATGCCAGGACATGAAACAATGTGGCAGACACATTCTGAGACAGTAGTACACCACACCTAGGTGCTGTCTTCATTGGCATACATGCAGTAATACCCATGACATGCAGCACTTTAGCAGCATTACAGACACACTGCTGCAGGCTACCTCCCTTATGCAAAGGCCAATGCACAATTGAGGTCAAGATGCCCATTCCTGCACTGTGCCCCCAATTGTAAACCACAGTCACGTGCCTGGGTCTATTGTACCACTGTGTGGCACAAACCGCAGAGGCAGCACATGTGCATGGTATGCAGTCCCCTGTGACCTGCTGCAGATGGCAGGATAGGAACACCCAGACATACAATGAATGCAAACCACAGTAAAGAGCCATGCGGTCCTTTTCAGACCATCCTGTATGCACTGGGGGAACATGAACACGTTTCCCACCATTAGAGATGGCATGTGGGTACAGGGCTGTGCCCCAGTGATCACAATCACCACTATGCCTGCAATGTCTGCTGTGTGTGCCGATATAGTTTAGCACCTCCATTACCCATGATGCACTGCACACGCAGAACATCATTCTGCAGCTGGTCCACAAATGGAAAATGCAGTGATCCATCACAGCAGCTTAGTAATACATCCTGACAGTGTGTGCTACAGGCATATAACAGCTACAAACTGTGCTACTGACTGGTTTCAGTGGTCACCCTGAAGGTGAAGAAGGGCACACAGCACCTGGTCCCCAGAGCTTGCACTGCTGTAGATGGATTCTTTTGGCCCTGCTGAAGATTCATATCACTGCTAGTGTGTGATGCTAATCACCTGGTTTTCTACCCAATTGAAGTATGATGGAGTTGTCTGTCATATCTGGGGACTGTGTTCTGCTTCTGATTCTGCTGACCAGGGATTCTCCTACAATGTCTCATATCAGTAACCAGGGTTGTTGTAGCTGTTTCAATGGAAGCTAAATGCAGTGGTGTTTGTATAAGCTGATGTGGGGCTGCTGTCACTCCACTGTTGGGCTATCTATGACCAGGCCAAGAATAGCTGCTTGCCTAACCATCTGTGATACCTACCCACTACATGCAGCATAGTCACTCTGCATTTGAAGCTCACTGTCTCAGCCATGCACACACCAACTGTGCTGGTTAGCACACACTGCAGGTGCACAGAGCTACTATATATACCCTGGCTTGGGACAAACAGCATGGACACCCAGCAGTTGGCTCAGTGATTGGGTTCCCAGGAAAGGAAGAGCACCCACAGCACTGCAGCTTGATACCATATAGCACTATGTGGATACATAAATGACATGACCACAGTGAGAGTGCCCTCTCAGCATGAAATGCTGTTGGCACACACACACATGGTAGCTGAGCAATACAAAGTCTCACTAATTGTCACTACCTCCTATGCATACATACTGTATCCTGGGCAAACTGCTCTGTTTTAGGTCATACCCATAATCTTCTGCTCCTCATCATGCACATTTTCAGTCTGATGCTGGGAAGAGCCTATAGAATACGAGGCACAATACTATGGAGATACACACACACACACTTCGCAGAGGTGGTGAGTGTTGGCATTCCTGCCTGCCACTTCAGTCTCCTTATGTGCAAACAGTGCAGGTACTATTAGCGAACTCTGAAATGCATGCCCATTGTTAATGCCTGCCCTTCCATCCAGCTGTGGGTAGTGGAGCCAGTCTGTGTGGACCCTTGCTAGATGATTCATTGGGGGGGTTACAAATGCTGGTGCTGTACTTACAATGTAGGATAAGATTTACTCACAGGGCCATGCAATACATAATCCATTGCTGGGTCTTGATCGTATGACCCCACACTCATATGCACCAGACCTTGTGTGTTGAGCTACATAGCTATGCTTTAGGGTTGGCAGCCCATGGGTGTAGCTATGGTCATTGTCAGGGTGACTGTGGGTATAAGTAGGGGTCTGCCTATGCCTGCTGTCTGACAAGGTGTGTTTGACAGGTATGGGAGGGGGACATGTTGTCAGTCTGTATGTGCAATGGCTGTTTATGCTGCTGGTGCAATTGAGCGGGATATAAATACAGCTAAATAAAATAAATTCCTGTCTTACATATGCGATATTCAATACCGGGTCTATGCGGATGATATCATATTTGCTCCAATCAACACTAACAAATCAGATGCCATGAAAATGACAAATTGCCTGGAAGATATGATCAACTGTCTCAACAACCACAATCTCAACTTAAACTACAAAAAAACAGAAGTCCTATACATAACAAAAAACCAGGCATTCAGTCCTCCATGTTTAAAAGACCTATCAGACTAAAGCATAGCCATAAAAAGTGAAGTCCAATATCTTCAAGTAACACTGGACCAAAACATAAACAGGCAGTCCCAAGTAAATAAAACTACACAAAAGGCATACCATAAAATGAAGGTCATACAGAAACTAAAACCATTGCTCAACCAGGAAAACTTCCGAACAGTAATCCAAGCAGTAGTCTAGCCAAAACTGGACTTTTGCAACTCGATATATCAGGGCATCCCAAAACACACCATCCATCCACTTGAGATGGCACAGACCACCATAGCTCGGATTATCACTGGCACAGCAAAGTACGATCACATCACATCAATACTGAAGCAATTACACTGGCTGCCTATTCACTCTCACATCAGAATCAAGACAATAACCAGCATGTTTAAAATACTAAACAACAACTTGGCAGACGTGCTACAGGAACTCATCACTTAAGACCTCAATATCCGACCAAAAAGGAACAACAGGAACAGGATATCAACTCCCAGCATCTACACGAAGTTCAAGGACGTCACAACCAGGAGAGCACTCTCACTCGCAGACCCTTCACTATGGACATACTACCGGAGGATGTAAAATCCATGCAGGACATAAAAGACTTCAGGAAAAAGTTGAAAACATACCTATTTAAAGAATACTTTGGAAATGTCACATACAGTAGTACTCACAGGAACTGGCACAAGATCCTACCATATAACATTAAGGTACTTAACATATGAACAACCCCTCTTGTAAATAAGTTCTAACACAAATTAAATTACCCCGACTGCCAAGTATCCCTATTTAGCATTCAAAAATGTTAAATTGTTATAGTGTTAAACTGCATATTAACGGCACTATTATACTGTACAATGTTGAGTTATAAAGTAAACCACTTTGATTTAAGGATGAGGCAGTCTATAAAACCTGTTAAATAAATAAATAATTGTCCACTCAGTGGGGTTGCCCATGAGACAGGCACACACACATCAGAAACCATTGTGGAACTAGCAGAATAAGAACCTAAGAAATGTCATACTGGGTCAGACCAAGGTCCATCAAGCCCAGTATTCTGTTTCCAACAGTGGACAGTCCAGGTCACAAGTATCTGGCAGGTACCCAAAGTCCACAGTTTCCACAGTGCTCATCCTGGGGTAAGCAGTGGATTTCCAAGGTCCTCTTTAATAATGGCTTATGGACTTTTCCTCCAGGAACTTGTCCAAACCTTTTTTAAATCCAGCTACACTAACAGATTTTACTACATCCTCTGGTAACAAATTCCAGAGTTTGATTACACGTTGAGTAAAAATATTTTCTCTTGATTAGTCTTAAATGGGTTACACTGTAGCTTCATTGCGTGTCCTCTAGTCTTTCTACTTTTTGATGGTGTAAACCAATCAATGCTAACCCGTTCCACTCCATTCATTAATTTATAGACTTCTATCATATCTCCCCTGAGCCTTCTATTTTCCAAGTTGAAGAGGCCTAACCTTTTAATTCTTTCCTCATCGGGGTATCCTTCCATCCCCTTTACCATATTTATGGCTCTTCTCTGTACCTTGTCTAATTCTGCTATACCCTTTTTAAGATATGGCAACCAGAATTACACACAATATTCAAGGTGCAGTCGAACCCTGTAATGATACGGAGACATTATAATATACTTGGTTTTATTCTCCATTCCTTTCCATATGATTCCTAGCATTCTATTTGCTCTCTTGCCTGCCGCTGCATACTGGGCGGAGGGTTTCAACGTATTATCCACAATGATGCCTAAATCTTTTTCCTGGGTGGTGGTTTCTAAGGTGGTACCCTGTAACCAAAGTTTGGGTTGTTCTTTCCTAGGTGCATAACTTTGCACTTGTCCACATTAAATTTCATCAGCCATTTGGATGCCCAGTCTTTCATTTTATCAAGGTCCTCTTGCAATTTTTCACAGTCCTCTTGGGTTTTAACAACTTTGAATAATTTTGTGAATGGTCATGTTCCCCCATATCTGTGTGTGCCTTTGGTGCAGTCATGGCATAACCTCCCATCTTGCAGTCCCACTTGGCTGACGTGGATTCATATGTGCCTCAGATGGCTGTTGATGACTGGGTCCTTACATTTGGAGGTGGCCCTCATTCATACAGAGCCCCGTAATCTATGAAAACACAACAAAATCTGTTGACCACTCTATAATTACCCTTCATCTTCCACTGCACCCTCCTCCCTGCTGCTTTCCTTCAGAGTCATCTCTCTCCCCCTCCATCTCTTCCGAACCCTGCTGCACGGCTGATCTTCTGCCTGTCCCAATACACTCATATAACCCCTCTCCTGTTATCACTTAACTGACTCCATGTCACCCTCTCCTGGAATCCTCCGCTGCATCATTGACTGTCTGCTCCCTTTGCCTCCTGATTGTTTGGTATTTCACTGCCTGTTGTACATATTGTAGCCTTTGATTCCTCTGATGTTTTATTAACCTACTCTCTTCTCCTACCCCCATTGCTTTCATTCTCTCCTCCTTTCTTGTCCTTACTTTGGCTCCACTTTAGGTCTCTCTTCCTCCTTCCCTTTTGATGCTCCCTTGACTTCTGCCTTCCTTTGAGATGCGCAATCTGGCTAATCTCATCCATATCCCTCTAGCTTCTTCTTCTCCCTCTCCTCCACCTCCCTCTTCTGGTGATTTTACCCGTATTCCTTCCCCTCCTAGATGTTTGTCTCATTCTGTATTGAGTTCCTCTCACAACCTGTCCAATCTTATTCATATTCCCCTTCTTTCCCCTTCCTCTCTCCCTTTCTCTTGTGCCCTTTGGAACGCACATTCTGTCTCTAATAAACTCTCTTTTACACATGATCTTTGCCCTCCAACACTTTTCATCTTTTTGCTTTAACTGAGACCTGGCTCTTCCCTGACGATACCGCCTCTGCTGCTGCCCTCTACTTTGGTGGTCTCTAGTTCTCCCATATTCCTTGTCCTACAGGACGTGGTGGTGGGGTTGGCCTTCTTCTCTCCCCCTCCTGTCATTTCCAACCTCTTCCTCTGCCTCAGTCTCATTCCTTCCTCTCTTTTGAGGTCCACTCTATTCGCCTTTTTGCCCCACTTCCTCTCCGGATTGCTGTTGTCTATCACCCTCCTGACAAGGCTTATTCTTCTTTTCTCTCTGAATCTTGGATTTCCCTCTTTCTTATCCCTACCTCCCCTACTCTTATTCTTGGTGATTTTAACATCCATGTTGATAACCCCTCTGATCCTCTTACTCTGAAGCTCCTCTCTCTTACCTCCTCATTTGGCCTTCAACTTTGTTCCTCTGCCCCCACTCACCTTCATGGCCATTGTCTGTATCTGGTTTTCTTTTCTTGCTCCTCTCCCTCTAACTTCAGTAATACTGTTCTTCCTTTATCTGATCATCACCTTCTCTCCTTTAATCTTCACCTCCCTCCCCCCCTGCCTCGTCCTGTCTCCTCCACTCTTTTTAGGAACCTTCTTGCCATTGATCCCCTGGTTCTCTCCTCTACCATTTCTCCTTCTCTCTCCTTTGGTTTGTCCTCCAAGTCTGTTGATATGGCAGTGATGTCCTATAATGCTGCGCTTTTCTCAGCTCTGGATGTTTTCGCTCCTCTCATCCCTTGTCCTGTGCCCGCTCTGCTGAGCGTACCTGGCTCAAATCCCGCTCCCCTGAAGATTTCCTTCATTTCAAATCCATGCTCTGCTCTTTCAAATCTGCTTTAGCTCTTGCCAAACAAGATTACTTTGTTCGCCTGACTAATTCTTATGCCTCTGTTCCTCGCCGTCTCTTCATTGCTCTCAATTCTCTCCTCAAAGTGCCTCCACCTCTGATCCCTCCTTCTCTTTCTGCCCAGGCTCTGGCTGATTACTTCCATAATAAAATCCATAAGATCACTCTCCAGTTTCCCTCTAAATCCCCAATTTCCCTTTCCTGCTTTCATTCTCTCCCCCCTTCTCATCCTACCCTCTCTTCCTTCCCCACAATTTCTATTGATGAAACTGCTCTTCTTCTCTCCTCCTCCAAGCTCACCACTTGCTCCTCTGATCCTATCTCCTCCCATCTCCTCTCCTCTATTTCCTCTACCGTTATCCCCTCCATTTCTCATGTTCTCAACCTTTCGCTCTCCACTGCTACTGTCCCGGCTGACTTTAAACATGCTGTGGTCACGCCTCTCCTTAAGAAACCCTCACTTGATCCCTCTTCTCCTTCTAATTATCGCCCCATCTCTCTCCTTACTTTCATTTCTAAACTGCTTGAACGTGTGGTTTACCGCCATTGTCTTGACTTCCTCTCTTCCCATGCTCTTCTCAATCCCTTACAATTAATTTAATTTAATTTAATTTAATTAGCAGGTTTTTAAATACCGCAACTTCCATAGATCAGTTGCGGTTTACAATGAACAACAATGAACAAGCAAGGCTGTTTTACAAGGAACGGCAGTAAACATCAATGCTGTTTTTACATATAACAGTGTAAACAATAATGGGCTCAATCTAACAGTAACAGATTGGTAGAATTGAGAACTATATACAGTGAACATGTTTAGAACTATAATACAATTTTAATTAGAATCTCTGGATATCTTACAAGGTTTTAGTACATATTCCAGTTCGAGGGTCACTTATTGCTGGTGCGGCTTCGTCCTTTGCACTCTACTGAAACTGCTCTTGTCAAAGTCTCCAGTGACTTGTTCCTGGCTAAATCTAAAGGCCTTTACTCTGTCCTTATCCTCCTTGACCTTTCTGCTGCCTTTGACACTGTTGACCATGATCTTCTCCTTGACACTTTGTTCTCGCTTGGCTTTAGGGACTCTGTTCTCTCCTGGTTCTCCTCATATCTCTCCCATCGCTCCTTTAGTGTATGTTTTAGTGGCTCCTCCTCCTCTGTTACCCCGCTCTCGGTTGGTGTCCCCCAGGGTTCTGTCTTATTTATTTATTTATTTTTATTTACAATTTCTTATATACCACACTATTCGGCATCAGCGCGGTTTACATGGAACAGAAAAATCAGACAGGATACATATGCCTGAGTTTGCAATTAACAGGACAGCAAAACTTGGATAACCAAGGGTAACTATTTACACACTAGAGTCACAGAATAAATGTAACATGTGATTCAATGGTCAAGGACACTTTGATAAGTGTGTTCTCCTGGCTGACTAGGTGCGTTGGTATAGCTACAAATATTTGAGTGGGAAAGTGATTCAGTGATCTCTGGGAAGTATTTGAGGAAAAGGTAGTGTTTGAGGGCCTTTCTAAACTGGGTTAGGTTAGTGATTGCTCTGATGTTTGTTGGTAAGGCGTTCCAGAGTCTTGGGGCACAGAGTCTGAAGGCCCTATTTGCTGTTGTTGCGGTCTTGGGTCCCCTTCTTTTTTCTCTCTATACCCAATCCCTTGGTGCGCTTATTTCCTCTCATGGTTTTCAGTACCATCTCTATGCTGATGACTCCCAAATCTATCTCTCTACTCCTGATCTTTCTTCTGCTTTCCAGTCCCGGATCTCTTGCTATCTCTCTGCCATTGCCGCCTGGTTGTTCCATCGTCACCTGAAATTGAACATGGCCAAGACTGAACTTCTCATTTTTTCTCCTAAAATTTCCCTTTCTCCTTCTTCTTTTTCAGTCTCTGTTGATGGCTCTGTTCTCCAACCTGTTTCATCTGCTCGCAATTTGGGTGTTATTTTTTTACTCTTTGCTCTCTTTCTCCTCTCATATCCAACTCATCGCTAAGACCTGTCGCTTCTTTCTCTTCAACATTGGCAAAATCTGCCACTTTCTTTCTGAGCTCACTACTAAAACCCTCATCCATTCCCTAATCACTTCCCGCCTTGATTATTGTAACCTCCTTCTTGCTGGTCTCCCTCAGTCTCATCTCTTCCCTCTTCAGTCTATTCAGCACTCCACTGCCCGTTTGATTTTCCATCAGCCTCATTTTGCCCACATTACTCCTCTCCTCAGATCTCTTCACTGGCTCCCTATCCATTTCCATATTCACTTTAAGCTTCTCCTTCTGACCTATAAGTGCATTCACTCTGTAGCTCCTCAGTACCTTTCTTCTCTCATTTCTCCCTATTCCCCACCCCCCTTGTGTACTCCGTTCTTCTTCCCAGTTGCTTCTTGCTATGCCCTTCTCCTCTATTGCCATCTCCAGATTCCGCTCTTTTCACCTTGCTGCTTCTTATGCTTGGAATAAACTTCCTTTGTCTATACGTCAGGCACCTTCTTTGCCCCTCTTGAAACTCAAGTTAAAAGCTCATCTTTTCGCCTCTGCCTTTGGCTCTTGATTTTGCTGTTCTCCTTCCTTCCCCTCTTTTATTTTACCTTTCTTTCTTCCTCTTACACTTGTTCTTACTTCTTTCCTTTGTCCTGTCTCTCCTGCTCTTGTCTCTTTGCCCTTATTCTTATCTTTTTCTACTCCTTTTCTTGCTTTGTCTTTTTAATTCTTTATTTTCGTTTTATAACAACAAAGGAAAGGAAGACATACAGCTAAAAGACAGATACATATAATGTGATACATACACCAAAGTAAACCCCTGCCACCCCCCTCCCCCCTGCTTCTTCTCTAGAAAACTAATCATTCCCGAAGCGGGCGTGTATTGACATTATTGTGTTACAAAACCTAACGGTGATCTGAAACATGATGAGTGCACATTAAACAGACATATCGGAACAATGAGCAGATTGTACATAATCATTGAGCATCTGCCATTTAGACAATCGAGAGTGAGTTTGGGTATGGGGAATAGCTCTCCGAGATATCTGCTCATATTTACTATATAAGCAGACGAGGTTCCACCATTCATTGACAGTAAGTCGAGAGCTATCTTTCCAATTCCTCGTGATTAAACATATGGCTATACCCAGCATGAAATCAAGGAGAAAGCGACCCGTCTTAGGAAGAGAGGGGACCTCCGCCACTGAACGGAGTCCCACAATCTTCCAAGAGAGAGGCTCGTGAAAGTGTAAGATAAATTGAATACGACCCCAGACCCGCCCCCAGTAAACCTGAAGTTGAGGACATTCATAGATAACATGAGCGAGGGTTCCCACAGCAATATGGCAAGACCAACACTGGTCCCTAGCAGTTGTGTTCCATTTGGCTATTTTTTCTGGAGTATAAAAGCATCTATGTGCAAAAAAGAAGAGAGTTTGGGTAACTGAGGCAGACCGGGAAACCCGCACTACTTTGCTCCAGAAAACGCTCCATTGCGCAGGGGTTAAAGTGGTTTGCAGTTCGCGCTCCCAGGCTTGTTGGGCTCTAAAAGTGGCAGTATCTGTACCCTGACATAATATTTTATAAAAGTTAGAGGCCACCCCATGTGTACTACTAATAGAGTGAACTAGTTCTAGTAGCCCGTCCTCAGTAGGGACAGAGGGCGGCATGATTTGAGCACTTTTGAGGCAGTGTTGAAGCTGCATCAATTGAAAGTATTGTTTCGCTGGTAACGCAAATTCCTTTTGTAAATCAGAAAAGGTTTTCCAACGAGCTGCAGAGAAGAGCTGTCGGGGTGTCCAGATCCCCCTAGAGTACCAGGGTTTCCATGCTATCGTTCTATTTAGGACTTGAATTCGGGGGTTATTCCACAGCGGGAGTCCGTCCCGAGGACATACGCCTGGGCCCAGTGATAGAATGAGAGTGTTAAAGGCCGCAAGAGTATCGACAATCATTGGTGGATGGCGAGTGTCTACTTGATAGGACATACCGGGGAGATGGGTCAACGGAATTGGGCTACTAAGCTCCTCTTCGATGTCAAGCCAAACTGGTCTGCTGTCTGTTGAGGCATCTAGCCATCTGGCACCTTGTTTAAGTAGGAAGGCTTGATGATATCTGAGAAAATCCGGAAATCTGGTACCCCCTAGTTCCTTTGCAGACTGTAGTTTTTGTTTAGCTATCCTTGGTGGTTTGCCCTGCCAGAGATAGCGGACGAGAAGGCCCTCAATATCTTTGTAAGTGCGTAGCGGGAGGAAGCATGGCAGCATTTCTAAAATGTAGTTCACTTTGGGGACTATCATCATTTTCACAGTTTCTAGGCGGCCCCACCATGTAAGGGATAAGGGAGACCAACGATTTGTGAGCTCACGGACTTTGGAGACTACCTCTTTGGCATTAAAACTGATAGTGTCTTCTAAAGGAGAACAGTAATGGACCCCAAGATATTTCACCATGCGGGATTGCCAAAGGAAAGGAAAGGCCTGCATGTCAGCCTCGTGTACCCAGCGGTTCAGTGGGAATGCGACAGATTTGGTCCAGTTAATTTTGTAGCCCGATAATTGCGAGTATCCATCAATCAGATCCAAAACAGCTGGAACCGAATCAAGGGATACGAAAAGCATAAGGTCATCTGCATATGCAGAGAGTTTAATCTCTCTGTGACGGAAGGGGACACCTCGAATACGAGCGGACTGTCTAATAAGGAGGGCGAGGGGTTCAAGATCTAGATCAAAGAGCATTGGGGATAGGGGGCAACCCTGACGCGTGCCTCTTTGGAGAGTAAAAGGCTGAGACTTAATGGCATTTACACAAATACTGGCGACGGGTTGAGTATACATGACTTGGAGGTATCGGAGGAAGCCCTCCCCAAAGCCATACCATCGGAGAACTGCAAATAAGAAGGGCCATTCTAGACGATCAAAGGCTTTTTCAGCATCTAGGGAAAGACCCACCCATGGGTGATCTAGATTGGCAGCACTGGTTAGCACATGGCACAAGGTCCGAGCATTGTCAGCGGTGGATCGGCCGGGTATAAAACCGCATTGGTCGGGATGGATCAAGGTGGCCATCCTGTCAGATAGCCGGGAGGCCAAGATCGTTGCGAAGGTCTTATAGTCGGCATTAAGTAGGGAGATGGGACGGTAGTTGGCGGTTAGCAGCGGGTCTCTGCCTTCTTTCTCAAATACTACCACATTAGCTGCAGAAAAGGATCCCAAAGAGGATGTATCTACCGCAAGGGCAGTAAAGTAGAGTTTTAAGTAGGGAACTAAATCTGCACTGAACGTTCTGTAGAATTCGGTCGGGAGACCATCAGGCCCTGCGGCTCGACCCGAAGCTGTTCGTTTTAGGGCAGATTGGATCTCTGAAGTAGAAAAGGGTTCATCCAGCGCATCCCTATCAGCTTTAGAAAGGGTCGGCCGCTGAATACCAGAAAGCAATCGCTCGAAGGTCTCTGATGAGAACTCACATTCAGATTGATATAGGCGGGTATAGAAATCCCGAAAGAGTTCTACAATATCGGAGTCTGTGGTCAATATGCCCCCTCCCTGTGGGGCTCGAAGGGCCGCTACGCGTTTGGCTTCTTTTTGACCTTTCAAGGCGTTGGCTAAAAGTCGACCTGCTCGGTTGTTTTCACGATAGTATGTCCCTCGTTGAAGCTCTATACTCTTAGAAGCTGCAGTTGAAAGGATTGCGTTATATTGAAAACGGAGACGCTGTAAGCGAATTAAGACACATGGATCAGTACATGAAGTTAGAACTCGTTCGCCTGCTTTGATTTGTTGGTCTAGTATGAGTAGCTGCTGTTTACGTTGTTTCCGCAGGCGGATTTGATAGCTAGTGATCGTTGCTCGAATGGCCGCTTTGAAACCCTCCCACCAAGCCCAATTCGCAGTATCCTGGGGTAAATTAAAATGAAAGTAATCCTGTATGGCTGCTCGAATTTCTAACTGGAACTCTGGCTGAGTTAACAGGGCTCTATCAAAGAACCAGGCCCCCGAATTCCCTTGGGGTGCAGTAGTGTGTAATTGAAAAGAAATGGCAGCATGATCTGAAATATGTTGGGAGTGAATCATTGCAGTGTCCACCTGAGGAACTAACAGTTTTGATATTAGAAAGAAATCTATGCGAGACTGGGAGTTGTGAGGGGAAGAGAAGAAGGTAAAGTCAAGCTCATTGGGGTGTAGTAACCTCCATAGATCAACTAAAGCAAGATCTTTGATCAAAGAGGTAAGCGTGGTGTGACTCTTGGGGGGACCACTTGTCCTAGGTGGCTGTTTGTCAATCAGGGGATCAAGAACTAAATTGAAATCCCCCCCTATTATCAATGAAGTATTAGCAGAGGCCTGCGCAACCTGAGCAATGGTAGCAAAAAAGGCAGGGTCATCCACATTAGGAGCATAAAGGCATATACATGTAACTTCAAGGCTACCTATCTTGAGGTGAACTCTGGACCATCTACCTGCTGTATCTGAGCTAGTCGCAATAATAGTAGCATGCAGAGATTTCCTAACCAGTATGGCAACCCCACATTTCTTAGAAACGGCTGGGGAATAGGCGGCCACCATGTAAGGTTTAATATTGAGTTTAAGAGTTTCCTTCGAATTTAAATGCGTTTCTTGGAGGAAAATCAGGTCCGCAGCTTCATGACTTAGATAGCTTAGGATTTTCTTCCGTTTTATCGGATTATTGATTCCTTTTACGTTCAATGAGAAAATCTTACATGGTGCCATCAATCGGTAAGAGACATTTTAGGTAAGGGCGCTTGAAAACAGACAACATAATCAGAATCTGTGCAACAATGACATAATCACCGAGTAGGCTGGCTAATACACCCCATATTGACAAGTATGTACCAAAGTAACTTAGAGAAGAAGCAAAACCCCCCATGAATATGGCGACCATATGTCTGCGGGAGGAGGCCCTAGAGAGGGAAATAGAGACATGAAAAAAGAAAAGAAACACCAGAGTCCATAATTAACACTGTCTCTGATACTCATCGAGGCTACTGTGGGTAGATGGAGTCGGGTCACAGATATCATCAAAATAAGGCAAACAAACCGCCCTCGCCAGACTCTTTGCTGAGCCGCGGCAAATCCAAAATGGCAGGTACAGCGGATATAAGAATATTTGCAGGAATATTCTGGAAGTCAGCGCATCAAGTCGGCTTCTTTAGAATCCAAAAACTCCGCTAGTAGATCAGGGTCCTCAAATGTTCTTTTCTGATTGTGAAGCGTGACTCGGAGCTTGGCCGGATACATCAGGCCATAGCGTGCTTGTAGTTGTTGAAGCCTCGGCCGGAATTCCAGAAAGCGCTTTCGGCGGTCGACCGTGGGTTTAGCCAAGTCAGGATAGAAGGAGATCTTGTGGCTCTCGAACTCCATATGGCCCTTTGCCCGAGAGGCACTGAGAATTTGCTCCACATGTTGATATCTCAAGAGTCGAAAGATGATAGGCCGCGGGGTCTTCCTGTTGAGCGTTATGGTTGTGGGTACATGATGAGCGCGGTCGATCTCCAATTCTTTGGTAAAGGTGATTTGGAGCAGGGAAGGGAGGATTTTATATAAAAACTCTTTCATGTCTCCCGATTCCGCTCCCTCCGGTATGCCCACGAGTCGTAGGTTGTTGCGGCGCGCTCTATTATTGCCATCTTCCACTTCTTTCTGCAAGGCCCGTACCTGACGTTCAACTTTGTCGAGTTTGGACAACCGGGCCGCATGGGAGTCCAATATGTTCTCCATTTTGTCCTGACGCGAGGAGAGCCCCTCTAGCCTGCCCTGCAGTACACCAAGATCTTCCCGCAGCGCTCGGAGTGCTTCACCGTTTGACTGCACGAGGTCCTTAACCCCTCTAATCTCTGCGAGGATTTCCTGCTGCATTTCGGGGCCCTCGCGCAAAGCCAGCCCCTTCTGCGGGGACGGGGGTTCAGTTTTGGAGCGTTTGCCGTGAGAAGCCGCTGGAGATCCAAATTCCAGGCGCGTGGGTTTGGTCCCCGCCATCTCACCAATGTGCCCCGGCAAGATCAGAGCAGAAATTCAAGTATGTCCGGTGTTAATTCAGGATTCTGAGTAGGCCTCTCGGGAGCCTCAGCGTTATGCGACCATCCCGCTGGACATCGGGCTCCGCCCTTGCTTTGTCTTTTTAGATTGTACGCTCTTTTGAGCAGGGACTGTCTTTTTGTGTTTTCATTGTACAGCGCTGCGTGCGCCTGGTAGCACTTTATAAATGCTTAGTAGTAGTAGTAATAGTAGTAGTAGTAGTAGTACTTTCCCATATCCATCTCCCACATGTGATGTGTGCTAACCTATAGATGCATCCTCTCTACTGCTCCTCATTACTGTTCCTCTCTCCTCTCTCCTACACCCCTTCCTGTGGACGCTGCTCCTCCTCTGGCCTCCTCCTCCCTATGTTCTGTTCTTCTACTGCCATCTCCAGATTTGTGGGGATAATTTGGTTTAGGTCTAGATTTCAGGTCAGCCTCTTGCTTTCTGCAACTGCATCCCTGTCTGCTTGAACTGTACACAGTCTAACATGAATGGCACAAGAAGAAACAGCGCTTGTGGGCTACAAGAGAAAATATGTGGCCTATTATAATAAAGCCTAAGGAGCCATACTTTGGACAGAAGTGTCCAAGGATATAGGCCTAGGCCCAGACAAGAAATACAGGCCAAGCTAGGAATTCAAAAAACTAATGAGCAAACAAATTCCCTTAGCCCTGAAGATTACAGATGGTGCCAGGAAACTGAGATAACATGTACAGAACAAAGGAAGGAGCAGAGGGCTGCAGACGGCTACAGATAAGGCAGACCTTGAAACAACAACTGCAAAAGAATGATTAACAGGGGAGGGTCCTAGGGTCCTGAGAAGGAATTTATGCAGAATTTGCTAGAACTCTGAGACAGAGGGGTATATAACAAGACAGCAGCAGAAGGGCATGGACAGTGTTTTTCTCCCCTTGCAGAGAGAACGCTGCCCGTCACCTCTCAGACAGACACTTGCTATCTGCATTTATAAATTATTTTGCTATGCCAAATAAAGAGATTTGTAGCTAAGCAACTGTTGTCTGAGCTCCTCATTACTCCTCTCCTCTCTCCTACACCCCTTCCTGTGGACGCCGCTCCTCCTCTGGCCTTCTCCTCTCTATGTCCTGTTCTTCTACTGCCATCTCCAGATTCTCAGCTCTCTCCCTCTTCAAATCCTTTCAGAAGGCCTACCTCTTTGGGGCTGCTGTTGGATCCATTTCTCTCATTTACTTGGTATCTCCTCTCCCTATTGTACCCTTCATTCTCTGGTATCATATGGTCTGTCATCCCTTGATTGTAAGCTTTTCGGCCAGGGACTATTTTCCTATGTGCAATAGTGTTATCTTGCAGGTGACAGTGCTGGGTGAGTATTTTGCCTCTGACATGCCCTGTTCTCCTATTGCATAGTATTCCTTCTACAGCATCATTTTTCCCCCTCCCACATGCACATATCCACTCACTATGTGTGGGTGGGGGATATCCTGATCCAAGGGCCAAGCGATCCACATGGCTAACTAGACCAGTGCAATGAGACAATGGTCAGTGTGGGCAGCCTGCCAGTCGCTCCATCCCTCCCTGCCATCGTGGCACACCCACTGGTTCAGTGCTGCAGGTGGCCTCACTTATGTTGCACACATGTAGCTGTGCACACCTTGCTGCTCCAACCCACCTCCATCAGTGGATGTGGGCATGTGTCTTGCTACATCTGACCTCAGTGGGTGGATCATCATGTACTCCGCTGTCCATGCCGCTGAAATGTTCACCATCATACAAATTTTGGCAGATGTTGCTTTGCGCAGGACACACAGGATAGAGCTTCTATCTGCTGCAGCTGGGAGATGCTGCACCCGCAGCTACAACCCCAACACTATACTGACATGGCAGCATGGTGGCAGTGGTGGTGAAGTGCAGTACCAGACTGTCCACTATGCGAGTGAGGCTGGCACCTAGGGTGACAGGTCTGCATGATGGCAGCTGGCACCCCATCCCCGGCTACCACCACTTCCATCTCAGGGAGGAGGTGGACAGCCGCAGTGGTAGTATGTTCATGGGCTGCCCCCTTTAGAGCTAGAGCTGCTGCCACTACCAGCCTCTTCCTCCAGAGATGGCTTCAGCAGCAGTGGTGGGGGGGCCAGCTGGGGTCTCTGCCTAGGGTGCCAGGGACCCTTGGGTCACTCCTGGTTGCACGTCACCTTTTCCACATCAACAGCATGTCTATATGCCACCACTGTCACTGCCACCACTGTCACTGAGGAGTGATGACGGACATCACAGATGTGCCACCTGGGCAGCTGCCTGGTCAGCCTTGTGCACCAGCAACCCCCACTGCATTACCCACGTGCCACCTCCTTTGCCCCATTTGTATTATCAACATAGTACCCTTTCATAGTTCGCCACTATGCTGTTGCTTCTAATGGCGCACTACTATTCCTGTCTTGGTTTCCCCTGTGTGTGGAGAACATTGCAGACACTGGAATAGGCTCTCACCCCTCAGAATAGACCCTTTCCATGAGGTTTTACTTGGCGTTCGGGTTCACACCCCATGATGAGATATGTGAGTATTTAAAATTCAGTACTATAAAATCTGCATTTCTCTCTTTTACAAAGATTTTCTTCCTATACTGGTTGTGAACCATCTTGTCTGTGCTGCAGTTTTCAATTTCTCATCCTTAGGTGTAAATTCACCTCTTTTTAACCATCAAAAGTATTCGGTGGGTAATTTCATAAGGAGCCATGTAAATATACTCACCATCAAAATCCCTATTTTCAATGGCCTGTGCACATGAATGGGCCTTTTTGTACGTACTTTAGCCAATCACTATTTTATAAGTAAACATGCTAGGCTAATGATATATACTTTCTCTGTGGGTGTTCACATAGGTGAAGTTTGGATGTGATATGGGTACATATGTACTTTCTAAAATATGGGTGTATATGTATAAAACACTTGTGATCATTTACGCCAGCCATAGAGTTGATGTAAGCTATGGCACCTAGTTCAGACACATATTTCCAACTACTTACCCCCCTATCTTATAAAGTACTATATACTCGATTTTGTAAAGTAAGCGTGATTGGAGGCATACATTTATTTATTTATTTATTTAGACAGTTTTGTATACCGCCTTATCCTTCAATCAAAGCGGTCACAACACAATTGGGGGATACATTTAACACGCGGGGATATGAGACACATACACTAATACTTACAGGGAACATGGGCAATGGATGCCTTATAAAATTACCCTCCATATGCCAAACAGAACAAAAGTGGTGACGAGGAAATCTCCCTGAAGTATTCCTCACCGGATCTCGATATTAAGAATGGCAAGTTTAATCCCGTGCTTGTAAGGTAATGTGGCTTGAATGTCTTTGATGGTTAGGTTATTTTTGTACTGTGTCTTGTAAATGTTTTTATTGCTGGTCATGAATTGTATATACTCAAAAATAAATCCCTATTCATCTCTTTTAACATTTTCTAGAAGGCTCTCACAAGAGTAGATTAAAAGCGATATAAATCGGGATATATTTTTGAGTGTATTCGAGTGTTTTTGTAGTTTTGCACATGAATTGTATATGTCATTACCTTTGTGTGTTTCTTGCTTTGGAATTGTTTTATGTTATTTTATTGTTGAAAGAAGTAAATAAATAAATCAGTGTTTTTTTTCCCTGACAGTGAATAACTGCTGCAGGGTGTGGCGGAGAAATACTGCCCTTGCAGGGGCTGCAGACTATTCTATTCTGGATAAAATCCTGTGGACTGTTTTATCCTGGCTTGTGCTACAGGCATTGGAGTGACTGCTAATGGAGGTGGGGGATATAGGGGGATGTATGTGTATATTCCTAAATATGAAACAGAAGTAATGCTTTCTCGCCCATAGGCCTCCTTAAACCAGTCCCTTCCCCTGCATGTCCCTCAGTAGCGCCAACCCCATACATAAAATGTTGTGAATAAATGTTTCTTTAAAAGCCAAACATAATAAATTTAGTAGCTGATCTCTTTCTACATTACCATATGTAGATGTAAACAAGGATTTATCAAAGCAAAACAAATTGGCAGCTGGCACTTGAAGCTCTAATCTGATGACAGTTAGCAGTACAACACCTCCATAAAGCACACATTTCTTTTCCTTTTTTATTTCCTTCATAAATATAACAAGAAAATTGAACTCTAACAAATAACAACAAAAACAATAAATCATGCTGGGATAAGATAAACAGTTCGTGTTTATTAGCAGGTGAGCTACTAACCAGGAAAGATAGGATTTCCGTGTACTGCCTTCAGTGCTGTTTAGCTACAAATGCACAAAATCTGTTTCCTTATGTGTATCACAATAAGGTGATGAGAACAGATAAAAACAGCAATGAACAAATACATGTATTCTGTGTTTGACTGTAAATGTTTTATAGCCATTCACTATGGGGGTCATTCCAGAACACGAATAAGCCCGAACTACATGCGGCGTAGATGTTTATCATGCAAAAACGTTGTGACAGTATTCTGAAACCTCACGGCCCTGCATGTACACAGCACAAGTACGGGGATGTGCAAACGTCTCAGGGAGGGGCAGAATGTGGGCATGGTGAGGCGCAGATATGCACAAAGTGTATTCCTGAAAGGGGCGTGTATGCCCCATATGCTCCCCTTGGACATGCTGGGATAAGGTTACTACTTAGCTGTGCTGGCCTAGTGTTGATGGCCATAGTGCCACAGACAGGTGTGATAGTAGTCAGTAACACATCTAGATGCAATGGAAATGAACAGCAAGCACAGGTGGGAAAAGCAAGCCACCTCCTTGGCCAAAAGAACAACCCTATGCACAACCAAGGAAAAACAACAATGAATATAGTGGCCATGCACACAGGTGGTTTGTTTGTCTTAAAGGAGCCAGTCCAGAGGACCATGACAAATCCAGTGCCTAGTATAATGGGACTGATGCCAGACTGTGGGTGTGTGCAACATGGGAATGTATGAGTGACCATGGTAGATGGGATATGTAGCCATGGCATACTGTGCTGTAACTTAACACAAACAAATATAGGTAACAGTGCTGAGCAACTGCCTCCCAGGAACATTTCAACTGTGACATTAAATGAGAGTAAGGATTGCACAGGAGGATCAGGTGTACTGATCTGCACACCATGGAGCAGAAGAATGCACCACAACATATGACAGCTGAAGTCTCCTAACACCCCACAATATTCCATGATGCCAGCCATAACTGTGAAGCTCTGCAATATAATATGTCACTAGGCAGAAGCCATGTCTGGATCCATAGTAATGCACAAGAGAAGGGGACACTATGAGGGTAGTGGAAGGTAGGCAGATATGACCCATGGAGGCCGAAGAGAAATCCCCCTATAATGACAAGTAGCATGTGCAGTATGGTATGTGCACCCATGGAATGTTCAGAAAAGCTGTAGCTGAGACTTGCCATGACTGTAATAGGATGACCCTGTGCAGCTAAGCCAGGTAGATGACTCTGCCATGGAAAACTAACCATCAACATGCATGCCCCAGAAGAAAGAGGTCCATGTTGGCATCAGCAACAGACAGTCTGTGAGCCCTTAATCTGCACATAGAAACAGCGGGGGGAAGAAGACATGCATGTATAATTTGCAGAGGCATGGCAATGTCAGAGATGGGCCCAATGTGAGACGTTCAAAGATCAGGAATACCATGTTGGTACGCACATGTGCGGCGATGGAGACATGCAAATGTTATGAAAATAACAGCAGCGTGTACTTCAACAGACACCGATGCTCCCATATCATGACAGTTCTGCTATGTGGCTGCCATCAAGTTGGTGCTGTCTAGGGCAGTGCCAGGATAAACAAGGTATATCACTGTGATGGCATGTTGACGATGAACTCTGCACATATGCCAGAAGGATAACCCCAAAATGTGTGCATATCCTATCCCCAAGTGGGTAAAAGATGTGTCCAGCCATGACTGAGGCTGGTTCTGATCCATAGCGTCCCTGAGGATGTCAATGTGATCTGCCTGCCCAGCACTGTGTACTCTCCACTACCAATGACTGCACCCTAGGTGGCTGATTGAATGAACATGTGTGCACAATATTGTTGCTGTGCCTGCCAATCACAGTCCCTGTACAGATGACAGACTATGGGAAGGATATGAAGGGCAGGGCTGGAACACCCATGTACCTCTCTGCTACCACAGGATACACATTTGTGGCACATAGCTAGTACAAGCTGTTGCAAGTCTGTGCTGGGATGGGGGAGGGGGTGGCCCATCAGCACACACATAGCCCAGATGACACAACATGCACTGCACCACTGGAAACTTCTCCCCTATGAAGATCCCTTTGGTGTGCAGGTGGCACCATGGGTGACAACAGCAGTCCTATATCCTGTAGAAGGTGGTTAAAATCCCACAGGTGCTATATGTTCTGCACACTCACACCATGCCCTCCCATGGTACAAAAGATCTGTCAAACTTGTACAGGCTTCACATTCTTGTGTTACATGAGCAACATGCTACCCTGCATGCTCCTTTTGGGTATGACATGTGTAGAAATGTGTTTCCAAGTATCATGGAGTAACAGCCAGCTGAATGGTTAGAGCAACTGCCTAACACGCAGCAGGCCAGAGTTCAAATCCAAGAATCACACTTCATGGCCCTGGACAGTTCCAGAGAACATACCATACCACTGACTATTCCAGATCAGCTATGTCCATGTGTAAATTGCATTGTCATTTGCATCCCACAATGTACTCTGCTTTCACCACATGTCCCAGATGGTATCTCCAACCCTATGGGAAACATATACAGATGGCCATGTTCTGTGAACGATTGGATAGGAATGCATTTGTGGGCAGTGAGTGCAGAACCAGGGCTGCTGGTAGAAGGGGGACAGGGTTTATGCACAGATGAGAATGCAGAGGCCACCAATTCACTATTTGTAAGCATCCCACATTTATCAGACGTGGAGATGTCGAGTTATCAATATGCAATCCAACACCAACAGAATCATATGTGCAAAGGGGCCCTTCATCCAACATAGGGGAAATACAACCCCATAGCCACAGTACAACATCCCAGTCTGGACAGATCAGTAACCATAAGCACATTCCAGCTCGCCATACTGCGGCAACATACACATGATAAACAACATCCAATCAGACATTGAACATTTATGCACCCCTCCTCCACATGTATGGTGTATTATTTGTACCACCCATCCACCCATATCCAACCCTGTCTGCTGGTTTGTGGCTGTTAAATCTGTGGCATACCTTCCCAATAGGACCAACAGTAATGCCAGGAGGTGCTCATGTGAGTGTAAGTATGGGTATGGCTAACGAGGTGATTTGATATGAAGTGGGAAATAGTGGAACAAAGAAAACAAATGCATAATGACACTGAAATATCCAGTGAAATACATGATATAATGGTCGTAAACATGTAGTGTTACAACACCAACACATCCCTTCATGTCTGTTACCCTGCACACCCACTCTGGCCAACACACTCCCCCAAACCCTCCCTCCTACCACCCCAAAAACACCACACACACCCCAAACCCCAGTCACCATCTCCCCCATCTGTCTCTCTCCCCTTTCCACCATCACCGAAGGCCTCCTTGTGGGCTACATGCTTATAAGAACATAAGAACATAAGATATGCCATACTGGGTCAGACCAAAGTCCATCAAGCCCAATATCATGTTTCCAACAGTGGCCACTCTAGGTCATAAGTACCTAGCAGTTTCTCCAAAAGACACAGGTTCCACAATACTTGTATTGGGGCAAGCAGTGGATTTCCCGGGTCCCCTTTAATAATGGTTTACGGACCTTTCCTCTAGGAACTTGACCAAACCTTTTTTACACCCGGCTACACTAACAGCTTTTACTACATCCTCCAGTAACGAATTCTAGAGTTTGCACGTTGAGTGAAAAAATATTTTCCTTATTAGTAATAAATAGGTTACACTGTAGCTTCATTGCATGTCCCCTAGTCTTTCTATATTTTGAAGGCATAACAATCGATCTTCATTTACCCATTCCACTCCATTCATTAATTTATAGACCTCTATCATATCTCCTCTCGGCCGTCTGTTTTCCAGGTTGAAGAACCCTAACCTTTTTAGCCTCTATTCATAGGAGTATCCTTCCATCCAATTTACCATTTTGGTGGCACTTCTCTGTACTTTTTCTAATAACACTATATCCTTTTTAAGATACGGAAACCAGAATTGCACACAATATTCAAGGTGTGGTCGCACCATGGAATGATACAGAAGTATTATAATATCCTTTGTTTTATACTCCATTCCTTTCCTTATGATTCCTAACATTCTTTCTTGGCTGATGCTGCACACTGCGTGGAGGGTTTCAAAATGTTATCCACAATGACGCCTAAAATATTTTCCTGGGTGGTGGTTCCTAAAGTGGAACCTTGAATCGTGTAATTATAGTTTGGGTTGTTCTTTCCTAGGTGCATAACTTTGCACTTGTCCACATTAAATTTCATCTGCCATTTGGATGCCCAGTCTTCCAATTTATCAAGGTCCTCTTGCAATTTTTCACAATCTTCATTAATTTTGACAACTTTGAATAATTTTGTGACATCTGCAAATCTGATTATCTCACTCGTTATTCCCATTTCCAGGTCAATTATAAATATGTTAAAAAGCAGCAGACTCAGCACAGATCCCTGAGGTACTGCACTATTCACCTTTCTCCATTGGGAAAATTGGCCATTTAGCCCTACCCTCTGCTTTCTAGCTCTTAACTAGTTCCTGATCCACAATAGTACACTGCTTCCTATCCCATGATTTTTTAATTTCGCAAAGAGTCTCTCAGGAGGGACCTTGTCTGAGGCTTTCTGAAAATCCAGATATACTACAGTATATCAACCAACTCATGAGTGGAGGAGTAACCTAGTGGTTAGAACACTGACTTGGTAACCAAGCAGCCAGGGTTCAATTCCCACTAGCACGCCTTGAGCAAGTCACCTAACCCTCCATTGCCTTGGAAGAAAGGCCTGGCAATCTACTTCCAGTGACACTACCAAGAAAACCCTGGAGCTTCTGGGTGGCCAGGATTCAGGACTGACTCGAAGGCACACATTACATTTTGCATCAACTGACTCACCTTTCTCTACTTGTTTATTCACACCTTCACAACAACATAACAAATTAGTAAGACAAGACCTTCCTTGGCTAAAGCCATGTTGGCTGTCACCCATTAAGCCATCAAAAAACTGCACAAATTCACTCACTAACGACTTAAATATAATCTATAAATTAGTTTATAACATCTAGTCACCGGTCTCAGATAAACGTTTTTCACTTTGACACTTAAATATGGGTAATGAACTTATCCCAACGAGTGTCCGTTTACATCAATGACCATGGACTAGTGTGGCTTTAGTTTTCTTTTTCATTTTCAATTTTCTATTTTTTCATAAAAAGGAATAAATGCCATTCCAACTTATCTTAATGGTGGATGGCTTTTAAATAAAGCCCCTTTGCGTTTGCATACAGGGGTCTTCCTGTATGCAAACACAAAGGGGCTTTATTTAAAGGCCATCCACCATTAAGATAAGTTGGAATGGCATTTATTCCTTTTTATGAAAAAATAGAAAATTGAAAATGAAAAAGAAAACTAAAGCCACACTAGTCCATGGTCATTGATGTAAACGGACACTCGTTGGGATAAGTTCATTACCCATATTTAAGTGTCAAAGTGAAAAACGTTTATCTGAGACCGGTGACTAGATGTTATAAACTAATTTATAGATTATATTTAAGTCGTTAGTGAGTGAATTTGTGCAGTTTTTTGATATTCAATTTGATTCACTTGGATAAGAGACCTTTTAAAAGGTTTTTTTGTTTTACCCATTAAGCCATGACTATCATAGAAACATAGAAACATAGAAATATGATGACAGAAAAAGACCACATGGCCTATCTAGTCTGTCCTTCCATATCAACAACTACAACAGTCCCCTTTTTTCCTTTATAGAACCTCTGTGTTTGTCCCATGCTTTTTTGAATTCAGATACTGTCCTCATCTCTACCACCTCCACTGGAAGACCATTCCGCGGATCCACCACTCTTTACGTAAAGAAATATTTCCGCATATCACTCCTGAATCTATCCCCTTTCACCCTCATCCCATGTACCCTCATAGCATAACTTGCTTTCAATTGAAAGAGGATCTCCCCCCTAACATTTATGAAACGGAGGTATTTAAACATCTCAATCATATCACCTCTATCCCGCCTTTCCTCTAAGGTGTACATATTAAGATCCTTAAGTCTGTCCTCATATGCTTTATAATGAAGACCACTAACCATTTTAGTAGCCACCCTCTGTACTGACTCCATCCTGTTTATATCCTTTTGAAGGTGTGGTCTCCAGAATTGCACACGATACTCCAAATGAGGTCGCACCAAAGACTTATACAGAGGCACTATCACCTCCTTTTTTTGCTAGCCATTCCTCTCCGTATGCACCCAAGCATCCTAGCTTTTGCTGTCACCTATTCTACCTGTTTAGCTAATTTAAGATCATCAGACACAACCACGCCTAGGTCCCACTCTTCTTTAGTGGACAAAAGTACTTCACCCGCTATACTATATTGCTCCCTTGGATTGCTGCAGCCCAAATGCATGACCTTACATTTTTTAAAATGAAATCCCAACTGCTAAATTTTAGACCATTCTTCAAGCTTAGCTAGATCCCTCCTCATGTTATCTACCCCTTCCTGGGTGTCTACTTTATTGCATATTTTGGTATCATCCACAAAGAGCAAACCTTAACTAACAGCCCTTCCGCTATATCACTAACAAAGATGTTAAAAAGAATCGGACCAAGGACAGATCCCTGGGGCACACCACTGGTAACATCCTTCTCCTCAGAGTGAGCCTCCCACCCAACCAATTTCTAACCCAAACAGTAACTTTAGGGTCCATCCCTAGGGTGCTCAGTTTGTTTATAAGTCGCCTGTGGGGAACAGTGTCAAAGGCTTTACTGAAATCTAAATACACCACATCTAGGTCTCTCCCTCGGTCCAACTCCCTGGTCACCCATTCAAAGTAATCAATCAGATTTGTCTGACAAGACCTGCCTCTGGTGAATCCATGTTGCCTCAGATCCTGTAACCTGCTGAACTCCAGAAACCTCACTATTTTCTCTTTCAGCAGCGTTTCCAATAATTTACTCACCACCGAAGTTAAACTAACTGGCCTGTAGTTTTCAAGCACATCCTTACTTCCGCTTTTGTGTAAAGGCACCACATGAGCCTCTCTCCAGTCCTTTGGCACCACTCCCGGCTCCAATGAGGCATTGAAAAGGTCAGTCAGTGGAGCTGCTAGGACATTCCCATGTTCCCTCAGTATTCTAGGGTGTATCCCGTCTGGTCCCATCGCTTTGTCTACTTTAAGTTGAACTAGTTTCTTATGAACACAGTCTTCTGAAAATTATTCAAGATGTCCCTCGCTTCTGTTCCTGTTTATGGGTGTTTTCTGAGGTCCTGCTCCTGGTTCTTCATCTGTGAACACAGAACAGAAACATTTGTTAAGTAATTCTGCTTTATCCTCATCAGCTTCTACATATTCCTCCCCTTCACCCTTGAGTCTGACAATACCACTTTTGCCCTTCCTTTTCTCACTAACATATCTGAAAAATGTCTTATCCCCCCCATTTTATTGCATTGGCTATTTCCTCCTCTTTTGAATCTTTGCTTTCCTGACTACTTTGCTAACGTCTCTAAGTTTTTCTAAATATAGATGCCTGTCTTCCTCTCTCTGTGATCTCTTGTATTTCATGAGGCCTCCCTCTTTTTCTTCACCTTTTCAGATACTTCTTTCGAAAGCCATAGCGGTCTCCTTTTCCTTTTACCTTTATTTAACATTTTAACAAAAAGGTTGGTTGCCCATAAAATATCCCTTTTCAGTTTTGCCCACTGTTTTTCTCCATCCCCAACTGTTCCCATCCCGCTAGCGACTCCCTGAGGTATTGGCCCATCTTGGCAAAGTTAGTTTTCCTAAAGAGTAAGACCCTCACCTTTGAATGGATTCTAACAGCCCTAGTCCTAATACTGAACCACACCATCTGGTGATCACTGGATGCAAAATGATCTCCCGCTATAACATCAGAAACACTTTCACCATTGGTAAACACCAAGTCCAGTATGGCCCCTTCACATGTGGAGTCTGTAACCAATTGCCTGAATAGTTCTCCCTGTAGAGAATCCAGGATCTCTTTACTTCTAGTTGATACTGCAGCAGGAATGTGCCAATCAACATCTGGCATATTGAAATCCCCTATCAGTAGCACTTCCCCTTTCCTAGCAATGCTTCGTATGTCTTCAATTAACCCTCCACCTCTTCCTCTTGTGAGGGAGGTCTGTATATCACGTTAATGCAAAGAGATTTCTCTTTCCCTCTTTCTAGTTTAACCCACAATGCCTTCTCTCTCCCTTTTAAGCTCTGTAATTCCAAAGCTTTAATAGTAGTTTTTACATATAGTGCCACTCCTCCTTCCCTTCTTCCTACCCTGTCCTTTCTGAATAAAGTATAGCCAGGTATAGTTACATCCCAGTCATGGTTTTCTGTGAACCATGTTTCTGTAACTGCCACTAAATCCAAGTCGGCCACTCCCACCAAAGCTTCAACATCATCTTATTTCCCATGCTACAGGCATTTATACACACTGCTTTCCATATGTTACCCCTGTTACCCATTTCCATAAAGGTATTTAATGTATCAATTACCTGGGGGCTTTCACTTACCTGGGGGCTTTCTTCACCCATCCCCAATGAATCTAGTTTAAAGCCCTCTTCAGTAGATTAGCCAGTCTACTACTGAAGACATGTCAACCTTTCTTGGACAAATGGATGCCATCTCTGCTCTGCAACCCTTGGAACAGTATCCCATGGTCTAGGAAACCAAAACGCTCTCGATGACACCATTCATGCAGCCATGCATTCATCTCCAGGATGCAAGCCTCTCTGCCTTGGCCTTTATCCTCAACAGGGAAGACAACACCACCTGTGCACCTAACTGCTTCACCCTCTGTCCCAGAGCGATGAAGTCACTTTTAATATGCTCAGAGGGATACCTTGCTGTATCATTTGTTCTGACATGGATTAGCAACATTGGGTAATAGACAGTGGGCTTGATGAGTCTCGGCAAACTCTCTGTAAAATCTTAGATTTTGGAACCAGGCAGACAGCATACCTTTCTGGACATCAAGTCTGGTCGGCAGATGGACGCCTCAGTACCCCTTAAAAGAGAGTCACCAACCACCACTACCCTTCTCTTCCTTGTGGTCACTGATTCTGCATCTTTGGGGTACTTGAGCTCTGGTTCTTCCCTTTCCAGAGATGCTTTCACCTCCTCCACTTCCAGGGCTGCATAATGGTTCTTCTGTTCAAGGGCTGGAAAAGTTGGATTGGTGATTCTGCAGGCCCTGTTGACTTGTGTCCAACCTTCATCATTTTGTCGGCACCCATCTTCTCCTTTGCTGGAGAGTTTGGTTGCTACAAGAAGCATCTCATCAATGCACTTCTCACTGTTTTGAATGCTCCTCAGCCTCGCCACCTCCTTTCTGAATTCCCCAACTTGTTTCCTCAGAGCTTCAGCTTGCAGGCACCCTGCACATGGAACCAGTCCTTCAACTGGCATTGGGACCTCAGTCTGGACAGAGGCAGAAGCTGTAATGGGGGCAACAGCTTTAGCGATATGATTTTTCCCAGCTATTCTTCAGTTTGTGGAGCTTAGGTATCTGTTAAAGGAAAAGAGAGAGATTTCCAAAGTACCAGCTGGTTTCCCAGCTGTCCTTTCAGAGAAAAAGCAGTTAAATCTCTTTAATTGCATTCAAAATGTGCTGTTCCACATCCCTGTGTTTTGTTAAATGGGGAGGTGCCCTATAAAGCAAGACTGCTTACTAGGGGTGGGTGGGAGTTTTGGGGGGTGCGGTAGGGAGGGAACTAATACCTAATTAGGTGTCAGCAGTTCCCAAGAGATGAGAAAGTTACCAAAGCAGAGTTTTAAACCTACCCCACTAAAGAAAATATGTCTACTAAAGCACAAAAAAGAATGTAAGTTTGTTTTCAAAATATACCAAAACCCTTTTAAGAGCTCCCAGTCAGAGTGCTAGCAATTTAAAATAAATAAGTAAAATAAAACCCTCAAATTCTTACCGTTGTTTGAACTGTATAGCCCCTGTTAGGAATGCCTCAACAGGGCAGGGATCTGAAGCCTTTTATGCAGGCCTCAGCTGCTCTCAGTTCATTCACAGGCTAATCAGGCCCACTAACCCCTGATTAGGTGTCTGCAGTTCCTAAGAGCTGAGAAAGTTACCAAAGCAGAGTTTTAAACCTACCCCACTAAAGAAAATATGTCTACTAAAGCACCAAAAATAATGTAACTTTGTTTTAAAAATATACCAAAACCCTTTTAAGAGCTTCCAGTCAGAGAGCTAGCAATTAAAAAAAAAAGCCCTCACATTCTTACCTTGTTTGAACTGTATAGCCCCTGTTAGGAATACCTCTACAGTACATGTTTAGTCATTTTGTTCTTTATAATGGTTTCTACCATTTATCCCGGTACTGATGTCAGCCTCAGTGGTCTGTAGTTTTTCGGATCACCCCGGGAACACTTTTTAAAAATTGGTATTAAATTGGCCATCTTCCAATCTTCAGAAATTACAGATGATTTTAATGATAATTCAGAGATTACTAATAGTAAGTCTGTAATCTTGTATTTCAGTTCTTTCAGCACTCTTGGATGTATACCATCAAGTCCAGGTGATTTGCTACTCTTTAGTTTATCAAATAGTTGTAATACATCTTCCCGGTGTATCGATATTTCTTACAATTCTTCTGCGGCATCAAGTTTAAATACCATTTTAGTCATGGGTAACATCCCTACATCTTCCTCTGTAAAGACTTGAAGCAAAGAATTCATTCAGTCTCTCCACTATGGTCTTGTCCCCGCCTAGTGTTCCTTTTATTCCTCTATCATCTAAAGGTCCAACTGAATCTCTCATAGTTTTTTGCTATGAATGTACTTGAAAAAGTCTTTATTACGCATTTCTGCTTTTACAACAAGCTTCTTCTCAAATTCTCTCTTTGCCTGCCTTATCAATGCCTTCCATCTAACTTGCCAGTGCTTATGTTGTTTCCAGTTTTTGTTATTAGGTTCCTTTTTCCATTTCCTGAAAGATGCTTTTTTTGGCAACAACAGCCTCTCTGACCTCACCTTTAAACCATACTGTCAGTTTTTTGGACTTCCTTCCACTTTTCTTAAAGTATGGAATACAGTTGCTCTGGGCTTCCAAGATAATATTTTTATACAACACCCATGCTTGATGTAAAGCTTTAACCTTTGCAACTGCTCCTTTTAGTTTTGTCTTAACTGTTTTCCTCATTTTATCATAGTCTCCCTTTTGAAAGTTAAAAGGTAGTACTGTGGATTTCCTTGCCATCTTTCCTCCATTTATTAAATCAAACGTGATCATGCTATGATCACTATTGCCACGTAGCCCCAACACCTATATCTCTTGCACCAGAACTTGTGTTCCACTAAAGACTAGGTCCAAAATGGCTTCTTCTCTGGTTGGTTCATGAACCAGCTGCTCCAAGAAGCAGTCATTTATTTCATCTAGAAACTTTATCTTCCCAGCATGTCCTGCCATGACACTGACCCAGTCAATACCGGGGTAATTGAAATCACTCATTATTATTACTATGCTGCAACTTTTGTTAGCTTTCCTGATTTCTTTGAGCATTTCATTATCCATTTGTTCATTCTGGCCTGGTGGTCGATAATACCCCCACTGCCATTGCCGTTCCCTCCCCCTTTTTACATGGAATTTCAATCCATAGGGATTCTACAGTGAATTTTGTTTCCTGTAAAACTTTAATCCTTTGTGACTCAATGCCCTTTCTAACATAGAGTGCAACCCCTCCACCAATTTTATCTGCTCTATAATTATGATATAGTTTATATCCAGGTATCACATTGTCCCACTGGTTACCCTCCTTGCACCATGTCTCTGAGATACCAATCATATCTAACCTCTCATTTACTGCTATATATCCTAACTCTCCCTTCTTAGTTTTTAGTCTTCTAGTATTTGCATGCAAGCATTTTAGAGGTTGTATTTTATTCATATTAATCTGGTTGTTGGAAGGCAGGAATAATTTGGAATCGTTAAGCTCTGTCTGCTCTGTACTCAAGGGTATTTGGGTTAATTTTGTCTTTATTGGAACCTCTCTTTCGATATGCCCTATCTTCAGTAGTTTCCTAGTATCCTTCAAAAGTACATTGTTCTGAACCATTTCGCTTTTGGGTGACTGTCGGCTTTCCCCTATTATCTAGTTTAAAAGTTGTTCTATCTCTTTTTTAAAGGTTAATACCAGCAGTCTTTTTCCATCAAGGTTAAGGTGGAATCCATCCCTTCAGAAAAGCCTCTCCTTTCACCAAAATGTTCCCTAGTTCCTAACAAATCCAAAATCCTCTTCCTTGTACCATTGTCTCATTCACACATTGAGACTCTGGAGCTCTGCCTGCCTTTTGGGTCCTGCATGTGGAATGGGAAGCATTTTAGGAAATGCTACCCTGGAAGTTTTGGATTTCAGCTTCCTACCTATAAGCCTTAGTTTGGCCTCCAGAACCTCCCTACCACACTTTCCTATGTCATTGGAAATGACATGAACCAAGATAGCAGACTCCTCCCCAGCACAATCTAAGACCTCGTCTAGACAACGCATGAGGTCTGGTTCCTTCACAACAAGCAAGCGTGTTACTGGGCGATCCTCAAGTCTACCGGCCACCTAGCTATCTAGATGCCTAATGATTGAATCACAAACTATAATGGCTGTCCTAACCCTTCCCTCATGGGCACATGGCCCTGGAGAAACCTCCTTGGTTTCAGGTGTTTTAGGGCCTTGCATCAATCTAAGTTTTATATTGGTCTTCTTTGGATATTCTACCATCTACTTTGGGCTGCAGTTACAAACAACCCAACTACAAGAAAAATGGAACTCTGCATGGTTGGGGAACATTGCCAGCTAACACGACTGACAAGCCTTAACTTCTCTCTTCAAAGTTATTTTCAAATTACCATTACCGTACATATTGACTTGGTCTCCTGTCACTAGTATTAACCTTTTGTCTTGCTTTTACATTGGCACTCTTCAGGTGTATAAGGGCCTTCCAACCTGTTTTTCTGCTGTGTTCAAATTCTTCAGGGGTTTGAGGGCTTTGCAATCAGTCTACATGCTGTGCTGTTTCTTTTTGGGTATGCTGCATCTGTTTAGAACTGAGTTCAAAACAACCCTATTTCAAGAAAAACTGAACCTGGAGCAGTGAGGGGACACTACTGACCTGACACTGTCGATGAAATCTGTCTTCCAATTTCTTCTCAAATTTCTATTACTGTACTTGTTGACTTTGCCCCATTACAAGAACATTGGTTTTCCTGTTTCCTTAAAGGTGTCATAGGAAGAGAGATATCTTTTATCAATGATAAGTCCTCAGTGTCTTGAGAAGTTCCTATTTGAACATAGGCTGAAGAGCTCTATCTGGCTGCTATGTTGGCCCTCTCCTGGCTTTCTGAGCTCTTGCAGTCAATGCTGCCACTTTTCCCATCCACTGCCACTGCCCTAGGGGATTTCACCATAGCATATCCTTTGTTCTCTAAATCCTTCAGGATTTCATGCCTAGCTGTCTGTGAAGTCTTCTCCCGCCCAGGGGGATCTTCATCATAGGTTCCTATGCTGGGTCAAAATTCTCAGTGCCAGGACTCTAACTTACAGGTACATACTGTTGTGCTCAATATTATTGGCACTCTTGCATTTTAGCTATGTTCTTGAGAAATAATTGGGAAAAATTCCAACTATATGTCATCATAATATTTCAATATTTTGTTCAAAGGTATACAACCAAAAATAAGATGTTTATGCAACTTAGACATACTAATTACTGAGAGAAAACAAATTATGACCTAGACAGGATTAATGGCACTCTTCACTAATATTTGGTTGCACAACCATTGGCAGTGATGACAGCCTCCAAACATTTCTTGTAGCTATCTATAAGTTTTGTTCATCTGTCTGCTGATAATATCTCTCACTTTTCTACTGTGATTTGTTCCAGCATATGAATGTTTCCAGGATTTCTTTTACCAGTGATAGATTTAAGTTCTTTCCAAAGGTTCTCAATTGGATTGAGATCAGGACTCATTGCTGGCCAGTTTAAAACAGTCAATGATTTCCTTTGCAACCATTCTTTTGTATATTTGGATGTATGTTTTGGGTCATTGTCCTGTTTATTTTATTTATTTTTATTTAGCATATATTTGTATACCGCTACTTCCAGCGATCAGGAGCGGTTTGATTAAGTAAAAAGGAGTGTCTGATCAATGACAAATTTCAAGAAATTACAGTGTGATTTACAAGGTTATATGATGGTTATCAGTACAAAGCCAGTCATTTTCAATAATGTATACAGTTTGATTCATAGGATAAGCACAACACACAGTTAGGGGGGGGGGGGAGAGAGAGAGATTTACATATGTACAATTTTACACTTGTTTCATTTTTGGGGTATAAATACATTTTAGCATTGGCTACATTTTGGTGAAGCAGCTGATACTAAGAATGTATTGATGTTCAAGACACATTGTAGGCTTGTTGAAATAAGTATGTCTTCGGTTTTTTTCTGAAGACCATAAGGTCATTGGTTGAGCGCAACTCAGTCGGGAGTTGGTTCCAAAGTGAAGGGGCAGTGTAGGAGTATGCCCTGTTGCTTGTGGCTATTTTAACTGATCTTATACTTATTGGTACCTGCAGGTTGTTTATGGTGGTGGTTCTCCTATTTCTGTTAGCAGGTTGTAAGTTGATTAGGTTAGAAAGGAAAGTTGGTGCCAGGTTGTGGATGATTTTAAATGTGGTCACTAGGGTTTTGTATTTTATGCGAGCTATGATGGGGAGCCAGTGAAGTTCAATTAGCACAGGTGTGATGTGCTCTGCCACACCTGTTTTAGTGATGATTCTGGCTGCGACGTTCTGTGCCAACTGGAGTATGCTTAGGTTTTTTTTTGGAAGGCCTTGTAGAATTGCATTACAGTAATCGAAATGAGGTATGATGAGGGCTTGTGCTACTGTCCTAAAATCGGTAGCCTCAATGATGTTCCTTAGTGGTTGTATGACCCTGAGCTTGTGGAAAATGGCCCTGTTTACTAAGCGGAGGTGTTTTGCCATCTTTAGTTCGCTATCAAGTGTTACTCCGAGGTATTTTATTTCATTCTTTGTGTGATAAGTATTTTCACATAGGGAGATTGTAGCTGGGGGTTTGAATTCTGGTCTTCTTGAGATGTACATGACTTCGGTTTTTTTATGGTTTATGGCCATGTTGTTTCGTTGGAGCCATGTTTGCATCTCTTTTAAGCATTCTTCTAGCTGGGAGTAGTTTGGATTGTCTGCGTCGAGTTGAGTGTATAGCATAATATCATCAGCGTATATGTGATAGTGGATACTATGCTTTTTGAATATTTCACAGATTGGTTTCATGTACACGTTGAATAGAAGCGCAGATAGTGCTGAGCCTTGCGGTATGCCCTTTGTTTGCGGGAAAGCTTCTGCTTTTTCGTTGTTAAACTGTACTTGTTGCATTCTGTTGGTGATATACGATGAGAACCATTTTAGTGGGGTTCCCGTTATTCCTATAGCTTCTATCCTGTTTAGTAGTGTTTGATGGTGAACTGTATCGAAAGCTGCTGAGATGTCAATGAATATGAGAATGAACATTTTCTTTTTGTTTTCAATCCCTTTGAGTAGGTTGTCCAGTAGTTGTAGGATCCATTGGATGAATTGCAAGATTTTTTATTTTGGTTGAATGGCCTCAAGACCAATATCAAATTCACGGCGCATATGGACTTACAGCGGATTGAGTTTCTTGATATGCTCATTTACAGAGCTGATGGTTCTCTTCATACTACTCTGTATCGTAAACCAGTGCAGAGAAACAGCTTGTTGAATTACAACAGTTTCCACCCTGCCTCTCTTCGGAGGGGGTTACCATATGGTCAATTTTTGTGTTTGCGCCGGTTGTGTTCTTCAACATTGGACTTTAAACATCATGCTCAGGACTTGAAACAGCGTTTGCTTGCAAGGGGATACCCTCCATCAGTAGTGGATCAAGCGTACAAGCGTGCTCGCTATACTCACCGTGACTGGTTACTGGTTCCTTCTCCTAGTGACACTAAGGGTTTGGCTGACAAAAGAATAGTGGGGGTGTTTCCCTACATGGTCCGCAGCAATGCAGTTGTGGGGATTCTTCGTAAACACTGGCCCATTCTTTCTTTGCACACTAGTTTAGCTCATCCGTTTATGCCTGCTTTCAGTAAAGCTTCCTGTCTTCGTGACTTATTAGTCAACTCCACCACTACGCTGGACAGACCGCCGGGGCCGAATACAGCAAGGGGCCATTTTCCTTGCCAGAAGTGTAAATTCTGTTCTAACACCATGCCCGGAATTTCATGGGATCATCCTACGACTGGGCACACATATTGGCGGAGGTGGTTCAACACTTGCTCCTCGACTTTTGTGGTCTATCTAATCCAATGTGATTGTCCTTTATTATATGTTGGGCGCACGACACGTTCCATCAAAACCAGGATTAGTGAACATGCCTCCCGCCTTCATCAACGGGTCATTTCGGCCCCAATAGTCGAACATTGCATTGAGCGGGGGCACACATGTGACACCTTACATTGGACAGTGATCGATCACATCCCTGTTGATCCCCGAGGGGGTGATAGGGTGATCCGGTTGCAGCGATGTGAGCAGCGATGGATTTATGATTTGGGAAGTGTGGATCCAGGTGGGCTGAATCGCAAAATTGAATGGTTACATGTTTTATGAGGGGAGCCTGTCGGCTAAGGGGTTCCCTGTAGTGGTGGGATATCCCTTTGCCAAGGGCTGTTCTTTGGCAGGCACATATTTGGTCATCGACGTCATGTAGGGTTCCTGATTTCATCCAATTGGAGGGGGACACACGGTGGGACAATCTTCAATCCATGATTGGTTCTCCTTGATGATGGACAATTTCTGCCGGCCAATGGTAAGAGGAATGTTTCCTTCAGTGATTGGTTGTTGGAGTGGAACCAGCAGTATTTGAATGTAATGAGGCCCTCATTGGATCAGTGGTTAGGAGAAGATTAACGCCTGTTTTACTTACGTTGGAGCACTTGATACAGGGACTACCTTGTCCCGAAAAGTGCACGTCGTCTCACGATTTTGATGTGTTGAACACGGACTGAGCCGGGCTTCTTTTCTCAATCATTTAAGCTAAGTTGGCTTTTTAATGATATTTTCACCAAAGAACTGTTCTCTGAATAAAATAACTTAACTTTAACTTTAACTTTATTTCATACTTGATAGACCGCTTACGTTAAAAACATTTAAGCGGTGTACAAACAATATAAAAAGGCAGCACTGCAAACTACGGAAAAAGAATGCCAAAAATAATAGAAAAGAAAGGAAAGCATAACAACAGTACAAAGGACAATGAGTAGAAAATAAATAAAACACAAATTTAAAACCATGTACAACATTAAAACATAAGTTTAAAAACAATAAAAATTATACTATAAAACCATAAAAACGGCCAGCAATTAACAATATGCAAAATGAGAAATAGTAATTAACAATAGTAAAAATAAACAAAAGACATGGACAACAATACCCAACAAAGAATAAACTGCGAGCAATGATTAACAATGGTAAATAAGCAAACAAAAAGACATAGACAAGACCACTCAACAAGGACAGACAGAGGGAAAAGACAAGACTAACAAACTAGGACAAAACAGTAACCAAGGGACGGCAACAGGAAGGAAAATCCGGAGGAGGGGAGGGGAATCAGGGAGGGAGGTTAAACACTGTTTGGAACAAGTGGGTTTTGAGAGCGGATTTGAACTGTGAATATGAGGGCTCTAAACGGAGGGATGGGGGCAGGGCGTTCCATAAACAAGGACCGAGAAAAAAGAAGGCAGCATGGATTGCATCTGTCTGGTGGGGTTTTGTAGTCATTCTTAACCTCCCTCGGTGTGATCCGACAAAAATATTGTTAATAAGGTTTCACTGGGGACTTTTTTGGAGATTTTTGGGTGGCACCTATATTAATGGCAATGGCCATGGTTAGCATGTGCCCAAGATGCCCATGCTAACCACGCTACGCTATCAATGTCTACATTCTGCCCCAACCCACCCAGTCCCCTCCCAATCGTGTGCTAACCAGTTAGCACAGGAGTTTCAGCTCAGGGTCCCATGCTAGCTGTTAGCACGTTCTGCTTACCATGCTCTAGACCCCATACTAATGGTTAGCACACTTTAGTAAACATGCCCCTAAATGTTTTAAGCTTACTAACAAATTGTATGTACATACCTCAGTTCTTTTCTCCTCTGCCAATAAAACCACAGCCTGTAGAAGTTAAGAGACATTGAGTATGAAGGAGAATTTGTTCTGTTGCACTGGGGAAGAGGGGATTTTCCACTAATTCTTAAGCATAGCCAGCAGGGACTGAGAACCTTAAGTTGAAAATAGATTTATTTTACTTCAATGAAACAAGTCAACTCTTAAATGTACTCATAGCATACATCTCTTCTAACTTTTATTTGTGCTCACAGAGCTTTCATTTCCAGAAGGGAGAATTTAGCCTTTTTCTGGATTTCTACTACCCTACCCTGATACATTATAGGATCTGCAGCACTGATTTCAATAGGTAGAATCAAGGACTACAAATAATACATAGCTTTATGATGCAAGTTCAAAACCAGGACTGGCCAAAAGGTCTCCCTCTTGGAAATAGGTAATTTGGCAGCTCTGAACTGAGCTAGAACAAGCTGAAGGATTGTGCACTAACATATACAGGACAGACTTAAAGATCTTAATATGTATATATTAGAGGAAAGGCGGGATAGAGGAGATATGATAGAGACGTTTAAATACCTTCATAGCATAAATGCACAAGAGGAGAGCTTCTTTTGATTGAAAGCAATATCCGCTTCAAGGGGAATAGGATGAGGGCGAAAGGGGATAAACTCAGGAGTAATATGTGGAAATATTTCTTTACGGAAAGAGTGGTAGATGGGTGGAAAAGTCTCTCAGTGGAGGTAGTAGAGACGAGGACAGAATCTGAATTCAAGAAAGCATAGAACAAGTGCCGAAGATCTCTAAAGGAAAAACGGGGACTATTGTAGTTGATATGGAAGGGCAGACTAGATAGACCATGTGGTCTTTTTCTGCCATCCTGTTTCTAAGTAAATTACATTGACATATTACAGAAAATTTGCTGAGTTGCTGTTATTGTATCGATCCATCTCCTTGCTGGCCTTCCTCTTTTGCGTTGACCTTCTATCTTGCCAAGCATGTTGTCTTTCTCTAATGATTTCTCTCTTCGCATGATGTGTCCAAAGTATGAAAGTCAAAGTCTTGTCATCTGAGCTTCTAAAGAAAGCTTAGGTTTGATCTCCTCTAGTATCGACTGGTTTGTTCTTTGGGCAGTCCATGGTATACACAGTATTCGCCGCCAGCACCATAATTCAAAGGCATCAATTTTCTTCCTATCTTTTTCACTGTCCAGCTTTCACATCCATATGATGTTATTGAAAATACCATGGTTTGAACAAGTCAAATTTTTGTATGGAGAGGGACATCTCTGCTCTTGAGAATCATATCTAGGTCTTTCATAGCCATTCTGCCAAGAGCAATGCGTAGTCTGATTTCTTGACTGCTTGTTGCTTCTTTATTGATAGTTAATCCAAGTAGGTTAAAATAGTTCATGATTTCAATTTCTTCTCCTTCAATGATGAACCTATTGATTATGCCAGTTGTCATGATCTTTGTCTTGTTTACATTAAGGTGCAGGCCCATTTTGAGACTATGTTCTTTGAATGTGAGAAGCAAATGTTTCAGATCATCTTCACTTTCATCCAGTAATGATAGCGAAGGTTGTTGATGAGTCTCCCACCAATCTGCACCCCTCTGTTGTCTTCATACAGTCCTGTTTCTGTAATGATTTGTTCTGCATACAAATTAAAGAGGTAGGGGGAAAGTATGCAGCCTTGTTGTACACCTTTGCTTATTTTAAACCATTCTATTTCTCCTTGTTCCGTTCGAACTGCTGCTTCTTGATCAATGTGCAGATTGTGCAAAAGAACGATCAGGTGTTATGGTATACCCATGCTTCTTAATGTGACCCAGAGTTTCTCATGGTTTACACAGTCAAAAGTCTTGCTATAGTCGATAAAGCACAAATAGATATCCTTTTGGTATTCTTTAGACTTTTCAAGGATCCATCTCACATCCCCAAAGATGTCTCTTCGTTCCCCGCCCTTTCCTGAACCCTGCCTGCACTTCAAGTAGTTCTTGTTCCAGGTATGGTTGTAGGCTCTTTTGAATAATCTTCAGTAGAATCTTGCTGGCATGTGGGATCAGAGCGATTGTGCGATAATTTCCACAGTCAGTTGGATCACCTTTCTTTAGTATTGGTATAAACACAGATCTTTTCCAGTCGGTTGGCCATGATGTTGTCTTCCAAATTTCTTGGCAGAGCCTTGTAAGTACAGTAACAGCAGCATCAGATTGCTGTAACACTTCTATGGGAATGCTATCAATGCCTGGTGCTTTGTTCTTTGATAAGGCTTTCAATGCTGCTTCAACTTCTTCTTTCATCACCAATGGTTCCCGATCATAAGGTACAGGTTGAAAGGGCTATTGGTCCACTTGATCTTTATCATATAAAAACTCTGTATATTCCTTCCACCTTTTCTTGATCTTCTCAGCATCATTCAACATAGAACCTTGAGCATCTTGTAACATTCCAATTTGTGGCTGGAACCTTTTCTTTAACTCTAGTAGCTTTAGGAAAGCTGATCTTGTTCTTCCTCTAATAGTTTCTGCTTCTATTTCCTTGCATGCGTCATTGTAGTACTTTTCCTTGTCCTGTCTTTCTGCACGTTGGAGTTCTGAGATTGTCTTTCTTTCTCCTCTGGCTTTAGCTTCTCTGCATTTCTGGGCAATTTTCAGTTTCTTCCATTATCCGTTTTGGCTGTTTTTGCTTTTTCACCTTTTGTAGAGACTTCTCGCTTTCTTCCAACACAACCTTCTTGATGTCATTCCAGAACTCTTCTGGAGCTCTGTCATTTGTATCTAAAGCAGCAAATCGATTTTGCAGGCAGTCTTTAAATTCCAGTGGTATATTCTCAAGATCATATTTTGCTGTATTCATGAGTGGTTTGCTCTATATGTGAATCTAAAGAATACTTAAGAAATATCTTTTGGTAAGGATCACAATATGGAAACTGAAGAAATGGAACTGGAGGGCATATTTTTTGTTACTATAAGTACATCAAGACTCCTAAGAGATCAGAGAACCAACGTGTAAAGGGACCAATGTTTAACAGTGCTAAAACAAACCCTTCTAATTGCTGCCAAAAGATGCACACATTAACCCCAAAAAGTGTGAGTATTAGTCCCTGCAAATCCACCATGCTAACAGGTCTGACATGAAAAAGTGAGCTGGCATGGGAGATTTCCTCTTCCTGGATAATAACCTGCCCCCTATCTCCTCCTCAGTTTCCCCTTAGTAGGGAAGGGAGGAGAGGAAGGATAGTTTACAAATTGTTCTTAATGTTAAAAGAAAAAATGGGAAATGTCCAGAGTAGAGGGTCATACCAGAGAAGGGGGAGCAGGGGAAGGTTCTCCTCGAGCCAGCCCCATATCGGTCAGCTACCTAGGACATTAATAACACAGGTACACTACCAAAAAACTGCCTCCAGTTTTGCAACTGATTCCTATAGATTTTGGGGTGCTGAATCCAGGAAAAATAGCCAAAATGTTCCATCACGTCACGTTTTCTTGCAAAATTAGATTTCTTACCCATATAAGGAATGTTCACATAATTTCTTTTTAGCCGACTGCAGTTTATTTTCTTGGCCCAAAATAGAGGTTGTAATGGTTAACTAACTAGAAACACTCCCTCATGATATTTTAGAGTGTTTTGTATTCATTTTTTACATTAACAGGACAATTGGGAGGCGGGGGGCTAAATCCAGTACTCGCGCTGGCGCATGTTCTTTCCTGTTCGCCTCGCCTCCTTCGCTCGCTCGCTCAAACACAGTGGTTGCGACATGAACGTTCCTGTCAAATTTCAGTTTCTTGCAAGTTCATTATTACCTTTTGTTTGCTCAGTCGTAATCCAGCTTTATTCCGAAGTGGTTCACTGCAGTTGTAGTTTGCAGTGCTGTGTATTTGTGATGGCTCACAGAGCCAGAGGTTGCGTCAACTCTCCGGACAGTTTTTGTTTTATTTGTGGGGAATATACCGTGAAAAAGCGGCAGAGGAACATTTCTGCATTTAAAAAAGTATATTTCGCCTATTTCGGTTTGAAGTTAGGCGATCAAGACAAACCGTGGGCTCCTCACAAAGTGTGCAAGACATGTGAGGAAGATCTACGCTTATGGATGAAAGGTAAAAAACAAGCATTTCGTTTCGGAATACCTATGATGTGGCGTGAACAAAGAGACCACAGCAGTGACTGCTATTTTTGCTCTTGCATTGTGAAGGGATACAACTTAAAAAATAAGAACGTAATAAGTTACCCCAACCTTCCCTCAGCAATTAGGCCTATGCCTCATAGCAACAAAGTACCTGTGCCTGAACCACCAAAATCTTTGGATCATATTTGTGTGGACGGTTCTGATCATGATGAGACTCATCAGATGGCTTTTCCCGATGAGTCCAGTACTTCCGAGTTTGAAACTGAACCAGATCCGAAATCTGAACTTTTCTCTCAAGCTGAATTGAATGATTTAGTCCGGGATTTAGGACTCCCAAAAGATGCTTCCCAACTGCTAGGTTCTCGGCTTAAATAGAAAAATCTATTGTCACCAGGAACAACTTTTTATTGGTACCGCAACCGCGAGACACAATTTTTGAAGTATTTCAGCAAAGAGGAAGATTTGGTATTTTGCAACGATATATACGGAGTGATGGAAAAGTTTAAACTCAAGTATGATCCTGCTGAATGGTGGCTGTTCATTGATTCGTCAAAAGACAGCATAAAAGGTGTTCTTCTTCATAATGGCAACACATTCGCTTCAGTTCCTATTGCTCACTCTGTTATTCTCCAAGAAAAATACGAGAATTTGGCCCTGATTCTTCTGAAGATTCGTTATGATGAGCATAAGTGGATGATTTGTGGAGACTTTAAAATTCTATCCATGCTATTAGGGCAGCAATCCAGTTTCACCAAATATCCCTGCTTCCTTTGCTTGTGGGATAGCCTGGCCCGCGACCTACACTGGGGGAAAAAAGACTGGCCAATTCGGGAGTATTTGAGACCCGGTGAGAAAAATGTTCTTCATGAGAGCTTGGTACCTCATGATAAAATTCTATTACCACCTCTCAACATTAAGTTGGGTCTCATTAAGCAATTCATCAAGTCCCTTCCAAAAGATGGTGAGTGCTTTCGGTACCTTTGCTCAAAGTTCCCCCGACTTTCTGAAGCAAAGCTAAAGGAAGGAGTGTTTGTTGGCCCTGATATAAGGAAACTCATTTCAGATGGAGCATTCGCTGAAACGATGTCTGAGAAGGAAAAAGAAGCCTGGGATTCCTTCAAGGATGTTGTTCTCAAATTCTTGGGGAACAGGCGGGATGAGAACTATAAGGATATTGTTGCCAGGATGCTCAATGCCTTCAAAGAACAAGGCTGTAACATGAGCCTGAAAGTACATTTCTTGCACTCCCATGTGAACTACTTTCCCAAAAACTTGGGGGCGTACAGTGAAGAACAAGGTGAAAGGTTTCACCAGGACATCAAGGATGCAGAGAGAAGGTACCAAGGAAGATGGAACACCACTATGATGGCTGATTTCTGCTGGTTGCTGCTGCGGGAAACCCCAGATGAAAAATACGCCAAGCAGCGCACCAAGAGAAGCATTCGGGGGAAGAAGAAACGGGCCCACCAGGAGATTGATTGACCCAAGAATGACTTTAAAATCTAAACTGTGTTGACAAATATCGTGTTTTTACTAAACTTTGAAATAAAAATTTGCTAGTTATTACCACAGTGTCAGATCTCATTTATTAGAATTTTATTTTCACACCATCGGGTGTTTGTCTTCATGTATTGCAATGGTGCGGTTTGCGTTTTCTATTCTTACATACATACCTGTACAACATTTTTTGCACATTTCTTTGCTTTGCTTTGTGTCTAACCTCGCTCTTATATGCTCAATGTTTGTGCACATGTATGTGGCTGTTTTAAGTGCAGACAATTTTGCTACCATCACAGTGTGTTTTGTTGACATTACTCTATTCTTATGTGCTACCTTGTTACAATTTTCTTTATTCTTATTTGAATAACTACTAAACAATTAGTATAAAGAATTCATCCAAGAAACTTTTATCTCGATCGCACTCAATCTGAAACGTTCACCTCAAACTGCTAACCCAATGTAGCAAAAAATCTGTACGTGATGGAGCAAATTGGTTACCAGATTTGGATTCAGCGCACCAAAAAACGTAAAAATCAATCGAAACATTAGAGGCAGTTTAAAAAAAAAATTTTTAGTGTACCTGTGTAATTGAAAGATTGACTGAAAAAGAACATCTTGAGACTATTTAACTTTGACAGGAATTTCTATGAGTGGTTACCTCAGAGTTAACAAAACAAATACTGTATAATAAACCAAAAAACTCCACCATAAAGTGTATATATGATATTTTTTTTCTAACTTACTTTTAGTCAAACCTCGTTATGGAGCCTCCCCCCCCCCCTTTCAGAGTATCTCCCTCACATCACTCAAATCCTTTTTAATGATAAATGCATATAGTTTTTTTAAAGCAGTATTAATCTTCAGTTTCTTTCCAAATAGTCCAAAATCATCTCTTTAAAGGATCAATACAGTTCTTTCAGTTACTCTCTGTAAAGTAATTGAAAGAACTGCATTGGTCATATAAAGAGATGACTTGATTTTGGACACTATTTGGAAAGTAACTGAAGATTATTACTGCTTCTTTAAAAACATATATGCATTTATCATTAAAAAAGGATGTGAGTGATGTGAGGGAGATACCCTGAAAGAGGAGCCTCCATAATGAGGGTTGACCAAAAGTATTTTAGAAAAAAATATCATATATACACTTTATGGTGGAGTTTATTTCTTTATCCAATTTAAATTTGGGCGAGGAGGATTCAAGTCAAAGATATTTAGGGACTGAGCCCCAGAAAAGACGATCCAAGATATAGAATGAAGAATTCTGAAAAAATTCTAGCTGGGCAAGAGAGGGAGGAGGAATATGCAGTTATTGATCATTCGGTGAACCTAATGCCCATTGAGAGGCATGAGGAATGAGTGCATTGAAAAGGTGAGCTGACAGGGCAGTGTGAATAGCTTTAAATGATCTTCAATTTGATTCTATATGATATTGGAAACCAATGGTATCTTTCAAGATAGGGGTCATATGGTCACTGCTTGACATGAACAAGTCTGATTGTAGCATATTGGATGAGTTGAAGCCTAAGGGGTATGATTACTAAATGGCTCTAAGGGAGTAACCAGCTGCTATCAGGACCTAGTAGCAAAGTGCCGATAACGCTACCATAACGGGTGCAAAAGCGCTACCGGCCAGTAAGGGGAAAAGGGCAGAGATGGGATACGGAGTGGGTGGAGTCAGTGAGTGCACGCTAACACCAGATCCAAATAGCGGGCAGTAGAGGCACATCTGTAGGGAACCGTTAGCATTAAGGACTTGTTTTGGAGAGAGAGCGCCTTTTTCGCCCATGTAACACCACACAGGGATGCAGTGTGTACCTCCCAGACTGGAACCCCAAAATTAGTGATAGTAGTAGTCCATTGACAGTCACAACATGGTGCCCTTGTTATAAAGGGCACTATATTGTTGGTGCCAAAGTGTCAAAGGGGGTGCCATGTGATTCAGCAGGGCTGGTCAATCTGATAGGTGGACTAGCTAGCTGCCTTGGGTGTGCATCCTCGATGACCAGTGTGACTCTGCTGTGACAGTGGCGGCACACATACATTCCCTTGCTGTCACAAACATAGAAACACAGAAACATGATGGTAGAAAAAGACCACATGGCCTATTTAGTCTGCCCTTTCATATCAACTACAATAGTTCCCTTTTTACCTTTAGAGATCCTCTGTGTTTGTCCCACACTTTTTTGAATTCAGATACTGTCCTCGTGTCCACCACCTCCACTGGGAGACTATTCCATGCATCTACCACTCTTTCCATAAAGAAATATTTTCACATATTACTTTTTAGTCTATCCCCTTTCACTCTCATCCTATGTCCCCTCGTAGCAGAGCTTGTCTTCAATTGAAAGAGATTCTCCTGTGCATTTATGCCATGGAGGTATTTAAATGTCTCTATCATATCTCCCCTATCCCACCTTTCCTCTAAAGTATATATATTAAGATCTTTAAGTCTGTCCTCATATGCTTCATAACGAAGACCATTAACCATTTTAGTTGCCACCTTCTGCACCGAATCCTGCTTATATCCTTTTGAAGATGCAGTCTCCAGAACTGCACACAATACTCCAAATAAGGACACACCAGAGACATACAGAGGCATTATCATCTCCTTTTTTTCTGCCAGCCATTCCTTTCCCTAACCACCAAAGCATCCTTCCTGCTTTTGTAGTCACCTTTTCTATCTGTTTGGCTACTTTAAGATCATCAGACACAATTACGCCAGGTCCCACTCCTCTTTTGTGGACAGAAGTACCTCACCCCCTACACTGTACTGCTCCTTTGGATTTTTGCAGCCCAAATGCATGACACTGTATTTTTTAGCATTAAATTTCAGCTGCCAAATTCTAGACCATTCTTCATGCTTAGCTAGATCCATCCTCATGTTATCTACTCCTTCCTGGGTGTCTACTCTATTGCAGATTTTGGCATTATCCCCAAACAAGCAAACCTTACCCGACAGCCTTTCCACAAAATCACTAACAAAAATGTTAAAAAGAATTGGACCAAGGACATATTCCTGTGGCACACCACTGGTAACCTCCTTCTCCTCAGAGTGAGCTCCATTTACCTGTACCATTTGTTGCCTCCCACTCAACTAATTTCTAATCCAATTAGAAACTTTAGGATCCATCCCTCGGGTGGTCAGTTTGTTTATATGTTGCCTGTGTGGAACGGTGACAAAGGCTTTACTGAAATCTAAATACACCACATCTAGGGTTCTCCCTCGGTCCATCTCCCTGTTCACCCAGTCAAAGAAATCAGATTTGTCTGACAAGACCTGCCTCTGGTGAATCCATGCTGCGTCAAGAAAAGGGTGATATGGTCACTATGTTTGGCATGAACAAGCCTGATTGTAGTATTTTGGATGAGTTGAAATTTAAGGGGTATGATTACAAACCTGCATTAAGGGAGCAACTGGTCGCTATCGGCACCTGGTAGCAGTTAGCTCAGCAAAAATTGCCGATACCACTGCCGTAATGAGTGCAAAAGCGCTATTGGTCATTAAGGGGTAAAGGACAGAGAAGGGGTGAGATGTGGGCGGAATCAGCGAGAGAATGCTAACGCTGGATCCAACATCCCAAAGGGGTCATGCCACTGCCACTGCCATCATGCAGCCATGTTATCAGCATGTAGGGGTGGAAGTGATGGCAGCAGCAAGTTCTACCTGGTACAGAAGATACCATTATCCCTGCTGTGCATGTCTAGTGCAATGCTGTTGTTTGTAGTGCCAGGGCCAGGCCAAGGGTTTCTGCTGCCATTAGCAGACACACCCCCCCCCTCCAAACACACACACACTCTGTGCACCCCTTACTGCTGCCTTGAGGCTCTCCACAGCATGAAAGGGAGGACTCCCTATGCCACTCCCCTCCCAGCATCCATTGTCTGTCTTAGGGGAAAAGGGAGGCATGGCAATTGCTCCCTGTTGTGGTGTGGCGAGGCTTAAGGCGGCATCATGAATGCTCATGGCATGTCTCTCCTGGTCCCCTCCGACACATCCTCTGAGGAGGCAGGAGTGGCATATCAGGGCTACCATGTGCTCTGCTACTTCAAGGCCACCCACAGCACTGAAGCAGTGGTGCCATGCTTTCAGGGAGGGAGGGATTGAACCTACTCACTGTAGGCCCACAAACATCATCAGGAAAGGGTTATGTTGGTCCCTCTTCTAGGTCATCCATGATCTGGAATGTGTGTGTAGATGTATCCTGGCCTTCCCCTCTGGCAAAACAAATCCCATATGTAAGACATGAACGTCAGTTGAACCAGCAGCATATCAATGCAGTGCTACATACACACCTAACGAGATGTTCCTCTTCCACATACCCTAACATATCCTGTCAGACAGATATGGCACTGAGTCTTCAGAGAGGTAGACAGACATAGGCATACCCCGGCTTATGCCCTCATGCAGCCTGACAATAACCACATATATACACATGGAGTGATGTACCCATTCTCCTACATGGCAGCTCTGTGGCTCCTAACACATAGTCACTATGTGTGTGTGTGAGAAAGATCACAGGTTCAATACCAGCAAGTGGATTGAGTGATATATCTAGGTGTGTTAACTTTATCCTACATTTTTATATCTGTATCTGCAGGTGCAATGCTCCCCATCTTGTTAAGCATGAGTCCTGACAGTTGTCTGCCACATTGAGAAGCTGCACCAACACCTGCTGGATAGAAGAGCGCACTAATAGCACCCACACACTGAGAGAACCTTATCAACAATGTGTGCGTGCGCACACTCAGAATGGGTGTTAGACAAGTCCAGGCATTAAAGGAGTCCTAAGGGCCAACTTATACCTCTTTTGGACAGTAAGATCATGTATTTGTGGGTATGTGCATCCAGAGGACTGTGAGCTTTAGCAATGCACTGTGCATGCATGCATTGTCCAAGCTTGATGAATGTGCATACAACATGCTAGATGGCCAGTTATTCTGCAACTCCACCAACTGTGTGAGACACCTTTTATGGTTTATGGTTTACTCAGTTTGCTTGATCGCTCTTTGATAACAACACAGCAGAGCGGATATGGGCAGAAGGATAGTTTTCAGTAAGTAGTTGCAACCTGTGGGAGTCACTGGCTAACTAGCTCTGCCTGTACACATTTTATCCCCAAAGTTGTGGCACCCAAATGCATTCCCAGTTAAACTATCATTAAGGCCCATCCCCACAGCATGCCCCTACACGTATGTCTCAACATGATACTTATATACAGCTCCCATGTTGCCTGCTGGTTTCACTAGAGTGAACTGGGAGGGCATGGCCTTACCAGGTAGAGCTCAACCACATGTGTGGGTGCAGCAAACCTTACTTCTGACTGAGCCTCCAGGTCTCAGGGAACACCTGGCTGCACAGTTGAAAAGCCTGATTAATGGTAAATGCCATAAGAGTTGTGTGCACGGCAACACTGTCAACCCCCTTGGGGCAGCTTCAACCTATTGGGTGCTAGGCTCTGGCCTCTGTGAATGTTCAATGGAGACACTGGGTTGGTTAGACAGGAAAGATTCTGCCATGTAGCTGCATGCACCTTGCTCTTGTCCTAAGCTGCAGTCACAGAGTGTAATCTGGGAGTCTCTTAGCTCCATGTACAGTATGTACATTCAGGCATGTCCATGTTAGTGTACATTTTAAGCAGATGTACATAACTCAACATTGTCTACAAGTCATTGACTATAGCAGTCAGCATGGCATTGTGTACTACTCCATAACCACAACCAGCCTTACGTTTACAGAGATGACATGCATTGGTTTGCCTGATTGTGAAAGTGGGGCACTGACCTCTGAATGGTGCATGCACAATTCCAATTCCAGCAGGAGGAATGTGCCACAGGATGTCATGTTGGTCTCTGCATTGCCTGGCACCATGTGGGAAGGAAGTGCCTGGAGGTGAATATTGAGGTGGAGGTGGAGGGAACAGTCCCATACCTGTTTTGAATGTGCCCCTTGTGGGTGGCATTGACAGCCAGAGGTCCTGTCCAGATGCATAAAAGCTTTTGAGGGCCTACACAATCTCTGCAGGTTTCACATCAGAGGACCTGCATGACAGCCTCATCCACTCTTCATGGGTGCCGAGTGGGACAGCCACAAGGATATTGTTAGAGTACAAAGAAACTGTGGATAGAAGCATATGTATTGTCAGCAACTGTACCAACGTCTAACCCCATGTCCAACATGCCATGCTTGCAAGGACTCTTGGTGTGGGGCAGAATTGCATATGAAGCGTGTGAGAGCACATGTGCTGTACTGGTCATTTTTGCAGTGTCCATGGCCAGGGACATGACATGATATGGAGTATGGGCATGCCACTTTGTTCAATGCTCATTGCCAAAAGCTGTATAGTGGGACAGAGTTTTCTGGTATGTGACAGGCATGCGTAGACACTGTGGGCCAACATGCACTCACAGCCTGTCTCTGGACCAGTTCCCAGTGCTCTTGGCATTGTATTAGCTGTTCTTATGTTCAAACAAAAAGGGTACATAAATGGGGACAGAGGGTTCTGTGTATTATCTACAAAAAGCAGGTTGCAGTGTATTTACATGAGTCAGAGGCTAGGTAAATGGATGAGCCATTAAAACATGGGTCTGGCATGAGCATGGCCTGACTGCACACAGCTGTTTATGCTGAGAGGTCACCCTTACTATGACCGAGCTGTGACGATGTCACAGCTATGTATCCATATAGTGCTATGTAGGTTTAAGCTACAGTGACAAGGATGCTGGGGGGGGGGGGGGAGTTGGGAGGGGAGGGGGTCACTGGCCAGGCTATTACTGTCCAAGTTGTTTGTACCGAGCCAAGATCCTCATTGTGACTATATGTACCTGCAGTGGGTGGTGGCTAGCCAACTTGGCACAGATGGCATGTGGATGGATGACACAGTCCAGTGTTGCACAACATCTGCAGGCTGACTGTGATGGATCTAGCTGAATCAATTTCTCTGAAAGAGAGGAGAAATGCTTTCCTGTGCTGCCTGTAACCTGCTGCTGGCTGTGGTTTTGGCAGGCTGTGCTGGGTGGTGTTAAAATCCTCCTTCCTGCCTAGGTACTATTCACTGCATTCTGGTTCTTTAGAAACAGTTGCCCAAACCCTACAGCATAACATATGTTACTACATGATAGAACCTGGCCAGCGGGTGCAGGACACAAGGGCCTGTTGGGACATGCTATTCCACCTTACTGCAATTGTACAGGGTAAAAAATGTTTAGCATGATATACGTCACTCAACACCAGCAGCATTCCAGCAGTGGAATAGATCTATTCAAGATCCTGGAGAAAACACCAATTGCAGTGTATGGTCTTGTGTCCTTCTTCTCGGTTATGGTGGATGATGAAAAAGGACATTCACATATGTGGTGGCGGTAATGTCCATGAAGCACACAACATTTCTGCACATTCCATAGATGATGTGATGGATAGCTGCATTCTCCATTAGGTAAAAAGCAGCATATGGGTGCTCAGATGGTGAGGAAATAAAGGGGCTAACCCATATCGGCACGCATTGCCCACATTGCAGCCATTGTGGTAACCCTGATCACTGGAGCATCGCCCAGTACCTTCATGTCTTGTATGATGAAGGAGCAAGTGTGCATGGCCCCCCGGAGAAGGCAGGATGGTCTGGGATGGACCTCATGAGTCATGACTGAGGTTTGAGTTTGGTGTATGTGCCTAAGAACTTATCTTGTAGTATACAGCAGGACACAAGGGCATGCAAGCCCTGCATATGTGCTGCCTCAGAGATTACTGCAACACTGCATCCCAGCAGACCTCTGTGTGTGAATATGGAAGAAAGGGTATCTTGCCCTCACATGTGGCTCAGTCTTTGCACAGGAGATTACTACTGCTGCTGTATGTCTGTTATACAGCTGCATTAATGAGTGTCCAGTGCAGTCCATACTGCATGTGTACCACTGCAGGCAGGCCCTAGGTGTGGTGTAGAACTTTCTCAGAATGTGCCTGCCAGGTTGTATGTAGCCCAGGGTTTCGGCTATTGCAGGCAGGGGCCTGTAGCCTGGTGTATTCTAAAGAGCACTGTAGCAAGACATGGAGCTATAGCTGAATGGTTTGTACACTGGTGCAGAAGGAACAGAACAAAGTTTAAATCCCAATTGTGGCCTTGGAAAATTCAATTTACCCTTCGTTATCTCTGAAGTAAGACCTGTCAATATATTTTTGATTACACTACCAAGAAAACCCAGGAGCTGCTGAGTCACCAGGGATCAGTATTGACATAAGGGCCCATGTTGCTAATATTTGATGTTATGTGTTATGCACATCAGTTCTGCAAGGATGCACATTGCAATCATAGCCATCCAACAGCATGACTTTATTGCCTCTTCTGCAGCATATTGCAAAGAGTCATTCAACTTGACCCTGTAAATGCATGACAAATGAGTTGTACATGATTGGAGACTGTCATGATAATTGTGAATAAACATCATTTGCTCCATCACATATGCAGTATATAGAGGCATGTCATACTCCTGGGATGCCCACGTGCAAATTATCCCACATCCCTTTTTGCTCCATACGGGCAATATTAGAGACACATCAGTTTAGAGACATGAGTGAACACCAGGTGTGTAACATCATGCAAGTGACCTTGTAAGACCAGGCAGTAAATGTGTAGACCTTATCTATTGAAGAGCACTTTGCATTTGCATGCACCTTGTACAGATTTATGGCTTTTATGTCTTTGGATCATAGCCTCCTTACTTGTGCAGTAATTATATGCATATACGTCAGGAAGATTGTATGGTGGTTAGAACAGCTGAGACAGCTGTGAAACCTAAATAGATGGTAATAGCCCTTTCCTGTGGCCTGGCATCTATATTTCACGCACATTACAACTGTGGTTACCTCCATTTGTGAGGTCACATTGGAGCGGCAAGGCCATACAGCACTCTCATCTATTCCCATCCATCCTTTGCACCATCCATCATGTTCAGTTATGTATTTTCCTGCCAGCTGCTGTACTCTGGCCCACACTATGGTATTTTACACATTGGGATATCACTCCCACCTCACATGCAGCTGATGTGCAGGTCACCACTGCTGCCCTGGCATGCTTTCTATGCCTACATCATGACCATGGTGTCTAATCCATGGCACACTTGTACCCATTTCTATGCCACCCAAGTGTACCCCTTACTGCTTCAGTCCACCTACCTCCCATATTCTCCTCTCACTCACTGTCGCACATGTGAGGGATATATGGATGCGACATATTCATCAGCTATTACCTTTACTACAATCCAGCAGCTCAAATGTGACTTGCAGAAAGACTCCCTTATACCACTTTGAGGCAACACCTTGAGGCAACACACTGGGCACTCTTAAGACTCGCTGTCCACTTAACGCTCGCTAACTAGCCGCTATCACCCTTAACGCTGGAACATCTACTCCCCACTCCATCCTTTAATGCACATTGGGACCCTTAATGATGCTGTTTTCCAGTTGCAAATGATGAGCCTTTAGCACCATTTAGTCATCTTACCCCTAAAAGTCAGTTGTCAACCTCCATTATGAAGAGTGTTGCAGTAGTCAAGGCGACTAAAAATAAGTGCATGAACTAAGACCAGAATAGAGAAACATAGAAACATAGAAACATGATGACAGAAAAAGACCACATGGCCTCTCTAGTCTGTCCTTCCATAACAACAACTACAACAGTCCACTTTTTACCTTTAGAGATCCTCTGTGTTGGTCCCATGCTTTTTTGAATTCAGTTACTGTCCTCATCTCTACCACCTCCACTGGGAGACTATTCCATGGATCCACTACTCTTTCTCCTGAATCTATCTCCCTTCACCCTCATCCCATGTCCCCTCGTAGCAGAACTTGCTTTCAATTGAAAGAGGCTCTCTCCCTGAACAATTATGCCACGGAGGTATTTAAACATCTCAATCATATCACCTCTATCCTGCCTTTCCTCTAAGGTGTACATATTAAGATCCTTAAGTCTGTCCTCATATGCTTTATAATGAAGCCCATTAATCATTTTAGTAGCAACCCTCTGCACCGACTCCATCCTGTTCACATCCTTTTGAAGGTGCGGTCTCCAGTATTGCACACCATACTCCAAATGAGGTCGCACCAAAGACTTATACAGAGGCATTATCACCTCCTTTTTTCTGCTAGCCATTCCTCTCCGTATGCACCCAAGCATCCTTCTAGCTTTTGCCGTCGCCTTTTCTACCTGTTTAGCTACTTTTAGATCATCAGACACAACCACGCCTACGTCCCGCTCTTCTTTAGTGGACAAAAGTACTTCACCTCCTATACTGTATTGCTCCCTTGGATTGCTGCAGCCCAAATGCATGACCTTACATTTTTTAACATTAAATCCCAGCTGCCAAATTCTAGACCATTCTTCAAGCTTAGCTAGATCCCTCCTCATGTTATCTACACCTTCCTGGATGTCTACTCTATTGCAGATTTTGGTATCATCCGCAAAGAGGCAAACCTTACCCGACAGCCCTTCCGCTATATCACTAACATAGTAACATAGTAACATAGTAGTTGACGGCAGATAAAGACCAGCATGGTCCATCCAGTCTGCCCAGCAAGATGGCAAGAGTAGGTGCACTTGTCGCTCCGCGCAGGCCACCCCTCCCCATATCCTTGTTCAGGGGTAAACCCACCACTCCATGTAGGACACCCCTATTTGTTGAGACGTTATATGGTTCAGAAGTTAGATGGTACCGTTTATTTTGTTTTTATCCTATTTCTGTAAAGGGATCCTCTGTGTTTATCCCATGCCTTTTTGAATTCCGTCACTGTGTTCGCCCCTACCACTTCCATTGGGAGGGCATTCCAAGCATCCACCACCCTTTCAGTGAAAAAATATTTCCTGACATTGCCTTTCAATTTACCCCCTTGCAGTTTCATGTTATGCCTCTAGTTTTACAGGTTCCCCGTCTTTGGAAGAGGTTTGTTTGTTCATCATTTCTCTTTAAGTATTTAAAGGTCTGAATCATATCTCCCCTGTCCCTCCTTTCCTCCAAAGTGTACATATTTAGGTCTTCAAGTCTCTTCTCAAAAGGCTTCTGACGCAGGCTCCAAATCATTTTGGTCGCCTTCCTCTGAACAGTCTCCAGTCTTTTTACATCCTTTGCAAGATATGGTCTCCAAAACTGAACACAGTATTCCAAGTGAGGCCTCACCAGTGACCTATACAGTGGCATAAGTACCTCTTCTTTTCTGCTGGTAATCCCCCTTTGTATGCAACCCAACATCCTCCTGGCTTTTGCCACCACCTTGTCGCACTGTTTTGCCACCTTGAGATCAGCAGAGATAATCACACCAAGGTCTTTTTCCTGAACTGTGCATACCAACCTTTCTCCCCCTATTGCGTACATTTCTCTTGGATTTCTGCTACCCAAGTGCATGACACTGCACTTTTTTGCATTAAATCGTAGTTGCCAAGCTTTAGACCAGTCTTCCAGCTTCTGTAGATCTTTCTTCATGTTAACCACTCCCTCGGGGGAGTCCACTCTGTTGCAAATTTTTGTGTCGTCTGCAAAAAGACAGACTTTTCCATTCAGTCCTTCAGCAATATCACTCACAAATACTTTGAACAGTGCCGGGCCCAGGACCGAACCCTGGGGCACCCCGCTAATCACCTTCCTCTCATCCGAGTGAGCTCCATGTACAATCACCTTCTGTCGTCTGTCAGTCAACCAATTTCTAATCCAGTTTACCATCTTGGGACCCATCCCCAAGCTACTGAGTTTGTTGACAAGCCTCCTATGAGGAACAGTATCAAAGGCTTTGCTGAAATCCAGGTAGATGACATCGATCGCATGCCCCTGATCTAGTTCCCTGGTCACGCAGTCAAAGAACTCGATCAGATTTGTTTGGCAAGATCGTCCTTCGGTTAAAACCATGTGTTGCCTCGGGTCTTGCAAGCTGTTGGTTTTCAGAAAGTTCACTATTCGCTCTTTCAGGAGTGCCTCCATTACTTTTCCCGCCACCGAGGTAAGGCTCACGGGCCTGTAGTTTGACACTTCTTCCCTGTCACCACTTTTGTGCAGAGGTACGACATCAGCCATTCTCCAGTCCTGAGGAACCTCTCCTGTTTCCAAGGATCTGTTGAAGACATCCTTTAACGGTCCTGCAAGAACCTCTCTGAGCTCTTTCAGTATCCTGGGATGTATCCCATCTGGTCCCATGGCTTTGTCCACTTTCAGTTTAGCAAGTTGTTCTAACACCTCTTCTTCTGTGAATGGTGTGGTATCTACTTCATTCCCATTTTTATATTTGGGAGTCACAGCTGGTCCATCCCCAGGATCTTCTTTAGTAAACACAGAGCAGAAGTAATTGTTTAGCAATTTCGCTTTTTCAGTGTCACTTTCCACGAGTCCTTTCCCAGCACTTCTGAGTCCTGCAATTCCAACTCTGATCTTTTTCCTTTCCTGAATATACCTGAAGAAATTTTTGTTGCCACCCTTAACATCTTTAGCCATCTTTTCCTCTGCCTTTGATTTTGCTATCCTTATTACTCTTTTAGACTCTTTGAGTTGGATCCTGTATTCATTTCTGTGTTCTTCTGTCTGCAAGCTTTTGAATTTTGCAAAAGTTGTGTTTTTGCCTTTATACGAGCAGCCACCTCTTTCGAAAACCAAATAGGTTTCCTTCTCCTCTTGCTTTTATTTACTTTTCTTACATATTTATCTGTTGCTCCTTTTATTGCCTCCTTTAGTTTAGCCCATTGCAATTCCACTTCCTTTATCTCTTCCCACCCCGTCATCTCCTCCTTTATGTACTCTGCCATTTTATTGAAGTCAGTGTATTTGAAGTTTAGGACTCTGAGCTTGCTATGATTGGCCTGTATCATGGCTTTTATTTCAAACCACACCGTGTGATGGTCGCTGTTGCTCACAGGGGCACTCACACAGACATTCGACAAACTATCACTGTTTAACAAAGATGTTAAAAAGAATCGGACCAAGGACAGATCACTGGGGCACACCACTGGTAACATCCTTCTCCTCAGAGTGAGCTCCATTTACTTGTACTCTTTGTCGCCTCCCACCCAACCAATTTCTAACCCAAGCAGTAACTTTAGGGTCCATCCCTAGGGTGCTCAGTTTGTTTATAAGTTGCCTGTGAGGAACAGTGTCAAAGGCTTTACTGAAATCTAAATACACCACATCTAGAGCTCTCCCTCGGTCCAACTCCCTGGTCACCCAGTCAAAGAAATCAATCAGATTTGTCTGACAAGACCTGCCTCTGGTGAATCCATGCTGCCTCGGATCCTGTAATCCGCTGGACTCCAGAAACCTCACTATTTTCTCTTTCAGCAGCGTTTCCAATAATTTACTCACCACCGAAGTTAAACTAACCGGCCTGTAGTTTTCAACCACATCCTTACTTCCGCTTTTGTGTAAAGGCACCACATGAGCCTCTCTCCAGTCCTTTGGCACCACTCCCGACTCCAACGAGGCATTGAAAAGGTCAGTCAGTGGAGTTGCTAGAACGTCCCCAAGTTCCCTCAGTATTCTAGGATGTATCCCATCTGGTCCCATCGCTTTGTCTACTTTAAGTTAAGCTAGTTTCTCACGAACACAGTCTTCTGAAAATTGTTCAAGATGTCCCTCGCTTCTGTTCTTATTTGTGGGTGTTTTCTGAGGTCCTGCTCCTGGTTCTTAATCTGTGAACACAGAACCAAAATATTTGTTAAGCAATTCTGCTGTATCCGTATCAGCTTCTACATATTCCCCCCCCCCCCCCTGCACCCTTGAGTCTGACAATACCACTTTTGCCCTTCCTCTTCTCACTAATATATCTGAAAAATGTCTTATCCCCCCATTTTATTGCATTGGCTATTTCCTCCTCCTTTTGAATCTTTGCCTTCATGACTACTTTGCTAGCTTCTCTAAGTTTTTCCAAATACAGATGCCTGTCTTCCTCTCTCTGTGATCTCTTGTATTTCATGAAGGCCTCCCTCTTTTTCTTCACTTTTTCAGCTACTTCCTTCAAAAACCATAGCGGTCTCCTGTTCCTTTTGCCTTTATTTACCATTTTAACAAAAAGGTTGGTTGCCTTTAAAATATCCCCTTTCAGTTTTGCCCACTGTTTTTCTACATCCCCCAGCTGTTCCCATCCCACTAACGACTCCCTGAGGAATTGGCCCATCTTCACAAAGTTAGTCTTCCTAAAGTCTAAGATCCTCACCTTGGAATGGATTCTAACAGCCCTAGTCCTAATACTGAACCACACCATCTGGTGATCACTGGATGCAAAATTATCTCCCACTACAACATCAGAAATACTTTCACCATTGGTAAGCACCAAGTCCAGTATGGCCCCTTCACGTGTGGGGTCTGTTACCAATTGCCTGAATAGTTCTCCCTGTAGAGAATCCAGGATCTCCTTACTTCTAGATGATACTGCAGCAGGAATGTGCCAATCAACATCTGGCATATTGAAATCTCCTATCAGTAGCACTTCCCCTTTCCTAGCAATGCTGCGTATGTCTTAATTAACTCTCTGTCCACCTCTTCCTCTTGTGAGGGAGGTCTGTATATCACACCAATGCAAATAGATTTCTCTTTCCCTCTTTCTAGTTTAACCCACAATGCCTCCTCTCTCCCTTTTAAGCTCTGTAATTCCAAAGCTTTAATAGTAGTTTTTACATATAGTGCCACTCCTCCACCCCTTCTTCCTACCCTGTCCTTTCTGAATAAAGTATAGCCAGGTATAGTTACATCCCAGTCATGGTTTTCTGTGAACCATGTTTCTGTAACTGTCACTAAATCCAAGTCAGCCACTCCCACCAAAACTTCAACTTCAGGGATCTTATTTCCCATGCTACAGGCATTAATACACACTGCTTTCCATATGTTACCCCTGTTACCCATTTCCATAAAGGCATAGCATCATTATCTGACGGAGATCTATTAGATCTTATTTTTGATAGGGCACAAAAACAAGATTTTGCCACTGAGGCAATCTGTGGTTCAAAAGACAATCTAAATCCATGATAACACCTAGAAATGACAGTGAAGATTTAAGTGTAATAGTCTGACCCTGAAGTTGGGGAACAATTGAAGGAGCTTAATCTCTATAACCTTTTCATTTCAGGATTCATAGCAATGTGTTAAAGATTGAACACCTTCACCAAGGCAACCATTATATTTTTAGCATTAATGGGAGCACAATAAGTAATGCATGGAGGAGATCATACCCCGCTCTTTCTCATGCATACATTAATTCCTCATTTGCATTGTGACATCCCTCCATTGACATGTGCACACATTCTAATTTTAGCACAGACATTTTTAGTGCATACCTGCAATCGTCTGGCCCCAGTTTAGCATGTGCCTTTAGATGTTATTAGCTGACTAGGCCCATTTTAAGGTCTTTGGTGACTCGGAAGTTTCATCTTCTGCGTCATCACTAATTGTAAATCTGTTTTATTGTATGGGAAACAAAACACAGATATGAAATTGTTACTGAAAAGGTCAGTCATAATTTTAAAGTGATTTGTTTTGCAGCATTGAGGAAATATACTTATAATAATGTCATCCGAGTCATACCGTAAAAGTAAACTTTGTTGTTAAATAAGCATGCTCTTATTTTAGAATAGCAAACTACTCTTTAAGTGCCACTTTAACTGCATGTAATAAGAATTTATTCAAACTTCATAGCTATACCTTTGGAAAACTTTATTGGAAAGCTGCTCATAAAATCTCATATTTCTTTGCATATAATTTCAGCTAACAGCCTTTACTGATTTTTAAAATGTTAGACTAGAGATTGCCTTATAAAATGTAAGTACATTCTAATGCATAAAAACATTTAATTTAAGACTTTCCATGGCATGATGTGGGCAATATTTCAGTAAAGAAAACAGCTTACTGCATTAAAGTTAAGTTGCAAATATTTGTTGTTTTAGATGCAAAAATGAATCATGTATATAATTTTGTAAGGTGTTTTATTACCTCCATTCTCTCTACACCAAAATATTCTTGAAGGGTATAAATAATTTATCTACATAGTATGTGCATTTAAGCAATGTCCTAGTTCTCCTATTTATAGTAATCCATCTTGCTAGTAAAAAAAAAAAAATAGCCAAGAGAAAGCAACCAATAGAGCAGCCTTATATATTTGACTAGGAAAGTAATTTTATCATAGGTTTCATGATGAGTATGTTAATAAATTCAAGGACAATGTTTTTGTTCTGGATGAAGTTGACTTCAGTGCCAAATTGACTCAAAAATACAATAAAGAAAAGGGATGAAGGTGGAGATATTTGCAGGAATCCACACTCACTTCTCCATGCCTTTGAAAGATTGCTCCCCCATCTCAGCATAGAAGTCAAGGGTCCAATATTGAGTTGGGCAGGTTATGCACTGCAGCGGCGCATAGCCTGCCCGCTGACCCCCATAACCCGGATGCCCTGGCAGCCGCAGAGACTACATGGGTAGCAGTGATTTTCGTTGCTACCCGCATAGCCTCTGCATCTTAAAGATAGGCAAGTTTTTTCCTTGCCTATCTTTAAGGCACAGAGAGCTACGCGAGTAGCAATGAAAATCGCTGCTACCCATGTAACCCTTTTCTCCACCCCCACTTCACCCCAGAATGCCCCTAACACTCCCTGATGCTATGCAGGTAGCTTCTGGACATGATAGGGACTTAGCCAGAATATTCGAAGGGCACTACCCATGTAGGTACTCTTCGAATATCCCAGATAAAGCCCTTACACAAGTAACTAAGTAAGTTACCTATGTAAGAGCCTTTGAATATCGGGCCCCAAGTTTCTTAAAAAACCTTCAAACCAATTGAGTACAGATCCTGAGAGCCCAAACACACTCAGCTGAAGAAGTAACTGCTGATTCATGATGTCAAGTGTGGAAGACAAAGCAAACTGCACTAAAAGAGTTTGATATACCCCTATCTAATATAAGTTGCAGCTGGTTTTCCAATGACACCATTAAGGGTTCCATGTTATAATAAGGTCATAAGGTCCCCACTAAGTCTGCTAATTCCCCTCCTCCCCTTTCCCTCTTCCACTCCCCCCCCCCTCTTCCCATCCTACCCTCTCTTCCTTTCCTTCAATTTCTGAGGAGGAAACTGCTCACTTTCTCTCGTCCTCCAAACTTACCACCTGCTCCTCTGATCCTATCCTCACCCATCTCCTCTCACCCATCTCTGCTCCTCTGATCCTATCCCCACCCATCTCCTCTCGCCCATCTCTGCTCCTCTGATCCTATCCCCACCCGTCTCCTCTCGCCCATCTCTGCTCCTCTGATCCTATCCCCACCCGTCTCCTCTCGCCCATCTCTGCTCCTCTGATCCTATCCCCACCCGTCTCCTCTCGCCCATCTCTGCTCCTCTGATCCTATCCCCACCCGTCTCCTCTCACCCATCTCTGCTACTCTTGTCCCCTCCATCTCCCATATCCTCAACCTCTCGCTCTCCACTGCTATTGTCCCTCTTGACTTCAAGCATACTGTGGTCACACCTCTCCTTAAGAAACCCTCGCTTGATCCCTCCTGTCCTTCTAATTATCATCCCATCTCCCTCCTTCCCTTTATTTCTAAACTGTTAGAGTATGCGGTTCACCACCACTGCCTTGACTTCCTTTCCTCTCATGCTCTCCTGGATCCCTTACAGTCTGGCTTTCGTCCTTTGCACTCTACTGAAATGGCCCTTGTCAAAGTCTCAAGTGACTTGTTCCTGGCAAAATCTAAAGGCCTTTACTCGGTCCTTATTCTTCTTGACCTTTCTGCTGCTTTTGACACTGTTGATCATGATCTTCTTCTTGACACTTTGTTCTCGCTTGGCTTTACGGACTCTGTTCTTTCCTGGTTCTCCTCCTATCTCTCCCATCGCTCATTCAGTGTGCGTTCTGGTGGCTCCTCCTCCTCTGCTACTCCGCTCCCTGTTGGTGTACCTCAGGGTTCTGTCTTGAGTCCACTCCTCTTCTCTCTCTATACCCAGTGCCGTGGTGCGCTCATTTCCTCCCATGGTTTTCAGTACCATCTCTATGCTGATGATTCCCAGATCTACCTCTCTACTCCTGATCTCTCTTCTTCAATCCAGACCCGGATCTCTAATTGCCTTTCTGCTATTGCTGATTGGATGTTCCATCGCCGCTTGAAATTGAACATGGCCAAGACCGAACTTCTCATCTTTTCCCCTAAAATTTCCCTTCTTCTTCCTCCTTTTTCAGTCTCTGTGAATGGCTCTGTTCTTTATCCTGTTCCCTCAGCTCACATTTTAGGGGTTAATTTTGACTCTTCACTCTCATTCTCCACACATATTCACCTTGTTGCCAAGACCTGCCACTTCTTTCTCTTTAATATTGGCAAAATCCGCCCTTTTCTTTCAGAACATACTACTAAAACGCTCATCCATTCACTTATCACCTCTCACCTTGATTACTGTAATCTGCTCCTTGTCTTCCACTGAGTCATCTTTCACCCCTTCAGTCTATTCAGCATTCTGCTGCTCATTTGATCTTCAGCCAACCTCGTTTTGCCCATATCACTCCTCTCCTCAGGTCTCTTCACTGGCTCCCTATCCGTTTCCACATCCAGTTCAAGCTTCTCCTACTGACCTATAAATACATTCATTCTGCAGCTCCTCTTTACCTTTCTTCTCTCATTTCTCCTTATATCCCCACCTTGTGAACTCCACTCTTCTAGCCAACTGCTTCTTGCTATGCCTTTCTCCTCTGTTGCTAACTCCAGGCTTCGCTCTTTTCACCTTGCAGCACTCTACGCCTGGAATAGACTTCCTCTGTCTATACGTCAGGCATCTTCTCTGACCCTCTTCAAATCTAGGTTGAAAGCTCACCTCTTTGCTTCTGCCTTTGGTTCATGACTTACCTGTTCTCCTCCTCTTCCCTTGGCTTGTTTTCACCTTTTCCTTTTCTTTTCCCTTGTTCTTACCTTTTTCCTTTGTCTTGTTTCTCCTGTTATCCTTCCATTGCCTTTGTTCTTTCCTCGTCCTTGGCCTTCTTTGTTTTGTCTTTTTTAGATTGCAAGCTGTATTGGGCAGGGACTGTCTATTTTTGTCTTTTTTTGTACAGTGCTGTGTGCGTCTGGTAGCACTTTATAAATGCTCAGTAGTAGTAGTAGTAGTAAACTGGATTGGGCTGGATGCAATAAATCAAAGTTATCTATGTGTTGAGCCAGTTTGCATTGCTGCAACTACCTCCATGAAAATCAGTTGAGAGAATACCAGGACACTGTCTGTCAAGCAGGTGTTCCAACTTTACCTGAGTACCATCCCTCAAGAATCTCTGAAAGAGATGAAGATGTTAATTCTTGAGGGATATTGAATACTGTAGATCAGTGGTCCCCGAACTTGAGTTTGGGACCCCAAATGGGGTCACATCAGTGGATGGGGGTCACAGAAACATGGCCATCTTCTCTTCTCTCTGGACTTTCAAGGTGATCTATGCCAAGTAGTGGCATCACCAGTCAGCATATGGTCTGTGAGCTAGTGACCATTAATTAGATTGGAAAACCATGCTGAGTACTGGGGTCTGAAAGTCCTGGAAATCTATGCTGAATACTGGGGTCGCTTTGTGCGTAAGCATTAAAGTTTTGAATTTTAGTCAGTTCTGTAGTGGAAGCCAGTGGAGCTGCTTGAGTAAAAGTGTGATGTGGCCGTGTTTTGCTGCTGTTTGCAGGGTCCTTGCTGTTGAGTGGAGAGCTGTTTGCAGGGACTGGAGCATGGATTTTGGTAGGCTTTGGTAGCTAGCCTTGCAGTAATCCAGGTGTGGTATGACAGAGGCTTGTAGCACAGTACAAAAGTCTGTTGGTTCAAAGAGTGATCAGAGATGTTGAAATGTCTTTGCTTTTTAATATATTGTCCAGATGGTTTGCTGATGTGGGATTTGAATTTGAGGTGCTGATTGAGGGTGATTCCAAGGTATCTAACTTCAGTCTGGGTTTTAATTGTTGTGTTGTTCAGTGTTATTGAAGGAGGGGGGACGAAGGTGTGTCTTTTGTTATATAGAGTGCCTCCGTTTTGTTGTAGTTGATTTAAATGTTATTGTCTTTTAGCCAGCTTGCTACACCGTTGAAACATTTTTGATGGGCAGATAGTGAGGGCTGTTTTGTACTGATTGCTCTGTAGATCATGATATCATCAGTGTAGATGTACACGTTGAGGTTGTGTGATCTTATGATTGTGCAGATCGGTTGAAGGTAGAGGTTGAAAAGGAGTGCAGAGAGGGTGGATCCCTGGGGGACTCCTTGAGTCTGTTTGTGTGGTGTGGAGGTGTTTTGTCCAATCTTTATTTATTGGTGTGTATCTGTCAGGTAGGATGTGAACCATTTAAGTACTGTGCCTTGAATTCCATTGGTTTGGAGATGATGCAGGAAGATGTGGTGGTTTACAGTATCAAATACCAACAAGATGTCTACGAAGATTAGTAGGAAACCTTGGTTGATGTGCAGTATTCCTTGGATTAAAGTATTTACTAGGGTGGTTAGAAGTGTTTCTACTCTGTGGTGTGGACAGAATCCATGTTGCTGAAGGTCCTGAAGGCTGTGTCTATCAATATGGTCTTGAAGTTGGTGCGGTTTTCTCAACAATCTTGGCTGTGAATGGAAGGCTGGCAATGGGTCTGTATGATGAAGGGTCAGAAGGATTCAGGGAAGTTTTTTTTTCAGTGTTGGACATATGGATGAGGATTTTAGAGAAGTAGGCATGATACCTTGTTGTAGTATTGAGTGAGTGATTTTGGTGAGTGTGCTGCTGAGTACCTTTTTGGATGACTTATTCCATGAGATGGGGCAGGGATCCAGGGGGGAGATTGTAGTGTTTAGAGATGATACGGTGTCCTCTATTTGTCTTTTGGTGATATCTGAGAAAGAGGTCCAGGGGTCTGGGTGGTTGTCTTCATCATGGGAGGGGTGAAAAATTTCTGGTTGGGGATATAGTTGCTTGTAGAGCTGAGCCAGCTGTTGGGGGGTGAGCATGATGTTGTGGTTGTCAGTGGTTGATATTTTGGTCAGCTACTTTACAATATTGAAGAGCTCTCTTGGTCAGGTTATTGCAGAGTTGAATAGTTTAGTGTGATGTTCACATCTTACCTTTTCTGCTAAGGTGTGGTAGTCATTCAGTAGTTGTAGGTATTGGAGCCTCTGTTCATTGTTTTTAGTTTTATGCCATTTTCGTTCATGTTTATGAAGTTGCCATTTTAGATTGTGGAGGGCTGGAGTATATCATTCTGTTTTAGGTTGTTTCATACTTGGGGGCGTGGTGGTATTTGTGATGATGGCTGCTTTTCTGGTGACATTGTTCAGTTCTCAATGAGGATATTTGGGTCAGTTGGGTCTTCAAGCAGTTATGGAAGGGTTTCCTGGATGAAGTTGTCCTTGTTGAAAGGTTTAAATCATCTGATTGGTGGAGGTAGGTTGTGATTCTTGCTGGTGAGGTTCTGTGGGAGGGAGAATTTGATCAATTTATGATGCAACGATGGTTCTGGGTGAGCCTGAATTGAGTGTGGGGAGCCCGAGTGGGGTGTGTGGCCATTGAAGAAAATTAGGTCCAGGGTATTGCCTTTATTGTGCATGGAGGTGCTTATGAATTGTATTAGGTCCCTTGCTGTCACTGCTCGAATGAAGGTGTGGGTATGGTTCTTTTGCAGTGAGGGGAGGTTAAAGTCTCCTAATACAAGGAGGTCTTTTCCAGTTTTTGGTGCAGTTATTACTCTATCCACAATAGCTGATAAGTCATTGGTGTTAGCAGTTGGTGTCTTTTAGATGAAGCAGATGGTTATCAGTTTAATGGTTATGGTGATGGAGTCAGATTCATGGGTACTTTCACTTGTATGGTATTGAAATTTGAGGTTGTCCTTGGCTACAATTATCGCTCCACCTCCTCTCCATTGTGACCGTGGGCATTGGTAGATGGGTGTATCTGTCTGGTGTAAGCTGGTTTAGTAACACATTGTCCGATTCGGTGATCCAAGTTTCCGTTGTTCATAGTGAGACCTATTCTAATTTGAATATCCCAGCCCGCTGTGCATCCACTCAGAACTGGACCCACAGACGTAGATGGGATTTTGATCCCACAGGGCACGTCTAGCCCCCACGGGATCAGAATCCCACCTAGGCCTGTACATGCAGGCTGGGATCCGATTCGGGTTGGCCTGCACATACAGGCTTCTGCCCAGCTAACTCAGTCAGGTTCCTGAATGAAGTCACGACACCATGGTGTCCGGTTGCCATGGTACCATGGCTCCTTTCAGGGGCCATGATCCCCAGCTGCCAACAACTTTGTTCTTTCCCTGCAGCCTGACCTCCGATCTGGCCTCCCAAGGCCAGGGTCAGACTGCGGGGAATCTCCTACACCCCCTCCTACCTTTGCTGCTGCCCTGGCCTGCCATCCCCCAATGTCTAGGGGAACTTATTCCACCTCAGAGGTGAAATAAGTTCCCTGTCTAGTCTGCCGACCCTGAACATACAAGGCCAACATCAGAATTGGCCCTGGACTTCTGGGGCTGCAGACCTCCCACTGCCCACCCTAACTCTGTCTCCGTACTGACCCTTTCCTGCCCCGTCTAACTTCCCTATTCATAAAGGGAGGCTTAGTCAGGGATGGAAAGGGGGGATGAAAAGCAGGGATGGACTGGGGTCTATTTGTGTTACAGAATAGACCCCAGTATGTCTATGTGTTGGGATTCTAGGAGATCTCTTATGATCTGGATTTTGTTCTGGATTGAGCGTGAGTTTGAGTGCACACTATAGTGTGTGTGTCTGGGGGGATTTGAGTGAGATAGTAGTGGCTTGAGTGGGGGATCTCTTTATGTGTATTAATCATCAGTGGATCTTGCATGTGTTATGTGAGTGTGGCATATAAATTGTTAAGCAGGGGATGGTGTTGAGACATGGTTGGGGGGTGGAGTTTGCATGCTCTGTAGAGCAGTAGGATTGCTAGGATCAAGTAGAGTAGAGGGTAAAATGTTAGCATTGTTATCAGTAGGTGTGACAATAATAATGTTTTGCCATGCTGGTGTGGTGCTCCAGGGCTAGTGGCTGTGTTGTGGTGGGAGTGAGATTACCTTCTGGTTGCTGCTGTGGCTGGAACAACCTGGCTGGAGAGAGATTCCACTGAGGGTTGGCCCAGAGCTTTGTTGCTGGAGTTAGGAGGAGGCTGTCGGGAGGTTTAATTAGTCATTGAGGTTGGGTTATCGGTGGCTGATGTCATCTTTTTAAAATTGTGGATGGATATAGATTCCTGTGGCAGCTTTTGTCTATGCTAATGGTCCCTGCCTAAGTGCCATGCCAAAGGGCCCTGTGGTGAGGCCCCCAAGTGCGGGCATGCCAGGCACGGGAGCACCTAAGCGTGCCGGTGCTTTATGTGCTGGTTGTGTCCTTTGTTGGGCCCTGATTGGCCTTTGGCAGTGGGGGGGGGGGGGGGGGAGAGAATCCTGCATTTTAGCTCCCAGCTGCAGATGTTGATTGGGGTAAGATCATCCTTGTGTTCTCCTTCTACTTACAGCAACCCTATTCCTTGCAATACCACAGAGGGAAAACCTTTCTAATGCTCCACCACTAGGACTCTCTTCTGCAGGACACAGCGTCTCTTTCCTCACAATCCTGTTCACTCTTGGAGGAACTAGTTGTCCCATTGGGCTTGTAAGACATCACTTTCTTGGCTGGAGCCCTTCCCTGGCTCCTGCTCACTGGAAACACCAACTGAGGTAAGGGCTGAGTAAAGCCCACAATAGACATTCGCTGGGTCAGCATTACAATCTGTTGGGAGGGGAACTCAAATCCTGCCTTTGCATTTACGCATGAAGAAATCCACAATCCAAAGCAAATATTGCCAAAGACCAAGGACCTAGGAGGAGTTCAAATTCAGGTAGCCTAGTCTTACACCATCTTGAAACAAAGCAGTATGATTTTTAGATTTCTTGCAAACTAATCAGCTACCTGGACTGAATTAAATACAATGTTTCTAGTAGATTATAAGAAGGCATGCTAAGCCTTTTCATGCAATATAATCTGATTGTGATAATTACCTTTATCAGAGTCAGTTTTAAGATTTTAACCATTTTTTCCAGACTTCTAGCAAAGATTTTCATATCCATTAAATCCCGATTAAATCAGGGAGCAGATTTACATCTTCCATTGGACATTTTCTCTCAGGTATCAGGAAATTCTAGGTTGATGCGAAAACCAGATTCAAAATGTTAACTAAATTAGCCAATGAACCTTCCTGAACAGTCAACAGAGACTCTACTTCTGCCCTAAATATAGCAGGATCAGCATTCTTTCTATAATTGAGTGATTTCCCAACAACCACTATACAGTAAGAAGGAAAAAATACTCGCAACTTAAGTCAAAAGGTCTGACAGGCATACTGGGAAAACATCCACCTCAGAACTTTATAAATACATTCCCTAATATTTGAATACAAGACTAAGTGGTGTAGATATTAAGGAAATAACATTTAATGTGTATTAAATGGCAATGCATGTTGGCAAATAATGAGATGCAAAGCATTCAAAAACATACAAATTACCTCATTGTTAGGCAAATTTAATTGCAGCTTGTGTTTAATTTTTCAAGCCACATTATTCATGGAAAACAATGTCAACTTTGAGCTAATGTTATTTTTTCTGCCCAGGAGCATCAGCCCACTAATACCCAATACTCCCAGGTGCTGGTGCTTCGAATAAGATCCCCCCTGACAGAAGACATTCCCAAGCCTCATGAACAGACCCACATAACTCTCCAAATATACCACCAGCTCTCCAGAACTGACTTCCGCCCCGCCTGAAGGCTTCCTTGGACCCCCATATTTCCAAAGACCCCCAGGACCTACCAGAGGGTTCCCTGGTGTATAGCAGTTGAGGCAGAAGCAGTCTCTAGTTGTTCTTGTCTGCCTGGCTCTAGGTTCAAAATAGCACCAGGTGATCCCTCTAGCAGTAGTCTTATGTGCTACCACTAAGGATAAAACTGCCATATAAAGGTTTTTCACCTTTAATTGCTAGTTTGATCCTTGGTGATAATACTGCAAGACTACCCCTAGGGGTCACTCAGTGCTATTTTTCCCCTTATTTCTCAGCTTGACCTCTAGCAGTAGTAACACTAGACTACTACTAGGGGCCACCAAAGCCATTTTGAACCCACAGCTGCTAGATAACAGGGAATCCCTGGTATGTGCCAGCAGGGTCTTTGGCCAGTAAGGGGTGTTTTTGAAGGGATCCAGGAGTCTGTTCTAGGGGGATGTGGATGCCTTATGTCAAGGGGATGAAGGGATCTTATTTGAGGCCTCTTTAAAATGGTGCCTGGGAAATCTGACTGAGCTTTAATTGCCCAGTACTCCCAGGCAGGCAATTATTTTTCCATGAATGGAACAGCTTCTGAAATTTTAATGTAAATAGTTTTAATAGATTTACATAATAATATGGTGCTTTGCATGCAATTGAATGCTTTGCATCTTATTTTCTAACACATGCTGCCTTAAACTAATGTGCATTATGGTGAAATAACAAGATTTTTGCTATTTAACATGATAAGTGACAAAAATTGTGTAGAATTCATTTTACACACATTAGTTATTGTTGCTAAGTCAATGCAGATTCCCAGCCACCCTGTGGATAGTTATCCTTATTCCCTGAGCTTTCTTAGCAAGGTGCAACCAGAAATAGATTATGATGCCTTTCTTTCACACATTAAATCTACAGCACCTAGTATTCTGAGGTTGTCTCCCATCCAAGTACTAACCAGGCATAAACCTGCTTAGTATCTATGATTAAACTAAGATAGAGTGTCATGGCTGAAGTCTTATGCATGCTATCAAGTATCTCATTATATCGCAGCTTGAACCTAGTGGAATTACTGCACAAGTATTGCTAAGGATCACCCAGTGACATTTTGAATCTGGAACCAGATGGGGCAAAAATGACTAGGAATTGCTCATGCCCTATCTGCTTGACACCAGCAAACTCCCTGGTAGGTCTCAGGTGGATCTTTGGCAGGTCAGAAATGTGGGGGGAATCTTTGGGAAGGAGTGGAGGTCTGTTCTGGTGGTGTCTTTAGGGAGATCCAGGGGTCTGGAGGTTTGGGGTGTTTTTGATGGAATCCTTAGTGGGGGGAAGTGGACCCATATTTAAATTTCTTCAGCACTGGCTCTTTAAGAAGGCTCTTTGGGAGGCGGGGGGGGGGGCCCTCACAAGCCAGAACAGCATCGCTGTGTGAGATCAGAGCTCTCCTACCTACCAGCCATTTATATGGTTGCTACCACAAGTTATGGCTGCTGCCGTTAAACGCTCATGCCCTAACATAAGCCCTGATCCGCAGTGAATCTCCTGGTACCTGGATTGAACAGCAATCACACCAATTCAGCTGTCACCTACCTGATGCCTTTGCCGATGCCACAGCCCTCAGGGAAAGCTATCTGTTGACCGCCGACCTCCTTATCTGATAGCTCATCATCCCCCAAACCTGCTGATTACAGTTTGAAACCCCAGCCAACGCTCCTGTTCATGGCTACTGGTCAGTCTTTTGCTCCTTCACCCCCTGTCTGCTGCTCTGACTGTCCTACATCAAGTGGCCCCCATATCTCTCCTGGAGAGCTAGTGATACCAGAGTGCTCACCGGAGATTATTACCCCACCATCAGACTACAGGAGCCATCTCTATATGACTAACAGAGGCAAAGAGGAGATACCAGAGCTCATAATGACTGAGAAGGGATCACACGCTGTGGCTCTATCCAGATTCTCTCACATTATTGAGCCGGCAGCAGCAGCAGCAGCCATGTTGCCACTGGACCCAGCTCAGGGACCTACCAAATCCGAGGACTCTGCCACTTCATCCTCACTGGCCACTAAAGAAGACCTCTTGGAGATCTTGCACGAACTTAAGTCCTTTCATCTGGACTTCTCTAAAGCGATGAGTGATATAAAGGTTGAAATTAAGTCTCTGGACAACCGAGTCACTCAGAACAAAATAAACATCAGTGAACAGATAGACGTGACTTCCCTCTTCCAATCTAAAATTCATAAACTTGACCTCCTCACCAAGTACTTAAAAGAACAGCATGTTGATCTTGAATACCAGCAGAGCAGAAATAATATTAGAGTCTTGAGCATTCCAGAGCACACCAGAGGTAAAGAGAGCACTGAAGAGCTAATACAACAACTACCCAGCCCGTCCCATAGATCAGCCTCCCGCAGATAATGGCTAATCAACTTTTCCTACCCCCTCCCACTGACCCATGAGCATATGCCTCTATTCAAAGACCCTTATATGTCCTTCATATGATTATTCATATTTTGTATAATTTGTATATAGTTCCCCCGGTTTCTTCCATGTTTTACTACCCTTGTTCTATGTAAACTCAATGTGACCTGTTACATTGTAGTATGTTTTTGTTTCAACTGTAAACCGCACTGATTATAATAGCACGGTATATAAGAAATATAAATAAATAAAATAATACACACCTTCTGCATCCCAGGAGCTCCTGGTCCAGTCAAGCTAGAGAGAGCATATCACAACCTCGGGCCCAAGACCAATTCTAATTTCTGCCCTGCTCCATCATAGTGTGTTTCCACTCTTTTGAAGACAAAATCCGGCTTCTGTGCAGCCTTAGGGGAAAAAGATCCATTGTGTTTCAAGGCCATGAGATTCAAGTATTTCAGGACCTCTCTCAGTACACTCTGGAGCAGAAGAGCTTTAAACCTCTGACCCAGCTGCTGCAAGCAAGATCTATCAAAAATCAGTGGGATTCCCCTTTGCCCTGTTTTTCAAATGGGAAAATACCCAGCACAGGATTGTTGAGCTGGCCGACTGCCTCAATATGGTGGACTTACTACAAAACGGAGAGAGACGCACCCCAAGGAAGCCCAGAGATCAACAAGATAGGCAAGCTTTGACCCCAAAATAGTGCAAGCTACCTGGAGCCCAAAGTCATCTTGAGAATGGTGCAGAGGACTCTCCTGATCCTGATATGGACACCACTAAACCTCCTTGATTTAGCTTAGGAATGCTCTGTCTGTCCTGCCTCTATGCTCTTTCCTGTTACATACTCTTTCTCACATGGTTTATTGAGTACACACCCCTCCTCACACTGTCTGAGGAGGCTAGGTTAGATAGGTCTACTGTTGTTTGTATTTCCCTTCAAGGTTTGTTATTGATCGCAATTAGCGAGGCTGGGTGGACCTTCAGGGTAATAAGCGCAGGCTCAGTTCTTCTGGGCCAGTAGGCTGCATTGTACAGCCTCGATTGTAGTAGTAACAACTTCATATTTACCTGCTGGCCTCACTCAGTTGATGAACTGTGGGTTAGGGGCTGGCTAATTTCATTTGGGTCTGGACTGCCATGAGCTGAAGGAGGCATTGTGTAAGAGGCGGCATCCCTGTGAGAACATGGTGGACTGGAGGAGATGCACTAGTCCCGTGACATTGGTACCCTCTATTATGGCATTTTTAATGACAATTTGGATTTTCCTTCTTTAACACAAGCAGTATCCATCTGTACTTAGAAGGACCATAGTTTAGGGAATGGGGGGATGGGAGATGGGGAGGGAATGGAAGGAGAATTAGCCAGGGTGGGGGAGAAGAGGGAAGTTGTATATGAAAACAGCACACCATGGGAGGGTGCCCTGCTCTACCCTGATAAAGCTCCTGTCCAATGGGATAGTTTAGTAGTGAGGACCTCATTGACGGATTATGGTTAGGCTCATCTCATGGAATTTAAGGGGATTCCACAGCCCTGTAAAATGCAGGCAGGAACTTGACCAGCTGAGAAGGGAGAAGGCTGACATTGTCTTCCTGCAGAAATCTCACCTGTCTGGGCACGATTACTCCCACTTGAGCTCCCGTATGTTTCCACGGGTTTTCCCAGCCAACTTCTCCTCCCAAAGAAGAGAGGTGCTTACCCTCTTCTCCCAGAATTTCACTTTCCAGTTGGTCTCACAACATAATGATCCCTAAGATATTTTCCTCATTCTGACTGGGACCTTAAAAGGAACACTATTTATGATTATTAATGTCTATATTCCACCCTCCCAAATTGGGGACACACTGGCCGAGATTTTGGAGGTGGCCCAATCCTACCAGCAGGGAGAGTTGCTAATTGGAGGGGACTTTAACTGTGTATTGTCAGGTCTGGATACGACAGGAGGTGGAACCAAGCATCTATGAACCCAGGCAAGTTCAGACAGCTGATTACACGGTTGGATCTCTGTGATGCATAGAGGACTACGCATGGTATGGAACAAGACTATACCCACTGTTCCCCAGTCCACAAGAGCCACTCTAGAATCGACCACTGGTTGATCTGGTGTAGTGTTACCCATACTCGCTTCCGCAAACATTAGAACTATGGGAATCTCTGACCATGTGATCATTTCCCTAGAACTGCGGGAGGAGGAGTTAGAGATACCCCTTCATACCTCAGCCTTCCGCAGAGGTCTTCTTAAAAATAAGGAGTTTTCACTTGCTATTCAAAAGGGGTGGTGAGAATATCTCTCCTTCAATGATACAAGTAATATCTCTGCCTTTACACTTTGGGAAGCCAGCAAGGCCTTCTTCATGGACAACTGATGTCACTTTCCAGTGGATTCAAAAAGAGAGAGCTTGCTAGACAGGATGAGCTTAGGTGAACCGTCAAAGTCTTAGAACAGCTCCATCATAAGAGCAGGGGTCCCAAAGTCTGGCAGCACTTTGTGAGTGCAAGGGGAAAATTATTTGCTTTGGAGACTGAAGCCATAGACTCGATGATGATTTGAACTAAGCACTGTTTTTACAAACACAGGAAGGAATAAGGTGAACCAGTTCCTCCTCTGGCAGCTAAAATGGCAGAGGACAAAACAAAGAGCACATGCACTCTCCTCAGCTCGTGGAACCCCAATATATAGGTCCCAAGAGATAGCTGATGTGTTTGCCAGCTTTTACAGGGACCTATATTCCTCCCAATTAGGGGAAGATGGAGTAGAGATCAGGGACTGGCTGATTGCAGCAGATCTCCCCCTGTCTCTCTCCTGAGGCACGAGAGGCACTAGAGTACCCTTTCTCAATAGAAGAGGTGCGTTTAGCGATCGAACAACTGAAGGCTGCCAAGACCCCAGGACCAGACTCACTACCGGCTGAAATATACAAGATCCTTCCTGAGTTCTTTGCTCCTGCTCTGACCCGAGTTTTCAATGACATTCTAACCAAGAATGTGCTACTGCTCTTTTATCAGGCTACTATCACGGTAATCCCCAAAGATGGTAAGAACCAGTTAATATGCAGTAGTTATAGGTCCATCTCACTTCTAAACATTGATTATAAAATTTTTACTAAAATCCTTTGTACCCATTTAGAACTGAGGATTCATGATTTGATCAAATGGCGTTTATAAAGTACAGATATGAATTTGAGAATATACGAAGATTAATTAACATTCTTCACGGAGTCAGAAGAAGATTGGAACACTGTGCGATTTTCTCTTTTGATGCCAAAAAGTTGAGTGGCCTTAACTGTTGGAAGTCCTAAGACAATTTGGATTTAGGCCAAACCTATGTGGCTGGATAGAGGTTATGTATGCCAATCCCATGGTCATGGTCCAAGTTAACGGTTTTCTCTTCAACCCTTTTCAGCTTGGGCATGGAATCTGACAGGGCTGCCCCCTATCACTCTTATTTTTCACAGTCACTATAGAACTGTTGGCATGTCACATTCAAAAAAGGGCAGTTGCCGAGTAACTTTCTTAGGGTTGATCAGTTTAAATATCTTGATATACACATCCCTCGAGTTCTATCTCGGCTCCTCTCACTGAACTATCATATGCTTTTAGATGGACTTTGCAAGGAGATGGAATCACAGGAATACTCCTCAGTGACTTGGCTCAGCCATATGAATACAGTTAAGATGTTCATCCTTCTGAATCTTCTATTCCTCTTGACCCAACTACTCATCTACGTCCCACATAACTTCTTTAAAAAGGTAAGACGCTTTCTCCCAGCATTTATATGACAGAGTAAAAAGCCCCAAATTAGCTGGTCTACTCTTGTCCTATCCGAAATTAAAGGAGGCCTAGGCTTTCCTGACCCAGAGCTATATTACTGATGCTCATGTTTGTATGCTGTTTACTTGTGGATGACTGCCTCGAGCTCGGATTGGGTGAGCTTAGATAGGACTTGGATGACCCTTATTCCTCTTAAAGCAGTTCCATTTCTACATGAGCCAAATGAAGCTCATCAGGCGCTTTCCCATGCCTTCCTAGAACCCATATGGAGGCTCTGGCATATGCTTAGCAAGAGGCATAAACTTTCCACCTGAGTCTCCCTCTACATTTCAGCTTCAGCTTTCGCCTTCATGAGGAACTTTGAAGGAAAGACCGTTAGTTTGGGTCAGGAATTATGCCTACCCTCCCTGCTTGAAGGCCCCGTTTTTGTCTCCAAAAACAAGCTAGCAGCAATCTGGGGAACCTCGTTGATTCTCCTTCAATGTTTCCTATTGTGCCATAGTTTTGGGGCTCCCTCCCAGTCTACTGCAGTGCTGCGCCTGCCCAGACAATGGGAGTGCATTCTCTTCGAGTCCAGGCCTTTGAAGGCTTTTCTGGACCACTTATACAAAGCCCTCACCACAGATACCCTGACCCAACATTGAGATCTCTCCCACAGGACTGCCTGGAGTGGGATGTTAGACAATAAGCCATAGGAATTTTGGGAGGTGGTATATCAGTATACACACTCTTGCTCGATATCCCTGGCCTTAGTGAATACACAGCTCTGCATCCTACTGTGGATGTCAATAACACCCACTAATCTCTTCCATTGGGGAGTAGGGGATGACCCTCTCTGTTGGAAGAACTGTGGGAAAAAGGATGACTTTGAACACCTGTGGTGTTCCTACCCCAGGCTACAGATATTTTAATCTCAAATCCATGAGAGAATTAGACAAATCCTTAGTGTAACATTCCCCTTCTTAACTGAATCCTGTGTGCTGGGGTATCTTTCCCCAGATCTCTTGCCTGAGGGATTGAATTGCCTTGCTAACTGCGTCATTGCATGCTATTATAAGCAGGCCTGCCACCCTCTCACGAGGAATGACTGGCTAAGGTTTGGGATATCTATCGAATGGAGACACTTATGGCTGACCTCTGAGGCAAGCCTGAGAAATGATGGAACTATTGTCTGGATTTCTGCATTCAGAGGTTTTAAACTCTTCTGGTTGCAGTGGAGACCCACCTGCGCTTAGGCCCACGCAAACCATCTGGATGGCTCCGTAGAGATGCTCTTTGATCCGATTTGGGATATCACTATCCCTGAGTAGTTGTTGTGTGCCCTTCTATCGTATGCTCAGTGGTATCTCTGGTGTACTCCTCAGATCTCCTCAGTAGTAGTCTCATTAGTCTCTATGGATCACTGGTTATGTATGTAATTCTTGTAATTCCTCACCGCTGTGTAATTCAAAACTGGCCTCTTTGATGTTATTCTGATGATTACTGAGGGTGGAGAGTGGGCTGGAAAGGGGAGACAGTTGTTTCTATGTTCTTCTGGTTGAAGCATTCCTTCTAGGGGACTTGTGGCTTCCCTTGTTTCCTTTATATCAAAGAGAATACACATGTCATCTCTTAGCAGTAAGGTGACTATTCACACATTTTTGTTTCTTATATGTGTACGTTTGGCATCACGAGTCACTTCCTAATATGTTGTACACTCTGTAATTATCCAGGTTTTTGATGTGTGATGTTGTTATCCTTCTCCACTTTATCAATAAAAATTATATACAAAAAAAAATAAATGAAGACGACTGTTTGGGAGCATAAGAGCATGCAAAGTGTGCCTTCAAGTCAATGCTGACTCCTGGTGACCCAGCAGCTCCTGGGTTTTCTCTGCAGTGTGACTGGAAGTAGGCTGCCAGGCCTTTCTTCCATGGAGAGTTAAGTGGCTTGCTCAAGGCATGCTAGTGGGAATCAAACTCTGGTCTCTTGATTACCAAGCCAGTGCTCTAACCATTAGACTACTTCACCATTGGTGGCCTAATGCTCTTGGAAAGAAGAAAAATGTTGCTTGTGAGATTGATCACAAGTTGTATAATTATGTACCGTGAGATCAAAGACCTCCATTTAGAAGAGAACTCAAAATGTTCCTATTTACTGCTCACTATAGAGATACAAATGAAAACCCCTTCACGGAAACACCCAATCAACATACACAATAGCTGTCACTTAAACCACACACCTAACAATACCCCTTCCACATCCAAATGCTACAAATTAATATTAGCCAGTAAACCCTGTATATAGTTCCTAGTTGATTAATGTTAAGGCTAAGGATCTCAGGTAGCAATTCTCCCTTCCAATTATATAAAATTGGTAATATGTTCATTTGTTAAATATCCCAATTTTAATATGTAAATAATTTTACTACTGTTTTATCTATTAAGTTTTGTTATCTTTAAACCGCCCCTGATCCCTGGAAGGGGTGTATAGAAGAAATAAATGGATAAATGAGTGTGCTCTTTTCTGGACCTATATTGCCATCCAGGGCCAGCCTCAGAATTGGTTCAAGATATTGACATCCTAGGCAAATCTAAAGCCTTATACCTCCTCCCCCCACCCCTCCTTGGCTGTCAAATTCTATTATTTAGCTATGAATGACCTGCTCTTTGCAGGCCCCCCTGAAGCTGCCACCATAGGCACAGCTTAGTTTACTTGATGGTTGAGCTAGTCCTGTTGCCATCTTTACTTTTCGACATGTAGGGTCCTGTAAGGATCAGTGGGTATTCAAGTGACATGTACTGTAGGTCAGTGAGGCCACAATCATAAGTATCAGTGGCAAAAATATTGTTGTATTGATACAGTAATTATTTTAAATGGGCTTTTTCTGACTCCATGGTATAAGTATCAGATTCTGCAAGCTTTTCATTAACCATCTCCTCAAACCCCAGAATGGATTGGTTTTGAAGTATTTTGACATTTTCCTCTTTCTCTTCCTGGATAGAGGTGGTGTGGATGGCCTGAACCATACTGGTTGGCTCCCTTTTGTGGGTGATGGAACTCTGATCTTGCCAAGCTTCCTTGACAAAATCAGGTGGTCTTTCTCCAATTTCACCTGAGAGGCCCTAGCATCATAGGATGAGATGAACCAAAGGATAAGGAGGTCTTGGGGAGAGGCCCTTACACATGCAGAGGTCCCAAGCACTGGGGGCCTTTCCAATGACCCAGAGATTCATTTCTATATCTGAGAAGGACTCTCCTACCAGGAACCCCAGGGGTTCACCCTTGTTGATGTTAGCCTATTCAGGTGTCAGGTTGGTGGCCACCATGCAGAGCATGACACCAGTGGTCAGGCCCAGCTCTTCAAAGTGAGAGTTGGGATTTAAGAAAACCAGTTTGTCTAAAACCTTTTGATCTCTAGTGACATGTATCTTCAGATGACAGTCCTGTACACTGCTTCAGCATTTACTACTTCACAAACCTGAGAGATCATCTGCCCTGACCTCAGGGATGGATAAATGTGAGGTAGCTCTGCCAGTTCCTCTTCCACCTAGTCCAGAGGATGCTGTTTACCAAATATACATAGGTTCTCAGCCTGATAAAACAGTTTCAGTCTATGTAGAGAAGTGATTCAAGCCCTCTGACGATGGAGAAAGTGGGTTTGAAATTTTTAGCACCAACCTGAAAAGGAAGACTGCATATTCCCACTACTGTTTTGGGATCTTCCCCAGGCACCAGGAAATATGTCCTAACTTGATAAACAGTCATGCATGACTTACCCTCTGAGTTGATGGAAGTGGGTCTCACTAATAAGGAAGTGGCCACAATGTGGTAGCAGCATCAAGAATGATAATTGACACAATCTCTTTTAACTGAAAAAACACCACAGTTCCAATAAATTCTCTTCCAACTCTTCTATACTTCAGCTCCAGGATTTGGAAGTTAGTTAATCTCTGAAAATTAACTCTGATAGAAGTATCCATCTATTGTACAGAATAAGGACTACCGATCCTTTTGCCAGATTTTACCGAGCATAAGGAATGGGGTTTTTAACTTGTGTCTAGATCACTTCTTGGACATAGTCCAGGATGAGGTACAACCTTTTTAGACATTCATTGCCAATTAACAATTCCTCTCCAGGACACTGGATAATAATCCAAATTGTGATGATCACTAATTAGACAAGCAGGGTCTGGATTAGACTTAGTGAATGCTTCTGATAGTATACTTAGACATGGTTTCACAGAATTTCTAGCACAAGAACATGGCAAAAGAAAAAAATTTGAAGTAAGTTTCTAGAAGAATCATTAGATTTACAAGATAAAAAATCCAGGAAGGGTTTTTCACACAGCTCTAGAACATATAAACTTTAGGCTAATTGGGAAGCAGGAATAAAGATCACCAGCAATACAAGATAGTTAAAAGCAGGCTGGCTAAAGCAAACCCTCTTGGAGATGTAATACTTTTTTCTGTAAGAAACCTGCCTTCTTACCCAAAGGCCACTGGTTTGAGGCCAGGTTCTAAGGTGAGAAAACAAGTGTTTTTTTTTTATTTTCCTGAAACCTTTAGTAACCTTTCAGCTACAGCCACCTATTTAATTTAAAAAATGCTCTGAAATGAACATTTATAAAAATAAAATGACACAAAATGAAAATTTATTAAAACCAAACAAGCTTAGTAATGATACAGGAAACTAAACAACATGAAATATTTTTGCCTGTACTCCCCTAATATATAGTGACCTCTTTTTAGAAAAGTAAACATTTAAGTGGCACCAATTAGATAGAGAAGATACTTTTTTTTAATTTCAAAGTCTTAGTACAATATCAATGACAGCATCAGTGAGATTTAAACCATGACCACCTGTTCAGGGTCCACTACTCTAACCATTAGGCTATCTCAGCTGTTTGGTTGCTTTAATACTGTTCTGAGGATGTCTAGGTAGATGTCCCCAGAGACGTCCATATTGGGTACATCCAGGTTTGTGAAATCACATCTGTACCTGGCCATGCCCGATATGGACATCTGTGGGGACATCCACTTAGAATGACGCACACCTGGATATGTCTACATTTTTTTCAGATCTGTTTTGGTTTAGATGTCTCAGATCTGTAAATCCGAATGGTTTGAACGCATATATAGACTGGAATGCATGCGTCTGATTTAAATCAAGCGACTTAGTCATTTTAACAACTCAAACAAAATTCATTAGTTTAAATTTGTTCCATTTTAATCATCATCATAGAAAGTGGCTCTCCCAACTTGTGATGCTCGATTTTCGACTAATTTATTTATTTATTTATTATTTATTAACAATTCTTATATACCGCACTATTAGCCATCAGCACGGTTTACACTGAACAGAAACATCCGACAATTTACATATGTCTGGTCATTACATTTAACAGGAAGTAGAACTTGGATAAGCGGGTTAACTATATACATTGGTGGTTCACCTGATAATGGACACGGTCAACTATATACATAAGTGGTACAACAATACAGGAAACTGCTTGTTATTTACATTGTGGGGTAAAGCCTGTTGCGTGGGTCTGCCTGTTTGACTACTTCTGCTACTCGCTTGGGAGTTATGTTCGGAGTTGTCATTGAGATATTTAAGGAAGAGGAAATGTTTTAACGCTTTTCTGAACTGGCTCAAGTTGGGGATTGCTCTGATTTGTGCTGGTAAAGCGTTCCATAGAGTTGGGGCGCAGAGTTGGAAGGCTCTGTTGGATGTTGATCTGACGTTGATGAGACGTAATTGTTGGAGAATTACCTAGAGTCAAATTGGTTGGTGAACATCATAATCCATATAGCTAATCCACAAGTGTGGGATTTATTTTGAGAAGCTGGCTAGTTGTCACACAAGATTAGATCTATAATGTGCACTAAACAGTTCATTGTATACTGGTATGTTAATGATTCTTAAAAGCCACCCTTAATCTTTAATCCGCATGCATGGCGTCAGCTTGGAGTGGCTGACTTGTTTTCAGAATGATTCGATGAAGGCATCAAAGCTACGCAGTTGAAAGATAAAATAAATATATATTTTCTGAGGTTAGAAAACACAAATTCAGTATGAGACTGTGATAGATCATTTAGATCTCTGATTCATTTTTAAACAGTGTTTTGAAAGTTTGGAACCGACAACGTATATGTGGAAGTGCTTAAATAAACCCCCTGAGGAAACTTCATGACAGTGAAACACATCAGCGCTGAAAACTGGCGTTGGGATTGTCATATTAAGATAAGCACATATTGTTTTCTTTAAAAACAAATTTACAACAAATTGTTTATGACAAGAGTCAACAGCTGATTTTGTTTTGTTTCAATGTTGTTTTTACATTTATAAAAGGAATGGAATATAGATTGAGCAACATCAAAAGGTCATTGATGCAATCGGGTGTATAAAGATCAGGCAAGTTAAAGTCTGAACTATAGCCCTACTTAAGTCTGAGACCTTGTTGCTTGTTTACATCGTTATCTTGTAGTTTCAGTTTGGAGCGTTTAATCCATTTTTTCAATAGATGTCCCAGATTGCACTTGGATGGATCATCTAAAATTTCCCTCTTTAGTCCCGATTCCATCCCGGATATAGAAGCCCTCTGTATGTCTGGTCTGAACCGGATGTACAGAGGGCATTGTGATTCTGATCCCATGAGGCACATCTAGCCTCGTGAGATCAGAATCGCTAACAGTACTGTATGTGCAGGCCAGGACTACGATTCCGTCCAGCCTGCAGATACAAGACATGCCTGACTAACTCAGTCAGGGCTTTTAAATGGAGCCGCGGCGACTTGGCATCCGGTTGCCATGGCACTGTGGCTCCATTTAAAAGTTGCGATCCCGGCCGCCGGAACAAAAAGCTTATTCCCCGCAGCCTGACCACCTATTTGGCCTCCCAGTGCCATGGTTGGGCTGCGGGGAATGCTCTATGCCCCCTGCCACACTTTACCAGCCCCAGGCCTGCCAATCTCCGATGTCAAGAGACATTATTCCACCTCAGAGGTGGAATAAGTTCCCTGTTCAAGTCGTCGGCTCCAGATGTACAGGGCCTACATTAGAATCAGCCTTGTATGTCCGGGGCCAGCGACCGCCCACTGCCCGCCCTAACACCTCCCCCAATCCTCCCCTTTCCCGCCCCTGTCTAACTTCCTCATACAACCAGTGGGGAAGCTAGACGCCGGCGGGAGGGGGTCCCATTGGGACGTCCATTCCCATTATTCTTGGCTCGGTTTGTGTATAAATTCTGGCCCAATTGTTGGTTCACCTCTGTCCCCCCATACTCATACACATGTGAAGTGGGATTTTAGAAGGATTGTCCAAGAAGAATCTGGGATGTCCAGAGCAGAACATCCAAAAATCTGGAGGAGTTGCAGCAGCGAAGGGAAGCATGTTGAAGTGCCTTCTGAAATTGCTTTGTTTCCAACCCAAAAATTTTATGTCCCAGAAACCAGTTAAGGATGTGGGCCCCATACAGACTGCAAGGCTGGCTACATGAAGTGGTGTAGGTCATTTCACAAATGTGGACATCCTCAACTTGCATGGCCTCAGAACCGGGTACATGGATGTACTGCAAGGGAATTTCAGAAAGTGAGCAACTATATTTTGAAACTTGCTTATCTCGGCTGACCATTTCTGACATTCAGACATGTGATGGCGGGCCTGTAAGATATTTGGTGCTTATATTTATGTGCAGGTTTCTTCAGGCAAGAAATATTAACAGTGGCAATGAAAGTGCATTATGCTCATTGCAACCATGAAATGAGCACATTTTTGCACCTTATTTGTGGTCAGGAGCAGATATAGACATGTCTGGTCCACCAACAAAAGCACTAAGCCACGTCAAATGTAAAGACCCAGTCTGATTATGTGGTAAGGAAAGAACAACGTTTTTTATTATACCAATAACCTGAGAACTTCGCAAAAAGACCCGACACAGGAATACAGACGTTTGCAACTGCTTCACTAGTCCTTCAGTGGACTAGTGAAGCAGTCGCAAACCTCTATATTCCCAGAAGGTTTTACAACTTGAAGTGATTTCTACAGCATAAGAGTATCAGTTTTGGGACTAACTAATTACTGAGTGAATCATATTACCCCTGAAGAAGGTTAACGAAACATGGCCTGTGTCGGGTCTTTTTGACAAAGTTCTCAGGTTATTGGTATAATAAAAAACTTTGTTCTTTCTTTACCATGTAATCAGACTGGGCAGGTATAGACATGGACACTTCACCGACCAGAGCCAGAAATGCTTGTGCCATTCTTAAAATGCACCACGACGTGCATCTCCCTTGTTCCACCCAGGGCATGCCTTCTCCCTGCCCTTGTTCTACATGGACATACTCTTGCGGGGAATGTCTGTATACCCAGTTTCTATAATGGGTTTGAGGCATCTATGTGATTTGTACATCTGAATGCCCATTTTCAGATTTCCAAATCGTGAATAGAGTTTCTAAAATAAACCCCTTTGTGTATATGGTGGGTAATTTTAGAATAGTGGATCTATGTAAGCAGGCCAAAAAAATTACCTATTCAAAGCCTTTCTTATGAAGACACAAATCCTGCAGCAATGGTGTCAAAAATGAAGCTGTGGGCATTTATGCTTGCTCAGGAGCAGGCGTAAATGTCTGTGTATAAAGTACATTAGTACATCGTGACTCTGCTTGCACTTTACTCAGTGTGGCAGTATGAGGTACACTACAGTTCCCAGAATCCCTTGAGTCAGGGATGGGAAGACCCTGCCACAGAGAAGCCTCAGGTGGTACAATTATGGAGAGCATACCTGAGGAAGAGGTTGGAACTAACTCTCTTGCCTCTGACTCTTGCTGACTCTTTACAACTCTCAACTCTCTCCTCAAGGTACTTCCATGTCAAAATCCACAAGATCACATTCCAATTCCCCAAGAGGTCAGCTACTTCCCCCCCCCTCCCCCTCATCACTCCCAGCCTCCCCCCCCCCCCACCTCTGCTACCCTTTCTTCCTTTTCTATGATCTCTGAGGAGGAAACTACTCACTTTCTTTCCTCATCTAAACTCACTATCTTCTCCTCTAATCCTATTCCCACCCATCTCCTTAGCTCCATCTCCACTGTAGTCCCTTCCATCTCTCATATTCTCAACATATCGCTCTCCACTGCAACCTTCCCTGCAGCCTTCTAGCATGCTGTGGTCACTCTTCACTAGACTCTACCTGCCTTCTCACTATCGACCCATCTCCCTCCTCCCCTTCTTTTCTAAACTACTTGAACGTGCGGTTCACTGCCATTGCCTCAACTTTCTCTCCTCTCAAGCCCTTCTGGATCCTCTACAATCCAGCTTTCATCCTTTTCATTCTACCAAAACAGCTCTTACCAAAGTCTCATGTGACCTATTCCTGGAAAAATCCAAGGGCCTTTACTCGCTCCTCATCCTTCTTGACTTTTCTGCTGCTTTTGACACTGTTGACACAATCTTCTCCTTTTTCCTGACAATATAGAGAATATTGGATTTTAAATGATTCTTACATTTTTCACTTAACTATAGTGGATATTTTTAGCGGACATCGTTACATTGTGTCTATTTTTATAGATCCTCCTGAGGAAACTCCTGCTCGGAGTGAAACGCAAATAAGGTACTGGGAGAAGCGTTCCACTAAGGTTAAGGTTTTGAGTGGAGTGTTTTTCATCATTATCAGGATTACTTTACGCTCCGGTTAGACCGGCTTCCCTATTTTTGTATAGTTACACAGATGGCAGGTCAAAAAGGATGGAAAGAGATTTTGAGTTTTACGTCGGATTTTATTTCCACTTTATGTCAGGAAAAAACACTTTTTGCTTTTGAACAGACGGTAGAAGACAACAGTTCTGTGCCTCTTTGGGAAACTTTACTCAAAAAACAAAAACAACTAGTACGATCAGAACTCCACCGTCTATCCATGATAGAATACATAAGTCGACAACAAATCCCGAGAGGCCTTCGGGTCTATAAAGAGCCTCGGATGTTTACCACAGATGAAGAGTTTGTACGAAAATGGAATTGTATATTGAACAAGTGTTCCCTGGACCTTATGGTCCTTACAGCTGAAACAACAAAAGCAGCGTTAGATGGTTACATTAAAGAAGCTGAACAACTGATAATGAAGTTGAAAAAAGCTGAAACGGAGGAAGTTTTCAAACTCAAATGGGAGAACACCAATAAACAATTGGAAGCACTTTGGCAAGAAGTTAAATTAGGAAAGATAAAAAAACTTAAACGAGATCACGAAGATTATATATATAGATTATTTTTGTATAGTTTCTTTCTCTACAGCATCAACAAAATTCACCCATTCCTTTCTGAACACACTACTAAGACATTTATCCACTCCTTAGTCATCTCCCGTCTAGACTATTGAAACCTACTCCTTGCTGATCTCCCTCTGAATCATCTCTCCCCCCTTCAATCTGTTCAACACTCTGCAATGCAGCTAATCTTCCACCAGTCTCATCATGCTCATATTACCTCTCTTCTCAAGTCACTTCATTGGCTCCCTATCCATTTCTGCTGACCTATAAGTGCATTCACTCTGCAGTTACTCACTACCTTTCCTCTATTATCTCTCCCTACACCTCTTCTCGGGAACTCTGCTCTTCTGGCAGATCATTTCTATCTGTGCCCTTCCCTTCTATTGATAACTCCAGACTTCACTCCTTTCACCTTGCTGCTCCTTATACCTGGAACAAACTACCTGAGTCTGTACGTCAGGTGCCTTCTTTGACCCATTTCATATCCAGGCTGAAAACTTATCTCTTTGCTGTCGCTTTTGGATATTGATTCACCTGATTTCCCTCGTGTTTCCTTACCATCCCCCTAGATGTATCCCATGTTTACAGCTACTATGTTGTCAGTCTTGACTAGATTGTAAGCTCTGATGAGCAGAGACCATCTTTTACATGTATCTGTGCAGTGCTGCGTATGTCTTGTAGGGCTATACAAATGTTCAGCAGTAGTGGTAGGAACTGATATTCCTCCCTGGCAGGATGACAGAGATATAAGGCAGCTCCCCAAGCACCATGAGACTCCTCCAGCCTGGAGTCAGCCCCCATGTGAGCTTACCACAGTTCCTGAAATGCCAGAGCCTATGGACTCAGGACAAGCAGAACCCTGGGATTGGATCTTTGAGGACATGGGATATCAGGAAACTGGAACTTTAGGTGTATGAGTTTCTGTAATTATCTTATGATGAATTTGGACTAGGTCTGGGAATGCCTAGGGAAGATGTGGGCAGAAGGCTTCCCCAACCCTTCTCCAGCCCATTGAGAAGCAAGGGTTTGCCCAGATTTATTTTTATTTTATTTATTTTACAGTTTTTATATACCGCGCTCTTTGGTATCAGCGCGGTTTACAGATAACAAATTTTCGCATTAGAACAATCCTTTGCTTACATTATAACAGGGTCAGTAACTTGGAGATAACATGGGAAACTATATACAAACTATATACAGAAAGATATATTACCTCTGGAAATTTACAGTTCAAGTTGGGATCATAAATTTGGGTGTGCAGGGAGTCTAGTTCGTGTTCTGTTATGACTATGTTGTTGGAATGTCAGAGGCTGTGTGAGTGATTTGCGAGATGGGGGGAGGAGGTGTAGAGTTAGGGCCTAAAAGGTGATGACAGAATAGGTAGTGTTTAAGGACCTTTCTAAATTGAGAGAGGTCTTTTATTGATCGGATATGAGGAGGGAGATTGTTCCAGCAAGTTGGAGCGAATAAGGTAAAGGCCCTGTCTCTGGTTGCTTGGTTACATTTAGTGTACTCCTTTGGTACTACAAGGGTATTCGCGGCTGCGGATCTTCTCACTCTGTTCGTGGGGGTGTTGATAATAAGTGAGGAGAGGGAAGGTGGGGCTATTTGACTAATTGCTTTAAAGGACAGCAGAAGTGCTTTGTAAGTTATCCTGGCTTGTAGGGGTAGCCAGTGAAGCTCTGTTAGTATGGGGGTGATGTGGTCTCTACTGGAGGTACCGCAGAGGATGCGGGCTGCTGAGTTCATCGCCAATTGGAGTGGGTTGAGGGTGCTCTTGGGTAGACCATGCAGGATGACGTTAGCGTAGTCAAAATGTGGTGTTACAAGGGCTTGGAAGATTGTTCGGAAGTCATTAGGGGCGAGTAGAGGTCTTAAGGGTTTCAGCGTTCTTAATTTGTAGTAAATGGATTTGACGGTCTGCTTTATGTGATCTTTGAAGGTCAGTTCTTGATCGATGGTGACTCCCAGGTAGCGAATCGATGATTTACATGGTAGTTCTGCATCTCTCACCTTCAATGTTGCGGGGGGGGGGGGGGGGAATTTCTTATTCCTGGTTACGAATAGGACTTCCGTTTTCTTGAAGTTTATTCGCAGGTTCTGGGTTAGAAGCCAGTCTGTAATCGCGTTGAAGCAAGCGATTATTGGGGAGAAGTCAGGGGCATTGATTTTTATTGGAGTGAATATCAGTACGTCATCTGCATAGATCAAGCTGGAGGTGTTAAATGTTTTGATGATTTCACAGATTGGTTGCATGTATATGTTAAATAGAAGAGCTGATAATGAGGATCCTTGGGGTACACCCTGTTGTTGCTGGAAAGGATCAGAAGTTGAGGATCCTATCCGCACCTGTTGCCAGCGGTTAGTTAGGTAGGATCTACACCATTCCCAAGCTGATCTCTGGACTCCCTTTTCTTGAAGACGGTGAAGAAGTTGTACATGGTTAACCGAGTCGAAAGCTGCCGAGATGTCGAGGAAGATGAGGATGAACCCATTTTCAATTTTGTCAATCCCTCTTGATAAGGTTTTGATGAGTAATGTGAGAAGGGTCTCTATACCGTGGGATTCACGGAATCCGTGTTGGCAGGGATCAAGAGGGGCTGAAATATCTATATGCTGCTGCAATTGGATTTGTACCACCTTCTCCATGATTTTGGCTAGAAGGGGTATACTTGAAATTGGACAATATGAATCAGTTTTCGCTGGGTCAAGTTTATTGTTTTTCAGGAGAGGGCGTATTGAAGTTTGCTTGAGAGATGATGGGAATGGTCCGGTTGTGAAGGAAAGTTGCATGATAAGGGCAAGTGTGGGGCTCAGTTCAGCACGCATTGTTCTGATCCAGTAGGCAGGGCATGGATAGTTTGGGGCTGTGGTAGTATTCAAGGTAGCAATAAGGTCAGTGATGGATTTCACCGTGGGAGCGACAACATTTTTTAGAGGCTGAGTAATTGAGGCGGGGTTGTGTATACAACTTGGTGTGGAGTTCATGTTAATGGTTTTAGATTGAAAGTAGTCGGCAAAAGACTGAGGCTGAATTGAAATTGTTTGGTTGGAGGATGGTGCCTTGGTTAAGGATTTAGCGATGTTAAAGAGGTCTCGTGGTTTGTTTAGTGATCGGAGAAGGGTTTCTGTATGGTGTTCCCTCATCTTTTCAGCTATTTTCTCCCGGTGTTTCTTTAGGGCATTTTCGTAATCCATTTAGTCAACTGGAGAACGTGATCTGCGCCATTTTCTCTCCTGTTTTCTTAGATTCTGGAGGGATAGTCGTAGTTCAGTGGAGAACCATGGTTTTGGGCTTCTACTTTTTAGTGATGTGCTGGATGCTGGTGGTCTACCCGAGGAAGGTAGTTGTGAAGAGGAGTTCAGGGTGGTGTACCAATTGTTGATCAGCTCATCAAGGTCATTGATTGGTAGACGAAGAGTTGGAAGAGTACGGCTGATGAAGTCGTCCTTGTTGAGCGTTTTGAAACGGGCTGTTGATCCTGATGAGACCATATTTGTTTGTCTTGCTGGGATACTGTTTTGCTGATATGGGACTTGGAAGGATAACAAATCATGATCAGACCATGGGACAGGGGTATGGGATAGGTTAAAGTTGGTGTTCGCTGTAGACTGAGGCGCAAAAATGAGGTCAAGGGTGTTACCCTTGAGGTGTGTAGGGGAGCTAACTAGCTGCGAGTAGTTGAGGTCAGCCATGGCATCAAGGAATGTGGTAGAATGGCTATGGTGAAGTGAGGAGAGGTTAAAGTCACCCATTAACCAGTTGGATTTGTGTGGGCTTTTTGGGTTGCAGGCAAGCTCTATTATACTAGATAAATCTTCTGGTGGTGAGGATGGGGCTCTGTATATGAGATTTAGGATGATATGTTTGTTAGCTATAGTCACTAGGTCCATGTGTGTGGTGCTCCTAGAGGAAAGTAGACTAAATTGAAGGTTAGTTCGTGAAAGAATGAGGACTCCACCTCCTCTTCGGTCTGTTCTGTGACATGTGTGTATTGAGTATTCTGGGGGAATGAGTTGGTTTATGATGACATTATGTTATATAATGATTTATAACAGTGGTTTAAAACAGTGGAATGGACTGAACTATTGATGACTTATCTTTGATGTTATGAACTATTAATGACAGAAGGGATATTAGTGAGAAATCCTCTTGATGGTGCTCAGCTGATGAGCTGTGTGGTATCCAGGGGGCATCTTTGGCTTATTCTGGGTAATGAACTGGGAGGAAAACCTGGACTGGCTCACCTTGAGGTTTTGCTTATTACTACAGAGTTTGTTCCTACAGTAACTGACTTTTGGTGTCATTTTCTCTTGACTAATGGACTTTTACTTTTAGCTGATGACTATTGCATTGGTGGAGCTTGGCTGCATGCCTAGTCTCATCAGGGACAGTGCTAAGTCAGCCATAAGGGATAGAAAGGCTGGTTTGATGACAGCAAAGCAAACTCTCCTTCTCAACAGTGCACAGGGAATCTTGAAGCAAGTGTTGTGCCCAAGATGCCTTCCCCTCCCACATAGCGCATGCCAGACTTGGGCATGTGACATCCGTGTTGGTGGCAGTGGTGGGAGATTCATTGAACCTGCATGCCAGTGGGAGATATGTGGAGCGTGCATGCCAGTGGATTTACTGGAGCCTGCACATTGGTAGAGGAGACCCGCAAGGTGACCACTTACCCTGAGTTGTGCCTGTATACTTGGGCTATTGGATAAGAGTACCTGGGACCTAAGGGTTTGTTTGATGAAGTGGCGGGGAAGAATCCTCACTGGAACAGAAGGGGAGCTTGGTGTGATACAGTCACATTTGGATTGTCTGTTTTTTTCTCTTTTCTTATAGGATCATGGAGCCGGATAAGCTGTTATGGTGGTTTGGTGAGCAGTTGAGATCCCAGCAGCAGGAGGTGCAAAAATGCTGCAGCTCCAACAGCAGGAGACTCAGAGAACACTGCAGCAGATGTTGGATGAATGTCAGAAGATGCAGGAGAAGCAGCGGTGACCGTTCTTAGAGATGCTGGAAAAGCATTTACAGAACACCAGAACTTGCTAGAGGGTAGAACCACGAAGGGACATGAACCGCTACTCTTTATCTTTATTTAGCAACTTAATATACTGCCTGAACCAGAGGCATAGAGCAGTTTACATTACAGGTAAAACCAAGAAGGTACTGCTGAGAAAAGGAAAAGGAATGTCAAAAATAAAGACAGGAAAGAGATAGTTGAGAAAAGCGGAGGCAGCCATAGCAGTGTAGAGACCCCTTCGAACGTGGTAGGACTGGGAACTATGGGCTCTGTATGTCTGGGGAAAATGACTGGAAACATAGAAATATGATGACAGAAAAAGACCACATGGCCTATCTAGTCTGTCCTTCCATATCAACTGCAACAGTCCCCTTTTTACCTTTAGAGATCATCTGTGTTTGTCCCATGCTTTTTTGAATTCAGTTACTGTCCTCATCTCTACCACCACCACTGGGAGACTATTCCATGGATCCACTACTCTTTCCATAAAGAAATATTTTCACATATCACTCCTGAATCTATCTCCCTTCACCCTCATCCCATGTCCCCTCATAGCAGAACTTGCTTTCAATTGAAAGAGGCTCTCTCCCTGAACATTTATGCCACTGAGTTATTTAAATATCTCAATCATATCACCTCTATCCCGCCTTTCCTCTAAGGTGTACATATTAAGATCCTTCAGTCTGTCCTCATATGCTTTATAATGAAGACCACTAATCATTTTAGTAGCCACCCTCTGCACCGACTCCATCCTGTTCACATCCTTTTGAAGGTGTGGTCTCCAGAATTGCACACTATACTCCAAATGAGGTTGCACCAAAGACTTATACAGAGACATTATCACCTCCTTTTTTCTGCTAGCCATTCCTCTCCGTATGCACCCATGCATCTTTCTAGCTTTTGCTGTCGCCTTTTCTACCTGTTTAGCTACTTTAAGATTATCAGACACAACCACGCCTAGGTCCCGCTCTTCTTTAGTGGACAAAAGTACTTCACCCCCTATACTATTGGGATTGCTGCAGCCCAAATGCATGACCTTACATTTTTTAACATTAAATCCCAGCTGCCAAATTCTAGACCATTCTTCAAGCTTAGCTAGATCCCTCCTCATGTTATCTACACCTTCCTGGGTGTCTATTGCAGATTTTTGTATCATCCGCAAAGAGGCAAACCTTACCCGATCATCCAGAAGCATTTCTGATGACTTTTTGAGTAGGAAGCCCAAGGAACAGAATGTCCAGAAGGAGAGTGGGCATATAAGTTAGCTCCCTGCCTTCCTGGGGAAGTTTTAAATGCTTAACGGACATTGACTGTGGAAAAATCCAATCATTACCCAATATTAAAGACAACTATTAAGGATAGGTTAGACTTGACCTGGGAACATAATAGAAGGACCTTTAGGGCTGCTAAAATGGAACGCCATGAGAGGCCCAAAGCACTGGCCCAGAGATTGTATGATCTGGCCCACCACTGGTTGAAGCCAGAAGGGAAAACAGTACCCCAGCTAGTTGCTGAAGTGGTATTAGAACAAGTTTTACCCTTGATTTGAGGAAAATGCTGGTAAAACAGGTAGTGAATTCTGTGGGAGCAGGCATTCAGAAAGCAAAATATTATTTAGAGGCTTTGACAGACAGAGATCCTGTGGAAAGAAGTTCCCTGGGGAAAGGGGGGGGGGGGGGTGGTCCAGAGGTCTCCACAGGAAGGAAAGGGATAGTATGGAGGGGTTCCCAAGCATAAGGAAGGAGGCAAGTCCAGAGCAGGGCACAGTCTGCTGGAAGTGGTGTGCTTTCATTGCGGGACGCCTGGGCATTTCAGGCGGAATTGCCTGGCCAAATAGGTGGTGATGGCTAGAGTTAAGAGGCATGAACTTCAGAGGGATTTTTTCAGTACCAGTGCATGCCAGTTGGGAAGGAAAGCATCATCCTTTAGGCCAAGGGCTAGGTGAACATTTGGCTATTCCTGATTGGAATTGGAGATCAGAAGGGAGTCTGAGAGAGTCAACCTGAAGGTTCAATGCCAAAAATTTAAAGGGCCAATATGCCACTTTGGCAAAAGCACTGTAGTGCAGTACAAAACTGCAAAATAATTACTTTTATGCATCCGAGAGGACTTATCGGGGATTATCTGTGAGGGATAAGCATAGAGAGGATAATTTGAGATGGAAAAAATATGTTTAGAGGGTAAAATTGTGGAGTTATAACTGTTTTAGAAGTATTTGTAGTACAGTAGAGAGTAGTAGGAGTTTGAACAGGGTATAAAGATCACATTTGGGGAAGTTTTTAATGTTTTTATTATAATACTGAGTATATTTTACAATATCTCAAAATATATTTTCCTATTAAAATTAATGGGCATTGCTATGGCAACCATTTAAAACATCCAATGTCCAGTTCACTACAGGTTTAGAATCCCAAACTGTGTGGAAGCTGGACATTCAATACCTAATTGGTGTCAACAGGGAGACACCATGACAATGTCAGGGTTACATTCTGGAAGCAGGGGTATCACTTTTGAAACTTGGATTTCTTTGTGTTAGAGATCACCAGGGATTCAAAGGGTGCAGACATGCTTTGAAGTAGCTGAGTGGCTAAGCCTCCAAAAAGCCTGATTTAAAGGTCTAAAGGGTAAACAATGGTGGCATTTTACTTACCAGATAATTTCCTTTCCTTGAGTCCTGCTAGTCCAGTCCAGACAAGGGGTTGTGTCCCCCTACCAGCAGACTGGTGGAGACAAAGGACAATTAAAAGCCCAGGTTTCAATGGCATCACTCCCATGCTTCTATCTGCCTCAGCCACCAGATGTCCCTTCAGTATTTGTCTGAAGCATATGGGAGATACAGAGCAAGCCTCACACCTCAAATGTGGGCAATAATGAGTACTCAACAGTAGCGAACTATGTACAGGAAAGAATAAAAAGAAGGTTGTCAGTAGAAGATGAACATGCAGGGCCAAGTATAAAATTATGGAGGACCCAAGGGTACCGCATCAGAAAAAAACGAGCAATACATTTTTAGAAGTAGGCCCTGGACTGGTTTAGCAGGACTCAAGAAAAGGACATTATTTGGTAAGTATAATGCCACCTTCCATATTTTCCTTCTAGACCAGTCCAGACAAGTGGAATGTACCAAAGTTACAACACCACTGGGCAGGAATAAGACAAAGCAGCTCGTAAAACTCTTGATCAGAAAACTGTGTACGTTTGTGCATGGACATACAAGTGGTAATGCTTGACAAAAGTGAAAAGAGATGCCTATGTTGCTGCCCAACAAATGTCTGCAGGGGCTATTGAGCCCTGCTCTGCCCACCAGGACACTTGTGCTCAGTTAGAATGGGCGTACAAACCCTTTGGAACTGGCAGGCTCCATAACAGATATACTGAGACAATAGGCTTCTTAATCCTGTGCCCCAAGATTGACTTGGCCACCACTTCATCCTTGCACAGGCCAGCAAACAGCACAAAAATAATGGTCAGAATTGCAAAAGGAATTCGTAACATCCAAGTACTGGAGAAGCACCCTCTGAACATTAACAAGGAAAAGATCCTTATTCTTCCCCCGACACTGCTTCTTAAAGAAGGAGGGCAGGCAAATGACCTGGTTCAAATGAAAGGGAGACAATACTTTGGGCAAGAAGGAAGGCACAGCCAAATTGAAATGGCCTCAGTTGAATAGGACAGATAGGGATCTTGGAAAGACAGCACCTGCAACTCGGAGATCCACCTTGCAGAACAAATTGCGACCAAAAAGAGTCTTGAGCATCAAATCCTTCAAGGTATCATGCTTCAATGGCTCAAATGGGGCACCATCAGGACACTGAGCAGCAAAGACAGATCACAGGAAGGGATCACAGACCAAAGGGGAGGATACAGACACTGAATCCCTTGGAGAAAATGAGAGATGTCTGGGGAGCAAGGCCAAGGACTTGCCCACCACTGGACCATGGAAACAGGCCAAAGTTGCCACCTGAATCTTCAGGGAGCTAAGAGAGAGAGGCCCTTCTCTAGGTCATCCTGCAGAAAGCCCAACAAGGACAATACCTTGGCTACCTCAGGAGCCAAGTGTCGTGTGCCACACCAGTGCTCAAAGAGGCACCATATCCATATATATGCTATCTTGGTAGACCTCCTCTGGGCAGCAAGTATTTTAGAGATTACAGCAGGAGAGTAGCCCTTACATACTAGCAGTCTCCTTTCAAGAGCCATGCTGTACATGAGAAGGGAGCTGACACTTCCAGGACGATTGATCCCTGCTACAATAGATGGAGGCAGCCAAAGGGGAGGCACTTGGAAGAGCCATATCAGGTCTCTGAACCATGATCTCCACAGACAATCTGGGTGGTACTCTATACCCTGAATCACATGCCCCACCAAGGGCCACACTGGAAACACAGCAACCGCTGACTGGGCCACGGCTAGGTCAGGGCATCAATGACTTCAGATCTTATCTCTGTGTGATGACTGAAAAAGTGGTAAACATTGGCATTGGAGCGGGTCACTATCAGATTCATTCTGGGGCAACCCCAATGGTGAAGAATTAACTGATAAGCTTCGTGACTCAACTCCCACTTGCCAGGATTCAGGGAGTGCTTGCTGAGGAAGTCCACTTCTACATTGTCCACCCCAGCAATATGCTGGGCCAACAAAGTTAGGAGGCTTTTCTCTGCCCAGGCAAACAGGAGATCCTTCTCCAGGGCCACTCCAGTGCTTCTTGTGTCACCCTGCTGATAGATGTAAGCTACCGCCGTGGCATTGTCTGAAAAAACTTGAACCACCTGGCTCATGATCAAGGGCCAGAACCACAGAAGAGCCAACCTGATAGCCCTTGCCTCAAGGCAGTTGATAGACCACACTGCTTCCCTGCAGTTCCAATGGCCCTGGGCTGTATGATCTCAGCAATGGGCTTCCCAGCTTGAGAGACTGGCATTTGTCATCATCAGGATGCAGGAGAAATCGTCCAGTGGAATGCCCTTCCTCAGATGACAGGGCTACCGCCACCACCACAGGCTGGACTTCACTATCAACTAGAGTGGGAGCCTGTGCTAGAACTCCTGAGAACTCAGGGACTATCTAGTCAACAAGGACCACTTGAGCAGCCACATGTGAGCACGTGCCCATGGAACCATCTCTATGGTCGCTGCAATCAATCTGAGGAGCTGAAGATAATGCTAGACTCTGGGGGCCTACTGCACACAGAACATTGCCAGGGAATTCAACATTCTTCTGACTTTCTCCTCTGGCAGGAAAACTCTGCCCACTTGAGTGTCAAAACGTGCTCCCAGAAACTCCAAGGACTGGGAAGGCAAAATCTGTCTCTTTTCCTGATTGACCACACAGCTGAGGACATCACTCTGGATATCACCCGAAATGCTTCTGACAGGGAACAGGTCAAAATGATCCAGTCATCCAGATAGGGATGGACACAGATCCCTTGGCACCGCAGCGCTGTAGTTGCCACCAGTATGACTTTGGAGAACGTCCTTGGGGTGATGGAGAGCCCGAAAGGAAAGGCAGCAAATTGATAGTGCGAGCCAAGCATTGCAAAACAGGATATGAAAATACACCTCAGCCAGATTCAGAGAAGCCAAGAATTCTCCTTGGCGTACTGCTTGAAACATGGATCACAAGGTTTCCTTCCAAAAGCACAGGACGCACAAGTGCTTGTTGACCCCTTTGAGGTCCAGGATGGGCCAGAAGGAACCATCCTTCTTTTGCAGCACAAAGTAGATAGGAGTATCTGCCCTCACCCGCTCACCTAGGGGGTTGGTGAGTACCACCATGTTCCGACGAAGAAACTTGTCCAATGTGGTCCACACCATGGCACCTTTGATCATAGAGCCACAAGGGGAGATGGTGAATACATTGGGAATTGGTTCCTTGCTTTCCAGGACATAACCAAATTAAATAGTGTCTAGCACCCAGTGATCCTTAGAACCTGGAACCATTCCTGAAAGAAAAGGCAAAGCCTGCTGTCCACCAAAGGTACCAGGGAATGGGCCCCCAAACCTTCATTGCATGGCCTGGGAGAGTCTTCCTCTGGAAGGGGCTTCATCCCTGGGTCCATGTGCTCCACAAAAGGCCTGAGAAGGGGCCCGAGGCCCTGAGGCAGAGGGGAAGAAAGGTTTTCCAGGATGGTAGTGACACTAGTCCCAAGACCCCTTGGATTCTGGTCAGCATACCCTTGGCGGTCAGGAGTAGGCTGACAAGAAATGTGCACTCGCCTGCTTTATGGTCCCCGTGGACCTGTCTTCTGGGAGATGGTAAGATTTTGTCTCATTTAGGTCCTTCAGCAGTTTCTCCAATTCTGTTCCAAATAGGAGCTTCCCCTTAAAGGCCAGTTGAACCAACCGGGCTTTGGAAGATGTGTCTGCCACTCAGTGATGGATCAAATCCAATGCATGACACAGTAGTCGGGGAATCATCCTTGGCCTCCAGGCACACCAGGTCATGTATGGCATCAGAAAGGAAGGCCATAGCTGACTCTAAGAGAGAAGAAATATCATCAGGTGGAAGAGAGTGAATCACTGGGGCAGGGCTCAAGAAGAATAGCCACCAACATGGCAAAGAGGGAGGAGTGGCCTAGTGGTTGGGGCAAGGTACTACAGGCCGGAAGGTCGGTGGTTCAAATCCCACTAGAGGACAGCAACCTTGGGCCGGAAGGACTGGGGTTTCTAGTCCCACAGGTGCTCCTTGTGGTCTTGGGCAAGTCACTTAACCCTCCATTGCCCATGTTCCCTGTAAGTATTAGTGTATGTGTCTCATATCCCCTCGTGTTAAATGTATCCCCCAATTGTGTTGTGACCACTTTGATTGAAGGATAAGGTGGTATACAAAACTGTCTAAATAAAATAAATAAATAAATAAAAACTGGCTCTTTAGCAAGGAATCAACTTTGTGGTCCAGGATATCTTTTAAGAGCAATTTGCCTTCCATGGAAATGGTGGTCTGTCTGGTAACAGCCGTGACCTGCATATCTACCTTGGCAATGTTAAACCAATCACTGCACTCCTCCTCCGGGAGAGCATAGATCTTCTTATAGACCCTTAACCCTTTAGGCAGGGAGTCAGATGAATCCCACTCAGACCGGATCATATCTCTGATCACCTCTGGGAATGGGAAGACAGTAGTGGATTTCCATACCCCTTGAAGAAGCACATGTATTTTTGGTTCCTGCTCTGTGCCAGAAACATCTGCTGAGTTCAAGGTGGATGAAACCCTGGAAATCAATACCCCCAGCTCCTCCATCTAGAACAGGTGGATCATGCTAGCCTCTTCATAGTCTTATGAAGGTGATAGGAGGTCCTCTTCCACATCAGAGCACAATACTGATTTCATTTGGGTCCAAAACATAGTCAACATCTCTGAGAGCTCCCAAGTGTTCTTCATTATCAGGGAGTGTCGTGCGCCAGGGACATTCTGCCAAAGGCAATTGAGTAGGGCTTCTGCTTCAGCTTGCCCAGTATGAGACTGCGTCCAGGGGCACCCAGAGGCCATAGGATCTGAATTTCCATGTCATAAGGACAAGACCTGTTGCAAAAAGAAAAAGAATTCCAGGGAGGACAATCCAGACTCCAGAAGCTCTCCTCTTGTAAAAAGCTCCCCAACACTAGGGGACATAGCTGCCACAGACTCCCTAGAGGATGAAGAGTGTCTCACAGCACAGTCACCAGAGCCTCCGGCTGGCTGAGCATCCTTACCCTTAGCGCCATACTGCACATCCTGCCCCGAGGCAGGGAAGGGTGCACTAAATGTATGCCCCAGCTGAGAGGGGGAAAGCATGCCCTCCAGGGGCAACTCAGAAGCTGCCATACAAGAAAAGCAGAGTCCAGAATCCAAGGATGAAGCTCCTCACATGCCAGAGGTAAAACAATGTTTCCTGGAAGAAGACAGAGTTAGGGTAAGAATCACCAGGGTGCACATTAAGGCTCGGTCATCCTGCAAGCATCTGCTAACCGTGCTTTTACAGAAAACATGTTAAAAGTGCTAGGGAAGGAGCATGCATTGGAGCCACTTCAGCAGAATGCACATTAGGATTGCACAACCCAGGGCCGGCCCATCCATTGAGCAAGAATGTTTTTTGCACAGGGCCCCGCGTTTCGGGGGGCCCCGCGCAAAGAACATTCTGCTTTTTTTTCTTAATTAAATTTAAAAAAAAAAAAGCTGGCCGCTGCCGCCGTGGCAGCATGGAGTGTCCCGCGGGGCTCCCTCTGCCCGGCGGAACTCTCCCGGCGCGGCTGAGCCCCTCTGTGCCGGCTTGCAGATACGCGAAGGAAAAGTGTCTCCCTCGCGTCTCTGTTAAGCCCGCAGGGGCTGATGGGAAGCAGGGGCTGATGGGAAATTTCCCATCTGCCCCTGCGGGCATAACAGAGATGCGAGGGAGACACTCTGCCTTCGCGTATCTGCAAGCCGGCACAGAGGGGCTCAGCCGCGCCGGGAGAGTTCCGTCGGGCAGAGGGAGCCCCGCGGGACACTCCATGCGGCGGCAGCGGCCAGCTTTTTTTTTTTTTAAATTGCCATGAGCCGAGGGGGGGGGGGGCGGGTAGGACTGGCAATGGGCGAGGGAGGGGGGGGGTTAAGACTGGCAATGGGCTGGGAGGGGGGGAGGGGGGGTTAAGGCTGGCAATGGGCTAGGGAGGGAGGGAGGGAGGGGGGGTTTAAGACTGGCAATGGGCTAGGGAGGGAGATAGGGAGGGGGGGTTAAGACTGGCAATGGGCTAGGGAGGGAGGGAGGGAGGGGGGGTTTAAGACTGGCAATGGGCTAGGGAGGGAGGGAGGGAGGGGGGGTTAAGACTGGCAATGGGCTAGGGAGGGAGGGGGGTTATGACTGGCAATGGGCTAGGGAGGGAGGGAGGGAGGGGGGGTTAAGACTGGCAATGGGCTAGGGAGGGAGGGGGGTTATGACTGGAAATGGGCTAGGGAGGGAGGGAGGGAGGGGGGGGTTAAGACTGGCAATGGGCTAGGGAGGGAGGGAGGGGGGTTAAGACTGGAATGGGCTAGGGAGGGAGGGAGGGGGGTTAAGACTGGCAATGGGCTAGGGAGGGAGGAGGGGGGTTAAGACTGCAATGGGCTAGGGAGGGAGGGAGGGGGTTAAGACTAGCAATGGGCTAGGGAGGGAGGGAGGGAGGGAGGGGGGGTAAGACTGGCAATGGGCTAGGGAGGGAGGGGAGGTTAAGACTGGCAATGGGCTAGGGAGGGAGGGAGGGGGTTAAGACTGGCAATGGGCTAGGGAGGGAGGGAGGGGGGGTAAGACTGGCAATGGGCTAGGGAGGGAGGGGGGGTTAAGACTGGCAATGGGCTAGGGAGGGGGGGTTAAGACTGGCAATGGGCTAGGGAGAGGGGGTTAAGACTGGCACTGGGCTATGGGGGGGTTAAGACTGGCAGTGGGCTATGGGAGGTTAAGACTGGCAGTGGGCTGGGGAGGGGGGTTAAGACTGGCAATGGGCTAGGGGGGGGTTAAGACTGGCAATGGGCTGGGGGCTGATGAGGGCTGGCAATGGGCTATGGGGGGGTTAAAGACTGGCAGTGGGCTGGGGAGGGGGGTTAAGACTGGCAATGGGCTAGGGAGAGGGGGTTAAGACTGGCAATGGGCTATGGGGGGGGTTAAGACTGGCAGTGGGCTATGGGAGGTTAAGACTGGCAGTGGGCTGGGGAGGGGGGTTAAGACTGGCAGTGGGCTATGGGGGGGGGGTTAAGACTGGCAATGGGCTGTGGGCTTATGAGGGCTGGCAATGGGCTATGGGGGGGTTAAGACTGGCAATGGGCTGGGGGGGTTAAGACTGGCAATGGGCTAGGAGGAGTGCTAAAGACTGGCAGTGGGCTAGGGGGGGTTAAGACTGGGGGTTAAGACTGGCAATGGGCTGGGGGGTTAAGACTGGCAGTGGGCTGGGGAGGGGGGTTAAGACTGGCAATGGGCTAGGGGGGGTTAAGACTGGCAGTGGGCTGGGGAGGGGGGGTTAAGACTGGCAATGGGCTATGGGGGGGTTAAGACTGGCAGTGGGCTATGGGGGGGGTTAAGACTGGCAATGGGCAGTGGGCTGATGAGGGCTGGCAATGGGCTATGGGGGTTGAAGACTGGCAATGGACTATGGGGGGGTTAAGACTGGCAATGGGCTGTGGGCTGATGAGGGCTGTCTGGAAATGGGGTGATGGGGGGTTAGGACTGGCAATGGGCTATGGGGGGGGGTTAGGACTGGCAATGGGCTATGGGGGGGTTAAGACTGGTAGTGGGCTGATGGGGGGGTTAGGACTGGTAGTGGGCTGATGGGGGGGTTAGGACTGATAATGGGCTATGGGGGGCTAGGACAGGAAATGGGCTGATGGGGAGGGGTTAGGACTTGAGGTGGGCTGATGTGGTTAGGACTGGTAATGGGCTGTGGGCTGATGGGGGGTTTAGGACTGGCAATGGGCTATGGGGGGCTGACTGGAAATGGGCTGATGGGGGGGTTAGGACTGGTAATGGGTTATAGGGGGGGCTTAAACTGAAAATGGGGTGATGGGGGTTAGGACTGGAAGTTGATTGACGGGGGGGCTAGGACTGGTAATGGGTTGGGGGGTTGCTAGGACTGGAAATGGGCTGAGTGGAAGGGGAGGCTTGAACTGCAAATAGCTGATGGGGAGGGGGCTTGGAATGGAAATGGGCTGTGAGGGAAGGGAGCTAGGACTGAAAATGGGCTGATGGAACAGCTAGGATAGGACTGGAAATGGGCTGTTGGGGGGAGCTAAGATTGGAAATGGGCTGTGGTGGGGGCTTGAATTGAAATGGACTCATGGAGGGGCTAGAACTGGAAGTTGGCTCATGGGGGGGCTTGGACTGGAATTGGGCTGAGTGGAGGGGAGCTATGATTTGACATGGGCTGATGGTGGGGCTAGGAAATGACTAGAAATGGGCTGATGGGGGGGCTAGGATTGGAAATGAGCTGATGAACGGACTTGGACTGGAAATGGATGGGGGAGCTAGGACTGGAAATGGGCTGATGGGGGGGGCTAGGACTGGAAATGGGCTGATGCAGGGACTAGAAGGGAATGGATGCTGGGTGAGACTGGAACTAGAAGGGAGCTGATGTTGGGGGAGGATTAGAATGGGATGGGGCTGGGAGAGTAAAATGGAGAGGGGAAAAATATTTTGTGTAGGAGGGATGAAAAATCTACAATTGGCCGGGTATTGGGAGAGTAATTGGGATTGAGGATGGAGGGGTAAATTTGTGTGGATGAAATAGGAATGAGGAAAGAGCAAAAGGAGAAAGATTAGTATGTTAAAGCAGATGTAGAGAGAGAGAATGGAAAAAAAACTAGAAGAGAGAGAAGAAGAAAGGACAAATGGACAGCAGACAATGGAGAGTTAGCAGAAAACATGAAGAAACCAGAAGAAAGTGGCTGGACCAATTGCAACTGAAAAAAAATGCACAAAAGGTAGAAAGATATCTCTTTATTTTGAATTTATTAACTGGAATATGAAAGCTCTGGGAAATGTGCATCATTAACGTCTGCGCTTTGTTTGGTACAAGAGGAAATTAATTTATAGTTTTATTTCTACAGTGTTGTTGTACATTCCAAGTTTGGCTTTTGGGGTTCCCAGTTTAATTATTGCCTTCCTGTTTCTAAATGGTGATTCCTTGTTTGGTGATGGTCTATGTTCTGCATGTGTAACTGAGCTGAGGTATTCTGTTTATGTAATTGCTATTTGACTTTGCCACTTGTTCTCTTTCCCCAGTATTCTCTGAAATGTATTGGTTTAATATTTGCAGTGTTGCCTTTTGATAGGTAGGGTATGGTGCTTTGTGAGTCCTGGTAATGCTGTCAGGATACGGTGGGTTTGCTATGGGTTCTAAATGGGCAGCGTTTGTAGTAGTTCCTAATGTGCCTGGCGGTTGGCACTGGATTATAGTAATGTAGAAATCTTTTAGTCTTTCTTTATCCATACACTCATTAAGAGACATGTTTACTAAAAGTTAGTGTATGGTAACATTATGCAAATATTTATGCAAATGAGGCCACTTATGCAAATGAGGCCCCGCACCGAGTCTCCGCACATGGCCCCACACCCCCCTTGGGCCGCCCCTGGCACAACCCCTAGGTGCACAATAGGCAAGAACGTTACTAACACATGCAGGAAACAGTGGGAAACCCACACACAGCACCATTGGTTGCTAGCAGTCCACCCCAAATTGCATTCCTTGGAGATGGAACCAGGAGCCCCCAACAAGGACAATGAGAAGGTCAAGCCTTGGTACTCACTCCCTGAGAGGGTTCCATGCCAGGCTCAGTTCTGCTTCCCTGAAACTGCTTGACTGACTGGATTTATTTTTCAGCAGCATTGTGTGAAAGATGACTGGCAGTTAGATCCCTCTGAGAGTCTTCTGCAATCTTCATGAGAGAGCAGGAGGGAAAGGAGGAGGGAGAGGGCACTGAGGTTGTGTGAGGCTGCTGTACTCTTCCAGAATATTCCAAATCCTTCCAATTTGTGGCTGCTCAACAGGTCCTTTTCATGATAAGGGCATGGAGCTGAACCAATTTTCCATCTTCCTATGGTTACTAAAAAGACCAAGTCTAGTGGAGCCTCTCTTGTCATACTCAAGTGAGAGAGTCACCCTTTTAGGGCACAAGCATTTAATCAATCTCTTTTCCTCTCAACCTTCAGATTTTAAACAGAGAGGAGAAAATCCATCCACCATCTACTGGAGACAAAGAAATAGTGAAGGGACCTCTGGTGGCTGAGGCAAATAGAGGCATGGGAATAATAGAAACATAGAAAAATGATGACAGAAAATGACTACATGGCCTATCTAGTCTGTCCTTCCATATCAACAACTACAACAGTCCCCTTTTTTCCTTTAGAGATCCTCTGTGTTTGTCCCATGCTTTTTTGAATTCAGATACTGTCCTCATCTCTACCACCTTCACTGGGAGACTATTTCACGGATCCACCACTCTTTCCATAAAGAAATATTTCAGCATATCACTCCTGAATCTATTCCCTTTCATCCTCGTCCCATGTCCCCTTGTAGCAGAACTTGCTTTCAATCGAAAGAGGCTCGCCGCTCTCCCGCTGTGCATTTATGCCATGGAGGTATTTAAATTTCTCAGACATATCACCTCTATCCCGCCTTTCCTGATGTCATTGAATCCTGGGCTTTTCATTGGTCTTTGTCTCCACCAATCTGCTGGTAGGGGAACACAACCTGGACTAGTCTAGCAGGACAATATGGAAAGAGCAGTATTATGTGTGAGAGTGGAGCATATGAAGTGTGAGTGTTTAAGTAGTCAATGTAATTTTGCACTGTGGATATATGTGAGAGTTGGCTAAGTGACAACATGGTCACTTTTTATGCTGGAATCAACCCTTAACCTATGTTACTGAAGAGTTTCAAACCCGATTAAAAAGTTCTGCCCTGAGTGGAGACAGGTGAAATAAACCTGCAAAACCTCTAATCACAGTAGTGCAAGGACTAGGAAAACTGGATTATTGAGGCCGTCCTAGAGTCTGATTACAGAGAAGCCTCAGTAATATTTCTTGCCAACTGAAATAAACTCAGTTGTAATTGAGAGTGAAAATTTGGTGATTTGACTGAGACAGTGTGTGAGCTGAATGTTGAACAACACAGCAAATTAGAGGTATCAGAAGTCAAGGAAACTGACATTTTGTTTATTTTCTGTCCTAGTTAGGGACAGTTTAGTGGAAAAACTTGCTGCTCAGGCTAGGAAAAAAATAAATAGAAGAGAACAAGGGAGGTGTATTTTCATAGAAAAGCTGACTCTAAATTCCCTTGCTAGGCTAGGTAGGATTTTGTTCCCGTTTACTTTTGTAGAGTCAAGTTAGTATGGTTCCACAAGGAAGCAACAGGAGTCTCCACTAAATGAAGGGGAGGACAGAATTCAAGGCTGCTGACCCAAGGACAAGAAGACATCAGTGCATCAACAATTGTTGCCCTGGTCAATGGTATGGACTTTTCAAATTTGAAAACGCAAGAACATAGGGAGGGTGAGGACATAACCTAGTTAAGACAGAACTAATATATGACTGTTCCTAGAGATGAGGTTGGTTTTGATAATTTGGGGAACACTTGTTGAGAGCAATTGTAGAGAAAGTATCAATCCTTAGAAATATTTGGTGATGGAGGCCAATTCTAATCGGGGCACGTCCAGGCTGTCTTGGCGTCCAAAAAATGGATAAGCCCAAAGTGAATCTGATTCTGCACTTCTGGGAGCTAGATGTTCCCACTGTTGCAGATTGGGGCACTTAAATGGCCCATTGTTGCTCCAATTCAGCAGCGTAGGATGTCCATTGTCCTGCCCTGCCAGCCTGCCCTATGCTCCTGCTGATGGGCCTATGTAATGGCGTCCCATTGTCATGGTACTAGGACACCCAGCAGGAGTGCAGAAGGCCGACATCTCTGCAGGTTTACTTTCCCCGCAGCCCAACCCTCGGCAGGGGCAGCCAGGGCCAGGATCAGGTGGCAGTGGTTTACCTGCTCCTGCGCCATGACTTTGGTGGGGCTTTCTGGTCTGATTGCCACTGTCGGTGGGACTTATTCCACCTCCGATGAAGAATAAGTCCCACATTCATCTTTCCAACACCAGAAGTACAGAGCCCTGAACAGAATAGGCCTTGTATATCTGGGTGAGTCGGCCTGTGTCTGCTCCGCCCACTCTCTGCCTCTGGCCCTCCCACTCCAGCTCCCATCCAGAGCTCCCTGTATAAGTGTGCGGAGAGCCAGGGAGATGGAATATGCTCCCTGCAAATAGCAGGGGTTGCACATTCAACCTGGACGTACATCCCTGCTATCCGCAGGTCATAATATCCCCCTTAGTTTCACAAAGTAATTTATTGTAATATGAAATTAATTGAAATTTATCTTAATGTTTGCTGATACTTTAAAGTTTTGTTGTTGAAAACCTGCAGAGCAAAGAAAAAATAAATTGTTATATTGTGTGTTTATCAATAATAAATCAAGGAGAGAAACTTTACTCATTTAATAACTAACTAAATTGGTTTAAAATAAAGAAAATTGGCATCATTTAAATTTAATTCTCTCTCTCGCTATTATACAATTTTTATTGGTATTTAATATTTTTCTTTGGGGAAATCTTACCTGAGCACACCTGCTGGAGAGAGCCTAACCTTATCCTTAACCACTTGTCCATTACTCCAAGCATCTGTGGGGAGGGTCCTGACTCAGGAGGACATATACAATAAGAGGAAAAATTCCTACTAAGGGTGCACCTTATGAAAATACTTGTGGAATGTGCAAGGTAATAGGCCATGCCACAGAGGGGTGGTTAGAGTAGAGGCCCACAAGAGTAGTAAAATAGAGAAGTCCACTCAGACTGATTTGGGTGAGAAGAAGGGTGGTATAGAAGGAAACCCCAGGGAAAGTGCTTCTAAGTCAAGGAGGGTATTGAGGAGCAAGTTCAAGATATAGATTCTGGAGGGGGTCCAGAAGAGAACCCAAACCAGGGAGTGGGGGTGAAGAAAACCTGATACCTTAGAACCCGGTCAGTGGGAGATTGCAGAGAGGACATAAGAGACCCTGGTATAGAGATGGGGAAAGTAACGGACTCAGGGGATCATGGAAGGGCTAGAAGGGGAAGTGTTAGGGGTCCTTGCAGACCCCAGGTCCAAGGCTAAACCTATAGTTCTGAGGGGTGTAAAAGACATGGGCTTCCCGACCCTACTCCAGCCCATTGAGGAGCAATAGTTTGCTCAGGTTTGACAGTGGTTTAAAACAGTGGAATGGACTGAACTATTACTGAACTATCTTTGATGTTATCAAGTGGAACTATCTTTGATGTTATCAACTGTTAATAGCTGAAAGCCTCTTGATTGGGCCTTGTCACCCTGTATGGTATCCAGGAGGCTGAATTTGGCTAATTCCGGGTAATGAACTAGGAGGAAAACTTGAACCAGCTAACTTTAAGGCTATGCTTATTACTACAGAGACTGCTCCTGCAGTAAATGAGTTTTACATTGTTTTCTCGACTAATGGACTGTTTTACTTCTGGCTGTTGACTATTGGAGTGGTGGAGTTGGGCTGCCCCTCCAGTCTCACCAGGGACTTGCTAAGCTGGCCAGAAGGGATAGATATGCTGGTTGCTGATGACAGAGCAGACTCCTCCTCAGCAGAGCATAGGGGACCTTGAAACAAGTACTGTGCCGAGGATGCCTTCCCCTCCTCCCATGTAGTGCATGTTGGACACGGGAGTGTCAAAAAACACCGTATTTCATTCCAATACCCCAAACGGAGCAGAAAGGAATCTTCCAGGGTTTCATAGAACATTTTTTAAAAAATGGAGAAAAGGATCTCAGACCAAATCAAGCATTTTTGCATAGCCTTTCAACATTTCAGCCCTTAGCGTCTGGTTTACTGCAACAATGATTCTCAAAAAAACTCCTTTGGACACGGGATTGTGACATCAGACTCCCCTCCCCACTCCCCAGAGTATATGTACACATAAGTCTTGTAAACGTGTGTGTATTCTTGTCATTGTGCATACGTCTGCACTTGGGTTAATTTTCTAAGGACTTTTATGAGGATATACTGGCATATACACATTATACAATTACACTCATAGAGGGGGTAGTTGCTAATGTGGGTTAAGAGAACAATGCCCAGTGGCTCTTAACTTGCATTACAAGGCAAATTTGTGCATTATTTTACTATAATACTCATTAGTTTGTCACAATGCACATTAGCAAATAATGAAATGCAAAATACTGAACAGGGATTGGTCCTCCTTTTTCATAGACTAATCTCTGTACAGCAGTCATTTCTGAAAAGGATTGGTCCAGGAATTATAATTGGGTTTGCCGTTGAAAGGGTAGGTCCCTGTTCGGAATTGAATTTGAGGTGGAATTGGCCTTTGAAAGGGACCATTCCTCTTCAGATTTTAGTTTTTGGATTTGAATTTTTGATTTTTTTTTACTCACCTTTTCCAAATCTTATCTGAAGGCAAGTTATACATTCAGGTGCATGAGTTAATTCCCTGCCCAAACTGGCTTACAGTTTAGGTATATTTGAGATGATGGAGGGTGAAGTAACTTGCTCAAGGTCACAAAGCCTGTCAATGGGAGAATTAGGTTCATAACCCACTTTTCTAATCACTAAGCTACTCCTGACAGCTACGATGCACATTGGTTATTTGTAATTCCACATTATTCAAGAGTGAATATATGAATTCTAAATACTGGTAGTTGTCAGCTGTGCCTGCATTTTGTATTCATTTATTCAATTCACTTCTGTGTGAGCAAATCAATTTCTGCTCGGGATTAAATTTTGAACCATAATTGCTGTCTTTCATGGACTATTCCTTACTGAGAATTACGTTTTGAAATGGGAATTGTCTGTGAAAAGAACCAATATCTGTTCAGAACTGAATTGTGAATGGTGATTGACCCATGAAATGGTCCATTCTCAAGTCAGAATTCAGTGAAGTAACTAAATGAATGGATTCTCTCAGAAAACCCATTTCAAAATTTCCCTTCCCTAAATTCAGGGAAAAGGGGTAGGGTGAGGCAGAGTCAGGGGCATGCCAGCAAAGTACCTACAGGGAGTAGGGAAGTTCATTCATCGATGCATCTTAAATTTAGTGCCTGCTAAATTTATTTAATGCACACTGACAAATGAATAAATATTAAGTCAATTAGCGCATGTTAAAATGATATCCTCTATAGTAACATCAAATCAAAGTGCCAAAAATCCCAAATCACAATCACATATAATGGGACTCATAATACAAATTAATAAACAAACTTACTAAACCTAATAATATTTGGCTTGTTAAATTAAGATTATGTTATATAAGCATGTGTAATAACATTATTGCACAGATTTTATTTTACACTTCTTTCATGTTTGTCATATTATACCGGAACTCAAATACTCCATTGTATAAATGCACAGGAGAAGAGCCTCTTTCGATTGAAACCATGCTCTGCCATGAGGGGACATAGGATGAAGGTGAAAGGGGATAGACTCAGGAGCAATATGCGGAAATATTTCTTCACAGAAAGAGTAGTAGATGCATGGAACAATCTCCTATTGGAGGTACTGTAGTATATTCCCTGTGAGTCAGAATTTGAGATGAGGAGTCCAGCTTAAGAGCCCATGTAATGTTGAAATCACCCTCCGCCACCCACAATTCTTTACACACACCCATGCAAACTGTTCTCAATTCTTGATAAAACGCTCTCTGTTGCACATTTGGAGCACACACACTAACCACATTATGCAAAACTCCCCCCCCCCCCCCATTCCACCTGCACAACCAGATACCTACCCATCTGTCCTTAACAATATCCTATACAACAGGATTTAAATAATGTGATATATACTGTATATCCCAACACCCCATTTTTTCTTTCTTACAGTATTGGATGCAAACAGAACCTCCCCTTGCAGCACCCTACAAACTAAGTATTTATATTTACATAATACAAAGATATATGGAGTCCCTTAATCTATGTATTTCTTTCAGCAAAGATTGCCTCTTAAAAGGTAAGTTCAGTCCTCTAGATATAACTTTAAGTTCCCCCATACTGAAAACCTACCTCCCCTCCCATCCTGACCTACTGCTCCAATTACATTCTTGACTTACCCTAGCCACCCTCATCTACCCACCCTCTCCCCCTCTACACATACCCCCATCTTCCACCCTCATTCCCCCACTCCTTACAAGCTTACCATTTCCACCTAGCAGGCCCACCCCATGAGAAATCTAAATCAGCAGACCAATCTCCTTTCCCCACTTAACTCATTCACCCCATGCAATAAAGAACATCATACTCAGCTCATGCTCTGTGTTAGCTTCCAAACCCAGCCCCCCTTGCTTTTATGCATCATGCAGTTAACGTCACATACACCTCAACCTCCTAACTAATTCTCCCCTGGCATCACGACACCCATTGTCAACTTTCAACCACTCCACAATCATCTCTCACACTCTTCGCACCCAGCTGACCCCAACAAAATCCTCCCTTCCCCCTGCACCAGAGAACATTCTCATAACCCACACAGAGCCAGCAAGCCTGAAGCACCCCCATCACTCAATCAGACCCTGCAAATTATTTTTCCCACAAAGCCCTTCCAGACTCAAACTGAATCACAGTCCCACATTGTCCACATATTCACTGCACAGGTGTATTTTCTGTTGACTGATACTTCAGATGACCTCTGCCACTCGAGACTTACTGCCACTGTTGGTTACTGAAGACTGCTCGATGTTGCAATGCCTGTTAATTAACCATCTCTTCTACAAAATTATCCAGCCCCAGCTCCTTCGCCAATTCTGAGGCCTCCACTTGGGATCGCACTTTATATGCATGGCCTTTATGCTAACAAACCAGGCAAATGAAAATACCCAGCGGTAAGGAATCTTCTCACTCTTCAATTTTGATGTTAAAGGCCATAGCTTCCTTCTATTTTGTAGTGTCCCAGCTTACAAATCTTGATAAATCTCAATATCCAGACCATCTCACTTAATTGGTCCACTGTGGCGAGCTCTCAAAAGAGTGAAAGCGGGATAAAATGTCCTTCGGTTTGATTTTACTGTAACTGCTAAATCTTGCTTCTGACATGGGACCTCCACAAAGGCCTTTTCTAGCATATCAACCACATCCTCCTGAGTCTCAGCCCACTGATCTCCTTTATGCGCTGACCCAGCTCATGCAGCTTCCCTCTGAGGTCAGACCCCAAAGTTGCAATCTTGGCACAAACCCGAGCAATATCACTCTTGGGGGGGGGGGGGGGGTTACTAAACGGCGGTAGCGGACTCCAACAACCAGCCTTGAATACACTATAAGTTATCATCCATCTCCACATCAGCTGGTGAGTCATCCAGATTTTTTGTCACATTCTCCATCTGCTTAACTGCTCTTTGTGATTCTGGCGCCATTTTGTTTTGCTCACAGCATGCCTGGCTCACCTCAGTGTAAGAAAAACTTTACAGAGAAGCAACTTGCTTCTTAGTACCCATAAGCTACCCACCACACACATTAGCAGGGCCACTCATCCACTTTCTACCAAATTTCTAGCATTTGAAAAGGGCATGGGAGCAGTGCAATTAAAACAAAATCACCATTGGGGTCATGAGCTCTCCATTCAAGTTGCTATTGGTCCACTGATCTCACTTCATCCTCTCACAAAGCCATATATTTCAACAGGATCATGATAGCCAGCAAGGGGTCAGCTGAGATGGAGCCAGATAAAGCTGAGGATAGTGAGGACAGACTGTATGTTGAGCCTCTGGAGGAAGACACTATAGACCCAAAGACTGGTTAGGATGCTAGCCAATTAGCAGTGGATGGCAGGGTCAAGGGTGAGGAACATGGAGATGCAGAGGTGGATGCTCAGGGCAGTTGAGAAGGGTGAGCTGAAATTCATGCCTGGTCAGCATATGCAGAAGGACAGGGATGAGGAGGAGGAGCATACGAACGAGCATCAGAAGTTAGAGTTTGAGGGGAATGTCAGCAATCCAGACATCATAGAAACATAGAAAAATAATGACAGAAAAAGACCACATAGCCTATCTCATCTGTCCTTCCATATCAACAACTACAGCAGTCCCCTTTTTATCTTTAGAGATCCTCTGTGTTGGTCCCATGCTTTTTTGAATTCAGTTACTGTCCTCATCTTTACCACCTCCACTGGGAGACTATTCCACGGATCCACCACTCTTTCCGTAAAGAAATATTTCTGCATATCACTCCTGAATCTATCCCCTTTCAACCTCAACCCATGTCCCCTCATAGCAGAACTTGTTTTCAATAGAAAGAGGCTCTCCCCATGTGCATTTATGCCATGGAGGTATTTAAACATCTCAATCATATCACCTCTATCCCGCCTTTCCTCTAAGGTGTACATATTAAGATCCTTAAGTCTGTCCTCATATGCTTTATAATGACGACCACTAACCATTTTAGTAGCCACCCTCTGCACTGACTCCATCCTGTTTATATCCTTTTGAAGCTGTGGTCTCCAGAATTGCACACAATATGCCATATGAGGTTGCACAAAAGACATATAGAGGCACTATCACCTCCTTTTTTCTGCTAGCTATTCCTCTCTGTATGCACCCAAGCATCCTTCTAGCTTTTGCTGTCACCTTTTCTACCTGTTTAGCTACTTTAAGATCACCAAACACAACCACGCCTAGGTCTTGCTCTTCTTTAGTGGACAAAAGTACTTTACACCCTATACTATATTGCTCCCTTGGATTACTGCAGCCCAAATGCATGACCTTGCATTATTTAACATTAAATCCCAGCTGCCAAATTCTAGACCATTCTTCAAGCTTAGCTAGATCTCTCCTCGTGTTATCTACACCTTCCTGGTTGTCTACTCTATTGCAGATTTTGGTATCATCCCCAAAGAAGCAAACCTTACCCGACAGCCCTTCCACTATATCACTAACAAAGATGTTAAAAGAATCGGACCAAGGACAGATCCCTGGGGCACATCACTGGTAAATTCCTTCTCCTCGGAATGAGCTCCATTTACCTTTACTCTTTGTCGCCTCCCACTCAAACAATTTCTAACCCAAGCAGTAACTTTAGGGTCCATCCCTAGGGAGGTCAGTTTGTTTATAAGTCACCTGTGAGGAACAGTGTCAATGACTTTACTGAAATCTAAATACACTACATCTAGGGCTCTCCCTCGGTCCAACTCCCTGGTCACCCAGTCAAAGAAATTAATCAGATTTGTCTGACAAGACCTGCCTCTGGTGAATCCATGCTGCCTCAGATCCTGTAATCCGCTGGACTCCAGAAACCTCACTATTTTCTCTTTCAGCAGCGCTTCCAATCATTTACTCACCACCGAATTTAAACTAACCGGCCTGTAGTTTTCAACCACATCCTTACTTCCGCTTTTATGTAAATGCACCACATGAGCCTCTCTCCAGTCCTTTGGCACCACTCCTGACTCCAACGAGGGATTGAAAAGGTCAGTCAGTGGAGCCGCTAGAACGTCCCCAAGTTCCCTCAATATTCTAGGGTGTATCCAATCCGATCCTATCACTTTTTCTACTTTATGTTTAGCTAGTTTCTCATGAACACAGTCTTCTGAAAATTCTTCAAGATGCCTCTCACTTCTGTTCCTATTTGTGGGTGTTTTCTGAGGTCCTGTTCCTGGTTTTTCATCTGTGAACACAGAACAGAAATATTTGTTAAGCAATTCCGCTTTATCCTCATCAGCTACTACATATTGCTCCCCTTCACCCTTGAGTCTAACAATGCCACTTTTGCCAATCCTCTTCTCATTAACATATCTGAAAAATGTCTTATCCCCCCATTTTATTACATTGGCTATTTTCTCCTCTTTTGTGAATCTTTGCTTTCCTGACTACTTTGCTAGCTTTTCTAAGTTTTTCTAAATATAGATGTCTGTCTTCCTCTCTCTGTGATCTCTTGTATTTCATGAAGGCCTCCCTTTTTTTTCTTCACCTTTTCAGCTACTTCTTTCGAAAGACATAGCGGTCTCCTGTTCCTTTTACCTTTATTTACCATTTTAACAAAAAGATTGTTTGCCCTTAAAATATCCCCTTTCAGTTCTGGCCACTGATTTTCTACATGCCCCAGCTGTTCCCATCCCACTAACTACATCTTGGCAAAGTTAGTTTTCCTAAAGTCTAAGACCCTTGCTTTTGAATGAATTCTAACAGCCCTAGTCCTAATACTGAACCACACCATCTGGTGATCACTGGATGCAAAATGATCTCCCAGTATAACATCAGAAACACTTTCACCATTGGTAAGCACAAAGTCCAGTATGGCCCCTTCACGTGTGGGTTCTGTTATCATTTGCCTGAATAGTTCTCCCTGTAGAGAATCCAGGATCTCCTTACTTCTAGATGATACTGCAGCAGGAATGTGCCAACCAATATCTGGCATATTGAAATCCCCTATCAATAGCACTTCCCCATTCCTAGCAATGCTGCGTATGTCTTCAATTAACTCTCTGTCCACCTCTTCCTCATGTGAGGGAGGTCTGTATATTACGCCAATGCAAATAGATTTCTATTTCCCTCTTTCTAGTTTAATCCATAGTGCCTCCTCTCTCCCTTTTAAGCTATGTAATTACAAAATTGTAATATTATTTTTTATATATAGTGCCACTCCTCCTCCCCTTTTTCCTACCCTGTCCTTTCTGAATAAAGTATAGCCCGATATATTTACATCCCAGTCATGGTTTTCTGTGAACCATGTTTCTGTAACTGCCACTAAATCCAAGTAAGCCACTCCTACCAAAGCTTCAACATCAGGGATCTTATTTCCCATGCATTGGGCATTTATACACACTGCTTTCCATATGTTACCCCTTTTGCCCTTTTCTATAAAGGTAATTAATGTTTCACTTACCTGGGGGCTTTCACTTACCTGGGGGCTTTCTTCACCCATCCCCAACAAATCTAGTTTAAAGCCCTCTTCAGTAGATTAGCCAGAATACTACTGAAGACACATCAACCTTTCTTGGGCAGATGGATGCCATCTCTACTCTGCAACCCTTGGAACAGCATTCCATGGTGCAGGAAACCAAAATGTTCTCGATGACACCATCCACACAGCCATGCATTTATCACCAGGATGCAAGCCTCTCTGACTTGGCCTTGAAGGGAACACCACCTGTGCACCTGTCTGCTTCACCCTCTGTCCCAGAGCCATGAAGTCACTTTTTATATGCTCAGTGGGATACCTGGCAGTATCATTTGTGCCGAAATGTATTAGCAACATTGAGTAGTCGACAGTGGGCTTGATGAGTCTCGGCAAACTCTCTGTAACATCTTGGATTTTGGCACCTGGCAGAGAGTATACCTCTCTGGACATCAAGTCTGTTTGGCAGATGGATGCCTCAGTACCCCTCAGAAGAGAGTCACCAACCACCACTTCCCTTCGCTTCCTTGTGGTCACTGATTCTGCAACTTTGGGGTACTTGAGCTCTGGCTCTTCCCTTTCCGGAGATGCTTCCACCGCCTCCACTTCCAGGTCTGAATAATGGTTCTTCAGTTCAAGGGCTGGAGAAGTTGGATTGGTGATTCTGCAGGACCTGGTGACTTGTGTCCAACCTTCATCATTCTCTAGGCACCCATCCTCTCCTCTGCTAGAGAGCTTGGTTGTTGCAAGAAGAATCTCATCAATGTACTTCTGACTGTCTTGAATGCTCCTCAGCCCGCCACCTCCTCTCTGAGTTCCTCCACTTGTTTCCTGAGAGCTTCAGCATATAGGCTGCACATGGAACCGGTCTTTCAACTGGCATTGGGACTTCTGTCTGGACAGAGGCAGAAGCTGTAATGGTGCAACAGCTTTAGTGATACAATTTTTCTCAGCCATTGTTCAGTTCATGGAGCTTAGGTATCTGTTAAAGCAAAAGAGAGAGATCTTCAACGTACCAGCCAGTTTCCCAGCTGTCCTTACATAGAAAAATGGAAATTACACTAACCTGGTAATTGTAGTTCCTGGAGGGTCCAGTTTAGTCCTCCAACATCGGGTAGTGCCCCTCCTCCTGCAGCCGGGAGACTGGACCAATCAAATCTTCTGTAGTATATATGCAGCAGGAGCTCCCAGAAGTCCCCAGTGTACTAGTAACAAAGCATACTTAACGAAGCAACACATTAGATTAATATACAAAATGACCTAATTAAAGAACAATTTGTTCCCCCCCAAGGAATATCCAACCCCCTCCCCAAACGAGGAAGTCAGAACACTGCATTGCGCCAGCACCGACGCCTCAGGAATCAAAACACCGCTCCCCACCAGAAGTTCAGGAGCTGCCTGAACCCCCGAGACAGGGAAGAGCCTCTGCAAAAAACGCGGCTGCCACAGAGGGACCGAACGGCAAGAGGAACCGTCTTAATATCAACCGTTCGGAAAGGCGCGCCGCACCACATTAGCAGATAGTCGGGAGGGAAGGAGGACTAAACTGGACCCTCCAGGAACTACAATTACCAGGTTAGTGTAATTTCCATTTCCTGTTCGGTAATCCAGTTTAGTCCTCCAACATCGGGTTGTAACAGAGCAGTTAAGACCGGGCGGGACCTTGCCATCCGGCGCGCAGAACCGCCGAACCAAAACAGGAATCCCGAGCCGCTGACACATCTAAGCGATAGTGTCTACTGAAAGCATGCAGAGACGACCAAGTGGCCGCCCTACAGATATCTGCCGGCGGAACCAGGCTATACTCCGCCCAAGAGGTCGCCTGAGCCCTAGTAGAATGAGCCCTCAGACCCTCCGGAACAGACCGCTGTTGCAACAGATACGCGGACGCGATCGCCTCTTTGAGCCATCTAGCAATGGAGGCTTTAGCCGCCGCTTCCCCTTTACGCGCACCCCCGAAGAGCACGAAAAGCCGGTCAGATTTCCGAAAAGACTCGGTAACCTTTAAATAACGATGGAGCGTACGACCCACATCGAGCCGGAGAAGACCTTTGTCCGTTGACCCGACAGATTGCGAAGAAAGCACTGGAAGAAACACTGCCTGATTCATGTGAAAGGGAGACACCACCTTTGGCAGAAAGGAAGGAACCGGACGGAGAACGATCCGATCCGCGGAAAAAGACAAGAAAGGCTCTCGACAGGACAATGCATGCAGATCTGAAATGCGCCGTGCCGAACAGATGGCTACAAGAAAAACCGCCTTCAGCGTGAGATCTTTCAGAGACGCCCTGCGCAGGGGCTCAAAAGGTTCACGAACCAGGGCCCTCAGAACTAAATTCAAGTCCCAAGGAGGAACGAAAACTCTGCGGGAGGGCCGCAAATGAAAAACAGCCGTAAGGAATCGGCGTACATCCGGATGAGCCCCGAGCAGACGACCCAAAACCTTGCCGCGGTAACACGAGATAGCCGCCAGCTGGACTTTTAGGGAACTAGCCGCAAGGCCCTTATCGAAACCATCCTGAAGAAAACTTAAAACGACGAGCACTGAAACCGTCGCCGCCCGGACTCCCCGCCGGGAGCACCAGTCTTCAAAAATCCTCCAAATCCGAACGTAAGTAAGAGAAGTGGACGTTTTCCTCGCCCGCAGAAGGGTAGAAATCACCGCGGGGGAGTAGCCCTTCCTTTTCAGCCGAGCCCTCTCAATGGCCAAACCGTAAGCGAGAATCGATCCACTTGGGGCATCCGCAAGGGACCCTGAAGAAGAAGATCCAGTAGAGCGGGCAGGAGCCAAGGAACGCCGTCGCTCAACCGGACCAGATCGGCATACCAGGGCCTCCGGGGCCAATCTGGGGCCACCAGTAACACGCGACCCCGGTGGCTCTCGATACGTTGTACGACCCGGCCGATCAGAGCCCACGGAGGAAAGACATAAAGAAGACCGGACGTTGGCCACGGCTGAATGAGAGCGTCGAGCCCCTCGGACATGCGCTCCCTTCGCCTGCTGAAGAAGCGCCCTGTCTTGGCTGATTGAAAGGTCGCCATGAGATCCATGATGGGTGGACCCCACCGCCGGACGATTTGTGCGTAAACCTGTGGGTTTAGCTCCCATTCGCCGGGGTCCACCCGCACTCTGCTGAGAAAATCGGCCTGGACATTGTCTACGCCCGCAATGTGAGCCGCCGAGATTGCTGGAAGGCGAGTTTGCACCCAGTTAAACAAGGCCGCCGCTTCTGCCTCCAGGGCCACGCTGCCGGTACCCCCTTGGCGATTGATGTAAGCTACAGTGGACGCATTGTCCGACAGGACTCTCACCGGCCGTCCGAGAACCAGGGTCTCCAGGTCCACCAGGGCTAGCCGGACTGCCCGCAATTTGAGACGGTTGATCGACCAAGAGGCCTCCATGGGAGACCATTCCCCCTGAGCAAAGCGGGACTCGCAGTGAGCCCCCCAGCCGGTTAAGCTCGCATCCGTCGTGAACGGAACCCACAGAGGAGGCTCCAAGGGAATCCCTCGTGACAGGTTCTCGGCGGAGAGCCACCACCGGAGGGATCGGCGAACCGTCTTTGGGCAAGGCAATCTCTTGTTCAGCGAGTCGAACTGGTTGGACCAACGTCGCAGAAGAGCACTCTGCAGCGGACGCATGTGGAAGCGCGCCCAAGGCACCACCTCCAAGGTCGCCGCCATCGTGCCGAGGAGCCGCAGGTACCACCACGCCGACGGAGCTGGCATCCCCCGGAAGAGACGGACCAGAGCCCGCAACGCCAGCACGCGTCAGTCCGGAAGGCACACCAAGCCCCTTGCTGTGTCGAAGCGGACTCCCAGATACTCGAGATCCTGTGACGGAGACAGACAACTCTTGCATTCGTTCACCACCCATCCGAGGGACCGAAGGAGATCCACCACCCTGCTCGTGACTTGCACACACTCCCGACTGGACTTCGCTCGAATCAACCAGTCGTCGAGATATGGATGGACCAGGATGCCCTCCTTGCGCAACGCCGCCGCGACTACAACCATTACCTTTGTGAAGGTGCGGGGAGCCGTGGCGAGTCCGAACGGCATGGCCCGGAATTGAAAATGGCCCCACGGGAGCGCAAAGCGGAGAAACCGTTGATGGGAGGGCCGGATGGGAATGTGTAAATAGGCCTCTGTAAGATCGAGGGATGTCAAAAATTCCCCTTGACGCACCGCTACGATGACTGACCGCAGGGTCTCCATGCGAAAGTGCGGTACTCTGAGAGCGCGATTCACGCCTTTGAGATCCAAGATCGGACGAAGGGAACCGCCCTTTTTGGGAACCACAAAATAGATGGAGTAGCGACCTGCGCCTCTTTCCAAGGGCGGGACCGGAACCACGGCCCCCAGAGAGAGAAGCCGATCCAGGGTCACGCGGATGTCCCGCGCCTTTTGAGCTCCCTTGCTGGGAGACAGAACAAACGAATCCGGAAGTGGGTGCGCAAACTCTAGGGCATAACCTTCTTCTATAATCTGCAGCACCCACCGATCTGACATAATTTGGGCCCAAGAAGGAAGAAAGTTGCGCAAACGACCCCCGATGACCGGGTCTTCCTCTAGAGCCCGCCTCGTTTCATTGTGGCTTGCGATTAAAGGAAGAGGCCGAGGAAGAGGCGGCTCCGGAGAAGCCCCTTCCCGCTCCTCTGAAACCACGAAACCCTTGATGACGGGTTCCAAACCGACCGCGCTGCGAAGTCCACAGCCGGGAAGAACGAAATCTGCGCGCATCCCGAAACTGGCCGCGCGCTGAGGTGGACGACCTATTAAGCTTAGGCTTATCCTCTGGAAGCCGACCACCCTTAGACTCACTGAGATCCTTCACCAACTTATCCAGAGCCTCACCAAACAACAACCTGCCCTTAAAGGGTAGTTTACTGAGGCGAGACTTGGAAGAACCGTCGGCCGCCCAATTGCGCAACCAGATGGACCGTCGTGCCGCTACCATGGAGGCCATGCTATTAGCTAGGGAGCGTATTAAATCATAACACAGATCCGCCAAGTAGGCCGATCCCGACTCCACGCGGGCAACGTCCAACAGCCCCTGTTGGTCCATACCGGACCCCGAGCGCAGGTGCTGCGACCATCGCAAACAAGCTCGAGCTACCCACGCCCCACAAATAGAAGCTTGTAACGATAAGGCGTTGGTCTCGAAGGCTTGCTTCAACAAATTATCAACCTTTTTGTCCTGAACATCCCTCAGGGCCGCGGCCCCTTCAACCGGGATGGTGGTTTTCTTAGTCACTGCCGAAACGGCAGCATCCACCCGTGGAGACTTAAACAAGTCCCTGTCCTTGTCTGCAAGGGGGTAAAGACGATTCATGGTCCGAATCCCTTTCAAAGCGGATTCCGGTTGCTCCCATTCCGCATGGATCATCTGCTCAACTACTCGGTGCACAGGCAAAACTACCTGGGCATCCCTGACCGCCTGAATGAGAGGATCCTCGAGACCCTCCTCCTCCAGCGGCCGCACCGCAGAGAGGTTAAGTGCTTGGAGAGACTCCGTGACCAAAGGTACCAGCTCATCCCTTCGAAACACCCGAATGATGCGAGCCTGATCTTCCAGTTCTGGAAGCTCTCCGTCTTCTAACTCCTCCGCCTCAATATCCGGATCCCCCTCAGTCTCGGAATCCGGGAGGCAAAGGGCGCCCTGATCCTGGTCCCCCAACCTGGGCCGCTTGACCGCGGGTTGGGAAGACCGCTGAACCCCACCCGCGGATGCTGGGGGGAGAGAGGCGGGCCAAGCCTCCGGCAAATGACCAGACCGGCTTAAGCGGAAGGCCTGATGCATGAGAAGAACAAAATCCGGGGAAAAGTCTATAGGCGACGCTACCACAGCCGCCTGCTGGAGCTCAGGGACCGACGTATTAGACGCCGGGCCCAGACCAGAAGGAAGGATGCTCGGTGAAGGGACACTGTCCCCCGAAAGGGAAGGGTCCCCGGGCACATGCTGTTCCTTAATTTCAATAGGCAGCTCCAGTTCTGAAGAAACTGCAGCACAGCTCTTACAGATTCCAGAGTCAGTCGTTGTACCTCTGCGGGAGCCACAAATTACACACTGAGGTTTGGCAGCCATGCCCAGGCCACCTGCTCTCAGGGAAAAATAAGGCAACAGGAACAGGGAAGCCCACACCAAGGGGACTAACCTTATTCAATTCAGCACAGTATTAAATTTAAAACCTTTTTTTTTTTTTACAGTAAACAAAATACTCCCCAGAATCCTAGGGGTGCCCTGAGCAAAATCGCCAGCAAAAGAAACCCCAAAAACACCAGGGGAACCCGTGCGCAAGTGTTAAAAAGTGCCCTTAAAAAGCACACTTTAGAAATCCAAAATGGCCGCCGCACTTTTTCACCCGCGGTAAAAAACGGCGCGAAAATACAAAGGTACCCAAATAATATGGAAAAGAAAGAAAACGACCCTCTAATACAGGGCAAGCGAAAAAAAGCAGGAAAAAGTGCAATTTGGAAGCCAGGGGAGCCGACAGAGCCTCTGCCCAAGCAAAGAACAGAGAGCTTAAAACAAGGAAAATTCCTACCAGCTCTGGGAACAGCAAGGAGCTCAGCCCACTTCTCCAAGTGACAGGCAATGTTGCAGCCGGTATGGCTCTTCCCTGAACAGCCTTGGGGAGAGCTCAACCCAGGCTTCAGAGATTCCCAGGCAGAAAGGCAGGAGCCCAAGGCAGGTCTGGCTTTCCCCAGAAAGTCTCCTGTGTCTTTTTCTTTTTTAAAGATACAGCTACCTAGCAAAAGAAATAGAATATAAAGGACCAGAAATAAACCCCAAAAGAACTAACTAACTAGTGTTGCTCCTTCAAGTGTCACTTAGCGTGCCCAGCAGGGGCACAGAAGTCCTCCAGCTACAGGGAGACTGGACACACTGGGGACTTCTGGGAGCTCCTGCTGCATATATACTACAGAAGATTTGATTGGTCCAGTCTCCCGGCTGCAGGAGGAGGGGCACTACCCGATGTTGGAGGACTAAACTGGATTACCGAACAGGAAAAGCAGTTCAATCTCTTTAATTATATTCAAAATATGCTGTTCCAAGTCCCTGTGTTTTGTTAATTGGGGAGGTGCCCTATAAATCAAGACTGCTCACTAGGGATGGGTGGGAGTTGAGGAAGGGGGTAGGGAGGGAACTAACCTCTGATTAGAGGTCAGTAGCTCCAAAGAGCTGAGAAAGTTGCTAAATCAGAGTTTTAAACCTACCCAACTAAAAAAAATATTTCTCCTTTTAAACTAAAGCACCAAAAAGAATGCAACTTTGTTTTAAAAATGTACCATAACCCTTTTGAGAGGTCCCAGTCAGAGAGCTGTCAATTTAAAAAGCCACAGATTCTTACCTTTGCTTGAAATGTATAGCCCCTGCCTGCCAGAAGAGAGGACCCATTACTTGATGTTGCCAATGTAATGAGTGTGCAGCAGCATGCCACGGGGTAGAGGTTGCAGAGAACCAAGGTGATCTATAGGAACTTCGCAGCTGCATGGTCCAGGCCTTCAGCGACCTCCTGTCAGAGGTTAGATCATTGATCACTATGTTCTCCTTCCAGGGCCAGATTGTGGAGCACCTCCCAGTACTTGGCACTCCTTCGACCATCAATGCACCACAATGGTACTCACTACTCTTATTTATTCCACCTCACCCACCCCTGAAATTAGTCAGACCACAGCTGCACAGCCACACCTGATCTTCCCTGACTTCAATTTGTCGCCAGGTGAGGGCAAGAAGTTAGTCAAGGTAGACAAGCCCCTATGAAACCAGTTCTTTGAACCTCGGAGGCCTCTGAACCTGGCCCTGCCCCATACAAGAGTGGCCATTTGCATCTCCCTTTTCCAACCCCCCCCCCCCAACACCACCACCAAGCAAGGCCCTGGAAGGTAAAGATGTTTATTCTGCATACATATGTCAGAACACATCCACATTTGTCTTCTCTCACTGCAAGCAAAATAAACTGAATCACTTACCACGAGGAAATATGCGTGCACAAGTTCATTCTTGCTGCCACAGCATGACAGTCAGCCTGTAGAGGTGTCATGTCCACTGCATCACTTTCCTTTTCACTCTCCATTGTGGTGGTACTGGGTTTTCTGGTTCAGGCATCTTATGGGTGAGAGTAAGCTTGTGTAGCATGCAGCGCACAACAAATATGTCAAAAGACTGAGCTGGGCTGAAGAGCAGTTCATCATCCAACTTCTCCAGGCACCTAATCTGCTTTCAGGATTCCAAATGTCTCTGACATTCTATACACACTGGCTTCTAAGGATACTGTCTACTTTCAAGTTTTGAGTACAGAGTTGAGTCTTTTCTTCTTGACAAATGTGTAGCTCTGTGATAGCTTGACCACTACTTTATTTGTGTTGTACAATGTCTGACATTCTATGACAGCCTTGGTCCATTTATGTGTTCTGTTGTACTCTGCTCTGCCTGTCCCTCTGGGAGGGTTAGCAGCCAGGTCTTCATGGGATATCCACTGTCACCTATTGGGGTTGGAGCATAGAGGGAGTGGAGGAGTAGCTTAATGGTTAAGAACATTGGCTTGGAAATCCAGAAACCAGGGTTTGATTCCCACTAGCACTCCTTGTGGCCTTAGGCAAGTCACTTAACCCTCCATTGCCTCAGAAAAATCCAAATTATCAATGTCTCTGTTTAATGTACATTACCAAGTTTGTTTCAATGTAAACTGCTTTGAGAATAAAGGGGAAATGCTCCAGCTCATAGAAATCTGTCATTGTTTGATGCTGCTTCTGCTCAGTCCCAGGGAAGTCAATATACTGTGTGTCTCTTCTTAAAAGGCATCTAGGAACTGAGCTATGCAGTGACAGGTGTCTATCTGGGTAATGCCTGCAGCAGCCCCAAGGAGTGTTTGGAAGGATTCTGTGTCAAGGAAGACCAGAGCTGTTGTCACCTTAAGGTGCACTAGCAGGACTCTTCCCCTCCATGAAATGGCTACTGATCAATCTTCAGTTGGCGGCACAGGTGCACTATGGTCTCCTTTTCAAATCTGAACCTCCACATGCATTCCTGTTCTATGAGGTCTAGGAACTGCATCCTGGGTCTGTATGCCCTCAGAAGTGGGTACCTCCTCCTTCTCTGCTGCCTCTTCTGTATATAAGAATATAAGATATGCAATACTGGGTCAGACCAAGGTCCATAAAGCCCAGTATCCTTTTTCCAACAGTGGCCAATCTAGAACATAAGTACCTATCAGTTTCCTTAAAAGTCACAGGTTCCACAATGCCTGTATTGGGGAAAGCAGTGGATATCCTGAGTCCCCTTTAATAATGGTTTATGGACATTTCCCTCAGGAGCTTGTCCAAATCTTTTTTCAACCAGGCTACACTAACAGCTTTTACTACATCCTCCGGTAACAAATTCCAGAGTTTCATTATACGTTGAGTGAAAAAATATTTTCTCTTTAGTCTTAAATAGGTTACCCTATAGCTTCATTGCATGTCCCCTAGTCTTTCTATATTCTTATGGTGTAAACAATCAATCTATATTTACCCGTTCCACTCCATTCATTAATGTATAGACCTCTATCATATCTCCCCTCAGCCATCTCTTTTCCAGGTTGAAGAGCCCTATCCTTTTTAGCCACTCTTCCATCCCCTTTGCCATTTTGGTAGCTCTTCTCTGTACCTTTTCTAATAGCACTATATCCTTTTTAAGATATGGTGACCAGAATTGCACACAATATTCAAGATGCAGTCACACCATGGAACAATACAAAGGCACTATAATATCCTTTGTTTTATTCTCCATTCCGTTTCTTATGATACTTAGAATTCTATTTGCTCTGTTGGCAGCCACTGCACACTGGGCGGAGAATTTCAACATGTTATCCACGATGACACCTAAATCTTTTTCCTGGGTGGTGGTTCCTAATGTGGAACCTTGCACCGTGTAACCATAGTTTGGGTTGTTCTTTCCTAGGTGCATAACTTTGCACTTGTCCACTTTAAATTTCATCTGCCATTTTGATGCCCAGTCTTCCAATTTATCAATGTCCTCTTGCAATTTTTCACAATCCTCATGGGATTTAACAACTTTGAATAATTTTGTATCATCTGAAAATTTGATTACCTCACTCATTATTCCCATTTCCAGGTCATTTATGAATATGTTAAAAAGCAGCGGACCCAGCACAGATCCCTGGATTACTCCACTATTCACCTTTTTCCATTGGGAAAACTGACCATTAAGCCCTACCCTCTGCTTTCTATCTTTTAAGCAGTTTCTGATCTACAATAGTACACTGCCTCCTATCCTATGACTTTTTAATTTTGCCAAAAGTCTCTCATGAGGGACTTTGTCAAAGGCTTTCTGAAAATCCAGATATACTATATAAACTGACTCACCTTTTTATTCACACCTTTGAAAAAAACATAACAGATTAGTGAAACCAGACCTTCCTTGGATAAAGCTATTTGGCTGTCTCCTATTTTTCCAGGTACTGATGTCAGGCTCTCAGGTCTGTAGTTTCCCGGATCACCCCTAGAACCTTTTTTTAAAAGTTGGGTTTATATTTGCCATCCTCCAATCTTCAGGTATTACAGATGATTTTAATGATAGTTGTAACAGGGTAGACCCTGTACAGACAGAGGAAATGCAGGCCAGCACAAGTGAAAACAGAAAAACTGACAGGGTAAACAAGAAAGTGTCAGATAGTTACCCTGAGCAATGCAGGAACACGTGCAAAAGCTCAATCAGGACACACCCAGCTAGCACAGGAAGGGAATTCACTTCACCTGACAGGGTTCAGCTAACTAAGGGTGGAGCAAGCGAACGCTGGTTTAAAACAAGCTCTCAGACAGTCAGAGACAGTTTAGGATCCGGATTAGGATCAGGAGTAAGGCAAAGCCAGGAGCTGGTGCCGGAGCTGAGAGAGAGAGAGAGAGAGAAGCCGTGGCAGCCAAGGACACACTTGGAGAAAATACAGAGAGGGCAGCTGAAGCCCCGGGAAGCATGGCACAGGTATGAGAATGCAAGAGAGAGTGATAAAGAAACTCTGGAGCAATTAGAGTGCCCATATGAAGGTCAGAGGGAACCCGAGGACCTGAATAAATCAGAGAGATATCCACAGCCAAATAGTGTGTATGAGCAAGAGAAAAGCTTTTACTTACCAGATAAAGCTGAAGAGTTTTGTAATTGTAAGTTCACAGCTCCGTCTGAAACTCCGTCACGAGCACTCCGATTCAGCTCAGCTGGGTTACAAAAGGGAAACCTGGATAGGTTGGAAAGTTCCCTTAATTATCCCACGAGCAGAGCAAGTAAGGGGCTAAGCTCTACTCAAAAGTACCAGCAGGGGCAGTGCCTGGGAAATCTCTATTCCAGTATATATGGTAATGCCCAGAGAGGCTCTAGCCTGGTGAAAGAAAAGAACTTCCTGGTTGACGTGCTTAGGCAGCAAGTCTCTTATAGTACTCCCAAAGTACAGAATGAATATACCAGTCAACCAGAGATGATGGAATACCAGAATGCTGAGGAGAATGATACACAGGAATTAATGGATTGTTCTTTATCATTAATTGAACCTGAATTCTCCCTGAGATAAGGAAAGTAACTTGGTGTCTTAACTTCAGTAATACAGCAACAAGCCTGTAACTCTCTCTCTCGAGGCAGAACAGAGGTATGCTCTACTCTCAGCTACCGGGGAGAGAACCTTACAGCAATATTTAAGCTTTTTGTTCTTTTGTTTATTTCTCCTTTAAAAGCTGAAGAAAGCAAGTTATGTTTCCCTTTATTATTGTATATAAGATGTCCAAGCAAAGCATATAATTTATGTTCCTTGAAGATAAAATACCCTCAATGGGACGGGGAATAAAAACCCTTTGATTTGAAGAAAGAAGTGTTTGCGTTTATATTCATAAAGGCACAACTACCACCCTCCAGGGGCCTTGCAATACAGGAGGCTACCGCTTGGCCAGAGGAGGTGTGACATAGTTCACAGATTACTAATAGTAGGTCTGCAATCTCATATTCCAGTTCTTTCAAAACCCTTGGATGTATACCATCCAACCCAGGTGATTTGCTACTCTTCAGTTTATCAAATAGTTATAATACATCTTCCCGGTGTATCAATATTTCTTTCAATTCTACTGCGGCATTACCTTTAAATACCATTTCAGTCATGGAAGACATCACTACATCTTCCTCAGTAAAGACCGAAGCAAAGAATTCATTCAGTCTCTCCACTATGGTCTTGTCCCCTCTTAGTGCCCCTTTTACCCCTCTATCATCTAATAGCCAACTGACTATCTCACAGGTTTTTTGCTATGAATGTACTTGAAAAATTCTATATTATGCATTTTTACTTCAACAGCAAGCTTCTTCTCAAATTCTCTCTTTGCCTGCCTTATCTATGCCTTGCATCTATTTTGCCAGTGTTTGTGCTGTTTCCAATTTTCATCATTTAGCTTATTTTTCCATTTCCTGAAAGATGTTTTTTTGGAAACCACAGCCTCTCTGACCTCACCTTTAAACCATGCTGGCAGTTTTTTTGGACTTCCTTCTACTTTTCTTAAAGCATGGAATACAGCTGGTATGGGCAGATAGTATTTTTAAACAACACCCAAGCTTGATGTACGTCTTTAACCTTTGCAACTGCTCCTTTTAGTTTTTTCTTAACTATTTTCCTCGTTTTATCATAGTCTCCCTTTCAAAAGTTAAAAGGCAGTACTGTGGATTTCCTTGACATCCTTCCTCCATTTATTAAATCACGATCATGCTATGATCACTATTGCCCATTGGCCCCAGCACCCTTATCTCTTGCACCAGATCTTGTGTTCCACTAAGGACTAGGTCCAAAATGGCATCTCCTCTGGTCGGTTCATGAACCAGCTGCTCCAAGAAGCAGTCCTTTATTTCATCTAGAATCTTTATCTCACTATCAGATCCTGCCGTGACACTGACCCAGTCAATATCAAGGTAATTGAAATCACTCATTATTATTACTGTGCTGTAACTTTTGTTAGCTTCCCTGATTTCTTTGAGCATTTCATCATCCATTTGTTCATTCTGGCCAGGAGGTCGATGGTACGCCCCCACTGCCATCACCTTCCCCATCCCCTTTATACATGAATTTGCAATCCATAGAGATTCTACAGTGAATTTTCTTTCCCACAAAATGTTAATCCTTTGTGACTCAATGCTCTCTCTAACATAGAGTGCAACCCCACCATCAATTTGATCTTCTCTATCATTACGATATAGTTTGTACCCTGGTATCAGTCTTCCACTGGTTGTCCTCCTTACACCATGTCTCTGAGAAAGCAATCATATCTAACCTCTCATTTAGTGCTGTATATTCTAACTTCCCATCTTATTTTTTAGACTTCTGGAATTTGCATACAAACATTTTATAGGCTGTATTTTATTCATATTAATCTGGCTACTGGTAGGCAGGGGTAATTTGGAATCTTTAAGCTCTGTCTGCTCTGTACTCAAGGGCATCTGGGCTGCTTTTGTCTTTATTGGAACCTCTCTGCTGATATAGCCTAACTTCAGTCTTTTGCTAGTATCCTGCAAGGATACATTGTTCCAAACTATGCGATCCTGGTTGACTGTCAGCTTTCCCCTATTATCTAGTTTAAAAGCTGCTCTATCTCCTTTTTAAAGGTTAATGCCAGCAGCCTGGTTCCATCCAAAGGTGGAGCCCATCCCTTTGGAAAAGCTCCTTATTTCTCCTGAATGTTCCTCAGTTCCTAGCAAATTTAAAACCCTCTTCCTTGCACCCTAGTCTTATCGACGCATTGAGACTCCAGAGCTCTGCCTACCTTTTGGGTCCTGTGCGTGGACCAGGAAGCATTTTGGAGAATGCTACCCTGGAAGTTCTGGATTTCAACTTCCTACCTAAAAGCCTAAATTTAGCCTCCAGTACCTCCGTACCACACTTTCCTATGTAATTGGTACTGACGTACCAAGACAGCCAACTCCTCCCCAGAACTATCTAAGACCTTGTCTACGTAGTGCCTGAGGTCCACTACCTTCGCACCAGGCAGGCATGTTACCAGGCAATCCTCATGTCCACCAGCCATCCAGCTATCTACATGCCTAATGATTGAATCACCAACTATAATGACTGTCCTAACCCTTCCCTCATGGACACATGGCCCTGGAAATACCTCCTCGGTATGAGAGGGTTTTACATCACCTGGAGGACAAGTCCTACCTACAGGATCACTTCCTGACATAAGGGTGATGCTCTGCTGTCACATGACCTCTCTCCTCCATGGCAACAGGGATGCTGCCAGACTGGAGGTGGGAGTTCAGTACTACATCCCTGTAGATCTCATCTATGTAGCTTTCTGTCTTCCTTATGTCCTCCAAGTCCTATACTCTAGTCTCCAGAGATTGGACTCATTCCCTGAGAGCAAAGAGCTCCTTGCACATAGTGCACACGTACAACCCCTCACCAACTGGGAGAAAATCATACATGTGACACTCCGTGTAAAAGACTGGACAGCCTCCATCTTGCTGCTGGACTGCTGTTGGCATCTTAGTTTTAGGGCTGTATTTAGGTATTTAAGTTGTTTACTTACTAAGGTTTGCTACAAATATTTATACTAATAAAACTATACCTAATACATTTAATGGACTTTGTTTACCTCAGTTTAACTAATCTCAGGTCCTTAATGTACACTGCACCCGAGAGTGAAAATAGCACCTCCTTTTATTTAAGAGGTTTAAGCACCTATAAAGCTACAATTATCCCAGAGGTGGGTAGGAATCAGGGAGGGAGGGAAAGAAGACTTATTAAAAGCTGGCTGCTACACATTACCCTGTCCTGTGCTTCTAAGGTAATCTGTGACCAATTTCCTGGGTGATTCAAACAGACCTTGCTTGGATAGAGGGAGTCTTTCAAAAATGGATTCTAATTTACATAGATTAATCAGCTTTAATCTAAAGAAGTTCGTTTTCCCCAAGATTTAGAAAAAATTCCCAGAAGTAAATACTTACAATTGCAGATCTCTCTCCAGAAGTAGCAGTCCCTTTTTGTAGACCTTCAGGATGGAGAAACACAGAGCTCTGGTTGAACTATTCATGCCTGTGAGTCTGAGGTAATCTTTGACCAATTTCCTGGGTGATTCACACAGCCCTTGCTTGTATAGATGGAGACTTTCAAAATGCCCTTTAATCTGTCCCTTTGCTTTAATACCTCTTTAATACAATGTCACAGGTCTTTTGTCCCCTATCTAGAAGGCCTCTTTGTAAAGATCTCTAGAAATAATTTATTGCTCATAGATGGTGACCCTGTTTTTCCTTTTATGCTAAGTTATTCTCTGAGTTGATTTAAATTAAAGCTCTTTGCTGATACTGGGCCCTTTTGAGTACTAAATTTAAATTAGAAGTTCTCTTCTAGTTTAAATTTAACCAGAAAGTGGTCTGCTGTGTTTTAAATTTAAACTGAAAACTCTTTGCTGATACTAGGCCCTGACTGAGTTTTAAATTTAAACTAGAAGCTCTCTGCTGAGTTTTAAATTTGACCAGAAAGCTTTCTGCTGTGTTCTGATTTTAAACTGACAGTCCTCTGCTGGATTTTAAACTTAAACTGAAAGCTACCTTTTGAATTTTCAATTTACCTAAAAGCTCTTTGCTGACACCAGGCCCTGACTGATTTAATAAATACATTGGATTCTAATTTACACAGATTAATCAGCTTTAATCTAAAGAATTTCCTTTTCCTCAAGATTTAGAAAAATATCCCAGAAGTACTTACAATTGCAGATCTCTCTCCGGAAGTAGAGGTGCCCTTTTGTAGTCCTTCAAGACTCCAGTGGGATTTGAACCATGGCTGCCATGTTTTTAGCTTATTATTTTAACCATTAGGCTGTGCATGATGAGCAGCTGCTGATCTGCACTCATGGTTTCCTGTTGCTCCTCCAGCTGTAAGCACCACCAACATCCACCACCAGCAGCACCAACACCCAACACCAGGAAGCACCAATGGGCCTTGCACAGGGCTGCATTGATGGTCACAGAACTATATACAGGCACAGGGAGACACATTTGTATACACACAACTCTGGCCCTGGGATCACACTAATGCAGACACAAACACCAAAACAGGTACACCTTATACAAGCAAACACAGCGGCACAGACATGGCACAGACATTTGCACCAACATACACTCACACCCATGCCAAGACACACTCCCATTAGCACATACACCTGGACATACACAGAATGGGGGGAGGGAGGGGCAGCCTTATGTTCATGGAGAGGCAGAGATAGAAGTAGGAGGGATTAAGGAGATGCAGGATTGGCAGGCAAAGAAAGTGGTAGGGAGGGATCTTCTGATAGCAGGGTAGTTGTTGAGTCAGATATTGCAACAGGAAGGTTACTGTGAAGGGGTTAAAGGACTGATCATGCAATGGAATAGCAAATAACAATACTCTCTAGCAATCACACTCCAGGTCATGAATACAAACACAGAAACATGATGGCAGAAAAAGACCACATGGCCTATCTAGTCTGCCCTTTCATATCAACTACAATATTCCCCTTTTTTCCCTACAAGATCTTCTCAGTCTTCTGTTTGTCCCATGCTTTTTTGAATTCAGATACTATCCTTCTTTCTACTACCTCCAATGGAAGACTATTCCATGCATCTACCACTCTCTTCATAGAGAAATATTTCTGCATATTACTCCTGAGTCTATCCCCTTTCACTCTCATCCTATGGCTCCTCATAGCAGAGTTTGTTTTTAATTGAAAGAGGCTATGATCTCTTGTGCATTTATGCCATGGAGATATTTAAACATTTCTAACATATCTCTTCTATCCTGCCTTTCCTGTAATGTATACACATTAAGATCTTTAAGTCTGTCCTCAAATGCTTTATAACGAACACCGCTAACCATTTTAGTAGCCACCCTCTGCATAGATTCGAATCCTGTCTATAACCTTTTGAAGGCATGGCCTCCAGTATTGCACACAATACTCCAAATGAGGTTACACCAGAGACTTATACAGAGGCACTATCACTTCCTTTTTTCTGCTGACTATTCCTCTCCCTATGCACCCAAGCATCCTTCTGGCTTTCACTGTCACCTTTTCTACCGGTTTAGCTGATTTAAGATCATCAGAAATAATCATGCCCAGGTCCTGCTCTTCTTTTGTGGACAGAAGTTGTGATAAGGAAGCTTATCATAGCTCAGGTAGGAGCTATAGAAAAGATGATGTGACTCTGAACAAGCAACCTGTCAGTTCTGGTAGAAGCAAGAAAACAGAGTTTTCACATAAAAGACTACCAGTCCCAGAATGCACCAGGTTTCCAGCAGCCATGAGGGAGGCTGAAGTGAGAAAATGTGTGTGCAATCAAGAGAGCTATGAGGTAATCCCTAAGCACTCATCTCAAAGGGCAGGGCCTGATTCAAAGCAGCTGCGCTGTGTTAGGGAGGAGCACACATTAGGAAAGAATAAGAATAGAGCTTATTCTTCAGATAACAGTTTCAAGAACAGCTTCAGCAAAAGCTTCAGGAAGAAATACAGAGACAGAGACAGCAACGGCTACAAGCTCAAGCACCAGTATCACCTGGAGAAACAGAAGCCAAGCCAAGCGGATAGAGAGAGAGAAGGAAACTCTCTGGAAGGAAGAGAAGAAAGGCCATTGGAAGGTCTGGGAGATTCCAAGGCAGTACTCATACTGGGAGGTATTCCAAATGCCAGCAGAGTCCATTGGACTGGATTCAGTCAGAGGAATGGAGTGGCAGAGATAGGAATCACCAGTGGCTACCTGGAAGAGAGAAGACTGCATGTGGAAGGGACTTTCAGACCAAGGCCAGAAGGTATGTGAGAGGAGATCCAGTGTCCAGGGATCAAGATTGGAAGGCTGGACATCAGAATTGGATTACATACTGGCCAGGCTATACAGAGACGAATTATGATGGCAGGAGAGGCTCAGGTATGAACACTGATCCAGACCCTATCTATAATAGAGAATGGCAGCAAGGAAATAAGCATTCTCATGATAGTGCCTTAATGAAAGACTCGTCTGTGCCAATGTATGATAGTGACCCTATGCTGATTGATGAAGAGGGAGATACAGCAGATAAAAGTACAGTTTACATGGACTGTTCTCTATCTAAATGCTATTGCTAGCTTTCTGTGAGCAAACACATCAGCCATCACAAAGAAACCTAACTTTGTTCTTTATTTCCACTGCAAACAGCTCTTAAAGCAGGATTTGGGTTCACACAGTAGCAGCCAGCCAGCTAAAGGCTTACAGCTGGTCAATTGATAGTAATTAGAGCTGCACCGGATTGTGTGTGTGAGCAAGGGAAAATCACTGCTGGATCTGAGTGAAAAATAAGCAGAAGTTAACCTAACCAGCAAAGTTTATTCTTTTCTTTGTGCCTTTGTATTTGGTAATTATTTGCTAAGAAAACATTAGCTAATTGCCTGACAAGCTGAAGGTTGTTTTCTGGTTTACTTTGTGACTTTTTGTTATCCATTTAAACACTGCAAGCAAGTAACCTCATTTATATTGCTATCAAGCATACATGTGCTGGGTGAATTAAACCCCATCAATAAAAGAAGTATTTTATTGACCTTACCACTTGGTTTCACAACTCAATTATTGTCATCAGCTGTGTTTGGGAGTGAATGAACTACAATACCCACAATACCTTGCAAGAATCATATGAATATATGCATCGTCAAGATTGTGTAAGTTCTCACCCTAGGCAGCCGTCTGACAAAGTACTTTGCCCCCTGCACTGTACTGCTCCCTTGGATTTTTGCAGCCCAAGTGCATAGCACTGAATTTTTTAGCATTAAATCTCAGCTGCCAAAATCTTGACCGTTCTTCAAGCTTAGCTAGATCCCTCCTCATATTATCTACTCCTTCCTGGGTGACTATTGCTGATTTTGATATCATACGCAAAGAGGGAAACTTTACCAATAGCCCTTCTGCAATATCACTAAGAAAGATGTTATAAAGAATCAGACCAAGGACAGGTCCCTTTAGCACACCACTGGTAATATCCTTCTCCTCAGAGTGAGCTCTATTTACCTGTACTCTTTGTTGTCTCCCACTAAACCAATTTCTAACCCAGTCGGTCACTTTAGGGTCCATCCCTAGGGTACTCAGTTTGTTTATGTCGCCTGCATACAGGAGACAAACCACTCACAAGAGCAAATCTTCTCTACATACAGATGTACTGCTGATCCCAGCTAGTGCTTCTTCCTTAATGGGAACACATCAGTCTATATCCATGACCAAACCGCATCCAAAAACCCATTACCTTAAAAACAACATTCTACGGTTATAAATTTTCAATAGGCTTTTCAGCTCAGAAAGATAAAACACCACTAATAAACTTGTCGTCAAATGTGGCTGCAAACAAGCAGTCCATTGAGTACTGCAATGATTACAAAGTTTGAAATATGTTGTTGTTTTTTCTTAGAAATTACTATGTCTAAGTTCCACAAACATCTTTTTTTTTTGTTGTATACCTTTGAACATACTATTACAATATTATGATGACACACAGTTGGAATACTTCCAATTATTTCTCAAGATATTGTACGGAACATGGCTAAAATGCAAGGATGCCAATAATGTTGACCACAACTGTAAAGTAGGCATGTGAATACTGACAAATGATCACAGCTTCATCTAATTTTACTGCAATGGGAATGTGATTCTTCTGTTCAAACTGATTTGAATTATTTATAAGGGTGTAAATAATCATGTCCCGGCAATGTTCCAGTTTTTATACTATTTCCTTCTATTTCCTTTTTGAATTGTTCTTACGAACATAAGAAATGCCATACTGGGTCAGACCAGTATCCAGTATTTCTTCCAGTAACTATCCAGTAATTCCAGAGTTTGATTATGCGTTGATTGAAAAAATATTGTTTTATTTGATTCTTTTCTGTGTCAAATGTGTGTGCATATACAGTCCAAAGTCATTTCACTGGCCACTTTATTTTAGGCGATATTGGACAAAGGTTTGAACTGCCAGGGTGCCAATAATCTTGACTACAACTGTATATCTGTGTGCACCATTATTCACATGTTTAAATAGCCCCTAGACCAGCGATGGCGAACCTATGGCACGCGTGCCAGCTGTGGCACGCGAAGGCCTTGCAGCTGGCACGCGGGCCATAGGTCCGCAAAAAAAAGAAAAAGCTGTCTCTGATTGCGGACGCGGCAAGGGCAGAATGCAGCGTCCCGCGGGGCCCCCTCCGCCCGCTAAGCCCCTCTGCAAGAGCTTTCAGATTCGCGAGGGAGAGCGTCTCCCTCGCGTCTCTGTTAAGCCCGCAGGGGCTAATGGGAAATTTCCCATCAGCCCCTTTAGACGCGAGGGACTGATGGGAAATTTCCCATTAGCCCCTGCGGGCTTAACAGAGACGCGAGGGAGACGCTCTCCCTCGCGAATCTGAAAGCCCTTGCAGAGGGGCTTAGCGGGCGGAGGGGGCCCCGCGGGACATTGCAATCTGCCGCGGCAGCAGCCAGAGCCTGCTTTTTTTTAAAAAAAATTTGCCGGGGGGTTAGGACTGCTAATGGGCAGGGGGGGGGTTAGGACTGCTAATGGGCAGGAGGAGGGGGGGGTTAGGAATGCTAATGGGCAGGAGGAGGGGGGGTAATCACTTCAACTGGGCAGGAGGGGGGGGTTAGGACTGCTAATGGGCAGGGGGGGAGGTTAGGACTGCTAAGGGGCAGGAGGGGGGGGGTTAGGACTGCTCAGGCGCAGGCGGAGGGGGGGTTAGGACTGCTAATGGGCAGGAGGGGGGTTAGGACTACTAATGGGCAGGAGGGGGGGGTGTTAGGACTGCTAATGGGCAGGGGGGGGTTAGGACTGCTAATGGGCAGGAGGAGGGGGGGTTAGGACTGCTAATGGGCAGGAGGGGGGGTTAGGACTGCTAATGGGCAGGAGGGGGGGTGTTAGGACTGCTAATGGGCGGGCGGGCGGGCGGGCGGGGGGGGTAGGACTGCTAATGGGCTGGGGGGTAGGACTGCTAATTGGCTGTGGGCTGATGGGGGCTGTCTGGAACTGGGGTGATGGGGGTTTAGGGCTGGAAGTGAGTTGATGGGGGGGGGCTAGGACTGGTATTGGGTTGGGGGTTGCTAGGACTGGAAATGGGCTGATGCAGGGACTAGAAGGGAATGGATGCTGGGTGAGGCTGGAACTAGAAGGGAGCTGATGTTGGGGGAGGATTAGAATGGGATGGGGCTGGGAGAGTAAAATGGAGAGGGGAAAAATATTTTGTGTGGGAGGGATAAAAAATCTACAATTGGCCGGGTATTGGGAGAGTAAGTGGGGATTGAGGATGGAGGGGTAAAATTTGAGTGGATGAAATAGGAATGAGGAAAGAGCAAAAGAAGAAAGATTAGTATGTTAAAGCGGATGTAGAGAGAGAGAATGGAAAAAAAAACTAGAAGAGAGAAGAAAGGACAAATGGACAGCAGATGATGGAGAGTTAGCAGAAAACATGAAGAAACCAGAAGAAAGTGGCTGGAGCAATTGCAACTGTGTAACTGAGCTGAGGTATTCTGTTTATGTAATTCCTTTTTGACATTGCCACTTGTTCTCTTTCCCCAGTAGGTCATGTATTGTTATTGTCTGAAATGTATTGGTTTAATATTTGCAGTGTTGCCTTTTGATAGGTATGGTGTGGTGCTTTGTGAGTCCTGGTAGTGCTGTTAGGATATGGCGGGTTTGCTATTGGTTCTAAATGGGCAGTGTTTGTAGTAGTTCCTAATGTGCCTGGCGGTTGGCACTGGATTATAGTAATGTAGAAATCTTTTAGTCTGTCTTTATCCATACACTCATTAAGAGACATGTTTACTAAAAGTTAGTGTATGTTAGCATTATGCAAATATTTATGCAAATTGACGTGCTGGCACTTTGAGGAAATTCTTTGGTTTTGTGCGGCAGTTTGGGCACTCGGGCTCAAAAAGGTTAGCCATCACTGCCCTAGACCTTCAAAAATACCCTTTAATGTTCTATTCATCAGGTTTGGTATGCACATCATGGGAGTACTAGTGAGTTAGGAAATAACATGTACTTATTTGCTAATTAGCTAGTACAGTCATATATGTAGGATTAACTATTGCTTAGAAAACTTTGTTGTGGAACTTGAAAATGATAATTACTTCATGCTCATGACTCTATTTTTCATTCTTTTTCTTAGTTCATCTGTTTGGTGAGTATTTAAAATGATGTTGAGTGCTAAGGCACTTTTACTTTGATCTTATTTCATGTTCCAGAATTTCTTCTGAGTTTTTTAAATGTAAAATGACAGTGAAGCTGAATGTTTGTAATATTGTGCTGCTGGCTGTTGGCTCTTAATCGAATACCTTTGTTAGAAATTCCATTTATCTCCAGCTACCAAAAACTACCAAGCCATAGTGTCCATCGAATAGCTGGGAATCAATCACTTGAGGCTTAATTTGCCCAAAATATTTCTAGTCAGATGGTGGTGATTAGCATGATAATAGATAATTGGGTATATTAAAGTCAGCCTGACTGAGAACAGTATTTGTACTGAACAGGAAGAATGATCATCAGATACTCCATTAACACCCTCGGTTACATCCGTATATGCACCTGCTGTATGACACTCCCTCACCACAATTTAGACTCACCATTTATATAGCTTCTGGACTTTTCCAAATCAATTATATTTAAGTTGTTGCAAATCCTGCTCCAAAGGCTGCCTCAATTTTTAATTTTTTTTTATCCTTCTTTTACATATCAATATAATTTGAAAGCTCATACAATAACAAACTAGACTTTGCTCCTTTCATCTTGCTGCTCCTTATGCCTGGGAACAAACTACCTGAGTCTGTACATCAGGTGCCTTCTCTAGCCCTTTTAATCCAGACTGAAAACTCTCCTCTTCACTGCAGTTTTCGGATCTTGACTCATGTGGTCTCCTTTGTGTTTCCTTACCATTTCCCCTAGATGTATCCTTATATACCCCTACTGTGTTGTCTGTCTTGACTAGATTGTAATCTCTGATGAGCAGGGACCATCTTTTACATGCATCTGTGTAGTGCTGCGTACGTATTGTAGTGCTATACAAATGTTCAGTAGTAGTAGTAGTGGTTACAATATAGCATTAATAAAATGAGATAAAACAAAAATACAATAAATTCTAATCCTCCCATCTGATCCTTAATCCAGTCAAGCTCAATACCTGCTAACTGCATTACTCCTGGTGAGCAAGATATTTAGCGGCACATACCCAGTTTGTGTTGGTAAATATCTCTTCTTAGTGCCGCTGAATGCCCCAATACTAACTGCTTAGTGTTGGGATGTTCTGGGGGCAGAAAAGGGCTGGCAGCAAGGTTTAGCCAGTCAGTGGTGATACTGAACTTCTGGCAGGTTAATCCTAACCGGCTAAAGTTAGGCAAAAAAAAAGATGGCCTGACTTTAGTTGGTTTAGCTATGTGGCCAGTGGCTGAATATTACCACTGACCGGATAGCTAAAACACTATAGGGGTCATTCTGAGGCATGAATAGTGGGAATGGATGTCCCATTGGGACGTCCATCTCCGCTATTCATACCCCCTCCTGATCACGTCTAACTTCTCCACGCATTGTATGGGGAAGTTAGAAAGGGGCAGGAAAGGAGAAGATTGGGGGCAGCATTAGTGCGGGCAGTGGGCATACAGGGCTGTTTCCAATGTCTATCCTGTACGTCCGGGCTGGAGGATTAGATGGGGACGGTGGGTCTGGGGATCAGAAAGGGCAGGAGGTGGCAGAGGACATTCTCCGCAGCCCGACCCTGGCCTTGGGAGGCCAGATCGGGTGTCGAGCTGCGGGGAATGAACCATTTTGTCCAGTGGTTGGAGATTGTGACTTTTGAATGATGCCCCAGTGCCATGGCAACCAGACGTCATGGCACCGCAGCTCCATTCAAAAGCCCTGACTGAGCTATCCTGAATACCACTGGAATTTAAAGACTGCCTATAAAATTGATTTGCTACTTTGGATACAAATGACAGCATGAGTGTTCCTTGTGGAGTTTTTTATGATGGGAATGACATAACCAGATGAGTTGGTGTGACTGAAGAATAAAGATAGAATATGATTGGGCATATTCAGCAGAGTAAGCTGTGATTAGGTGTGTTTTGTTTTGTTTTTAAAGCAGCAATGCGACTGATAGTTGATTAGATAAGAGTGCTGGTAGATTTGCTTACTGCTGGTTAAGAATTGCTAGTATGAATGAGGGTTGTCTGAGTATGTTTTATGGTTTGATTGGTGGTTTTTGTAGCTTTATTATTGGTAGAGTGTTAACGGTATTCCACTGGCTCTTTTTGATTGATATGAGTTTCTAATTGGCTATCAAGGATTTAAAATTTTAGCATCTTTGGACATTGATATGGAGTACTAGACTTGAATCGGATACCGTGGATGACAGAGCTTTTTGAGTGGGAAGCAGCCAATGTTGGATCTTATCCCCTATATTTTCTGTTCTAAGCATGGCGCTTTTGAGAAGAAGGAGTGAACATGGAAGTACGATCATGTATGTAGTAGTAACAATTAGATTTTTTTGTCATTCCATTGAGTCTTCAATTGTCATTTATTGATGTTTTACCAAGAGAGTGTGTGATAGATAGTAATTGTACTGTTTAGATTAATATGGTAGCCATGAGATGAAGTCAATGTGCTGATTCTCAATTTGTTTGTTTTTTTATAGTGTCGCTTTTGGTCATTGTCTCCCGAAGCAGCAGTATAGCGAAAACACTATACTGCTGTGTCAGGGCATTAATAAGTAACGCCATGTGGTTTTAGCGGTGTCTTAAGAACGTAAGTTATCCTTTAGATTTTTTGAAAAAAAGAATGTTTTTTGTATGCTTCAGTGAGAACATCAAGCAATGGTATGACTTAGACTGTTAACTGTGGGGCATTAATTTGGCATAAGTTTATTAACATGCCATTTCAGTAAAGTCCCAGTAAAAGAGATGCTGAGGTCAACTGTTTTTTTTTAGACTGATTAGTTTAAATATGTACACAGGTATATTAATTAACATACTGGCAATTTAAAAAAAAAGGGAGATGCACATCTTGGGAAAGATCCTTAATTCCAGGCTTAAAATGGTGTGGAAACTGATCGTATTGTTCCTCTAATAGTTTCTGATTCTATTTCCTTGCATGAGTCATTGTAGTACTTCTTGTCTCATCTTGCTGCATGTTGGAAATCTGTGATTGTCTTTCTTTCTCCTCTAGCATTAGCATCTCTGCGTTTCTGGGCAATTTTCAGAGTTTCTTTAGTCATCCATTTTGGCCATTTTTGCTTTTTCACTTTTTGTACAGACTTCTCACTTTCTTCTAGGATAACTTTCTTGATGTCATCTCATACTGTAACTCTTCTGGTACTCTGTCATTTGTATCCAAAGCAGCAAATCAATTTTATAGGCAGTCTTTAAATTCCAGTGGTATATTCTCAAGTCATATTTTGTTACATTCATGAGTGGCTTGCTCTTTTTCAGCTTTAGCATGAGTTTGCATTCTAGTAGTTGGTGACCACAGTCAGCTCCAGGTTTTGTCTTTGTTGATATTATAGAGCTTTTCCATCGTTGACTTCCACAGGTGTAGTCAATTTGATTTTGTAGAATCCATTGGGTGAGGTCTATGTGTACAGTTGCCACTTGTGTTGCTGCAAAAAGGTGTTTGAGATGAATAGAAAGTTGGTCTTGCAAAATTCTATCAGTCTTTCACCAGCTTCATTTCTGTTGTCAATTCTATATTTTCCAACCACTGTGCCTTCTTCTTTGTTGCCAATTTTTGCATTCCAGTTACCATGACTATCAGGATATCCTGTTCACATGTTCTGCCAATTTCAGCTTATACTTGTTCATAGAACTCATCCACTTCTTCCTTTTCTGCAATTGTTATTGGAGTATATACTTGAATAATAGTTGTGTTGATGAGCATTCCTCATAGACAAATAGAAATTAAGCATTCACTGATCGCATTGCATTTCATTACAGTTCTTGCAAGTTTCTTCTTAATTATGGATGCAACACCATTTCTTCCTTGTCTTTCATTTCCAGCATAATAAACCATGTGATCATCAGATGCAACGTGCCAAATGCCAGTCCATTTCAGTTCACTGACACCCAACAGAGTTGTACACATTCCATTTCATTTTTGACCACCTCCAACTTCTCTCGGTTCATGCTTCATATGTTCCATGTCCAAATATATAAGTTATCTTTGCAGTTTCTGACTCTCATTTTATGCGCAGCTACATCAGCAGCCAGATGTCCTGAGGGCTTTGATCCAACCACATCATAATGCTGGCATTACTCTGAAGTCTTCAGCTCATCCCCAGTAGCCAGTTGAGTGCCTCCCAACCTGTGGGTCTCATCATCCAGCACTGTAGAACAATTTGGTTTGTTGTGACTATCCATCGGGTTTTCATTGCAAGATACTGAAGTAGATTATCAGGCCTTTCCTCTGCTCAGGTAATGCTAGTGTTGTTGCCTTTGTCACAGAAATGTGATCCTCCGCTGCCACATTCTGTGCTGCCCAGTTAGGTGTTTTTTCTTAGTCTGGCATCTCAGTTGAGACCTGTCCATCTTGGGAGACCCTGCCAGAAGTACACTACCTATAGCTTAGCTCTCAGCATCACCGATGCACACAAGTCCTCTCAGCACAACAAGCTGCAAACCAAGTGAAGGCTGTCTCGACCTAGATTTCTCAATTCTGATCCCTGCGTGCTTCCTAAAATGTGCCTTCATGTCTACTGTCTTCTTTAATGGACACCAACATACAACATACTTTCAGATCATGTAGCCATTTCATCAAAAATTGCTACTGGCAAAGCTGCTTCAAAACCTTGTTTACATGTATACCCCTCCCCATGCCTTTGTTTAGGGGTGTTCCCACCGCTTTGTGTAGGTCACCCCTATTTGTTCAGATATAAGTGATAGTTATGCTTATTTTGATTCTATCCTGTTGCTATTAACCACTGTTTCTGTCCCATGCCATTTTGAATTCTGTCACTGTGTTTGCTCCCGATAGAAGTGGTGGGCAGACTAGATGGACCATACTGGTCTTTATCTGCCGTCATATACTGTGTTACTATGTTACATGGGAAAATCTACAACATATAAACATTTCACGTGGGCATGGTATGGGTGTGGCATCATTGAATGTAGAAAATATACATGTACTACCCATTTTACAAGGGAATACATATATATTTAAAAAAAATCCCCATCAACATTAACATTTCCTTCGAATCACACATAAAATGAAGAAACTACCAGCAGCCAGATGTACAAAATTTATAGGTGGCGTGAAGGGGCAATTGTGCTTATCTCTCTGGTCTGAAGGGGGAAAAAGATCTAATTAATTAGCAAAAACTGTAATTTGTTTCTGATAGCACTGGTCAACATTGAAATCGTTACTGACTTTAAAAGGCCCTAATCTGTAGTATCTTGGTGAGCTGAACACAAATATAACATTAAAAAAAAATTATTGGCTCTCGTTTTGAAGATATTGCATGTAGTTCATTTTTGACGTTTCACCGTGTAAATTTATCCAGTAGAACATCAACAACATCCAAAATAAGCCTTGAATGATGTAATATTGCATCACATTGCATAATACCAGCATGCACACATCATCCAGAGTTGATTGCATCATTTTCTGATGCAATGCAATACTACTGCCAGACAGCTGCTGAAGCCATCTGACATCAGCAGTGTACTATACGCAGTCGGAAAGGAAAGTAATCTGGTATTCTGTTCCGATACTGAAAGCCTCATGAATGCCTCAAAATCACTCATGACCCACAAGACTGGAGACTATTTATAGACTCTTCAAAACTGAGTCTGAAGGCTGTGCTTTTGAACAATGGAAACCGTCTTCCATCTATTCCAGTAGCGCATGCCGTCCACATGAAAGAGACATACGATAACTTGAAGCATCTACTGACTTCCACTCCTTTCGCACTCAGTTTAAGTTACTTACTCTAGTTCACAGGGCTCTTCACACTAGTACTCCACAATACCTGGCAGACCTTATTACATTCCACACCCCCAGACACACTCCTCACTCCTTCCACCTTAACCGCCTTAATCTCCCTTCCCCCTCCCTCGCTCACCTTCAATCCACCCGCTCCTCTGCTTTCTTTTTCATCGTCCCCACACTCTGGAATTCACTCCCCACCTCCCTCTGGTTAGAACCCCATCCTGCCACCTTCAAGCGAGACCTAAAAATCCACCTCTTTTCCTTGGCCTATGACCTTCCCTCCCCTCTTGTCTGATCCTTTCCCCTACGTATAGTCCTGTATCCTTTCTCTCGTTCTATTATATCAACAATTGTAACTTCCTTTCCTTCTTTCTGGCCCTGTGCCTGTTTCTAATTGTTTGTGAATTGTAAACCGCTCTGATTGATAAAGTAGGGCGGTATATCAAATAAATAAACATAAACATAAACGTACAGCTGGCACCTCTGTGGTGACTTGAAGGAAGTTGCCCTTTTAATGGGACTGCAGCAGGGATATATAAAATACATGTGTTTCTTATGTGAGTGGGATAGTCGAGCAAGGGATTTGCACTACTTGCGGAAGGAATGGAATCGCAGACAAAATGTAACAGTTGGAGAGAAGAATATCCAGCACCCAGCTCTGGTTGAGGCTCACAAAATCATGCTACCACCCCTTCACATCAAACTAGGTTTGATGAAAAACTTTGTGAAAGCCCTGGACCACACTTCGCCAGCTTTCCGATACCTGCATGAAAACTTCCCTCGACTCAGCGAAGCAAAGATTAAAGAGGGGGTTTTTGTGGGTCCTCAGATTCGAGAGCTCTTCAAAGATGACTGTTTCAACAACTTGCTGCAGGGTGATGCGAAACAAGCATGGAATGCTTTTCACCTAGTGTCAACAAACTTTTTTGGGAATGTTAAGGCAGAAAACTACAAGGAAGTAGTAGAAGACATGCTGATGCAGTATCAGAAACTTGGCTGCAATATGTCTCTAAAGATCCATTTCCTTGATTCCCATCTCGATTTCTTTCCTGACAACTGTGGTATGGTTAGTGATGAACAGGACGAACGTTTTCACCAGGATATCGCAACGATGGAGCAAAGATACCAGAGAAAATGGTCCACTACAATGCTGGCTGAGTACTGCTGGACACTCCCCAGAGAAACTCCCGAACAGCTGTACAAGAGACAGGCAAAAAATCTAAGTAGTCTATGACTTGGTTTTTTTACAGGTATTAACCGAAGGCCTATTATATTTATTATTGACATGCATTTCGTGATGTAAACATTAATTCTTGTAGATTACAAAAAAACTAGAGCCAACTTTGCAATTTCACTGTCATATTCGTGTTCAGCATATCAAAATTGATAAGAAATGACTATTTTTATTTCAGTAACATGACTTTTATAAAAATTTGTTGACCAGTGTAATGTTAAGAAGAAATGGACAGTAGAACAGTATGGCAGTCGGGGATGGAAGTTGCCCATTCAGGATTTACTGCCTGCGAAACTAAAGAAAACTTGAAAGTATCAGGTAGATCCTTGATTCCAGGTAATGAAAAAGATTGTTATGGAATGTGGAATGCAATGCTCAGGACGAAGCATTTTGTTGTTTTGATTTTCATCAGACCCTATTATAAGGGTAGTTACCCCACTTTACAGTAATAAAAAGAATGTTGCTACAGCATTCAAGTGAGAAATACATGACCTAACTCAGTGCTTCTCAATCTTCTCCTGAAAACATATCTAGCCATTTGAGTTTTCAAGATTACCACAATGAATATGCATGAAATATATCTTCATGCAACATGTAATCAAGGGGAGTCATTTTAAAAGCTTTAAAAGCTTTAGTTGTAATTTGGAGTGAATAAAGTATGGCATGCAAGATAGGCTTGGCCTTCTGACATCAAAATTGTGGACCTGTCCCACCCTGCCCCACTCTGCAGCATTGAACTAACATTTCAGTGTGGCCCATGGATACCTACCCATGATTTGAGCTGCCAATATAGTTACCTGGTATCCTGTATGTTGGCACAAATATCAGATTGTCATTGAAAGCTGACATTCAGTGCTCTGACTAGAGAAGTCAGTGTTACCTGCAGTGCTTGACTGGAGCATGTGAGTAACAGAGTACCTATCAAGGGGAATCCCCCACCCCCAATCCTGGCATGGCTTGCAGTGCAGCCGATGGCTCAAAAGGTTTGCCCACCCCTGTATTAACTCATTTATCAGAAATCAATTTCTACTGGGTTTTCTTAGTCTTTTGCACCAATCTTCTTCTCCAACCCCCCCCACCCCGCCCCTCAGCACATCCCTTAATTTATAGTCGGTTATTCGAGTTAACAGGGTGGTTTCATCAGCAAGTGATTAATATTTAGCACCACATTATTTGCAAATCATTAAGAAGAAAAAATAAAATTAATTATGGTAAATTTGAGATGTGACTTTGCAAGGATTAGCACACCTCCACCTCTTCGTGAGGGTCTAGTGGAGTTGTGTATTGTGTAATTTTTTGAGGTGATTTGATTTATAATGACATTATCCAGGTCAGTGAGCCATATTTCAGTGATGCACATGATGTCTATGTTTTGGTTCTGTATGTAATCCAATATGGTGTTAAATTTGTTGCAAATAGATCTGGCATTGACTAAAGGGCAGCTAAGGGAGTTATTCTGTGGTTCTTTCTTTATTTATTTATTTAACTGAGCTTATATACCACTTTTCACCTGGTCAAAGTGGTTTACAATTTAACAAATATTCTTTATTTTCTTGTGGGTAAGTGGGTTTATGTAGTCTTTGGGGTCTACTGAGGTCTATTGCAGACTTTGGTATCATCTGCAAAGAGGCAAACCTTACCTGACAACCCTTCCACAATATCACTAACAAAGATGTTAAAAAGATGTAACAAAGATGTTAAAAAGAATTGGACCAAGGACAGATCCCTGCGGCACACCACTGGTAACCTCCTTCTCCTCAGAGTGAGCTCCATTTACCTGCACCCTTTGTCCCCTGCCCCTCAACTAATTTCTTACCCAATCAATAACTTTAGGGTCCATCCCTAGGGTGCTCGTTTTGTTGATAGGTCTCCTGTGCGGAATGGTGTCAAAAGCTTTACTGAAATCCAAGTACATCACATCTAGGGCTCTCCCTCGGTCCAACTCCCTGGTTACCCGGTCAAAGAAATCAATCAGATTTGTCTGACAAGACCTGCCTCTGGTGAATCCATGCTGCCTCCAATCCTGTAATCCATTGGACTCCAGAAACCTCACTATTTTCTCTTTGAACAGTGTTTCTAGTAATTTACTCACCACAGAGATTAGACTAACCAGCCTGTAGTTTTCAGCCACATCCTTACTTCCGTTTTTCTGTAAAGGGACCACATGTGCCTCTCTCCAGTCCTTTGGTACCACTCCTGACTCCGAAGAGGCACTGAAAAAGGTCATCTTCAATTTCCTTCAGTATTCTCGGATGTATCCCATTGCCTTGTCTACTTTTAGTTTAGCCAGTTCCTCCCGAACACAGTCTTCTGAAAATCGTTTGAGATCCCCGTTGCTTTTGTTCCTATTTGTTGGTGTTTTCTTAGGTACTGCTACTGGCCTTTCATCTGTGAACACAGAACAGAAATATTTGTTAAGCAATTATGCTTTATCCTCATCATCTTTTTCATATTCCTCCCTTTCACCCTTAAGTCTGACAATACCACTTTTGCCCTCCCTCTTCTCATTTGAAAACTGACTTATCCCCCCATTTTATTGCATTAACTATTTCTTCTTTTGGTATCTTTGCTTTCCTGACTATTTTGCTAGCTTCCCTAAGTTTTTCCAAATATAGATGCTTGTCTTCTGCTCTCTGTGATCTCTTGTATTTCATGAAGGCCTCCCTCTTCTTCTTCACCTTTTCAGCTACTTCTTTTAGAATCTTTGCCTTTTACCTTTATTTACTTTTCTAACAAAAAGATTGGTTGCCCTTAAAATATCCCTTTGAGTTTTGCCCACTGTTTTTCTACATCCTCCAGCTGTTCCCATCCCACTAACTCCTCCTTGAGGTACTGGCCCATCTTGGCAAAGTTAGTTTTCCTAAAATCTAAGATCCTCGCTTTTGAATAGATTTTATCAGCCCTAGTCCTAATGGTGAACCATACCATCTGGCAATCAATGGATGCGAGATGATCTCCCACTATAAAATCAGAAACACTTTCACCATTGGTAAGCACCAAATCCAGTATGACCGCTTCACATGTGGGTTCTGTTACCAGTTGCCTGAATAGTTCTCCCTGTAGAGAATCCAGGATCTCCTTACTTCTAGATGATACTGCAGCAGGGATGTGCCAATCAACATCTGGCATATTGAAATCACCTATCAATAACACTTCCCCTTTCCAAGCAATGCCGCATATGTCTTCTATTAAATCTCTGTCTACTTCTTTTCCCTGTGAGGGGGTCTGTATATCACACCAATGCAAATTGATTTATCTTTCCCTCTTTCTAGTTTAACCCACAGTGCTTCCTCTTTCTCTTTTAAGCCCTGTAATTCTATAGCTTTAATGTCATTTTTTACAGATAGTGGCACTCCTCCTCCCCTTACTCCTCCCCTATCCTTCCTGAATAAGGTATAGCCTGGTATAATTTCATCCCAGTCACGGTTGTCCATGAACCATGTCTCAGTAACTGCCACTAAATCCAAGCCTGTTCCATTAAAGCCTCAACATCTTGGATTTTATTTATACACACCGTTTTCCAGATGTTGCCCCTTTTACCCATTCTATAGAGGTATTTAATGTTTCACTTACCTGGGGGCTTTAACTTATCTGGGGGCTTTCTTCACCCCTCCCCAATGAATCTAGTTTAAAGCCCTCTTCAGTAGGTTAGCCAGTCTGCTACGGAAGACACATCGACCCTTCTTGGACAGTGGACACCATCTCTGCTCTGCAGCCCTTGGAACATCATCCTATGGTCCAGGAAACCAAAATGCTCTCAATAACACCATCCACACAGTCATGCATTTATCTTCAAGATACAAGCTTCTCTGCCTCCACCTTTACCCTCACCAGGGAGGAATGAAGAGAACACCACCTACACACCTATCTGCTTCACCCTCTGTCCCAGAGCCATGAAGTCACTTTTTATATGTTCAGAGGGATATCTAACAGTATCATTAGTGCTGATATGGATGAGCAACATCGGGTAATAGTCAGTAGGCTTGAAGAGTCTCAGCAAACTCTCCGTAACATCTTGGATTTTGGCCCCTGGTGGACAGCACACCTCTCTTATCATCAAGTCTGGTCAGCAGATGGACTCCTCAGTATCCCTCAGAAGAGAGTCATCAACCACCACTACCCTTTGCTTCCTTGAGGTCACTGATTCTGCAACTTTGGGGTGTTTGAGCTCTGGTTCTTCTCTTTCTCGAGATGCTTTCTCCTCCTCCACGTCTAGGGCTGCATAATGGTGGCAATGGGAAACATTTTTGGAAAGTGATAAAGAGATGTCTAACAGATTTATTGGTGTCCTTTCATATATGCTGAATACTATGAAGGTGAATCATATTATAAAATATCATTGGTCAGTTTTGTCTCTCCATAGTTTTTTCCAGCAGCCTCTTATGATGTCTTATTGGAGAGGATCTAATATTGGTGATTTGACTGTTCAAACCTCTTCATCTTCAAGGGAAGAAATGTGTTCCCAGGGTCGGGGTCATTATGCTTGTGACTCTTGGGACTTCTGTGGGAGTACTATTGAAGGAGAGCAGTGGATTGATTTACAATCAGATCTTACTTATGAATTACATCATAGGACTTCTTGTCTATCTTCTTCTGTTGTATACCTCATCATTTGCCCCTGTCAGCTCAAGTATGTATGTAGAACTTCCCAACCTATTAAAAACATTTTACAGGAATATCATTTATGTATCAATTCTCAAGTTGTGGCTGCTCCAATGGTTTTACATTGTCTTCAATTACGGCATTGTTTTGAAGATCTGAGGTGGTTGTTGATTGACTCAGTCCCCTGCAATTTACATGGGGAGGACCAGATTTCCAAATTACAATACAAAGAACAATGTTGGATTTTTAAATTGCAGTCAATGACTTCTCATGGTCTTAATTCAGACATTGATTGGTGGTCTTTGCATTGATAATCATTTTATTGCAATAGGATTTGCTTTTAATTGGATGCCTTAATTATATTGATTCCAACCATCTGCTGCTTAATCATTATGAAGGATATAAAACTGGAAGTGCAAATTATGATTGGGCTACATTGCTTGAAGAAGAGCTAAGAAGACATGAAGCTTGAAACAAGGTGTGTTGCAGTACCCGATCGAGATTAAGATATGGGATGAGAGTATGCACAATTTCAGCTAACTAATTTTGAGAAAATGGCATTTGACTGAAGCTGTGTAAGGTTATCATCATTTTTGAAGCAATTGGCAATAATAATAGGAGTCTTTCAAATACCACCATAGAAGTCGTACAGTCGTTAAGATATGTCATTTAATACAACAATCTGACATTGTCTGAATTGGTGGGACGAGGGACTTGTACCATTTCAGTTTAAGTGATTTTGGTGGGACGAGGGACTTGTACCATTTCAGTTTAAGTGATTTTCAGTTTAAGCACCCTTGGGGGTGCTTGCCTTTTGAGTATTTAAAGCTATTTTAGCCTTTTTACAAATTTGATTAAAAGGAGGACCTACTACGAGAGAGGGCAGCCTCTCATGGTAGGTGATCCAACAAAAAATTGTTAGAGTTAGGTCTATTTAGATAGGCATTGTGGGTATGGGTTTTGTTAGTTTTCACTTTAAATTATGGATATACAAGGTGTGACAAAAAAGAAACGAGACTGTGGCAGCCACGCCCATGACTCAATGCCAACCGCTTATGTCACTGTGTTGTGCAACATCTCGCCACTATTCTGCTATACTATTTTTCATCTCTCTCACTGTTTTATAATAATCATATACTCACTCTGTTTTATAATAATCATAACTCCCTGCCTGAACCCAGCAATAACCATATATAGCATTTGTCCAAAAACAACCTATGTTGTTTTCTCTTAAACTATCCTACAAGAAAGAGGCATCATTGATAACCCTCACCACAATCTACTTCCAGATACTGCCCTAAATTACTGCATTACTACCAAAGATAATGTAGTGCTCAGCTGTAAAAGGTATTCTCACTCTGTTTTTCTTTTTGAGATTTTTTGTTGCACACTGCTCCATCGCTTTGTCACGCAACTGGAATTAGCAGAAATATGGAGCAAAGAAAACTTGAAATTTCTGGTTAAGTTGGAGAAGGGCCCAACTGAGTGTCTCCAACTTCTCCAAAAGGCTTATGGAGAAGATCCAATGTCAAGGCCACGAGTCTTTGAGTGGCACAAACACTTCAAGATGGGCCAGGATGGCCAGGAAGTCAGGACAGCCTTCCACGACAAAGACAGCTGAGAACATTGACAGAGTGAACCAGCTGGTGCAGAGTGATCGCAGATTGACGGTGCAGATGATAGCTGAGGAGCTCAGCCTGAACAGGGAGTTAGTGTGGACCATCTTGGTACAGGAGCTGGTGGGCGCCAAGATGGTGCCCAAGCTTTTATTGGATGACCAGAAGGAGCACCGGGTCAATGTTTGTCTAGACTTGCTAGAGAAGATTTGAGAAGATTCAGAGTTCGTTGATCGAGTCGTCACAGGAGACGAGACTTGGGTCTTCCAGTATGACCCTGAAAGCAAGAGACAGAGCCTGCAGTGGAAGACTCAACTGTCACCCAGACCCAAAAGGTGCACATGTCCAAATCATGGATCAAAGTCATGCTGATCACATTCTTCGACCAGAAGGGAGTGGTCCATCACGAGTTTGTGACTGAGGGTCAGACAGTCAACCAGCACTTCTACCAGCAGGTCCTCAATTGCCTCCATGACCGGGTTTGGTGCAGCAGGTGGTCTCTATGGAGAGACAAGTTGTGACTGCTCCTCCACAACAACGTGCCTGCACACACTGCGCTCAGTGTGAGGCAATTCTTGGCCAACAAACAGATCACAGCTCTCGACCACCCTCCTTATTCCCCAGACCTCGCACCGTATGACTTCTGGCTCTTCTCCAGGCTGAAGACTGCTCAAAGGAACTCATTTCACCTCTGTAGAAAAGATCAAGACCACTGTGACGAGGGAGATGAGGAACCTTAAGGAGGAGGACTTTACTGAATGCTTCCGTACGTGGCAGAAGCGAATGCAGAAGTGCATTAACTCTGGGGGGGTGGGGGGATTACTTTGAAGGGGACAATGCACAATTTCTCTGTAGATTTTGAAATAAAACATTTATGGGACAGTCTCATTTTTGTTTGTCATACCTCGTATATGCAGTGATTCCTTTGGGCTTTATATTTGGCAATAATGATGTCCTGGCAGTACTACTTCCTGCTATTTCATTTTTTGGCCTTGTTTTATTTGATTCTTTTATGTGTCAAATATGTGTGCAAATATAGTCCAAAGCCATTTCACTGGCCACTTTTGTTTAGTAGATATTGGACATTAAGGGGTTGAACTACAAGGGTTGCAATAATGTTGACCACAACTGTATTTTCATATCATGTTGTAAAAGTGATGTAGAAATTGAGCTGCTTCTTAAATAAGTGTCACAGTTCTCAGAGCCCTTCCTCCCCTCTCCTCACTTCCTCTCATGGCTAGAGTTACTAAGGTGCGCTACCAGTTTATCATGCATTAACACCATTAACATGCATTTTACTACAGGTCATATTTTTTTCAGTGAGACCTAATCATTAAAAATGCACATCAATGGTGTTAGCACATTATCACATTAATAACTCTAGCTGTTAGTCTGAAAAGCATTGTGGCAGCAGCACTTCTATGGGATTTAAAATGATGAAAGTGGTTTTGCCTTTACAGAGAAGGAGCAATGAGTTCAGATGAAGAAACGTATTCTATGGGTTTACCCTCTGAAACAAGATCTAGTTACATATAGCACGTGCTAACCATTAGCCCAGCTTAGTAAACATGTCCATTATAGTACTATGGAGCTAATGAACCTATGAGCCTGTAAGTGGTCAATTAACAGTCTGAAAATTTGTCCCCTACATGTTTTCTTATCTGTTCATTTCAATTATTTACATAGCAAGTAAACCTAACAAAGAAAACAAGTGGCAAACATATAAAAGAAACATTATAGTCCAATGGCATCAATGGAAAGAAACAAAATATATATGAACCTGAACATAACGTACGATAATGGAGAAACCGGTGCAGAATACTGTAGTAGCACAGGAGAACTGACTTGCAATTGCATCACCAAACAAAATAGACATATTGAGATGTTATGGCTTATTCAAGTGTGCCCCGGTTTTAGTTCAAAGCCACAGTGAAGACTATCTTCTTGTGCAAAGGGTTTAAGAGTCAAGGAAAATGTGTATTTTTGATGTCAGAAAATATGCACAGCTTAGCTTTGAATTTTTTTTTTGTAGAAACTTCAAGGGAAACAATGCACCTAGAGATAAAAGCCTCTGGTGCCATAGCAATGAGCTTCTTTTCTGTGTGTATTTTTTTTTTGTTAGGCATGTGCATTGGGAAAATGTTTAGTTCAATTCATTTTTGGATCAGTCATCATTCCTTTCATTTCAAATTCTTAATCATTCATTTTCATTAACATCCAAGGGGAAAGCAATTATGCATTATAACAATTAGGTTTCTATCCATGTTCAACGAAATTTGTTCAGAACTTGCTGTAGGCAACTGCCAGAGAGGCAACAGCAGTACAAGACATCAAGGCACCAAATGAGAGCAAGGTGATGCCAATGGTGGAATCAAGAACCCAAGTCACCAGAAGAAGGGCAAAGTAATACCAGCTTACCTTTGGCTACTTAATATTAGCAGGAAGACACCAAGGAAATGGAAGAGGGGTAAACTAACACCAACATTAGAATGAAGACCCAAAATCCTCTGAGTAAAGTACCAGCAGGATTATGTTGGAGTCAGAGTTATGCTGGTGAAATGAGTCTATTTGAAGGTTCCGTGTAGACGTATCTGAGTGTCTCCACAGACAAATTTGCCTGGGAGAATTTAACAGCAAGAACCTGCTTTCTGTCATGCTGAAAGAAAGATCACAGGAAAAAAAATAGGCTCTCTCCTTTAAAGAAGGATTGAAACGTGTAATAAAGTTTCATATGTACTATTCCTCTGTCACAAAGGAGCTACTATTCATCAGTCTCAAATACACCAAGGGGCTTACAAGTTCTTTTTAATTTATTTATAAAATTTTCAAATTATACATTTCTATTTTCAAAAGGAAAAACATCATAAATCCACTTAAGAAGAAAACTATGACATTAGATCAAATCAAAAGAAAACATGTTCAAGCCCACATCTTGGGGAATTTACACCATCAAAAATAACCCACATAAATAAAAGATAATTAGGCACAAAAATGCACCATATTTAGGAGGATTTTTATACTTCCAACCAACACAGCCCAACTCTACTTCTGCCTATCAGTCAAGAACTTTTCTAAATGAGAAACATCAAGGAAAGCAAAGGACTGTCCCTGTAAAGTAATAAGACGTTTACAAGGAAAATGTAAATAAAACATTGCACCCAGGGAAAGAACTCTCTCCCTCAATGCAAGAAACCTTTTCCAACGTGCTTCAGTTGATCTAGTCATATCAGGAAATACGTTTATTTTCTGACCACAAAAAGGAACTTCCTTATACTTAAAGTATAACTTCAAGATGTTTGCCTTCACTGCCACAGTAGCAAAGGTAACCAATAAGGTGGTTCTTTTTGTGATCATATCAGAAGAGTCCACCAAAAATTCAGTAAGATTCTGGCTTACAGTCAGACGAAGGGAATCAAACTTCCCTTCATCCAATGAAGCCACCCGAACTTTTGAGGGTACATAATATAATTGATCAATATCCACAGATGGAAGCAACTTCAAGATCTCAGTAAAATATTTAGCAAGAAGAATTTCTGGTGCTAATAAATGTGTAACTGGAAAGTTTAAAAAGCACAAATTACAGGCTCTAGAGGCATTTTCCAATGCCTCAATATGAGCATGAACCATCAATGAATCCTTAATCGAAGCCCCCTGCGCAGTGGAAACTGACTGCACCTGAGCTTCCACTTGGACCACAGAATTTTGCACCTTAGACAACCTAGCATCCACTTCAGAAATCTTTCCCACAACACCCTGAGTAAAAGTACATAACAAAACTAAAGTAGAAGAAAGTTTAACATCAATAGCGCTAATCGCACCCCACAAATCTTTAAGTGTGACTTCCCCATTAAAGGGGACCATCACAACCACAGGAGACTCTATAAAATCAACCGGCTTTGGAATTAAAACCTGAGTATCTCCAGCTATCTCCCCAGGGGAATCAATTCCCAATAATGTTGATGACAGCAACACAGGCAGATGGTAAGGTGGTGTCGTCGGAGCCCCAGAGCTTAAAGAAGCTCCATCACGGAGGGCTGACCACCCTGCAAAGAAACTAAATGTTTATCTAGTGGACCAACAATTTTACCTGCCAAACATATCCCAAGGTCCATTTTTATCCCTCCTCCTTTGTTTTTCCATTTCCCCATCTCACCAATAGTTACTAACATCCACTAACTCAAACATGCCGTCAGTACGCTGAAGGGGTGCCAAAGGGGCATGTCCAGCCCCTTTAGTCACATCCCTTTGGTACGCAACCCGCAGGCCTCAGGAAATATATAGAGGTGGGGGGATGGTCCACCTCAATCACAGCTGCAAACTGACTGACTGCATAGGGAAAACAACGTTACTTACCTGTAACAGGGTTCTCCGTGGACAGCAGGATAAGTCAGCCACACCTGGTGACGTCATCCGACGGTGCCATGACGGAAGTGCTCTCTAGCTCAGAAGCTTCTGAGCATGTGTGAGGTGCCCCCACCTCCCCAGCCCGCCCCTAGCCGGCCAGTGAGTGACTAGCTGTGCCCCTGCGGCTAGGTGCGGGACACGCAGGCCACCCTCATGCAGGGGAGGAGGGAGGGATCGTGTGGCTGACTTATCCTGCTGTCCACGGAGAACCCTGTTACAGGTAAGTAACGTTGTTTTCTCCTAGGACAAGCAGGATGCGTCAGCCACACCTGGTGTCTCCCAAGCTAGGAGTCCACGCTGTGGAGAATGAGGGAGGCATGCGGTAGAAGAGCAATAGTGTTTATTAAGAACACAACAAGCATACAAAACAAGTTGCAAGCTCCTAGGCAGCGTGCCAGGAGACAGGGTATATCAATTGTGCAAAAATTGCGAGGTAGAATATTAGGTGTGCAATCAACATTGACAGTGCAATTCAACAACACAGTGCAACAACAGTGCAAGAACAACAGTGCAAGAACAAGCATGTGCAAATACAGCCAGAGCCTGGCGGCAACTTAGAGTCCGGTACTTAGTCCCCAGCTCAGTATTAGGCTGTTTCCCTTGGGTCCCCACTCAAGGGTGTCGTAGCTGCCGATAGGACCGCTCGACCAAAAGAGCTGTCGGTCTCGGCGTGGACATCCAGGCAGTAGTGTTTTTGGAAGGTCAGCTGAGAGGACCAGGTGGCGGCTTTGCAAATCTCGCTCACCGGAATCTCCTGTGTACAGGCCAGAGAAGCGGCTAGGGCACGGAGCTGGTGTGCGGTCGCCCTGTTCGTAGGGAGTGCGCCCACCTTCTGTAGGCAGTAAGCGACGCAGTCCGAAATCCAGTGGGACAGCGTGCGTTTGGTGACGGGTCTCCCTGGTTTGTTCGGGTCAAAGGAGACAAAGAGCTGGGTCCCCTGCCGAATAGCAGAAGTTCTGTCAATGTAGATGCGCAGGGCATGCACGCAATCTAGGGAGTGGAGTCGTTGCTCCTCTGGGGACGAGTGTGGTGCCGGAAAAAAGGAAGGCAGCTCCACTGACTGGTTGATGTGAAAGGCGGAGGAGACCTTTGGCACAAACTTGGGGTGGGTCCGGAGGGACGCCCGGTTGTGGTGGAGTTTCGTGTATGGCGGGTGCGCCACTAGGGCCTGCAATTCACTAATCCTGCGAGCTGAAGTAATGGTGACAAGAAACAGAGTCTTCCATGACAGATATTTTCCAGCAGCTGTGGAAAGAGGCTCGAACGGCTCCTGCATGAGCTGTTGCAGGACGACGTTGAGGTCCCACGAGGGTACCGGTTTTTGTACCGGTGGTTGCAAATTCCTGAGTCCTCTCATGAAGCGCAGTACAATGGGAAGAGTGGCTATGGAGACCGGAGTTGGGTCCCCTGAGCATTCATGCAGAGAGGCAATGGCTGCAAGGTGCACCTTGATGGATTGCGGTTTCAAGCCTGAGCTGAAGAGGTAGGCGAGGTACTGTAGGATAGTGGGTACCGGGCAAGAGGCTGGCCGGACTCCGTGGTCATTGCACCAAATACTGAAACGCTTCCACTTGAGGCCATATGCCTTTCTGGTTGACGGTCTCCGTGAAGCCAGGACAATCTGCTGTACCTCAGAGGATAGTTGTGAGTCATTGAAGGTTATCCTTTCAGCCTCCAGGCTGTCAAGGCTAGCGTCTGGAGGATGGGATGCCAGGTAGTGCCGCCGTTCTGGGTTAGCAGGTCTGGTCTCGGTGGCAGTCGAACTGGGGGTTCTTGAGCGAGTTGCAAAAGCAGGGAGAACCACATTTGTCGTGGCCAGTAGGGAGCGATCAGAATCACGTGCGCTTTCTCTTTGATGATGCGTTGTATCGTGGCTGTCATGAGAGGTGTTGGGGGAAAGGCGTATGCCAACTCCCAGGTCCCCCATGGGATGGTGAAGGCATCCGCGGCCACTCTCCGCTGTGACGGGTGCTTGGAGCAGAACAAGGGGCACCTGGTGTTTGCTTCGGTCGCGAAGAGGTCGATCTGGGGAGCTCCCCAGCGTTGGAACAGGTTGTCTGCCACCTCTTTGTGACGCATCCACTCGTGTGGTTGTACTTGTCTGCTGCTGAGTCTGTCTGCCAAGGCGTTCTGATCCCCGGGGAGGTAGGTCGCCTGCAGGACGCAGTTGTTGTCTATCGCTAGGGCCCATGTCTTGAGGGCTTCCTTGCATAGTGAACGGGATCCCGTGCCCCCTTGTTTGTTTATATAGAACATGGTCACCTGGTTGTCTGTCTGCACCAAGACCGCTTTCCCCGCCAGGTAAGGCATGAAGGTCTGGAGGGCATACCTGACATGCCCGGAGTTCAAGGACATTGATGTGTAGTGATTGCTCCGCTTTGGTCCAGGCTCCTTGCATGTTGAGATTTAGTAGATGAGCCCCCCATCCCTTGGAGGAGGCATCCGTGGTGAGGATCAGTTGAGGAATGCGTGGTTGCAGATATTTGCCCACTGAGAGGTTGGCTGGGTTCGACCACCAACGCAGGCTCTGAACAATCCTGGCAGTGATCGGTATGCGGGTGCTGAGTGGTTGGGAGAGTTGCTTCCAATGAGTCCGCAGGTGCCACTGAAGAGTGCGCATATGAAGTCTCGCCAATGGGAGGACTGATGTTGTTGCAGCCATGTGCCTAGCAGGCGTAGGATCTCGTGGGCCGAGGACAGCTGTGTCGCCGACACTTGCTTGGCCAGTTGAATGATTGCTCTGATCCGGACCTCGGGCAGGAAGGCCTTGCAGGCATTGGTGTCGATTATCACCCCGATGAATTCTGTACGCTGTACCGGCTCCAATCGGGACTTGTCTTTGTTGAGGAGGAAGCCCAGCTTGACTAGTAGAGATGTAGTCTGCCGTACCGCTCTCCGGAGTTCGGGGGCAGAGTTCGCCGACAAAAGCCAGTCGTCCAGGTAGGGAAAGATGGCGACGCCTTGCTTGCGGAGGTGAGCAGCAGCCACTGCCACACACTTCGTAAAGACTCTGGGTGCTGGGGATAGGCCAAAGGGCAGGACTCGATACTGGTAGTGGCACCCCAGGGCTATGAACCTCAGGAATTTCCTGTGGGAAGCATGGACTGGGATGTGGGAGTAGGCCTCCTGCAAGTCCAGTGTAGCCATCCAGTCCCCCGCTCTGAGTGCATACATCCTGAACTTCTCCTTTGCGATGTAGTTGTTCAGTTTTCGGAGGTCCAGGATGGGACGGAGGCCCCTTGACTTCTTGGGAATAAGGAAGTACTGGGAGTTGAAGCCAGTGTTGATTTCGCCCGGGGGCACCCGCTCTATCGTCCGGGACTGGAGAAGTTGCTGCAGGAGTTCTGAAAGTGGTTTTTGTAGATGCAGTGGAGACAGACTGGTCGGCTGCTTGTGCTGCCCTGGGGGGGAGGAGAAGTGCAAATGATAGCCCGACTGGACTATCTGAATGACCCACTTGTCCGTGGTAATCTCCTGCCAGGCCGAGAGGAATTGGGACAGACGACCCCCCACGTGGGGGGCCACCACAGAGTCCAGCGTCGGGCCCAGCCAGGTCAGGCAGTCAGAAGGAAGAGGTGTCTTTACCGGAATGTGGAGGGTTTGACTGTTTCTGTTTGCGTTGCCTCGGCTGCTGCCTCTGAAAGGACGGCTTATGATAGTTTTGCTTGAATTTTGGTGTCTGCCACTGCCGGTTGGAGCCATAATATTGCTTTGAAGAGGAAAAGGGCTTGCGGAAGTAGCTCCCTTTCTGTGACCAGGAGGGGGCGTTCGAGTCCGTCGGCTGCCAGTGTCTTGAGAGTGGTGCAGTCCTCTTTTAGCCCTTTCACGGTATCCGCAACTTTGTCTCCGAACAGGGAGTCACCCGAGCAGGGCACATCTGCAATTCGGTCGTGGGTACTGTCCGAGAGTCCCGAAGCACGAAGCCATGCCCAGCGACGGGCCGAGATGGCCGTGCCCGCTGTCCGGACAGCCGTATCAAAGGCATCGAAAGCTGTACTCATCAGGTGCTTGCTGCATTCGGCCAGTTCCTGCATGGTGGTTGAGGTAGACGTATGTGCGTCCTTGGGAAGATTCTGCAGCTGGCTTTTTAGGTCAGCCAAGAGGGCGTCCTGGAACAGGACATGCTGAAATTGATGAGCTGCTATTTTGGCACTGAGCATGGCCCCTTGAAACGCCTTTCTCCCCACGTCATCCAGACGCTTGGGGTCCCGTCCCGGCAGGTGGGTGGCTTGGGGACGTGTAGACTTAGATCTTTTAAGAGCTGACAACACCACGATTGAATGGTGAGGGAGCTGAGGTTTGTTGAAGCCGGGTGCCATGTGAAGGATGTACTTGGTGTCCAGGCGCCTGGAGCAGGCTTGTCCGGACGCTGGGGACTGCCAGAGAGTAAGCTGTTTGTCCTTCAATTTGTGGTGGAGGGGGAGGGCAATGGCTGGCCTCGGGCTGCTGAGGTATTTCATGACCTCCGGTTCCTTTTCATCTGACATCTCCTCCGTTGCCAGGCCGAGCTTGGAAACCACCTTCCTGAGGAATTTGGGGTACGTCAGGTCTTCAGGCATCGGTGATGGTGGGTCCTCTGGCTCATCTGCTTTGTTCTTAGAGGTGTCAGAACCTGGACTCAACTCCTCCATGTCGCTCCCCCCAGATTCCAGCAGCGCTGGGGAAGGGGTCCGAACTCTAGAAGGCGCCAGGGAAGGAGACCGTGCTCTGGAAGGTGACCGGCCAGGAGATCGTGGGGAGGGGGCCCGCTCCAAACAAGGCCTGACCCCTGGAGACGGGCTCCTCTGTGTAATCCGCTCCTGATCGAGACGTGGGGGAGCAGTCTGATCAACAAGGAGAGAGAGCAGGTGTAGAATTGCAGAGGAGGTAGAATCAGAGGACCGGCTGCTTCTGTGGCTTTTGCTGTGTGCAGAACTGGACCTCCTGCTCCTCTTGCGCCCGTGTCCTGAGGGAGACCGGCTGTCCCTGCGTCTCCGGTGCTTGCCTGCACTCTTTTTTCCCTTCTGGCGCTGTTTGCCTGAGTCCCGGCTGGAGGAGTCGGTGCCGCGCTGTCATCCTTGTTGGCGCTGTGATCTTTGCTGCCCGAGCGGTGACTGCTCCCGCGCCAATGATCCGTCCTGGCGCGGTCTCTCTCCTTAGCGCCGCTCCGAACCGTACGGCTGGCAGGCGTGCTGGGCCGGGGGGAGGGCAGCCGGCGCCGATCGCCGTCCGGGGAGGAGCAGGATGTGCTCCGGCCAATAGGAAGTTGGTGGGCGTGACCGGGGGAGGAGCCAGGCAGGGCCACGAGGGCGGCGCCATCTTGGACGGCTGCAGGAAGACCGCATGGCCAGAAAGAGCAGCCCGGGGTGCTGAAATTCACCGAGGGGCTTACCCCGGAGGTGGAGGTCTCTGCGGGAGCAGCCTGCCCGGAAGGGAAAGAAGCGCTACGTCCTCGGGAAGCGTTGGTGAGTGTCAGTGATGTTCATTTTTCTGCTGCAGATAGGACACTTTTTAAAACCCGGTTTGGGCATGTTAAACTGGTAGATTGTATGGAGAGCTTAGAAATCCGTCTTGAGGCGAAGGCGGAAGGAAAAAAACTGGCCGGCTATGGGCGGGCCGGGGAGGTGGGGGCACCTCACACATGCTCAGAAGCTTCTGAGCTAGAGAGCACTTCCGTCATGGCGCCGTCGGATGACGTCACCAGGTGTGGCTGACGCATCCTGCTTGTCCTAGGAGAACCAGGAACAGCAGCAAGTAGGAGAAACAAAGAGCAGTTCACAAGCTCTTCTCTTCCTCCACAATGTAATATTGAGGCAGCCATGAGGTTTAGCTGTAGGTAGCCCTTCCCCCAAGCCATGCGGCAAGCCATGAGGTTTAGCTGTAGGTAGCCCTTCCCCCAAGCCATGCGGCAAGCCATGAGGCTTTTACATAAAGTAATCAGCCTGCTATTTCAGTGGACACCCTTCCCCCACTTCAGGTCTGAGCACAATATCCCCTAGCCCAGAAATCAACAGACCAGAGCACACCGGTTTGGACAGGTCACCCAGGTACCTTCCCCAGGGGCTGCTGATTGGTGGGCAGGAAATACCTGTGGCAAATGGGATTGTAGAATGAGTTTAAAACTGTACTGTATATAAGGCATTGTAGGCCGTCCCTCGGGGCTCAGACTTTTTGTTGGAGGGTACCGGCTCTCTGTCTGATCCTGTGTGCACATTAAAGATCCTGTTTGCATTCCAGCCTGTCTGTGAGTCTTCCTTCTGTGGGTGAGTGATTGAATAAGAGCTTTTCACAGCATTTGCTATAACATTTTGGTGCATTGGCCGGGAAAGAAAAGCCTCTCTCATCACACCCACGGTGGGAAGACTACTGCTTTTTGCAGGATCAGGGCCTCCACCGGTCAGGGACCGACCCCTCCAGGTGATCAACGATCCTTGGCGCCATGGGGCCCCTTTGTGCTCCGAAGGACTCTTTGACTTGTGTGGTCAGTCGGTCCCTGCGGCTGAATCCCCGATTGAAAACCGGCTGGACAGACTGGCATCCAAACTCTTCCTGACCAGAGGCCTGGTAAGTACTGCCTAACTGTTTTGGGTAGTAAATTCTGTGAACCTGTAGCGGCCCGATCACCCGCACGAACGGTCCTAGTAGGGACCCCGGGGGGGGGGGGGGTGTTTCTGAAGCCATCGTTCGTCCAGTTTTGAGTAGAAATCAGAGTAGACCAGTACCAGTAAGATAACTGCAGTATGAATTAATTTTGCTACCTTGGGCCCCTTAAAAGGTATTTAAAGTGCAGCGCTGCCAAAGATATTGAAGAAAAATTGCCTAGGATATTAGTATTAACTCCCTTAAGAATCTTTTAAAAGCGCTGCCAAAAAACTTCTAAAAGTAACCAAAATATAGCACTTGATAAGCTAAACATACCTGAGATAAAGAATAGATCGCTGCTTCTCTTCTTTCCTTTCTGCTTGTGAGGAGTTTCTGAAGCGTGACTGCAAGGAGAGAGTTCTCCATGTGCTCCGCTGTTAATTTATGCTCCCCTTGTGCCCCGATGTTAATTTGTGCTGTCTCCATGCTCCCCTTGTGCCCCGATATTAATCTGTGCTGTCTCCATGCTCCCCTTGTGCCCAGATGTTAATTTGTGCTGTCTCCATGCTCCCCTTGTGCCCCGATATTAATTTGTGCTGTCTCCATGCTCCCCTTGTGCCCCGATATTAATCTGTGCTGTCTCCATGCTCCCCTTGTGCCCCGATATTAATCTGTGCTGTCTCCATGCTCCCCTTGTGCCCCGATATTAATCTGTGCTGTCTCCATGCTCCCCTTGTGCCCCGATGTTAATCTGTGCTGTCTCCATGCTCCCCTTGTGCCCCGATATTAATTTGTGCTGTCTCCATGCTCCCTTGTGCCCCGATATTAATCTGTGCTGTCTCCATGCTCCCCATGTGCCCCGATATTAATCTGTGCTGTCTCCATGCTCCCCTTGTGCCCCGATATTAATCTGTGCTGTCTCCATGCTCCCCTTGTGCCCCGATGTTAATTTGTGCTGTCTCCATGCTCCCCTTGTGCCCCGATATTAATCTGTGCTGTCTCCATGCTCCCCTTGTGCCCCGATGTTAATCTGTGCTGTCCCCATGCTCCCCTTGTGCCCCAATGTTAATTTGTGCTGCCCCGATGCCTATCCCTGTTTTTCCCTTTAAGCCCTGAATCAGCAAAAACAGAATCATTAAAGAAGAAAACCTAGATGTCCATCACTTTCCTTCTTTCCTCATCTGTGAGTGGAGAGTGAGCCGGTGTGGAACGCACGAGGAGGCCGCCATCTTGCAAGGACCACATTTCAGGAACTGCTGAGTCGTGTCCGGAGGTGTGCAGAGCTGAAATCCAGTGTGGAACGCACGTGGAGGCGGCCATCTTGAAAAGACCACGTGTAAGCTACACTGCAATATACTTAAAGCGATTCTGGAGCTCCATCTAGTGGACATTAGCTGTATTTACTACTATTCCTCATGGTTAAAGTGATCCTGGAGCTCCATCTGGTGGACATTTTAAGAATAGCTAGCTTATATTTTTTTTAACTCTTATCTAAATCAAATCAGAGTATATATTTTGTAAATTGCCAAGACCTATATTGTAAAAATTTTGTTTTTGTCTCTCTCTCCTCTCCTGAATTAGGACTAGATAGGGTCTGTATTGTAAATTGTATTATTTTTCCTGGATTAAGTCTAGATAGGATCTGTATTGTAAATTGCATTTTTTCTTTTTCTCTTACTGTAAATTGCATTTTTCCCCGAATTGAGATTAGGTTAGAAGATCTGATCCACATTGTATACTGTACTTAGTTATTGAACTAGAATTAGAACATGGGGTTAGGAAAGTCAAAAGAAAAAACGCCCCTACAGTGCATGCTTCTCAATTTTAAATCTGGGTTTGGAGAGGATTACGGGGTACCTCTCTCCGCCTCCAGATTATCCTTTTTGTGTGAGAGGGAATGGCCAGCCTTAGTTAAGTTATGGCCTCCCCAGGGGTCCACTGACCTGTCCACTGTGTCTTTGCTCCATCAAATTGTTGAAAAAGAGCGCCCTGACCAGTTCCCTTATATTGATTCATGGCTGCCCATATGCCAGCTCAGACCAAGATGGTTCCAGCGCTGTCACGAGGATCAGTGTAGAATAATGGTGGCGGCCAGTGGTCGCCAAAAGGGATGGACACCCGCCTCTATCTACCAGGGGCGGGACCCTCCAGACATTCCTCCACGCCCTCTCCCTCTGCTTCAACCTCATGTCCCATCTGCACCACTGCAGGGTCCGCCCCTAGCTGAAGAGTCAGGAAGACCTCCTCTTGGGGTGGGTGATGCCAGATTTAGAGAAGATTCTGCGGATTCCAGCCCCTCATCTTCAGACTCCCCTCCCACTCCTGGTACCACCTCTAGTGCCACCATCTCCTCCCCTGAGAGCACACAGGCTGAGCTTGAATCGTCCACCCCGGTAGCCTGCCACCTGCGGTCGCATGATCTCCAATTGCCACTACGACAAGTACAGGGGCTTCCGTACCTTGATGCTGCTGGGCGTGTGACACTGGGATCATCCAGCCTGATTTATGTCCCTTTCTCTACCACGGACCTGTTGAACTGGAAAACCCATTATGCTTCCTATACTGAAAAGCCCCAAGAACTGACAGACCCTATGACCAGTAGTATACAAACACACCAGCCTGCCTGGTCGGACACTAGACAACTGCTTCCTACTTTGTTCAGCACAGAAGAACGAGGGCGAGGCCGCGGATACGGGGGGCCGAGGTTTCCCCTGGCCCCCAATCAATGTGCCTACTGCAAAGAGGAGGGACATTGGAAGAATGAATGTCCAAATCATAACACAAGACGAAGGGGGTGGCCGGGATCCAGATGGAGCAGACCATCCTGAGAACTCAGAGCTGCCCACCGCTGAGATGTGTGAAGGATCAGTGTGTCACATTGAAAGCGGGCCAGGGTGTCTGCCTAGGAGAATGGGAGGTTTAAATTTTTGAGAGAAACAGAACTTAGACTTCAGAGAGGGATGGAGCACACTGCAAGGTCCTGGGGAACTGCTGAGAGGCAGGAAAAAAAAGAACTATTGGACTGACTGGGGGGTTTTGGGGGCTTCTGTGAATGATTGTATTGTTATCCTTTTAATGTTGTTTTCTTGGAAGGTGGTTGAAGTCTGCAAGCCATTTCGGCTTCAGCAACTGCAATACCCACACCAGCTCAAGTTTTTGCTGTACTATTCTCAGAACATTCTTTATCACATTATTAAGCACTGCTGCTTTTGACATACTTTCATGTTATGTGTTTTCAATATTATTGACCAGCTGCAAGAAAATGATGTTACAATGTATGTTGTCTCTAGGGAACAGTACCAGAAGCTGCTTTTCTGGTGACCCCTATCTGTCTCAATATCTGTCTCAAATGGTTGCTTGTCCATTGCCCTTAGTGGGATTACCTTTGCCCCATAAACAAGAAAAGGAAAAGAAAAATTGGGACTGAAGGGAAATTGGCTGATAGGTATGTCTAGTATGGCTGCATCCTTGCCTGAGGCTGTAATACATTATGATGGCACGGAAAAAGGATGTGGGCTAAGAAAATGAGTACCCAGAGCCCAGCACAACAAGAGTAAAGCCAGGGAAACCATACTCTGAACAGAAGTGCACAGAGAATGGACCTAGCTAAGAAACAGGTCAGGCCTGAAAGTGCACAGAAAATGGACCCAGCACAAGAAAAGACATGCCAGGCCTGAACAGGTTAAACAGGCCAAACAAAGCTGGTGATACAAAGTACTCATATGCCCTGAAGACTACAGTGCTAGTGATTAATGAAGCAAAGGGAATGGCAGGGTGCAGCCAGAATGACTCAACACTAGCAAGAATAAAAGCCATTAATATGCTGATAAGGGTGGATCCCAGGGAAAGAGCCTTTGCCCCAAAGGAAAGAAGCCTCTGCAGACTTTTTGCACACGGCCCTCCTTTGTCCCAAAGGAAAGAGGCCTCTGCAGGCCCTGCAACCTTTTACAGTCAGAACAGCAACTTTTGCATACGGAACAAAAACGTTGTACAGGAGTTGCTATAGAGGGTATAGGGTATGTGTTGTGTTAAACTCACTGATGCAAGTGTTTCCATTGAACACCCTATCCAAGACCTAAGTGATCTAGTTACCTGTCCATGGGTCCTGGGTGGTTTATGAAGCGGTTCAGTTGGCCAGGGGGACTAAAAATCCCAGTGGTAGGGGTTCTTTTCATTTACTGCTATGTGCCATTCTACCATGTTGTATCCCCATTCTTTACCGCTTCATGACCACCACCCTGGTAGAACGCAAGGTGGTTACCACTGTCATGGCCCTGTCCCAAATACAGCCCTCAACCGCCTCTAGCGGTTGAGGTCCCACTTAAAAAGGGGGGAATGAGGCAGCCATGAGGTTTAGCTGTAGGTAGCCCTTCCCCCAAGCCATGCGGCAAGCCATGAGGTTTAGCTGTAGGTAGCCCTTCCCCCAAGCCATGCGGCAAGCCATGAGGCTTTTACATAAAGTAATCAGCCTGCTATTTCAGTGGACACCCTTCCCCCACTTCAGGTCTGAGCACAATATCCCCTAGCCCAGAAATCAACAGACCAGAGCACACCGGTTTGGACAGGTCACCCAGGTACCTTCCCCAGGGGCTGCTGATTGGTGGGCAGGAAATACCTGTGGCAAATGGGATTGTAGAATGAGTTTAAAACTGTACTGTATATAAGGCATTGTAGGCCGTCCCTCGGGGCTCAGACTTTTTGTTGGAGGGTACCGGCTCTCTGTCTGATCCTGTGTGCACATTAAAGATCCTGTTTGCATTCCAGCCTGTCTGTGAGTCTTCCTTCTGTGGGTGAGTGATTGAATAAGAGCTTTTCACAGCATTTGCTATAACAATATTTCAATTCCCACTCACAAGCCAGGCCTCAGGGAATATACAGAACAGGGGAGGAGGGTCCTCCTCAGTCACTGCTGCACACTGACTGCCTGCACAGGGAACCAGGAACAGCTGCAAGTAGGAGAAACACAGAGCAGTTCACAAGTCCCTCCCTTCCTCCAGGATATAACAGTTCAATCCCGCTCACCAGCCAGGCCTCAGGGAATATGTAGAGCAGGGTGGGGCGGGGGAAGGGTCCTCCTCAGTCATAGCTGCACACTGACTGCCTGCACAGGGAACTAGGAACAGCTGCAAGTAGGAGAAACACAGAGCAGTTCACAAGTCCCTCCCTTCCTCCAGGATATAACAGTTCAATTCCCACTCACCAGCCAGGCCTTAGGGAATATATAGAGCAGAGAGGGAGGGTCCTTCTCAGTCACAGCTGCACACTGACTATCAGCCAGGCCTCAGGGAATATGTAGAGCAAGGGGAGGGGGGGGGGGAAGGGTCCTACTCAGTCACAGCTGCACACTGACTGCCTGCATAGGGAACCAGGAACAACAGAAACTAGGAGAAACACAGCAGTTCACAAGCCCCTCCCTTCCTCCATGATGTAGCAGTTCAATTCACCGGGGCTTACAAGTTCTATTCACAATTTGCACGTGTATTATCAGTCATTTTAGAAAGGGTCCAATTTACTGTACAGTATATGTGGATGTCCTGATGCTAGTGTCATTGAATTCCCCATTCAGCTGTATTTAAATACCCTTGAATATCCCTCCCATTGTTTCCATGGTGCATACTTTTACTGTGGGCATGCACATGGTCAGAATTTGGGTATGACATGGCACTGCAAGCCAGTATATGTATTGATGGTAAAATACAATTAGTTATAAGCATACTGGAAAAATATAGGCATAAATATTTATACTAATCTAGGGTTGATGTAAATGCTCATGCTTTAATTCAGGACACAATCTCTGCCACTTACTAGATGCCTATTTTTCTTTATAAAATAGACTTAATTTAGGTATGTTAAAATGTACTTCAACTTAGCACACTGTTAGTGTCGCTGAATATCTCATTCACCATGATCAATGTGGTTAGTAGGTCTACTAATCGCATTAATCATGCTAAATATCAGGCCCTATATTTCTAATTTATTAAAAGAACCTTAGTATGCCAACAATGGTAATAGATCATTGAAGCTATATGTTTGAATTATGTAAAATCGATAAAGGTGAATTTTGGAGCTAATCACAGGTTGTTTTTTTAAAGAAGGAGGTCTGTTGGATCTGTAGGGGTGTGTCTGTAGCAAATAAATAAACACACACACACACACACACACACACACACACACACACACACACACACACTCACACACACACACACGCACTCGATAGGTCCAAGGGTAATTGTTACTTCTGCCTTTCCCCAAGATTCTATAGGTCTGTCTGGCAAATGAACTACGTGATATAAAGGTATCAAAGCTTTGTTTATATATAAATTTGACTTTATTGCTGATAGAAAAATAGTGCAGATATAGAACAAATCAGTTTTCTGAGGTAGCAAGTTATGTAGCCTTATAATTACAATTACCAAGAAAATAAATCATTGTTTTAGCAACTAATGTCCTTAATTTGCTCTGCACTCAGATGTACAGCAAATTATCTGTCTGTAAAGACTAGGCTAGACCCACACCCCTGGGAGAATTCAGACCAGTACCTTAGCTTTGCCAGGATGTTATGGCTCGGTCCAAGAAGTCGTCTCAGGAATGGCACAAAGTCCAAAGAATGGCAGTTGTAGGCTGCAAGCAGTCTGGCGAGCTGTGTGATAACACTGGGTTTCAGGTCTGTGGAAGAGATTCACTCCTTCCCAAGGTTAGTCTTTGTCCTTGCACACTGTTTTTTAGAAAGAGACAGAGGAGCAGCAGGGTTAGAGATTGCAGTAAGCAAAAGTGCCAGTATCAGGGAGCTAAGCTAAAGTTCCCACAAATTATTCAAGAGTTCTGCAAGTCTGAAAGTGGTCCCCAAGTATCCAAAAATGTCCTGCGACCCTCTGCATCCAGCGTATAATTCTTCATCTTGACTTCCTCATCACGGTACATTGATTGGCTGTTCTCAGATACTATATGTCATCTTCAGCAAATCATGTAACAGTTGTCAAGGGGTTCTTCGCCAAACAAAGGTCCATGGTGCAAGAAAGATGCTAGTATGCAAGTCCATACATTGTTGCAAATGCTAGGGCCAGCAGTACAGTCTCTGGCTGCAGCCTTGAGTTCTCTTGCACATAGCTATAGCTAGAAACAATAACTCTGCTGTAAAGTGCATAACTGCAGAATTTCTTGATCTGCAAATCTCAAGCTGAGAATATAGCAGAAAAGGAATCCATCTTGTTTGGTTCAAGCTTTGGTTCAGAACAGGCCCCATCTTGTAACAGGAAGCCATGTTGCATGGTTCAGGTCTTAGTTTCTGAGCAGGCCCCAGGCACCAGCCCTATATTTCCCTAATACAGCATGATACAAAACACTGTCAGCAGGGGTATGATTAATGGAATGTGCAGTTTGGAGTTTGTAGAACAAACCAGGCCAAAATGTCCTACATAAAAGTAGATCAACGTTATTAGTAACCCAACACTGCCATATTTCAGCTAGTTGCCTGCATCAGGAATCTATAAAACACAAATCTAAAAATCATTGTTACATATAAATCAAAATAATGACAGTTGGCAAACATTGTTAGATATAGATTGGGAGTGGTGCTGAAAATGGATTGATTTTTTATAAGGGTTCCTGTAAATTGCTTTACCTGGTTTTGTTGTGATTCATCTGTCAGTCAATGTCTTGCCCATATGAGGAATATCAAGTTTGCATAGATAAATAAATCAATCAGTAAGTGGCTCCCATACCAGCATATAATACATCTTATAACATTTCATTACAAAAGTCACAAATTCAGACATCACAATTTATAAAACCCCACAATTCATGTACAAAATACATTACTAAAGATGCTCACAGTCTACTTTGCAAATGGCATGATGTAATATTCTAAGCCTGGGTACCATTAATGGGCCAATTAATGGGATCTCGGAGGTGTCCGGGATACGGAGCTCTAGGCCACACTGGGGCCGAGGCGGGGTGCCTTCGACCTGACATTAATGTCCTCTGTGCCGGTGGCGGGATCCCGGAGGTTTCCGGGGTCCGGAGCCTTAGGCTATACTTGGGCCGGGGGCGGGGTGCCCCCGACCCAGACATCCCCCGGCTGACTTTTGCTAATTACATGGCGAGGTCAGGGAAAAGGGATTAGGAAGATTGCGGTTGGCATGACCGCGGCAGAAGCGGAGGCGGGGTCACCTTGCTAATAGCATGGCTGGTGAGGCATTGCTCCGCTGCAGGTCACCTTGCTAATAGCATGGCTGGTGAGGCATTACTCTGATGTTTGGATTGTTAAGGGGATTATTCTTGAACTGTAATGTTCGGTATGTTATAAAGTTAATAAAGCTGCGACCGGTGTTTTCCCAAGAGTGGTGTGTGTGTGTATTCTGTGGGAAAAGAGGGTGGGGCTAAATGGGGGAGGGGGCAGGGGTGGACGGTTAGAGGGGCCCGGAGCACCGTGTCCGAGCTACTTCAGTTAATGCAAGGCTGTGGGGCAGGGTCCCGGCGGCCGATGGTAACCGGGTGCTCGGCCGGTGCGGGGGCCCTGGCCCGCGGACGTCATCGGCGGGGGGGGGGGGGGTGAGAGCGCGATGACGTAGAGGGCGCCAGTAGCAACTATTGGCTCCAGCCGCGCGCAGGAACGCGGTGGAGTCTTGGAGGCGGGAGGCGCGTGGCCTGGGTGGGGAGGAGCCAGGAGTCGGCAACGGCTGCCGAAGCTCCTGCTCCTCCTCGGGGAACGAGGCCGGCTTCCCTCCCTCCCTCCCTATGTTAGGGATGTGGGGTGGGGGCTGAAGGGGTGTCGCAGCTTGGGGGGGGAGCTATCCCGGAGGTTTACGGGGTCCGGAGCCTTAGGCTATACTTGGGCCGGGGGCGGGGTGCCCCCGACCCGGACATCCCCTGGCTGACTTTTGCTAATTACATGGCGAGGTCAGGGAAAGGGGATTAGGAAGATTGCGGTTGGCATGACCGCGGCAGAAGCGGAGGCGGGGTCACCTTGCTAATCGCATGGCTGGTGAGGCATTGCTCCGCTGCAGGTCACCTTGCTAATAGCATGGCTGGTGAGGCATTACTCTGATGTTTGGATTGTTAAGGGGATTATTCTTGAACTGTAATGTTCGGTATGTTATAAAGTTAATAAAGCTGCAACCGGTGTTTTCCCAAGAGTGGTGTGTGTGTGTATTCTGTGGGAAAAGGGGGTGGGGCTAAATGGGGGAGGGGGCAGGGGTGGACGGTTAGAGGGGCCCGGAGCACCGTGTCCGAGCTACCTCGGTTATACGGTGGATACAGCTGGTAAGGTATCACAATGTTTGAGATAGAAAAACATGAAAGATAAGGTTATAGGTAATTTAAAATAGAAGTGTTTAGTTATAACACTCTATAGTGCATATCTAAGTTTGCCTCTGCCGTTATTCTTGGGTTTCACTGATCTGACTTGCTCCGTTCAAAAAAAAGCTTCATTTTGTTTGAAATGGCCCTTTCATCTGATTTATGCTTAGCCTTTTTGATGTGTTCATATATGCCTGCAAATACATGAATATGGGTTTCATTTTCATTTTCTTTCTATGTTTTCCCCCTTTGAATATATAAAAATGAATTTAATAGGTTGTGAAAGATTGCAATGGTATCCTTTCAACCTTCCATTCCATTTCCTTTCCTCTCCCTCTCCCTCTCTCCCCCTATTTCCCCCTTCCCTCCCCCTCCTCCCTTCCCCTCCCCTCTCCTCTCCTTCTCTTCCTCCTCCCTTTCTCTTCCCTCCCCTTCTCCTTCCCCCTCCTCCCTCCCTCACCTCCCCCTTTTTTATAAGTTTTTACATTAGAATATACATTTTTTACATTTGAACATTTATTTGTGTCTCTCCTCTGTACATCAGTTAAACAAAAAATTGTGTCTCCTCCTTTGGTTACTGGGTTGAGATTGATTTTATAATTCACTTCTCTCCTTCCCTCTTCTTTCCCCCTCCCTTCTCTCCTCTTATCCCCTTCCCCTCCCTACTCCTCCCTTTCCCTTCTCAGTTCCCCTCCCCCCTTCTACATTCAAGATGTTTCATTTTATTTAGTTTGCAGTTTTTTGAACATATTTCCTTAGGCACAAGAAGCACACGGTACCTTTATTGGTCAGACCACATGTTGTTTCCTCAATTTATTACAGCTTTAATTAATTTTAAAATTTTCTTTGAAATGTGTTTTTCATTTTTATACTTATTCTTTTCGGTTTTCATTTAGGATGACGTTTTGTATTCATCTATTATGGTTTTATCCTTTTTATATATTTATAGTTTGTAAGTGTTTAATTGTATTTTATATATTCTTTTATATATAATCTCTGTGTAGGCTGATAGAATGTAAATTGTTATTTTTACAGAACGATCAGAAAATTAAGCAAAGTGTAGAAGTATAGAGGCTTCTAAAAGTGTTTTGAAAAAAAAACCTGTCTGGGATAACTGCCTGTCATCTCATGCAGATTCTTATCTCACTCCATTGTTCTGCACCTAGAGATAGTGGCTCTAAGGCTTTGCTAAGCACATAACTTCTCCTCTCCCCCCCCCCTCCTTATCTTTGTGGTCCTTTATGATAAGGACTGGCAGAAAGAACATAAACCCAAAGCCAGAAGGCATATTATGTGGACTATGAGAACTAAAATTGTTAAGAAGTCAGGGATTTAAAGTATGTTTATTTATAAGAAAACTGCTTCTTTTAGTTGCTATATTGTAAGAGACAAGAGCCCTCAGTAGGAAATGAATACAAGACAGAAAAACTAGTTTTGCAGAGGTCAGGGCTCGTTTTAGTTATAAATGAAGCAATGTTAAATAGAAGAGAGATCCTTGCTCTATTGACCTTTTGCAATGCAAAGGTCTTATGGAGCAAGCACAAACGTAAATAAACCATTGACCACCTGAACATGCAAAAGAAAGATAAGGACTGAGATCAGTATGTACTACCATAAAAGGGTCAGAAGAACAAGGAAAACTGCATTCTTGCATATGGTCTGTCATGTAAGAATAGGAAATTATGTTAAATAAAGTAAAACAATAAATAAAGGGGATGAGCAGAAACCCACGTGTGCTGCCTGAGCATAATAGATAGGTCAATGACATTGTATTACAATGCAATGTGTGTCTTTGAGTCAGTCCTGACTCCTGGTGACCCAGAAGCTCCTTGGTTTTCTTGGCAGTGTCACTGGAAGTAGATTGCCAGGCCTTTCTTCTGAGGCAGTGGAGAGTTAAGTGGTTTGCCCAAGGCCACAAGGAGTGCTAGTGGGAATTGAACCCTGGTTGCTTAGTTACCAAGCCAGTGTTCTAACCACCAGGCTACTCCTCCACTCATTGCATCAGTTAGACAATAAGATGTTGGGGGTATAGGCTTGTTGATTTGACAAAGGTATAAATGTCACTGAAATATGTAAAGGGGTGTGTCTACTTTCTGGTCAGAGACGTGTAAGAGACATTCCTTGCTCCTAAGATCTTACAATCAAATCAACGTGGACAACACTACTGGGGACTAGGATATATAGGGAATGGTAAGGAAACATAGATTGTGAACGGGAGACTGGGGGATCAGGATCCAAAACCAGTCTCCAAGAAGCGAGGGCCCGATATTCAACTGTGCTGATTTTGGAAGGGCTATTTACCTCGTTGGTGCATAGCCCTTTCCGCCACCCCTAAACCAGATATTCAATGCCACAGTAAAGGCATTGAATATCTGGTGATCACTGCAAAACCCAAAGTTCTAACTGGGCAGCAGTGATATTGGATGATGCCTGGTTAGTGATCTGCACTGTAAAGATAGGTGAGGGTTTTCCTCGCCTATCTTTAAGGCGCAGATCATTAACCAGGCAGCATCCAATATCGCTGCTGCCCAGTTAACACCATTCTCCACCTCCACTCCGCCCCAGAATGTTCCCAACATACCCCGATGCTAACCGGATAGCATCGAGGAGTACAGGAGACTTTGGAGGAGATATTCAATGTCACTAACTGTATAAGTGCCATTGAATATTCCCAACTAAGGCAGGTAGGTCCCTTCGCTCAAAAAAACACACTGCTTCATGATGTCATTCAGGACCACTCCTTAGATCTTAAGCTCCTGACTGAAACATGGCTTCAGCCTGGTGACAAACCTATCCTTCATTGTTGTCTTCCTGCTGGTTTCTCATTCTTTTTTACCCCTCGTGCTAATAGAGTTGGCGGTGGGGTTACTGCTATTTTTTCTCCTCCTTGGGGTTCTCTGAAGCAAAACTCAAATCTCTACTATCCCAAATCTCTCTTTTTCTATCTCCCTGGAAATCCTGCAGTCCATTTTCTCTTACTATACAGTACATTCATCCATCTCTTTTATCACTCTTTGGGACTCTCTGCTTCTGCCAATATCTGAAATGACACTTGAATTTTCAAACATTTACATTTGCAGGGGCACCCTGAGCCATTTTCATGCCTGATACTGCATCTGCGGGAACGTTTTGCTCCCATGGTGCAGAATCAGGTGCTAATGGGCCCATCCTGTTTGGGGTTGTCCAGATGGCCCAGACGTGTCCCTTCTGGGATCAAGCTCTATATTAATAACTATCAGGATAATCTTAGGACAGCTATTTTGCTCGGTGCTTTGGGATCTCTCCCCATGCCTTGGAGTCTTCATTCCACTATTAATGCCATTTTGCCCCTCTCACGGTGGCTTGGAGCCATCATGACCTTTGTCCCTCTTTTGGTGTTGTGTGATTTCATGTCACTTAATGTCAAGGAATGCTGTTGCCTCTCTGGCAGATGCCTGCCAGCACATTTTAAGCAAATTTAAATTAAAATGGATGAAAAAATATCTCTTTCGGATTGCAAAGCGGCTTGTCCCATTGATGTTAATGGACTTGATTGAAGCAAAAGAAACAAGGTGCTTGAAATGTGAAAATGAACTGCAAGGCTGGTTAATCCAAAGATGAATGAATCACAAATCCGTGCTCATCCCAGTTCTTTACAAATATAGGATTTTGATATAGACTGTGATGAAGGAATTAAGCTAGAAACAGATTGTTTTGTCAGGTTGCTTGAACTGTAGGAGCTAGAAATCTTAGCAGAAATTCAGAAACACCTGTAGCTGGGTTTGTCTAATGGAACACCTAAGGATTCTAGGAGCCCATATGAGTCATTTTAGAAAGATTAGGTGACATTAGCATATGTAAATAGAAGATTTGTACATGCAGATTTCCCAACATGTGTAAGTGTCAATTTTAGAAAAGTTGTTACTTATATGTGCATATCTGCAGCAAGCACAGTATTAAAGAGGGTGTGTTCGGGGCAGACCTGAAAGGTATATTTATGTTTATTATTCGCTTTGCTATATACCACCTTTCAATGTAAATACCAAAAGAAGGAAAGAAAGGAACTCTGAGGGCAGTAAAAAGGAAGCAAGGATAGGCATTCAGAGTTAGCACACTATGGGAGTCCTGCCAGGTCCAACTCACTTAGTAATGTTTACCTGCGTCAGAGGGGCCCTTTTACTGAAGGTTAATGTGCATTAAGTGCCATTGACCCATAGAAATAAAAGGACTGTGGACATTTAACACATGTTAAAACCTTTAGTAAAAGGGCTCTAGAATGCATTGAATGCTAGGATAAAAGATGGGTTTTCAATCCCGCTTGGAACTTTTTGTAAGAAGGTTCATCTGGGAGAGAGGGAGGTAAAGAATTACATAATTTTGGTGCTATGAAGAAAAAGATATGCATTTACTATTATGCAATGACAATATCTGTTGGGATTTTGAGCAGTAATTAAGGGAACAAGTTTGTTTACTTCTCTGAAGATTGAAACCACCTCAAAATAAAAAAAAAATAGTTTTGGAGCTCAGATCCTTGGCTTCCCCTGAACATCCAGTTTTGTGAAAGGCAGCACTAAAACATGCAAGTAGTGAGACTTCCATGCATAGTTTACAAAATCAATTGCTTACACATTTAAGTGTGGCTACTTATACATTCAAACTCCCAAGTGATGCCATTCTTTTTTTAAATTGTGTTTCTTTGTAACATGTCTGTTCTCTCTTATATATTGTCAATTATATATATTTTTCCCATGACCATAGAGGTATTTTACAAAAGGATCCATGTTCAGTAAGGGATAAATTCTGAGCCACGTTTAGCGGGGATAGGCATCCGATTTGGATGTCCTTCCCTACTAAATGCCCAGGACCGTATTCCCTGCCCAAAGCTCCCCACACATATATAGGAGATATGAAGGGAGCTCTGGATGGGAGTGGGCAGGGTCAGTAATGGGGAGGAGAGTGGGAGGGCCAGGGGCAAGAAGCACAACCTGGATGTACAGGGCCGATTCCGGTCATGGCTCTGTACGGCCGGGTCCACCAGAATAGACAGGGGATTTATTCCACCTTGGAGGTGGAATAAGTCCCCCTGGATGTCAGGGTATGGTGGCACCAGGGTGCGGAGGAAAGGTGAGGAGATGCAGGGCATTCCCCACAGCCCAACCCTGGCCATTGAAGGCCTGATAGGGGGTTGGGCTGTTGGGAAAGAAGGGTTTGGCAGGCTGCCAATGATCGCGGCTCCTGCATGTAGCCACAGTGGTATGGCAATGGGATGCCATGCCACTGCTGCTCCATGCAGGAGCCTTCCTGAGTTGGCTGAATAGTGTGCCTGACGTCCGGAAGCCCAGAATCAGGGCCCGGCTTGTACATCCAGGCCTGGCTTGAACGTCCAGGCCAGTTACACCCGATTATGATCCCACGGGGACTTCTATCTCCTGTGGGATCAGAATCGGATGCAACTCCTGGCCATCTCAATTTTGAACACCTGAACGGGCCAGGCACATACAGTGCGGAATTGGCCCGTAAACCTTTTGTAAACTTTCTTTCAAATTTTGAATGTTCTGACTTGGATATCCCTTTTTTCTCCTAGTTAACCTATTTAAAATCCAGTTAACTAGATAGGCCAGTTAGTTATTCTCCCCTCATCTACACTGTACTTTATGCTACTATGTATCTGGGTTTTGCCATTTACTATATATTCCACAGAAATGGCCCTTACCATGATTGCCCAGTGATTTCCTCATAGCAAAGGCCGAGGGATTTTTTTTTTCTTTATTCTGCTTGATCTGTCTTCTCCTTTTAATACTTTAATGCCATCACCTTATTTATTTATTTATTTATTTGCAGTCTCTTTTATACCGCGCTATTCGACATCAATGCGGTTTACAATGAACATAAGAGTTGCACATCTCAATTTCGTGATTTGTGCTTACAGTGAAACAGGTATAATAACTTGGGTATACATTAAACAGGAAAATTAAACTTGGGTATGCATTAAGCAGGTATAACAGGTAAAATAGGGTATAAATAACCAGTCCCTTAACAAGGAGACACGATGAGTAAATACAGTCTACTTTATGCAACAATATAATGAGTTATGCGGCACTGCATAAGTTTCTCATGGTGGTTGGAGGAGAAGGTGTGATTGCGAGTGATCAGTCTGGGAATGTGACGTGCATGAGTTTGAGGTGCTGCATTGAGATGTGAGAGTGGGTGGGTGTGGGGGGAAGACTGCAACATCCTTTACACCTTGTCCTCATTTAGTCTTCTGGATTCAGTTGAATCTTGGTTCTTTTCTTACCTTTTACATCACAGTTTTATTGTATTCTAAGGTGGTTTCTCTCCAGTTGTTATACCTCAGGGCTCTGTGCCCAGGCCATCATCTCTCTCTCTGAATCTTTCCCCATTGGAATCTTTTCTTTTTTATAATTTGCATTTAGCTCATATTTTTTAATAGTAGATATAGGCAAGTTACATTTGGGTACAGTAGGTATTTCCATGTCCCTGAAGGGCTTGCAATCTAATTTGCACCTGAGATAATGGGAAGTTAAGTGACTTAGCCAAGGCCACAAGGAGCAGGAGTGGGATTTGAATCTGGTTTCCATCCCACTGTTCTAATCACTAAGCTACTCCTCTACTCCAATCTGATTTCACCCCCATGAATTTCAGTACCATTTTAATGATGATGACTTCAGATTTTCACCAAAAATCCAATCCTAGATCTTAGCCTTGACATAACCACCCCGTGTATCCCACTATCATCTTAACAATATTGTCAAAACAGGATGCAAGAAGAAGGCATCTGTTAGACAACTGTTGAAAAAGATGCATGCAATGGCATCTCCACAGTCATAAGAGTTTACATTTTACCTGCATTATGATAAAACAGAAGAAAAACACAAAAATGTACTCTAGTAAATCCTCAGTTATGGCCAGCTCAGTAGATTCATTCATTTAGCAGATAATCACATTTAAGGGAGCCCTCTTCCAGTCAACAAGGATTCTCTAAACTCTGAAGAACAATCCTTATCCCCACTGCTGACGTTAATTGGCTTTCTGAATAAGTCTGCTGAATAAAGGCCAGATGAGAACAGTGCAACCCTGGAAATATGAAGGACCATGGGTTTCAATGCAAGGTACCACACCAAGTTGCAATTTGGAGGATAGTCTATTATCAGTAGAGACAATAGAATTGACAATGGAGATAGATGAATCAATGTGTAAGACAGTCCCAGTAGTAGCTTAGGCTCAAGTTTGCATAAATCACAGATCTGCAAAAATTTTTTTTTCGAGAGCTGTTTTGGTTATTCCATGTAATCTTTATGTTTTTTGGTGCGCTGAATCAAAAAATGACCTCCATTTTGTCATAGGACATCACGTTTCCTGACAATTTAGGTAACTATGTTAAATAAGGCAATACCTCAAAATAAATGGAAATAGACTTATAAAATTAAAGTTTTATTACAATATTTTCATGAAAATCCTTTTTTGAACTGAAATGAGCTCACCTACACACACTCAACTCGATTCTTCTTCCTTGTGAGGCTCCTCTTGGTGCATTTACGCTTGTGAGTAGCATCTGGAATGTCTCTCTGAAGCATCCAACAGTAGTCTGCCATCATTGTAATGCTCCATTTTCCCTGGTATCTCCTTTCCATCTCTTTAATGTCTTGATGGAATCATTCACCTTGTTCCTCACTCACAGCTCCCAAATTTTCAGGAAAGTAGTCAAGGTGGGACTGGAGGAAATGCACTTTCAAACTCATCAGGCAACCTAAAGCTTGAAATGCTTTCAGCATTCGTCCGACGATCCTTTTGTAGTGAGGATCTTTGTTATTGCTTAAAAGTTTCTGTACGACTTCTTTAAATGCAATATAGCTTTCATTTTGAGGATCCGTCATGGTATTGACAAACTCTTGATCAACTATAAGCCTTCTAATATCTGGTCCGACGAACACACCTTACTTCAATTTTGCCTCCGACAGGCCTGGAAACTTGGTGACCAAGTATTCGAAGCATTCTCCATCTCTTGGAAGTGATTTCACGAATTGCTTCATCAATCCCAATTTTATGTGGAGAGGTGGTAGAAGAACTTTATGGGAAGGTACCAAAGTTTATCGGAGGACATTTTTTTCACCGACTGTTAGCACCCTCGGCTGCCAACTCTTCTTGGTCCAGTGATTTTGTCGATCTCGACTGTCCCATAGACACAGAAAACAAGAATATTTGGTATACCCAGCTTGTTGCCCGAGCAGCATGCACAAGACCTTCAAGTTCCCACACATTTGTCAACCATGGTCTTCATATTTAAGTTTACGAAGAACCAATTCCAAGTTCTCGTAGGTTTCCTTCAAGTGTACGTAATGACCTACAGGTATGGAAGCGTAAAAACCGTTGTGGAGTAAAACTGTTTTGAGACTTCTTTTTGAAGAATCTATAAAAAGACGCCATTGCTCTGAATCATATTGGATTTTAAATTGACCCATCAGACCTTTGACATCGATGCAATAAACCAACTTGTCTTCCTGGGCGAAGTAAGGAATGAACTCCTTTTCATGATGTCTGAACCATGAAGATGACACTCCTGGCAACAATAAATTCCTGCTTTTCAGCCTTGATCCGTGTAACTCAGCGGCATCTTTGGGAAGATTCAAGTCTCTTACCAAATCATTCATCTCCTCCTGAGAAAACAATTTTGGTCTTGTATCATCTTCAAAGTCAGAACTTGATTCGTCATCTGGTTCAGGTATGACTTCACCTTCATCAGAGATAGGTATCTCTTCCAAGGTAGCAGGGGGCTTGGGTACTGGTATATCTGTGCCATGGGGGATGGGAGGAATTGCTGAGTGAAGACTGGGGTATGAAATGGAATGCTTCCATTTGGAATTAAACCCTTTCACATCGCATGAACAAAAGTAACAGTCGTCAATATGGTTCTTTTGCTCTCGCCATACCATAGGAATCCCATAACGGAAAGATTTTTTCATACCCTTGAACCAGTTTCAGAGGTCCTCAACACACCGTTTATGAGGCGCCCAGACTTTATCTTGATCTCCAATTTTTAGTCCAAAGTATGCAAAGTATACTTTTTTCACAAAGTCTGTAATATTCTGCTGTTGCTTCAACACTGTATATTCACCACAGATGAAACAGAAACTGTCTGGTGAATTAATACACTTTCGCGGAGCCATAACATAACGGTTGAAGAATGACGAGCTAACACGAATTGCGATGAAAAAGTATGAACAGCCTAGAACTAAGAACCTGATGATGATTCGTGCACAAGTGTGGCATGCAGGAGAGAGCAGCTCTGTGTCTGTACACCAGACGTCACAGTGCTGGCCATGCCCCCCTGCACTGACCGGTGCTGCTGCTATCTGCCCTGTGTCTACCTCCCACTGGATTCTTCAGGAAAGATTAACCCCTTCTACCATTAGAAGCACAGACTTAAAACTTGCTTAGCTTATGTATATATTGCTGACCATCAGATTAACAGTGCTATATTTTTTTTTACATAACTCGGACAACCCCTTTAGGGTTTTTTTGGCATTTTATATCTTAAATGCACTTATGTGAATTAATTAATAGTAATTTGAATTAATTAATAGTAATTGAAAAAAATTGATAAATTTGAAGACAATTTTGCATGTTGTGGCAATTCATGATGTCTAGGAGTTTTTTCAATATTTTATTTGTTTTCAGCACACCAAAATACATGGAAATTAGATGAAAATAATCAAACAGCTTTTTAGTCGCAGACCTGTGTAATGAAAGGTCTCCCTTTCAAGAAATTGCTAGTCTAAGAAATTGCAAGCCTAGTGCTTTTTGCCCTCAGTCTATAACCTCCTAAAATGTATATTGTGTTACATTTAGGAGATACGTCTCCACTATAACTTACATTAAACAAGTTTGTTTGTTTTCTTGACAAAACAATGATCATGGAGGAGCAAGAGAGAATGTTGTTGGTATGCACTTGGTTTGGAGTACAGGGAAATTTCTTTTTTTTTAATTACTAAATTTTTCCAAATGCAATACAACATATACTTTACTTAACCACTCTTCAAGCATAAAGACCATCAAACTGAGCTCATCTCAAGTTACAAGCATGTATATCTTATTTTCCTACTCAAAATAGACTTAGGGGTATGTTTACTAAACCATCTTAATGTTACCGGCTCTAGTTACAGCGATAATGTGAAGAATGCCATATAAGGAGTGGGCGTTCCGGTTCTAAGGTAGCAAGAATCTGTATCGCGCAATAGTGGGCGCTGTGGCACGTTAACGTGCGTTAACCCTAAGTACATGGCAGCGCAATGCTAGAAGCTATAAAGCTATAGCCTACTGGTTATTGCAATGACAGTGGAGGTAGTCATGGGTTTGATCCTGCAGTGGTGTAATCTAAAAAGGCTGTCTGAGGCATTTACTTTTAATTTTAATCAGTGCTGCCAGCACAAACACCCTCACAGTGCCGTAACCTAAGGTGCCTCATAAGGCACTCTATAAGGCGCCCCATAGGTCACATTATAAAGTGCCCTGTCTGCCAAGGCACCATATAATGTGCCCTCTAGGGCGCTGTATAGGATGCCTTACAGGGCGCCTATGAGGCTCCTAAGGCTCCAGCACTGTGAGAGTGTTTCTGCTGGCAGCACTGATTGAAATGAAAAGGAAAAGCCTCAGACAGCATTCTTAAATAACACCACTGTGGGATCAAACCCATGACCTCTGACTCTACAGTCATTAAAGTAACCAGTGGGCTACATCTCTATAGAGTCTAATGCACAGAAAGATTGCAGGTCACCACACAAACTGTCTGCTGTGGTTACCAGGATAGGGTAAACCCACCCGTACCCATGATGCACTGCACATGCAGATCAGCAGCCTACATCTGATCACAAGATGGGGTATGCGCCTCTATAGCACCCTGGCCTGGTAGAGGGAACTGACCGTGTGTGTTACTGGCACAGAGTAGCTACAGACCGTGAGATCGTGTGGTTCCTGTGCTCACCCTGAGGGTGAAGTAGGGGGCCCAGCACCAGGTCTGCAGCACATGGCATGGCTGAGATAGGCTACGCTACAGGTTCCAGTGTGTGATGGGTAGTCCCTGCAAACACAACTAGGGTACACTTGTGTCCATCTGTATGTCCCAGTCATGTCTAGGCTTTGTGGACTATGATGCACCCAGAATCGTACCTATCCTGTGTGGGTGCTATGGTCACATGTTATAAGTGAAGGGTGGTGTTTGGACCCAAAGCAGATTATGTAGCACCACCCAACCTGCCCGTGGGGGACAGGGTCTCCTACCAACTGATCCACATTCTACATCTCTGCAATGGTGGCAGTAGAGGGGAATGGGCACCCTTACAAGGAGGTCAATGCAGATCCATACGCATCACACAGGGCAGTAGGCCTGGAAAAGTTCAGCTGCCCCCACCCCATCTGACATTCACCAGCAGAGGGCACAGTCAGTCTCCACCCACTGCATGGTGCTCCAGCCATACACATGCTAACTGCAGACAGTCTGCTAGATAGTACATGTTCCTGGAGAAACTGTGTGCACCCAAAAATGGGATGTGAGCACACACACACCAAGCAGATATGTCAGTGATTGGACCCAAGAAAAAATAACACATGAATATCACTTGAAAGAAATATTGCACAGCACTATGGGGGAACTTAGCCATGCTATGGTCACTGCTTAGTCAGGGTGAGAGTGACCTCCCAGCATGACATCCTGTGGCCACCCTGTCCATGCAGGTGGTAGTTGGGCACTACAATGTCCCAGCCATTGCCCTATACCCTGTGCAGATGCATCCTGCCCAGGCCACCCTGTCTGGGCCATACCCACAGTACCTTACCCCTCATTATGCACATTAGCATGCTAACACTGGAAACAGTGCAAGCAGTGTGGGCTCAGTAAGGTGTAGGGAGCCACAACACACTGGATAGATATATACACACTCCCACACCTATGCCAGCATTGTGCAAATATGTAGGTTTGTGGCAGCCTTGGCCGCCACACCAGTCCTGGACACAGTGCAGGCATTGTTACGGTATGCAATACTGTTGGGGTCACTCCCCAGGGTGGTAAACATTGTCAGAAGCAATTACTGAAAAACACTCCACAGATATCAGAAAGGTTGCTATGATGAATCTCTATCAACAAATCGTGTTTAACTTAGGATTTGTTAGCTGACATTAATCATAGCAACCTTTTGATATATGTGGAACAAGTTCCCAAGTTTAGGACGGCATTGCTAAGGTGTGCAGGTGCCAGTATTGGTAGATGCTGCTCCGTGAAGGGCCCAACACCCTGACTCTCCATGAGGCTTTGGATAGTGGAGCCTGTGGGTGTGGGTGTTTGTGCCCCTGTTGGCCGCTGCTCTAGGGCAGAGGTTCCCAACTCTGGTCCTGGAGGGCCAAACATGTTCAAGTTTTCATGCTGTCCCTAATGAATATGCATGTGATATATTTGCATACAATGGGGGCGATGCATACAAATGCAGCACAGGCATATTTATTAGGGACAGCATGAAACCTGAATGGTGTTTGGCCCTCCAGGACTGCAGTTGGGAAACTCTGCTCTAGGGATTGCACATGTTTATGGTGTCTGTGCTCTGTAGGGTAAAATATAGGCATTTCAGGCATATTTATTTTGTCTGCAATAAAGGTTCTGTCTTTATTACCGGGTAAAATATGGGGACAAGGTTGCCAGGAGCCACAGCTGGGGCTTGAACTTGTGACCTTCTGCCCTGAACCCACTAGCTGTGTGTACTGCACCAAACTGTTGCCACAGGGGCAGGTCATACCCTGGGGATACCATGGCTGTTCATCAGACAGACCTTGTCTGTTGCAGTGCATGGCGCCCACCTAAACGGGGCTTGGCCGTGGTCTGCTGAGGGCACATGCCACTGCCCCCTCTGCCACCAGCACCCCTCCACCACCATGCTGACATGCCCTTCTGCTGGTGGTGCTGGTGGCGCACAGTCCCAGGTCATCCAGTGTGCCATAGGCAGCTGCCTATGGTGTGGGTTCTCAGCTAGGGGTCCCTACATGGACAATTTTATGTGCCCTTGGGGGCACTGTTCCCTCTAAGCTGTGCACGTGTGTGCGCGCACACACCTCGCTGAGCGAGCGCACATACTTTACAACAGAGCGCACAAAAATTACGGTTCTGATTCTGATAGAAAACAACACAGACATCATAAAATTTAAAAGTTGTTGTGTATTTATGGTTTTCACACGTGCCACACTATTTTCTAGTGCAATCAATGTGGTGTACATACTGTATTCTGACGTGTAGTCAAATTTTAAAGTATATAACTCCGAGTGTCATTATGTGGCGCACAAAAATTTAACCTTCCTTCAAAAGCTGCACAGCTGATATTTTATGCGCACACAGCCTACAGAAAATTAGAGGGAACATTGCTTGGGGGTACCTGCTGGGTAATATCCCCTGTGACACTGTGGGACACACACTCGTGCCCATGTTGGACCCTTGTCAGTTGCTGTCTTGCTGCTTTACAGTTTCAGCATTCCTATGTGCCACCTAGGCATCTGCCTAGTCCGCATTGTGCCCCAGCTGGACCACAGCATGTGCCGCCTGCAGCCTCCTGTATCCCATTTACAGCATCAGTACAGTTGCCCTTTCCTATGTGCCCACTCTATTGTTGCTGCACATGTGCACGCCATAACAAAGCTGCCCAATATAAATGACAAAAACCCTGATCACCGCTATTTCAATGTGGGACCATTCACTTTGTAGGGGGACAGAGCATAGACCCTTCCAAACATGATATCTTGCTTTTTACGCTTTGTCAGTAGTGTTGCTTTATGTTTGTCATTAATATCACTATTGGCCAGCTTGGTTATTGGGATTTCAAATGTGGGTCTGGTCATTTTATATGTTTATTTGCCTTTTTGGGTCCTGCACATGTATCACTACTATCACTTTTCTGGGTTTCCCTGCCTTTTCTGTACATTGCTGACTGAAATGGTTTCTCTCTCCTGCAAATGTGCCTCTAACACGAGGGTTTCACTGGTGTTAGTGTTCAGACCCGGATTTCCCAGTGTTAGTGTGCCTGGAGCCTCTCCCCGCCCATTGACCCCTATCTCCGCCCTCTGGGAGGCCTTACTCCACCCTTCACACCCGGATTTCACAGCATTAGTGTGCCTTAACGCTGCTGCTGACGTTATCGCATGATACGTGACATTATCTCGCGATAACGTTACATTATCATGCAATAACATTACGTATCACGCGATAACATTACGTATCATGCGATAATGTTGCGTATCACGCGATAACATTACGTATCGCGCGATAACATTACGTATCGCGCGATAACGTTGCGTATCGTGCAATAATGTTACGTATCACGCGATAACATTATGTATCGCGCGATAATGTCACCGCTGCTACATTAAGATGGTTTAGTAAACATACCCCTTAAAATCCAAATTGTACTTGAGATAATGAAAGATAAAGTGACTTGATCAAGGTCACAGTGAGCATATGTGGGAAATAAAGGATTTGAACTCTGCCTTCTCTGGTTAAGAACATAAGAAATGCCATACTGGGTTAGACCAGGGTCCATCAAGTTCGGTATCCTGTTTCCAACAGTGACCAATCCAGGTCACAAGCACCTGGCAGGATCCCAAAAAGGTATACAGGTTCCACAGTACTTGTCCCAGGGTAAGCAGTAGATTTCCCAAGTCCTCTTTAATAATGGTTTATGTACCTTTCCTCCAGGAACTTGTCCAAACCTTTTTAAAACCCAGCTACTCTAACAGCTTTAACTACATCCTTCAGTAGTGTGTTTCAATATTGTTTTAAATGGTTTTAAGATTGTTTTCTTATGTATGAGTTGTTTTTATGTATGATTTGTTTTAATATGGATGTTTCCAGTTATTTATTTATTTATTTATTTCATGTTTACATTTATGGTTTTAGAATGTCAAAGAACCCCTGTAGAAGGCATAGCCGAATCACAGCCATGTCGAGTTTGGCTGTGGGTTGCCCCTGGAGAGGTTCACCATTTTTATGTCTGGTAAAGATTTACCCAATAAAGTGTTTTGTTTTAACATGCATAGAATGGGTCATAGGTATATTGACACATATATACCAGAATAACTTTATAAAATTACCATGAAAGATTTCAGCAAATCTTTTGTTGCTGATCCTTATAGGAGGCTTATGAATAGACTGGGGATGAGTTCTGAGGTAGTAAACTAGATCAGATTTTGGCTGACTTACAGAGAGTGATGGTAAATGGGATTCACTCAGAAGAAAGGAAAGTGGAGTGCCTCAAGGATCGGTCCTGGGACTGGTACTGTTCAATGTCTTCGTGAGTGATCTTGCCGAGGACAAAAAGGAAAAAGTCACTGTTTTACAGATGACACAAAGGTTTGCAACAAACACCTGGAAGAAGCAGACAACATGAAAAACGATCTATAAAAATTAGAAAAATAGTTTTGACCGAGAGCCTGGCTCTAGTTTCTATGGTTCCAAAGCTGGCTTCAAGGGATTCTGTATTCATGAATCCAGCTTCCTTGATGTTGAAGCTGACTCCAAAGACCTTTGTACTAGAGATTCCAAGTATTTTCCTTATTTGGCAGTTTGATCACTAGTCGTAGAACTAGAAGACTATCAGACTATTAGTAGAAGCTTCAAACTTGTTTTGAACATGGACAATTACAGGGCTGGGAGCAAAGATGGATCACTCCTGCCTAACACTATAGTACTACAATATCCCTAGTAAGTGCTGGGAGCATTAGAGGGAGGTGGGAGCATTAGTTGCTTCATCAGTGTCACAGCATGCCCTCCCCACAGGCCCCCCTGGCTACCATGGCGCCGACCCTCTGTTTCCCTGCTACCCGACCCAAGGCTGGGCAGCCAGTGTCAGGATCGGGCGGCGGAGACCTACCTGCCCCGGCCCTGGCCTCTGGGGAGGGGGAGGGGGGTCCCAGCCCCAATCGCCTGGTCAAAGCTGCTTATTCCATCTTTGAGGTAGAATAAGCAACACATTCCCTCTAACCCCACAAGACATACAGGGCCCTGTCCTGAATCAGCCCTGCATGTCCTGCTGCCTTGGCCCGCCCCCACTCCGCCCTCACTCCACTCCCTCCTGGCTCTTCCCATACTGCTGCTCTGGCTGTGCGGGGAGAGTTGGAGGGGGAATGCAGACAGGACGGCAAGTCGCCTCTCAGAATCAGGCCCCTAGTACTTCCACTGGCCTTGGCTATATGTTTTAGAGAAGGGGAGACCAGAAGTACACACAGTACTCAAGGTGCGATCATACCGAGACCTATAAAGAGGCACAATGATTTCTCGATTCTGTTCTCCATCCCTTTTCAAATAATTCCTGGCATTCTATTTTGCATTTTTAGTAGTCATAGCATTCTGGGTTGAAAATGTAAAAGTATTATTAACAATGATTACTAAATCCCTTTTTAGGTGGTGACTCTCAACTCAGAATCCAGAAATTTATGCATATATTTGGGATTATATTTTCTGTATGTGCATCACTGTGTACTTGTTCACCTTAAACTTCATCTGCCATTTAGATACCCAGTCTCATAGTTTCACAAGATCGATCTGCAAACCCTCGTAATCCTCTGCTGTTTTAATTACTTTGGATAATTTTGTGTCATTTACTACTACTACTACTACTACTATTTAACACTTATATAGTGCCACACATGCAGCGCTGTACAGACATACAAGAGACAGTCCCTGCTCATCAGAGGCTTGCTCATCCGAGTTTACAATCTAGTCACAACAATACAGAGAATAATTCAATCATGACAATACAGAGCATAATTCAATCAGTGCAAAGTACAATATGGTTTTTACAGTTTGTTCATGAGGTGAGGGTTAGGTTAAGATGAAGGACAGAAGTCAGGATCTGAATGCGACGGTGAAGAGGTGGGTCTTTAACCTGGATTTGAAGAGGGCCAGGGAGGGTGCTTGGCGTATAGACATAGGTAGTCTGTTCCAGACGTGTGGTGCAGTGAGGTGAAAGGAGCGGAGTCAGGAGTTGGCGGTGCGAGTGAAAGGCCTAGATAGAAGTAGTTTGTTGGCAGAGCAAAGTTGCCGAATAGGGATGTAGGGAGAGATAAGAGATGAGAGGTATTGAGGGCTGCGGAGTGAATGCATTTATAGGTCAGTAGGAGGAGTTTGAATTGGATGCGGGCTTGGATGGGGAGCCAGTGAAGTGACTTGAGAAGAGGAGTAGTGTGGGCATGGTGAGACTGGTGGAAGATTAGTCGAGCAGCATAATTTTGTACAGATTGAAGGGGGTAGAGATGGCTAGCGGGGAGATCAGCAAGGAGTATGTTGCAATAGTCGAGATGAGAGGAGATTAAGGAGTGGACAAGCGTTTTGGTAGTGTGTTCAGACAGGAAGGGGCGGATTTTGCTGATGTTGTAAAGAAAGAAGCGGCAGGTCTTCGCTACGAGCTGGATATGTGTGGAGAAGGAGAGAGAGGTGTCAAAAATAACCCCCAGATTGTGGGCTGAGGGAACAGGGAGGATCGTGGATCCATCCATGGAGACTGAGAAAGGGGGAAGAGGAGGGGAGGATTTGGGGGGAAAGATGAGGAGTTCAGTCTTGGCCATGTTCAATTTCAAGCGGCGATAAGACATCCAGGCAGCAATGTCAGAAAGGCAGGCAGAGATCTTGGTCTGGATTGCTGGAGATATACTAGGTGTAGAGAGGTAGATTTGGGAGTCATCAGCATAGAGATAGTACTGAAAGCCATGGGAGGAAATAAGCTCGCCAAGGGCTTGGGTATAGAGAGAGAAAAGGAGGGGGCCCAAGATGGATCCCTGGGGTACACCAACATGGAGCAGGGTGGGAGAGGAGGAGGAGCCGCCAGAGCATACACTAAAGAAATGTAGGAGAGATAAGAGGAGAACCAGGATAAAGCGGAGCCCTTGAAACCAAGCGAAGAGAGGATGGTGAGGAGAAGATTGTGGTCAACAGTGTCAAAGGCAGCGGAGAGGTCGAGAAGGATGAGGACAGAGTAGAAGCCCTTAGACTTAGCGAGGAAAAAGTCATTGGAGACTTTTGTAAGAGCCGTTTCAGTGGAGTGTAGGGGCGGAAGTCAGATTGTAGTGGGTCCAGGAGGGCATCTCTAGATGAATATGCTAAACAGCACAGGTCTCAGTACATACGCTTGAAGCACCTCACTAGTGACCCTTTTCCATGTGGATAATTGAAAATGTAATCCTATTCTCTGTTTCCTGATTTGGCCAGTTAGTAGTCCACAAAACAGCATAGCCTACTGTTCCATGACTCCTTAATTTCCTCAGAAGTCTTTCATGAAAATCCAAATACCCTATATCAACTTGTTCACAATTACCACTTGTTTGGTTATACCTTCCAAATAAAATCTAATAAATGATTAAGACAAGCCTTGCCTTTGCTGAACTGATGCTGACTCATTTCCATTAAGCCGTGTCTATCTATATGGTGTAGTACTAAGTTAAAGTTCTCAAAAAGTGTTCAAAGTATTGTCCTCCAAAGAGTGGTTCCTGTCCCTCTATGTCCAGCATATAATTCTTCGTCCTGACGTCCTTGTTATAGCACAGTGATTGGCTGGTCTCAGATCCTGTATGTCATCTTCAGTGAATCATGTAACAGTTGTCAGGTTATCCTTTTCCAAACAAAAGTCCATGGTAAGAAAAGATGCTGGTATGCAGGGTCATACATTTTTGCAAATGCTAGGACCAGTAGTACAGAAAAGGCCTCAGCAACAAGTTCTCTTGCACATAATCATAAACAATAACTCTGCTGTATGGTACATAACTTTGCAGACTTGCTTGATCTGAAGAAAAGAATTCCATCCTGTTTTGTTCAGGCTTTGGTTCAGAACAAGCCCCATCTTGTAATAGGAAGCCATGTTGCATGGTTCGGGCTTTAGTTCAGAACAGGCCTCAGGCACCAGCCCACAATGGTCTGCAATTTTTTTAATATATAATGTCAACCATTTTGTCTGGCACTGACATCAGGCTCAACAGTTATATTTTTCAAAATCTCTAGAGCCCTTTTTAAAATTGGCATTATAGCGCGTACTGGCCACCCTCCAACCTAATGGTATTGTGACCATTTTGAATGACTGATTACAGATAATTAATAATAGATTAACAATTTCATTTCTGAGCTCTTTCAGAACATTGGGGTGAGTGCTGTCTGATACTGGTGAGATGTTAGTTTTATCTACTGTATTACTTCTTCTAGGCATACAATGATGTGTTTTAGCTGCTCTGAATTATCACTGTGAGAAAGGAAGGACTGGCCAAGGCCCCAGAACAAGGTTAGAGACTATAGCAGAGACTGATGAGCTTTTGTGTGATAAGGTAACTTACACTAATATAAATCATCCTGTTTATGGCAATCTTGATCTTGATATGGATAGTGATGACCCTGTTTATAGTACTCTTGATATAGATACAGATAGTAATGAAGGCACAGATAATGACGGAGAAACAGGACTGTGAAGGTGGCTATAGCCATATACCTTTAATCAGGTAGGAATATATGCTTATTGAAATGTCAGGCTGAACTGCAAAATATACATTTTTATTTAGAAGCTTCTGTCTCTGTAAAAACTGCTGACAGTTATTGCAAAAGAGATTAACTAACAGATTGTGTACACAGCTACTGTTACCAAAGGTTAGCTTCTGCAAATTTTGGGGACTTTATGTGCATTACAGACATCCCTCTGCCCTTCTTGTGGTAAATGATGGGTCAAATTTTAGATAACAACTAATGTCAGCACTATTGCATGAACTTTCCGAGAATCAGAGACCTTAGGTCAACATGTAACTGGAAATCAAATAAAAGCTTGAGATATCAGCAGCATTTAGAAAGAAATTATAAGTATAACTAATCAACTCTTGTTTGATGAAAGAATTGTAGCGACCCCTGCTGTCGCTTTGTGATTAAGATCATGGCCTTGTAACTTCCACTTTTTATATGACTTTTGCAAAGCATCAGCAGAAAAATGATCCTGTAAGCAGATTTTATTCCAGACCTGTAATTTTGTAACATGATTATCATCCGATGCTAATTAAAAATTAACTATGTCAGCTGATACTTCTTAATAAAAGGCAGATCTCTGGTGAAAGATTTTTGAAGGTAGTTGGAGGAAGAGCCCTGATTTACACCCCCTGACGATCTTCCTTCTAGAGCTCTGGAATTAATATAACTGATTTTCTGTATATGTGTCTTGTTTTTTTTTTCCCTTCCTGTTAGAAGGGCCAGGTAAGCCTAAGAATCCAGGTAGGAGGGCCTGCCCCTAAAAAAGCACAACAGTTGGTGCCATAGACTCCGATTACCTGTGACAACCAGTATGTCTCTACTGTGAAGCTGGCTGCCCTTCAAACAGGTACGAAAAAGCATGGACATGGGCAGTGTTCTGTCATGAGTATTAAAAGGCAGTGTTCTGTCGTGTGTATTTAAAATTGGCAATAAGGCCAGTAAAATTAAACAGAAAACTCAGTTAGATGAGTGGGGCGAAAAAGCTCATAGTATAGGGCTGAAAAAGGGAAGCCCAAATTATGAAATGAGGCACAGGTTTGGTGATAGCGCCCTTGATTATGTTGGCCGTTGGCATTCGATGACTGCCTCTAACCCCAGTTTGCAGTTCCCGCTTGGTGGAACCTTCCAGGAGGACAAACTGCATTGGTTACAGTATGAGATGGCCCTTGATGACTTGGGGCGACTTCATACCAGTCACGAATGGGTCGTGTATGGGTGGTGGCAATCTAAGGCTGCCAAAAAAGCTCAAAAAGCCACCGATTCTGTGTTTGAAAATTTTAAAAATCAAGTGTTTAGATTGGAGGAACAAATATATGTTTTGACTAAACAGACAGAAGCTGAAATTAAGACTAGTAATTCTAGCAGTACTCTGAAAAATTGTGAACCCAGTACTGTTTCTTCTCCTCCAGCCTATGAGGAGGAGTTCACTGCACTGGCTATATCAATAACTATGAATAGTGCTGCAGCACTGGCATCCCACCAAGATCAGGAGTTGGCGCTCATCCAATTGGATGATATGCCTGGTGCTTCTACCCCTATTAAATCCATGGCCAATACTCACCCCATAAACTCTATTTCGGGTGTAAGGCTGCCTTCCCCTGGTTCCCCAATCCCTATCTCTGTGGCCGACACCACCTCTTTAATTACGCCAGGTGGTCCCTTTTCCGCTATCCCTGAAGAACCTGTAGTTGTCCCCCGCATCACCCAGGCTCAACAGTTAAAAAGGGAAATTTTGGATCTTGAGCAATTAATAGGGGTAGAAGCAAGTCAACTTGAATTAATAACCACTAAAGAACAGTTGACTCTATATCTTGTTCACTTAGCAGAAAAAGCCCGCACGTTGACTGAGGTCATCATAACTACGCTTGAGGCACTTGACCTACAAGTAAAACAACATACGCTAACACTGTTGCCGTGCAGTCAAAATAAGGAGCTGGTAGTGGAAGCCATGGCTGCAGTTGCCAAAGGAACTGGCCATTGGATGACAGCTCCTTTGATTCCTAAATGGAAACACTTGCAGCTCCTTGACTTTAGAGCTAGGAGAATTTTTAACCTTAAACCAGGAGGTTAGAGAGGAGAAAGAACGAAGTAAGAAAATAGACCTGCTTGCTCCGTTCAGAGCATTCCCTAGGGGGGATGGTGGTTTAGTTACTTTAGCATTTCATTGGTCTCTGGCAGAAGTTTTTAATTTAGCTAGAGCATGTCCTGACTCAAGTGAAAAACCTGGTCAGTTTGTAGATTATTGGTGCCAGCTAGTGTGCTTACTACCCCTCCTGGGTAGATTTGCAAAATTTGTTGAAATCAGTCTTTTTAAATCCAATAGAGTTGCGGGCAGTCACCCACCCCCAACTGCGAGATAATGCAGCATGGGAATGGCCCCTTGCAGACCCTGTCACCAATTCTTCTGATATTACCCAAATGACCGCCTTCCGGGAAGACTGGAATAGTTTGTTAAAAGCTATTGAAAATAAATGCACCCCTGTAAAAGATTTGTCCAAGCTATTAGACCTGAAGCAGGGAGGGGATGAGGCTGTTGCCCATTTTCATACTCGGTGTTGTTTAGCATTCCGAGATTTTTCCCCTCAGAATGGTGAAATGGAAGGATTTGCCTCAATTTTTGTGAATGGATTACAGTCAAATAAAAACTATTCTTGAAAATGCTTTGCTTGGATGGTCCACCAAGTCTGCACAGGAGATATTGGAAGCTGCCTTGCATGCGGAAAAGCTGATCCAGAAGCAGAATGACGAAGACAAAGGTAAAGTGGAGAAACAACACCAAAAACTTTTAAATCTCCAAGTAGCAAGCTATGAATCAAATTTCAGGGGGAGAGGCAGAGCAAGTGGTGGCAGAGGTGGCAGGAGCGCCGTACCCTTTAGGGGTCGGGGCCGTGGATATTTGGGGGGATATCAAGGAGACCATACCTGTTTTAGGTGTGGCAAATTGGGGCATATTTATTACACTGTACAATGCCAAGGAGCAACCCTCCCCAATCTGATGCATGTCACGATGCTGTAGGAGCCAGTTACTCGCCTGCCCCATATCCTGTTTTCACCCCTAATCAGCCTTCGGTCATGACTCAATATTACGCAGAAACTGATCTTGACTATAGCGAGGACTGACTAGGCTTTGTTGTGCATCCCAATACACAGGGAGAAATACTCACTACAATCTTGGGGTATGAATTACTCTTCCTTTTAGATACAGGCGCCTCCACGTCTGCCATAGCTCTATCACAATTGCACTCACCCCTATTTGAAACGCTGCTACAGCTCCTAGAGTCCCTTGTGAAGGAATTGAGGGAAGAACTATAATGCACCAAAAATTGACTGATGTACCCCTTCTAGTGGAAGGCAAATTGTATCATACAGATTTTCTGGTTGGCCCTACTTTGCCTGTCAATTTGCTAGGGCGGGATTTTCTCTCCAGAAACAAGACTGTTATCAGCTGGGAAACTGACACTTTGACCTGTACCTTGTGTCCCCTGCAAGTCCAACAGCCTGTAGCTGTGACCCCGACTGCGATGACCGCTCCACCCTTGGACACCCTTCCTTCAACTTTGTGGGCTGTACAAGGTAATGACATTGGACATCTCAACATTTCCCCGGTCAAGATTGAAGTACGGCCGGGAGCTCCATTGCCTTATGTGCATCAGTATCCTCTACCTGCTGCTTCAGTGACTGGAATATGACCAGTGATTGAAAACCTGCTAGCCCAGGGTGTATTGGTACCAACTTCTTCTCCTTGCAATACTCCTATTTTACCTGTGCTAAAGGCTGCTGGTAAGTCTTACAGATTTGTGCAAGATTTGTGAGCCATTAATTGCATTGTCCTACCAGTTTTTCCCCTCGCACCCAACCCTCATGACATTTGGACTCGTATACCCTGTGGCTCCACCCACTTTTCGGTCATAGATTTAAGCTGCGCCTATTATTCTATACCGGTAGGAGCGGAGTCGAGATACTTATTTGCCTTCTCGTACAAGGGGCGTCAATACACTTGGACCACCCCTTCTCAAGGATACACCAAGAGTCCTGCTTATTTTTCACAGGCCCTTAAAGCTGCTTTACAGGACTTGGCACTGGACAAATCTACCTTGATACAGTATGCTGATGATTTACTTATTTGTTCCCCTTGTTATGATGCTTGTGTTGCTGATACTATGTTAACTCTTGTACATATCTCTCATTTGTAATTGAAAGTTAATCAGTCTAAATTGCAATATTCCCTTCCACAAGTAGTATTTCTTGGTGTATGTCTCTCCTCAGCTGGCCACTCTATCACAGCCCAACAAATTGGTCCTATTATGTCTATGCCTTTCCCTGCTACTTTTCCTTATATACGCCGCTTTTTAGGTCTTTTAGGGGTACGTTTACTAAACCATCTTAACGTCGCAGCAGTGGTATTATCGCACGATAAGTGTTGTTATTGCATGATAATGTAACATTATCGTGCGATAACGTCACTTATCGTGTGATAACGTAGCGGCGGTGTTAAGGCACACTAACACTGTGAAATCTGGGTCTGAAGGGTGGAGTAAGGCTTCCCAGAAGGAGGAGAGAAGGGGTCAATGGGCGAGAGTGGGAGAAGAGAGACTCCAGGCACACTAAAGCTGTGAAATCAGGGTCTGAACACTAACGCCAGTGAAACCCTCGCATTAAGGCACATTTGCAGGAAAGAGAAATCATTTCAGTCAGCAATGTGCAGAAAAGGCAGGGAAACCCAGAGAAGTGATAGTTGTGATACATGTGCAGGGAACAAAGAGGCAGATACACATATAAAAGGACCAGAACCACATCTAAAATCCCAATAACCAAGCTGGCCAATAGTGATATTAATGATAAACATAAAGCAACACTACTGACAAAGCATATCAATTAAGATATTATGTTTGGAAGGATCTATGCTCTGTCCCCCTACAAAGTGAATGATCCAACATTGAAATAGCGCTGATCAGGGTTTCTGTCATTTAGATTGGGAAGGTTTGTTATGGCATGCACAGGTGCAGCAACAGCAGAGTGGGCACATAGGAAATGGCAACTGTACTGATGCTGTAAATGGGATACAGGGGCTGCAGGCTGTACATGCTGAGTCCAGCTGGGGCACAGTACAGGCTAGGCAGATGCCTAGGTGGCACATAGGAATACCGAAACTGTAAAGCAGCAAGACAGCAACTGACGAGGGTCCAACATGGGCAAGAGTGTGTGTCCCACAGTGTCACAGGGGAGATTACCCAGCAGGTACCCCCAAGGGCACATAACATTGGCAGGTGGTTTGGGGGGGGGAAGCATGCATGTCCATGTAGGCACCCCTACCCGAGAACCCACACCATAAGCAGCTGTCTACCGGCACACTGGATGGCCTGGGACTGCGCACCACCAGCATAATGGCATGGTAGCATGGTGGCGGAGGGGTGCTGGTGGTGGAGGGGGCAGTGGCATCTTCCCACAACAGACCATGGCCTAGCCCCATTTAGGTGAGTGTCATGCAATGCAACAGAGAGGGTCTGTCTGGTGAACAGTCATGGTATCCCCAGGGAATGAACTGTCCCTGTAGCAACAGTGTGGTGCAGTAGACACAGCCAGTGTGTTCAGAAGCAGAAGGTCACAAGTTCACATCCCATCTGCAGCTCCTGCCAAACCTTTACCATATTTTACCCAGTACTAAACCATGATAATAAAGATGGAACCTTTATTGCAGATAAAATAAACATGCCTGAAACGCCTATATTTTACCCTACAGAGCACAGACACCATAAACATGTGCAATCCCTAGAGCAGATTTTCCCAGCTAAAGTTCTGGAGGGCCAAACACTATTCAGGTTTCATGCTGTCCCTAATAAATATGCCTGTGCTGCATTAGTATGCACCGCCCCCATTGTATGCAAATGTATCTCATACATATTCATTAGGGACAGCATGAAAACCTGAACAGTGTTTGGCCCAACAGGACCGGAGTTGGGAACCTCTGCCCTAGAGCTGCGGCCAACAGGGGCATAAACACCCACACCCACAGGCTCCACTATCAAAGGCCTCATGGACAGTCAGGCTGTTGGGCCCTGCGCACAGCAGCATCTCCCAATACTAGCACTTGCATACCTTAACAATGCCGCCCTAAACTTGGGAATATGTTAAACATATATCAAAAGGTTGCTATGATTAATGGCAGATAACAATTCCTAAGTTAAGCACAATTTGCTGATAGAGCTGCATCATAGCAACCTTTCTAATATCTGTGGAATGTTTTTCAGTTTTGGTTTCTGACAGTGCTTACCACCCCGGGGAATGAGTATTGCGTACCATAGCCATGCCTGCACTGTGCCCAGGACTGGTGTGGTGGCCAGGGCTGCCAAAAGCCTCTATATTTGCACAATGTTGGCATAGGTGTGGGAGTGTGTTGTGGCTGCCTACACCTTACTCAGCCCATACTGCTTGCACTGTTTTCAGTGTTAACCTGCCAATGTGCATAATGAGGAGCAAGGTACTGTGGGTATGTCGGACAGGGTAGCCTGGGCAGGATGCATCTGCACAGGGCATAGGGCAATGGATGGGACATTGTAGTGCCCGGCCACCACCTGTATGGACAGGGTGGCCACAGCATGTCCTGCTGGGAGGTCACTCTCACTCTGACTAAACAGTGACCACGGCATGACTAGATTCCCCCATAGTGCTATATAGTGTTTCTCTCAAGTGATATTTATGGGTTCTTTTTTCTGGGGCCCAATCACTGATTTATCTGCTTGGTGTGTGTGCTCACATCACAGTTTTGAGTGCACACATCTTCTCCAGGAACATGCACTATGGACTGGCTAGCAGACTGTCTGCAGTTAGTATGTGTATGGCTGGAACACCTTGTAGGGTACAGCGGCTGGAGACTCACTGTGCTTGCTGCTGGAGAATGTCAGATAGTGGTGGGGGGCAGCTGAGCATTTCTAGGCCTACTGTCTGTCTGCCATTGCCTTATGGATGCGTACAAATCTTTAACATTTCCAATTGCACTGTGTGTTTACCTCACCCAGAAGCTACGCAGTTTGGGTTTTTGCCACGACCTCAACCCATTTCTCTGCAAGAGTTAAAGGAATTGTCTGTAAATGAAACCGTATGCAATCTTACTGTAACATGGCCAGATGTGGCAACCCCTGCTCCAAGAATTATTAGTCCTCAGCCAGTTACCAACCCCCCTATTTGCTTTCAGCGGGAGGGGACATACCCTGTGGGGGAAACCCCTCTATCTAGTTGTCAGACCATTATGACTAACAATCATGTGTATTTGGTGATGGACAATCCCACAGTGAGTTCTGTACGAGCCCATTTTAATCTGAGGGTTGTTAATGGTTTCACTGGTCCTAAAACTCGTCTTCACCAGTATGGATTACAGTATTATGACCAGGATGGGCTACCAACATATGGAAAATATAGATTGGAAAAAAACAAAAATGGTTCAGGATATGGCTATGTTGATAACTATGTATATCCCTATTTTGGATACTATCACCCGTGGTTAAGGGATATGTGGCCTGGGATTGAAGTTCTACTTACAGAACCCAAAGATTATAAAATTTGTCCAGATGGACTCCTTGCATTAGTGGGCCATTACTTTGGGTGTGGAACCCTAGCTTACGTTCTGTTGTCTGCTGACTGGTCCAGCAACTACTACGTAGCTACCCTTGACTTGCCATGGGAATTTGTCCCTTATGAGTCTTTGCTTGGGTGTCCCCTAGCCGTCATTGCAGAGCTGCGGATGACCACAATGCAGATATAAGTGCAGCACGTAAGCTGCTAGATGATACTACTATGCTTACCCAAAAAGAAGTAAACACCATTACTGGAACAGTTTGGCTCAGTACCTTTGGTTCCATACGTCCTACAGAATGTTATGGTGATATTGCAAATATATGCTCTGATAGAAGTAACAGCTCAGGATTTGACTGATGTCCTCACAGTCATGCAAGGTACTGTTGACAAACTAACCGCTTACTCCGCCCAAAACCGTATGGCCTTGGATTATTTCTTAGCCAAGGAAGGCAGAGTCTGTGGCATTGTCCAAGAGCACTGCTGTACGTTCGTTGACTCCCAGCAAAAGGTGATAACTAATATCCTAGATCAGGTAAGAAAGGAAACCCATTTTTCCAAAGATAATATTGAAGGTACTTCTGATTCTGTATGGCCATGGTTCGAAAATATGTGGGGTGGCCTGTCAGGCCCCTTAAAGGCCTTGCTGATGGGCATTTTTGGTTTCCTGGTAGCCTTCCTGCTTCTGGGGATAGGCCTTGCCTGTTTCATGAAATGTTGTACTTCATACATGGCCACAAACACTATTGCAGTCCTTAGGCTACGAAGTGTTCCCAGTTCTGGGGATTTACTCAGAGAATTGCCTTTTAATGTAGAATGTGGTTCTGAACAGAACCAAATGGAGGACTGTGAGAAAGGAAGGACTGGCCAAGGCCCCAGAGCAAGGTTAGAGACTATAGCGAGACTGATGAGCTTTTGTGTGATAAGGTAACTTACACTAATATAAATCATCCTGTTTATGGCAATCTTGATCTTGATATGGATAGTGATGACCCTGTTTATGGTACTCTTGATATATATTCATATTCATATTCATTTATTTGATTGACCGCCCTTCATGGATAGGCAGAGCGGTTTACAATAAAATATAGATAGAGTGGCGCAAGCCAGAAAATTGGAAAGGAAGTTACAATTGAAATAGAGAAAGAGACAGAGACATGAATAAGTAGGGCAGAGGGAGGGACGGTGAGTCAGGGCTAGGGAGGGGGGAGGTCGAAAGCAAGGGAGAATAGATAAGTTTTAAGTGAACGTTTGAAGGTAGGGTAGTGGGGTTCGAGCCGAAGGGGGGGGGAAGAGAGTTCCAAAGTGCAGGGGCTACAAAGAAGAAGGCTGAGGAGCGTGTGGTCTGAAGGTGTGCATGAGAGGGGGAAGGCAGAGCTAGTCGGTTGAGGTGGAAAGAGCGAGGGGTATGATGAGGAGTGTGGAAGTGGAGCAGATCGGCCAGATATTGGGGGGTAGAGGTGTGTAGCGCCTTGTGAGCTAACGTGAGGAGCTTGAATCGAATGCGAAAGGAAACAGGGAGTCAGTGAAGTCAGAAAAGAAGAGGGGTGACGTGGTCCCTGACAGAAGAATGGGTAACAAGACGGGCGGCAGTGTTCTGAATACGTTGTAAGCGGGAGAGCTGTAGTTTGGAAATACCAGAGAGAATGGAGTTAGAAAAATCAACACAAGAGATAACAAGGGTGAGTAGCAGAGTGGTTAAAGCTGAGGAGGAGAGGAAGGGGCTAATAGCGCGAATCTGTCGTAAGTGGAAGAAGGAGAGTTTAGAAATGTGGGAGACATGTGCTGAGAAGGAGAGATCTGAGTCGAAGAGGACCCCAAGATAGCGAAAAGTAGTAACCAGTGGGACAGGTGCATTAGAGAAATATGGAGCCAGAGAGGGGGGCTGGTGACCGGGAGAGAACCAGATGGCAATGGTTTTTGAGAGGTTAAGATGCAAGCAGTTTTGAATTAACCAGTCAGAAACAGCAGCTAAGCAGGCATTCAGGGGGGCTAGGTCAGGGGAGACAGGAGAGGTGTGGTGGAGGAGAAAGATGTCATCGGCGTAGTAAAAGGCTGTAATCCCAAACTGTTGGACAAGCAATGTGAGAGGAGTGAGAAAGATGTTGAAAAGAAGGTGAGCTAACACAGAACCTTGAGGAACCCCACAGACTAGGGGGAAGGAGTCGGAAGGGGAGTGTGAGGAAGATGAGGGGAGAACAGCAGCAGAGCGAGAATAGAGGAAAGAATGAAACCAACGCAAGACAGTGCTACGAAGGCCGATATCATGCAAGCGAGAGAGGAGGAGTGAATGGTCAACTAGGTCAAAGGCGGTGGAGAGATCGAGTGCTACCGCCACCGAGATATCACCTCGGTCGTGAGCAGCATGCAGGGAGTTGGTGAAAGCTAGAAGAATAGTCTGTGATAAGGAAGCTTATCATAGCTCAGGTAGGAGCTATAGAAAAGATGATGTGACTCTGAACAAGCAACCTATCAGTTCTGGTAGAAGTAAGAAAACAGAGTTTTCACATAAAAGACTACCAGTCCCAGAATGCACCAGGTTTCCAGCAGCCATGAGGGGGGCTGAAGTGAGAAAATGTGTGTGCAATCAAGAGAGCTATGAGGTAATCCCTAAGCACTCATCTCAAAGGGCAGGGCCTGATTCAACACAGCTGCGCTGTGTTAGGGAGGAGCACACATTAGAACAGAATAAGAATAGAGCTTATTCTTCAGATAACAGCTACAGAAAGAGCTTCAGACACAGATACAGCAACAGCTTCAAGCTCAAGCACCAACATCATCTCGAGAAGCAGAAGCCAAGCCAAGCGGATAGAGAGAGAAGGAAACTCTCTGGAAGGAAGAGAAGAAAGGCCATTGGCAGGTCTGGGAGAATCCAAGGCAGTACCTATACTGGGAGGTATTCCAAATGCCAGCAGAGTCCATTGGACTGGAGTCAGCCAGAGGAATGGAATGGCAGAGATAGGAATCACCAGTGGCTACCTGGAAGAGAGAAGACTGCACATGAAAAGGATTTTCAGACCTATGCCAGAAGGTATGTGAGGAAAGATCCAGTGTCCAGGGATCAAGATTGGAAGGCTGGACATCAGAACTGGATTACATACTGGCCAGGCTATACAGAGAGGAATTATGATAGCAGGAGAGGCTCAGGTATGAACACTGATCCAGACCCTATCTATAATAGTGAATGGCAGCAAGGGAATAAGCATTCTCATGATAGTGCCTTATGGAAAGACTCGTCTGTGCCAATGTATGATAGTGACCCTATGCTGATTGATGAAGGGGGAGATACAGCAGATGAAACTATTAATTACATGGACTGTTCTCTATCTAAATGCTATTGCTAGCTTTCTGTGAGCAAACACATCAGCCATCACAAAGAAACCTAACTTTGTTCTTTATTTCCACTGCAAACAGCTCTTAAAGCAGGATTTGGGTTCACACAGTAGCAGCCAGCCAGCTAAAGGGTTTCAGCTGGTCAATTGATAGTAATTAAAGCTGCACCTGATTGTGTGTGTGAGCAAGGGAGAATCACTGCTGGGATCTGCGTGGAAAATAAGCAGAAGTTAACCTAACAAGCAAAGCTTATTTATTTCTTTGTGCCTTTTTATTTGGTAATTATTTGCTAAGAAAACATTAGCTAATTGCCTGACAAGCTGAAGGTTGTTTTTCTGATTTGCTTTGTGACTTTTTGTTATCCATTTAAACACTGCAAGCAAGTAACCTCATTTATATTGCTAACAAGCATACTTGTGCTGGGTGAATTAAACCCCATCAATAAAAGAAGTATTTTATTGGCCTTACCACTGGTATCACAACTCAATTATTGTCTTCAGCTGTGTTTGGGAGTGAAAGAACTACATTACCCACAATACCTTGCAAGAATCATATGAATATATGCATCGTCAAGATTGTGTAAGTTCTCACCCTAGGCAGCCGTCTGACAAGTCTCAACGCTGTGCCCAGAGCGGAAACCAGATTGACGAGGATGAAGAAGATTGGTGGAGTCAAGATGGTGGGTGAGTTGTGCAAAAACACGTTTTTCAAGTAATTTAGAAAGGAAAGGAAGATTGGAGAAAGGACGGTAATTATTGGGATCCAGAGGGTCTAAGTTAGATTTCTTAAGTAGTGGTCGGATGAGAGCGTGTTTCCAGGGGGTAGGAAAAGATCCAGAGGAGAGACTAGAGTTCATCATAGTTTGAAGGTGGGGAAGGAGAGATAGAGATGGGACAAGAAGCCAGGAGGATGGAATAGGGTCAAGGGAGCAGAAAGTTTTGTTGGATGAAGTAATAAGATGGTGAAGTTCGGTAGAAGAGGTCAGTGAAAAGGAGGACAAGGTATGAGATAGCGGGGAGGAAGGGGGAGGGGATGCGGCTGGAGGAGGTGAGGAAAGAGGTGGGGGATGGAGAGGCAAGGAGGCCCTCAGGTTAGATATCTTGTTGGAAAAGGCCGCAGCCAGGAGAGGAGGGGCAGGAAGAGGATGAGTGGGTTGAGCAGGAGTAGAAGGGTGAAGGGAGGTAAGAAAAGTGAGCGTGGAGTATAAATGACGTGTCTGATTAGGGGCAGCGGTAATAGCAGCAGAAAAGAAAGAGGCCTTAGCAAGATGAACCTGGGTGCGATAATAGGAATGTTGAGAGTTGAAAAGTGAAAGAGAAGTGGGTGATGGAGATTTGCGCCAAAGTCGTTCGGCGCGGCGAAGTTGGGTGCGGAGCAAGCGAAGACCAGAGTGGTACCAGGGATGGGAGGGTCGACGGGTAGGTGGACGGGGACGAAGAGGGGCAAGATGATCAAGGGCGGTAGAGAGGGAGGAAAACCAGGTAGAGGCTTGAGAGGTAGGAGACAAGGAGGAAAAATCAGCAGGGAGCAGGTCTGTGGCCGGAGGGAAGCGCTGGGCTAGAGAAGGAGTGATGGAGCGGGAGAGGGGAGGAAGAGAGGCAGAAGTAAAAGAGGCGGAGGAGTCCCCAGAATGGAAGCAGGAGGCTGAAAGGCAGAGGTGATCCGACCATGGGAGAGGAAAGGAGGATAGATTAGAGAGAGAGAGCGATGAGGATGAAAGAGTCAGGAGGAGGTCCAAAGTGTGACCGGCAGAGTGGGTAGGGAAAGTGACGTGCTGAAGAAAAGAGAGATCCTGAAGGAGGGTAAGAAAGGCATGATCCCTGGGAGAAGAAGGGGAGTCAAGGTGCAGGTTGAAATCACCAGCAACGAGGAGATGGGGGAAAAGCAGGGAGAGGTCAGAGAGGGTGTGAAGGAGAGAGTCCCAGAGATCGGGACGGAGGGCTGGGGGTGAGTAGATGAGAAGAACATGAATGGAAGGTGAAGTATGTAGGTGGAGGAGAAGGGCCTCAGGGTAAGAGAGAGATGATGGAAAAAGCTGGGTGAAAGCGAGGGAAGAAGCAAGAATAGCAGCTACCCCACCACCCGTGCGGCCAACACGGGGAACGGAGGCCGCTGAAAAACCAGGGGGGAGACAACGGTTGAGGAGGGCATCCTCCCCTTCCTTCAACCATGTCTCGGTGAGGAGGGTGATGTCAAACGAGGATTGGAAGATGAGATCCTGAATGAGTAGGGACTTAGATCTAAGAGAACGACAGTTGATGAGACCAACTGTATATAGATACAGATAGTAATGAAGGCACAGATAATGACGGAGAAACAGGACTATGAAGGTGGCTATAGCCATATACTTTTAATCAGGTAGGAATATATGCTTATTGAAATGTCAGGCTGAACTGCAAAATATACATTTTTATATAGAAGCTTCTGTCTCTGTAAAAACTGCTGGCAGTTATTGCAAAAGAGATTAACTAACAGATTGTGTACACAGCTACTGTTACCAAAGGTTAGCTTCTGCAAATTTTGGGGACATTCTGTGTGTTACAGACATCCCTCCGCCCTTCTTGTGGTAAATGATGGGTCAAATTTTAGATAACAACTAATATCAGCACTATTGCATGAACTTTCCAAGAATCAGAGACCTTAGGTCAACATGTAACTGGAAATCAAATAAAAGCTTGAGACATCAGCAGCATTTAGAAAGAAATTATAAGCATAACTAATCAACTCTTGTTTGATGAAAGAATTGTAGTGACCCCTGCTTTCGCTTTGTGATTAAGATCATGGCCTTGTAACTTCCACTTTTTATATGACTTTTGCAAAGCATCAGCAGAAAAATGATCCTGTAAGCAGATTTTATTCCAGACCTGTAATTTTGTAACATGATTATCATCCGATGCTAATTAAAAATTAACTATGTCAGCTGATACTTCTTAATAAAAGGCAGATCTCTGGTGGAAGATTTTTGAAGGTAGTTGGAGGAAGAGCCCTGATTTGCACTCCCTGGCAATCTTCCTTCTAGAGCTCTGGAATTAATATAAATGATTTTCTGTATATGTGTCTTGTTTTTTTTTTTCCTTCCTGTTAGAAGGGCCAGGTAAGCCTAAGAATCCAGGTAGGAGGGCCTGCCCCTAAAAGGGCACAACAATCATCATGAAAGAACGTTTCCATTGTAGGTATAACCCCAACATCCTCATCAGCAAAAGTAAAAAAATTGTGTATTTTTTTGTTTTGTTTTCTTTTTTTCTATGACCTTCTCTTCCTTGAGCATTTCTTTTATCCCTTGGTCATCCAGTGGTCTAACTGACTCCATCAAGGGCTCTTTGTTTCAGGTGTATTTAAAGAAGTTGTTGATATCAGTTCTTGACTCTACAGTCAACTTCTTTTCAAACTCTTTCTGCCTGCTTCATTACTTGTTCACATTTAGCTTGTCAGTGCTTGTGCTCATTCCTGTTGTCCTCATTAGGATGTACTTTTTGTTTTCTGAAACATGTCCTTTGGACTTTCATTGTCTCTTTCACCTCACCATTAAACCATACTGGTCATTGTTTAGCCATTTTTTAACCTTTTGTTGATGTGAGGTATATATTTTATCTGGGCTTCCAAAATGATCTTTTTAAAAATTGTTTGCATTTCATGACAACCTTTCACCTGGCAACTGTTCCTTTCATTTTTCTTTTTAATTTTCTCATTTTATCATAGTCTCCCTGTTTTAGTGTCTCTCTTCTGGTGATGGCAAATTTAATTGCTTTGTGATCACTATTGCCTAGTGACTCACAATCTATACCCTTTGTGCCAGGTCCTGCATACCAGTAAGGACTAGATCTACCTTGCTTTCCCTTTTTGTCAGTTCTTGTATCTAAAAACTTTACTTCTCTGGCATGTTCCAATAAAATATTTACTCACTCAGTACTGGGGTAAATGAAATGTTCCATTTGTTAGCCTTCCTAATTTTTGTTAACATTTCACAGTATGTCTCTTCACTCTTTCCAGGTGGACAGTAGTATAATCCAAAGTGGCCAATTTACTCAGCTCCAAGAGTGAGATTTTAAGCCAGTCCTGTATTTCTGACAATCTCAACCTGATGCATTATGAGACCTGCAGCACTAATTTCAATAAGTAAAAACAGGGACTACAAATATGATAGTGCAGTGCAATACAAATTTAAAACCAGAAATGGCAAAAAAATCTCACTCCTGAAACTTGGCAACTCTGATAACCCCAGAAGTATGTTAACACTCGTCACACAAGATTCCATAATGCATTTTGTTTCCTGCAGATCCTTTATCCTGTTTGGCTTCCATGCCATCTTTAACATATATCACCACCCTTCCACCACTCTGATCCACACTTGATTTCTGTACCTCACTATCATGGTTATCCTTGTTCTACTAGGTCCTTGAGTTGCCTATTAGATGTAATTTTATACTTTTTTCAGGCATAAATGGGGGCCTACTTTTCTTTATAAAATACTAGTGTAAAGAGTCAAAAACACACATTAATTTAAGGCTCAATCACTTACCACAGCATTAATGTCAATGCAAATGCCAATGTCTAGATTTGCAAACAACAGGCATAAATTATAGCATTTTATAATTTACTTGTGAACTTGTATGCTCTGCCCATTATCTGGCCAAACTCTGCCCCACAGTGTGCACATGCGCACAGTAAAAGTAGGCTAATGCATGTGCTTCTAAAATCATGACTCATGAAAGCATACAAATAAATGTCCATTTATCCTTGCAAATCACTAAAATGATGGTGTGCAACTTTATGTGATTATTATTCATAAAATTATCACTATAGGGAGTGACTTTATAAGGGAGCTGCATAAAGACACACTCTGTTTTCATGCATAAATCGCTATTTTCAAGGACTTGCATGCATGAATGGCCACTGATATATGCACTTTAAGCTGCTATTCTGAAAGCATGCTCATAAGACCGATTGTGTATACTTTTAGAGTGGATATGCACAGGGTAGAGATGTGGCAGAGCAGAAGCAGAACTCTAATTTACATGCATAAGTTATAATATAATTTACAAGTGTTTCTGCAAAATTTAGGATCAGGCATTTACACGTGTCCTAAGGCAGGCATAAATGCTTGTGACTAGTCTGACACACATTCTTACACCACTTGCTCCCCTATTTTATAAACTAAATTACATACAGTATTCACTTTATTAAATATGTCAGATACACATGTACTAATATGCATTAACGCCACGAGAGTTTAAATAATGACCCTCCATATGTCTAAATCTTCATTTACTCCATACATTCTAACTCTCACATCTTATTTTTTTAGACTTCTGGCATTTGTACATGGACAGTTTAAAGTGTGATTTGTATTTGTTTTTTAAACTGCACAGAAGTTGGTAAAGGGAACTTGGGATCATACACCTGAGCTACTTCAGCTTTTATCATAACCTTTCTATCGGGATATTCTAACGTCTGCTTTTAGACAATATACAGTTGTGGTCAACATTATTGGCACCCTTGCATTTTGGGTATGTAGTTTAAAATATCTTGAGAAATAATTGGAAATATTCCAATTGTATGTCATCAAAATATTTTAATAGTTATGTTCAAAGGTATACGACAAAAATAAGACGTCTGCAACTTAGATGTAGTAATTTCTGAGAAAAAAATAAAATAATGGCACCCTTCACTAATATTTGGTTGCACAACCTTTGACAGTGATCACAGCCTCCAAATATTTCTTATAGTGTCGCACCCCCAGGTGCCCTACCGGTGAGGCCTTGGTACTGCCTGAGGACTCCCCTGAGGGTGGTAGTTGTACCTTCTCTATAAACCACAAAAACACTTGTGTTCCAAACTCAGGGTTTTATTCCCCGTCCGTGAGGTATTTTCTCCTTGGCAAAACAAAGCAAACAACCCACTTCGGGCATATAACAGAAATCAAAAGGTTAAACAAAAATAGCTTACTTCAGCTTAAATGCAAAAAGAAAAGAATTAAACATTCTCAATGTTTTTCACAGGCTTTCCTTTTTGCTGCCAGAGCACAGCTCATTTACATGGTTTTCTGTGAGACACGTTTTCCAGCCCACACCTTGTGACTCTTACTCAGGTTATCTTCAACCCTTTTCACCTTAAGGAAAACTCTGGGTCAATTACCGAGACTGAGCATTCCATGGGCTCAGGAACTGTTGCTAACTCTGTATTCTCATATTCCATAGATTCTGGTTCATTAACACTCACGTTTTCAAGGTCAGCTGTTTCAAAAGGATAATGTAGGTTTTCCTCGTCAAGCAGGAAGTTGTTCTGTCCTTCTCTCTCAAAGCCTCCCTGGGAACTACCATATACTTTTGCATGAGGCTTATGAGAACTCAGCCCCTGCAGGTAATCATAAGGACATTCAGGAACTTTCCTGGCTCTGCTGTTAGAGTGATTACGGTAGACTTTGAGCGTGCTCGGGTCTAGCCTTTTCCTCACAGCTGCCCTGGATTGCACTGCTCTATACGGAGGTTGCTCAAACTCTGAGAGTTTAAAGTTGATACTAGAATCTCTAGCTTTTCCAAGTAAGTGAGCTTCTTTTCTCCTGGGTTTCTAGCACAAGGGAAGGGATTATTTCCAAAGCTTATTTCTGGGTGGCTTTTTCTATTGCTGCAGGGTTTTACCCACTCGGGTAGAAAACAGCCACTATCAACACTTCTGACTTTGTTACCTTGTACTGCAACTCTCCCACGTCTCCCGTGCTCTTCACACATGCATTCAATATCTGGCTTCTGCCTTCCAAATGTTTCACTCTGGGTTTGAGACTCACTCAGACCTTCGTGTGGGCTTGCATGCTGTCCCAGTAATTCAGACTCTCTTTCATTCCACTTCCATACTTTTCCCAGCTTCTGCTGCGCTGACCGTTGTCTCCCTTGCTGTGAGACTTGCTGGTTCACCTCCTCTCCCTCTCTAACTATTTGGGAGCGTATTATATCTCTGTGTTTCTGGGCTCCACCTCTACCCAGCTGATTCCTATCAGGCAAAGCAAACTCCCTTTGCTTGCTATCTGGATGTGTCTTCTCAGCCCTTACCCACGTGTGCCTAGGTTGTCTATAGCAACCATCTGACAGTTTTTTGTTTATTCTGTCATCTCTTCCCTGATCACTGCTGCTGATTTCCATTTTCTCAGGCTCCGATAGGTCCACCTTGTGACAATAGCCATCTATAAGTTTTGTATATCTGTCTGCTGGTGATAGAAACGGTAAAAAATAACATATCACGTTTGTTTATATCACTGGTACTTTCTCCAGCTCTTCAACTGTGATTTGTTCCAGCTCATAAATGTTTCTAGGATTCCTTTTACGAATTGCAGATCTCAGCTGTTTCCAAAGGTTCGTGATTGGATTGAGATCAGGACTCATTGTTGGTCAATTTGTTCCTTTTTAATTATTTAACCATCATTTGATAGGGCTTCCAGTTGTGTGAAAATGTTTTCAAGAAAATTGTCCTTGTTGAATTGTTTGAAGTTTCTTGTTAACTGTTGATGGGCACTGTGTGTGATTGTATTTTCGGTGGGTATGGAGATTCTAATTAGTTTTTGGTCAGACCAGAGTACTGGTTGTGTCTGCATTGAGTGTGGGGAGTTTGTATAAGTTGTGTGATTGTTGACGAAGACTCCGTCTAATTTATTGACTTTTTCATGCATGGGTGTTTGAAAAATCAGTTTGAATTCCACGGCTGACATTGCTTGATTTTGTGTTTGAGAAAACCTTTCCCAGGAGGTTGGATAGGTTGGTGTTGGAAGAGTTTAGTGTTCTGTATGCTAGGAGAATAGTTAATTGTTTATTTGTTATAGTGAGGGAGTCCGTTTTATCTGAGCTTTTGGTTGAGAGGATTCTATCCTGGTCAAGGAGGACCCATTCTTTTGGAATAGGCTTCCTCTTCTGAAGAATAGAAACATAGAAACATGATGATAGAAAAAGACCACATGGCCTATCTAGTCTGTCCTTCCATATCAACCACTACAACAGTCACCTTTTTTCCTTTTGAGATCCGCTGTGTTTGTCCCATGCTTCTTTATTTATTTTATTTAGTTACATTCTCTTATATACCACACTATTCTGCATCAGTGGGGTTTACATTGAACAAACTGAAATTACATTGAACAGGGCATTATAACTTGGAGATAACTATTTTACAGGGAACATGGGCTATGGAGGGTTAAGTGGCTTGCCCAAGACCACAAGGAGCACCTGTGGGACTAGAAACCCGAGTCCTTCCGGCCCAAGGTTGCTGTCCTCTAGTGGGATTTGAACCCCCGACCTTCTGGCCTGAAGTACCTTAACCCAACCACTAGGCCACTCCTCCACTCTTTGAATTCAGATACTGTCCTCATCTCTACCACCTCCAATGGGAGACTGTTCCATGAATCTACCATTCTTTCCAAAAAGAAATATTTCCGCTTATTATTCCTGAATCTATCCCCTTTCACCTTCATCACATGTCCCCTCATAGCAGAACTTGCTTTCGATCAAGAGGCTCTCCTCCTGTGCATTTATGCCAAGGAGGTATTTAAATGTCTCAAACATATCACCTCTATCCTGCCTTTCCTCTAGGGTGCACATATTAAGATCCTTAAGTATGTCCTCATATGCTTTATAATGAAGACCACTAACAATTTTAGTAGCCATCCTCTGTACTGACTCCAGCCTGTTTATATCCTTTTAAAGGTGCGGTCTCCAGAATTGCACACAATACTCCAAATGAGGTCACACCAAAGACATACAGAGGCACTGTCACCTCCTTTCTTCTGCTGGCCATTCCTCTCCCTATGCACCCAAGCATCCTTCTAGCTTTTGCCATTGCCTTTTCTACCTGTTTAGCTACTTTAGGTTTATCAGACATAATGACGCCTAAATCCCGCTCTTCTTTAGTGGACTAAAGTACTTCACCCCCTATATTATATTGCTCCCTTGGATTGCTGCAGCCCAAATGAATGACCTTGCATTTTTTAACATTAAATCTCAGCTGCCAAATTCTAGATCATTCTTCAAGTAGAGCTAGATCCCTCCTCATGTTATCTACACCTTCTTGGGTGTCTACTCTATTGCAGATTTTGGTATCATTCGCAAAGAGGCAAACCTTACCCAAGAGTCCTTCCGCTATATCACTAACAAAGATATTAAAAAGAATAGGACCAAGGACAGATCCGTGGGGCATGCTACTGGAACCTCCTTCTCCTTAGAGTGAGCTCCATTTACCTGTACCCATTGTCACCTCTTATTCAACCAATTTCTAACCCAAGCAGTAACTTTAGGGTCCATCCCGAGGGTGTTCAGTTTGTTTATAAGTCACCTGTGAGGAACGGTGTCAAAAGCTTTACTGAAATATAAAAACACCATATCTAGGGCTCTCCCTCGGTCCAACTCCCTGGTCACCCACTCAAAGAAATCAATCAGATTTGTCTGACAAGACCTGCCTCTGGTGAATCCATGCTGCCTCGGATCCTGTAATCTACTGGACTCCAGAAATATCACTATTTTCTCTTTCAGAGGCATTTCCAATAATTTACTCACCACTGAAGTTAAACTAACTGGCCTGTAGTTTTCAACCACATCCTTACTTCCACTTTTGTGTAAAGGGACCACATGTGCCTCTCTGAAGTACTTTGGCACCACTCCCGACTCAAACGAGGCATTAAAAAGGTCAGTCAATGGAGCTGTGAGAACGTCCCCAAGTTCCCTCAGTATTCTAGGGTGTATCCCATCCGGTCTCAACGCTTAGTGTACTTTAAGTTTAGCTAGTTTCTCACAAACAGAGTCTTCTGAAAATTGTTCAAAATGCCCCTCACCTTTGTTCCTGTTTGTGGGTGTTTTCTGAAGTCCTGCTCCTGATTCTTCATCTGTGAACACAGAACATAAATATTTGTTAAGAAATTTGGCTTTATAGTCATCGGCTTCTACATATTCCTCCCCTTCACCTTTGAGTCTGACAATACCACTTTGACCCTTCCTCTTCTCACTAACATATCTGAAAAATGCCTTAACCCCCCCCCCCCCCCATTTTATTGCATTGGCTCTTTCCTCCTCTTTTTGAATATTTGCTTTCCTGACTACTTTGCTAGTTTCTCTAAGTTTTTCCAAATATAGATGCCTGTCTTCTTCTCTCTCTGATTTCTTGTAATTCATGAAGGCCTCCCTCTTTTTCTTCACCTTTTTAGCTACTTCTTTCAAAAACCATAGCAGTCTCCTTTTCCTTTTACCTTTATTTACCATTTTAACAAAAAGGTTGGTTGCTCTTAAAATAACCTCTTTCAGTTTTGCCTACTGTTTTTCTACAACCCCATCTGTTCCCATCCCTCTAATGACTCCCTTTGGTATTGGCCCATCTTGGCAAAGTCAGTTTTCCTAAAGTCTAGAACCCTCACTTTTGAAAGGATTCTAACAGCCCTAGTCCTAATACTGAACCACACCATCTGGTGATCATTGGATGCAAAATGATCTCCCACTATAACATCATAAACACTTTCACCATTTGTAAGAACCAAGTCCAGTATGGCCCCTTCACGTGTGGGTTCTGTTACCAGTTGCCTGAATAGTTCTCCCTGTAGAGAATCCAGGATCTCCTTATGTCTAGATGATACTGCAGCAGGAATGTGCCAATCAACATCTGGCATATTGAAATCCCCTATCCGTAGTACTTCCCCTTTCTTAGCAATGCTGCATATGTCTTCAATTAACTCTCCATCCACCTCTTCTTCCTGTGAGGGAGGTCTGTATATCACATCAATGCAAATATATTTCTCTTTCCCTCTTTCTAGTTTAACCCACAGTGCCTCCTCTCTCCCTTTTGAGCTCTGTGGTTCTAAAGCTTTAATATTATTTTTTACATATAGTGCCAATCCTCCTCCCCTTCTTCCTACCCCATCCTTTCTGAATAAAGTATAGCCTGGTTTAGTTACATCCCAGTCATGGTTTTCTGTGAACCATGTTTCTGTAACTGCAACTAAATCCAAGTCAGCCTCTCCCATGAAAGCTTCAACATCTTGGATCTTATTTCCCATGTTACAGGCATTTATACACACCGCTTTCCATATGTTGCCCCTTTTACCCATTTCCATAAAGGCATTCAGCGTTTTGCTTACCTGGGGGTTTCACTTACCTGGGGGCTTTCTTCACCCATCCCCAACAAATCTAGCAACCTTTCTTGGACAGATGGATGCCATCTCTGCTCTGTATCCCATGGTCCAGGAAAACCAAAACGCTCTTGATGACACCATCCACGCAGCCATGCATTCATCTCCAGGATGCGAGCTTTCTCTGCCTTGGCCTTTATCCTCAACAGGGACAATTGAAGAGAACACCACCTGCGCCCCTATCTGCTTTACCCTCTGTCCCAGAGCGATGAAGTCACTTTTGATATGCTCAGAGGGATACTTGGCAGTATCATTTGTTCCGATATGGATTAACAACATTGGTAATAGTCAGTGAGATTGATGAGTCTCGGCAAACTCTCTGTAACATCTCAGATTTTGGCACATGGCAGACAGCATACCTCTCTGGACATCAAGTCTGGTCAGCAGATGGACACCTCAGTACCCCTCAGAAGAGAGTCACCAACCACCACTACCCTTCACTTCTTTGTGGTCACTGATTCTGCAACTTTGGGGTGCTTGAGCTCTGGATCTTCCCTTTCTATGGATGCGTTCACCTCCTCCACTTCCAGGGCTGCATAATGGTTCTTCAATTCAAGGGCTGGAGAAGTTGGATTGGTGATTCTGCAGGCCCTTGTGACTTGTGTCCAACCTGCATCATTCTGTAGGCACCCATCTCAGCCTGGCGACCTGTATGTCTGCCGCGGGTCAATAGCCACTACCCCCCACCCCCTCCCTCCCCCCTCCCGACCCTTCCCTCCTTCCTTGCCCACATATTAGACTCTTACCATTTTAAACCAACAATACTTTTATTTTCAACATGACTTTGGAATTACAGCATACAAAAACTGTTGGCCACAGCATGAAAACTAAACATTGACAACATTAATGCATAACCAACATAGCTCATTTCTTACACCTACTAAGAGCCACAGCCCGCCCTCCTCATTTCTATGAGGCCCGGCAGTGATGTCTGGAAAATTGCCGTCTAAGCCTTTTCCCACTGCCCCCCGGTTCCGATGGGCATACCCTAGGAAGGGGCGCCTGCCGTAACAGGCCTTTTCTGTTCCCTTCCCGTTCACCGCAGTGTCCTGCTCTGCCACCACCCAAGGCCCGTAAAAGGCGTGAGCAGGGCTACGTTGCTCCTCCCTTCTCCCTCCCGTGCCGTGCAAGCTTGGGGAGGCCTTCTGGACACTGTTCCTGTTTCCATTCGCGTGCTGTTGGGGGACAATTGAATTCTAGTATGCCTGCTCCCCCCTCTTCCATGGCTGGGCTGTGCGCTCTCTCCTAAGGGTGGTTCCTATCTCTCTCGCCAACCCCTCGCAGCCGCGACTCCTTGCGTGCTGAGAGGGTCCCCAGCCTTTCCCGCTGCTGTGGCCAACTTGTCTCTCTGCCAGAACTGTTCAAGTGTTTCCTGTAATGCACAGAGGAATATATCCATTCCAATTTCTGATAGATGTACCCAGTCTGGCCGATATAATCCGGGACATGTTTCGTCGATGAGGTCATGAATGATATTGCTGCCGCTCACTGATTCCATAAAACGTGACATCCACTTGTTAACCTTTCGCCGTGTCCTTTCGATTGCCTTATGGGACCATTCCCCTTTCCACACCCGTCTGGGTATGATATGTGACCAGACAAGGGCTGTTGTCGGGAAGGCATCCCGCAGTGTTAACAGATCTTTTTGCATTTTTTTTGTCAGCTCCACACTGCGGGTACCCATAAGGTCATTGCCTCCGAGATGCACAATTATTGCCCAAGGCTTTCCTCCTGCTCTCCTCCTCTGTAGAAGGAATGGCAGTAGCTGGTCCCACACCATCCCTCTCATACCCAGCCAAATCACTGTTATCTCATCTTTCGGGAGGCCAAGATTCCGTCCCTGTGGTCTGTTCCTTGCCCTCTTCTCGGCCCAATGGACGAATGAATGGCCGCATATCCATGCCTCACGACGCGCGTTGGTACCTATTATTTATTTACTTATTTTTTGATGAAATAGAAGCAATCAAACCTTGTAACACTCAAATACATCAATGTCATGTCGCTGCGCATATTAGCTTGACAACGATACTAACAACGTTAAAGCAATTTCTTCCCCTTTAACCCATAATACTTCTATTTATGACATGTGATGTCTAAGAGTACATAAGAACAAACTTTCATTTATTAATAATTGTATTGTATTTTATTTTATTTTATTTTTATATATTATGCTTTGGCACAATACTGCGTTCTTTGCACGTACGGCATTAAACCGGGCGTACATACAGCTTATACCTATTGGAGCGCCATCTTCTGAGGTTCATGATCTGCTCACTTGACATGCCTAAGCTGGCCGCCGTTGAAGCGGCCCCAATTCGGAATGAGTGCGTCCCGTACAAGGACGCCTCCAAACTGGCTGCCTCTAAGGATAGCTTGAGCACCCTGGCAAATTGGAAGCGCGAGAGAAGGGCCCCGTCCTCGTGTACCAACCATTGCTCAGCGTTTGCCGGGCGTAGTTGACTATATTCCATGAAAGTTCTAATCGGGCAAGACGGGTTCCCTGGCAACAGGTGAAGCACAACTTGCGCCCCTTTCGCTTCTGGATCCGTCTTGGATTTTTGGACATATAATGCCAGTGCTCCGGCCTGCAAGGTAACATCCTGTTTCCTAATGCCCCCTTTTTCATGTGCCCGGCTTGCCGGGGCCACCAGCTCCCCTATTCGGAATGCTCCGTAAAATGCCCATGAAAATGCGCATCTGAAGAGCCTGGTCTCAAAGTCATTAAAACAGATCCGTCCCGCAGCTGATATTAGCTTCTGCAATATCGAATGAGTTATTGGACGCCTCTTCTCCATCGTGCGCGGCTGCTCCGTCACCCAGCCCTTTATCACTCTCGTGATGACGAAATCCGTCGTTGGGCTGCTCCTGCCAATTGCTTTGGCAAAGAACGTGATCGCTGCGAGTTTCGACTTGACGGCTGATTTCCTAACTCCGCTATTCTTGGACCATAGGATCCATTCCAGAATGGCTTCCATCGTGGGCTCATTCCACGCCAATAGGTATCTTTGCCTGGTCCTTGCTGATAATGAACTCAGTACAAGGTCCCAAACTTCGGCGGACCAAGGTCCCATACTCTCTCTGGGATAGCTGTCTTGACCTTGTCGGCACCTGGTGCTAACACCTGGAAGAGCGAGATCTGAGAACGAGAGAGAGCGTCGGCAAGGTTATTACGCCAGCCCGGAATGTGCTCTGCCCTGATGGTTATATTGTATGTGAGGCACAACATGACAATCTATCTTAACAGGGATACCACACCTTGTGTATGGGCTCGCATTCCGTTAATCGCGTACACCACCGCCACGTTGTCAGTATGTAATGTGATTGCCCTGCCCCCCAACTGAGGGGCCCAAATGTATAGGGCTACCAAAATCGGGAAAGGTTCGAGGAGCGTGATGTCGCTGGTGGTGCCCGTGGAGTGCCACTCGGCAGGCCATTCTTCTGCGCACCATGCCCCTTTGAAATATATTCCAAAACCAATCCCACCCGCGGCATCCGTGAACAGGTCAAGCTCCTCATTCAGAACAGGGTGTTTTTGCCAAAACGTCAGACCGTTGAAGGAATGCAGAAAATGCTGCCACATGCAGAGGTCTTCCTTTATCCATTTTGTGATCCTAATCTTGTGTTGCCTCTTCCTGGTCCCTTTTGTTGCCATTGCTATGCAATGGCAGAATACCCGCCCCATTGGCATGATTCTGCAAGCGAAGCACAACAGTCCTAGCAGCGATTGGAATTGCTCCAATGTTGCTTTTTTGCGGTCCCGCATGTCTCGCATTGCATTCTTTAGTTTCATGATTTTTTCTTCGGGCAGGCGTGACAGCTGTCCCCGCACGTCGAGTTCTATGCCTAGGAAGGTGATCACCTGAGTGGGTCCACATGTCTTCTCACCCGCTAAGGGAATTCCAAAGCAAAGGGCCACTTGCTGGAATATGTTCAGTATTCTTTGGCAATTGCTCCTGTCCTTTCCAATGAATAAGAAGTCATCCAGGTAATGAACTACTGTGTTGATACCTGCTATGTCCTCCACCACCCAGTGTATGAATGCGCTGAATTGCTCAAAATATGCGCATGAAATTGAGCAGCCCATGGGCAAACACTTATCATAATAATATTCACCATTGAAGTAGAAGCCCAACAATGAGAAGGAGTCTGGGTGCACCGGGAGTAGCCGAAAAGCCGACTCGATGTCTGCTTTTGCTAGTTGTGCCTGCCACCCATGCTTCCGTATAATATCAATAGCATGGTCGATTGTCGCATATTTTACGGTGCATAAAGATGGATCGATGTGATCGTTGACCGATTTTCCTTCGGGTATGACAGGTTATGGATGAGCCGGAATTTTCCGGGCTCCTTCTTGGGCACAATCCCCAATGGGGATAGTACTAGGTCGGGGGTAGGAAGGTCCCTGAAAGGGCCTGCAACCCTGCCTAATTCTACTTCTTTCTCTATTTTTTGCTGGACCACTGTGCTGAATTTTGTAACTGAAGGGGAGTTACGGATTACTTGATGCCGTGCTGGCACCATGGCTGGAATGTGGAAACCCCGTGCGAAACCATTCTCAATGGCCATGGCTTTAACCCACAGCGGGTAGGCTCTCAGCCACGGACGCATTTGTTCAAGCCTGATGGGTGTTCTGGCCATGGCCATCACTCCCACGTGGCTGCGTTGGGCGAAATGGTTTGGTATCCCTACCAGACCTGCATGTTGTAAACGTGTGTCCGCTCCTGCAGCTGGAACATATGTGGCGGAATTTGCACGGGCGCCAAGTACAACTCCCCGCGTTGTACTGCCTACATGCTCTGCAAACGAGCATTTGCTGGTTTTGTCACCATTGAGGCGCCTGAAAGGACTGGGATGTCCCCTCGAGGCATAGTGGTCCGTTGGGGGCCATCTCTTCAAGCCACATGTCCACTATCCGGTGTTGCCATGTCATGGTCGGATCTTCTGCTAGGCTACTTCTGAATTTAATATCATAGTTGAGCCAGGCCCAGCCCCCGAGCCGCTTATGCGCCTGGGTGATGGTGTCCAGATACTTGATTAGGTACTGGTGCAGCTCGGGCTCCCGTTCCAGGACTACGCTCATATAAATATGGAAGGCAGAAACCCAATTGTTTATGGACTTTGTGATCTTGGGTTTCCTCTCCCCGTACTTATCCTTGTCCTTGGCTTCTTTTGCCTCCCCTTCATGGTCTCTGATCAATAGGGAAAATATATCAATGTATTCCCTGCGCCATATGCGCTTTTTGATCCTCCGTTGCACCGTGCTGGCCAGCCAGCTCACTCCGCAACGCGGATCCCCGCTAACTGCTGCCGGGCCCATTGTTACCGGGGAGGTTGGGGTCGTCTGTCCGACTGTCCCGTCTGTTCCCAGGTTAGCTCCCTGTGTGGGTGCCTCCTTGTGTGCCCCCACACGCATGATAGCTGGTTAGTTTTTTTGCATGTCTTTTTCTTTTTGTTAAATGTTTTTAGAATAGTATGCATTGCGGATGCTAGTGATACCTCCCCCTCCATGTCAGATGAGGAGTCTTCAGATGATGAAGACACAGACCCAGGTGTCCCTTTCTCACCCCTGGACTTACCGCTGGCCGTGCTGGTGCTGTCCATGACGGTGCTCACCGGTTGCGGTTCGTCCAATCTGGCATTGGCTGCCCTTAGTTGCTGTCGGAAGGCGCTTAAGCCGTGCTGATCCACTTGCTGCCGAATCTCCCGAAACATTTCATCAAGTTCTTGACTGGGTTTCGTTGGCACGGGCGGCTGAGCCTGTTGTTGTGTCGCAGCGCGCATACTTCGTCGCGTCGTCCTGGGCAGCTCTTTATTGCGAGATGTGTCTCCGATCTTCTTCTTTCCTTTTGTAGACGCTGCGCGTGAAGCCTTCACCGCCCCGCGTGATGCTCGGTTCTCGGCGCTGACCTTCCGTGGCATAGCTGTATCAGGAAATATTACTATACGAAAACAATGAGGGAGAGATAAAAAGAAAGTGCACGTTATCATGCCTGCCCCACCGCAGCCCATGCCTGGGATCCAACTTTTGTCACCACCCTTATTTTCATTTTGTTTATTATTATTATTTTTTATTTATTTATTTATATTTATTTATTTATTTTTTGCAGCAGTTCAGTCTCTGTTCCAGCACGAATGAGGTGTATTGAATATGTACTCTGCGTGGTATATGTTTGTGAAGTTGTATAGAATGTCTTGCCACCGTTGTCCAGCAGATGGCAGCATGTGATTTCCATTCTGCATCCCAAATAGCGAGAACAATATTTCTCACAATCCCTTGTGTATTATTATCATTGAGTTTGAAAAAGGGGAGTCTAACCCGGCATAAATATCCCATTTCATCTATCTCTTTTTTTTTTTTTATTGAGTACGCGGGCCCAATACCCCCTTAGGTGCAGCTCACCAAAAAAAAATGCACAGCAGGATATCATTCCCCCGCTGCCGGTCCGGGGCAAGGGGAATTGCACACAGCTTGCTGGATTGAAACAGCCACCGTACAATCGCCGTATGTGCTGTCCATGAGGCTCCGGATGGCTTCCCGACGGCCTGATGCCTCCCAAATGCACTGTGGGCCTCCAGAATTTAAGCCCCCCCCCTCCCGGCCCAGCGTTTTTTTTTTGTTTTTTTTTTAACCTCAGGTCTGCCGTCCCTACACTCCAACCGTTGACCGTGAACTGACCTCCAGACTCACCGTCCCGTAGCCCTCGGAACCATTCACCCCCTCACATGCGACCGCAACGGCAGATGCAAGATTGATTTTTTTTTTTTTTTTGTGTGTGCCGCCGTCTCCCCTCCCCCCTCCAGGGCCAAGGTAAGGCGTGGAGCCGTCTCTCCTTCCTCCCCCCCCCCCCAGGGCCAAAGCAAGGCGTGGAGCAGAGTAGGGTCCACGTTATTGTGTCCCTGCGGCGAAGTACCAGAGCCGGGAAAACCAACCACGAGGGCCGGCCCCGGCTCCGCCGCTCCCAGCCATCCTGTGGCTCGATTTTCATAGCTCGATTCTGCGATGCCGCGCTCCGCCTCACTCAAGCAGCCACGTTCAGACTTCGACCGGAAAAAGAAAGGTAGGCGAGGAAAGGCTGCGTGCTCGGCGTCTTCAAACGCTCTGCTGGGGGGGAAAGAGGGCGAGCCGCGCCCCGGCCCTGCTCTATATTCAGGCCGGTGTCACCGCCTGCCCCCCCCCCCAGCCCCTCCCTCCCTCCGCCGAGGTTAACCCCTTGGCTCCCGGGCGCCTGCCTGTGCCCAGCCAAGATAATTCTCAGCCGGGACTTCTCCTCTGCTGGAGAGCTTGGTTGTTGCAAGAAGCATCTCATCAATGTTCTTCTCACTGTCTTGAATGCTCCTCAGTCTCACCACCCACTCTCTGAGTTCTTCCACTTGTTTTCTAAGAGCTTTGGCATGCAGGCAACCTGCACATGGAACCAGTTCTTCAACTGGCATTGGGACCTCTGTCTGGACAGAGGCAGAAGCTGTAACGGGGGCAACAACTTTAGTGATACAATTTTTTCCAGCCATTGTTCAGTCAGTGGAGCTTAGGTATCTGTTAAAGCAAAAGAGAGAGAGAGACCTACCAAAGTACCAGCCAGTTTCCCAGCTGTCCTTTTAGAGAAAAAGCAGTTAAATCTCTTTAAGTGTGTTCAAAATGTGCTGTTCCAAGTCCCTATGTGTAATTAATTAGGGAGGTGCCCTATAAAGCAAGACTGCTCACTAGGGTTGATGGGAGTTTGGGGGTGGGGGTAGAATGTTGCTTAACTCCTAACAAATAAAAATCCCTTCTCTCTGCACTATAGTTTCACCCATACATTGAGACTCTGTAGCTCTGCCTGCCACATGGGTCCTATGCAAGGAACAGGGAACGTTTCTGAGAATGCTGTCCTAAAGCTTCTGGATTTAATATTTTTACCTAACAGTCTATATTTTCTTCTAGAATCTTTCTAAGTTATTAGTACAGTGGTGTGAAAAAGTCTGGAATCACTTGTGATTTTTGCGTTTTTCGTACTTTCTAACTTTTTTTTTAAAATTTTGCGTTAGCCTAGCGTATTCATCTTTCTACCACGTTAAAAGGGATACATCTGGCTATTAGAGTTGACATTTTGCATTCCTTGCTTCCAATTTAAATACTTTACAGACACTGGGAGATAGCTACTGCGATTTTTGTGGATCCTGCGTCAAAACTGGATCAAGATTATCCAATATGCACACGTTATTTCTCGCCAATCAGGAGGCTGGTTTCACTAACCAATCACAATGCAGATATCTAGCCAACAGTGCAGCTATAAAAACGCAGGGACTTTTTGAATTTCATACGCTTTCTGGATCGACCATGAAGATGACTCGGACCCTGACATTGGAAAAGTTGGCTGCAGTCAGAGCGCTGTTGTTAAGATTGTACAGAAGAAGAAAGAAATGGGTTCAGTGGTGGACAAGCCTCGTTCAGGTTGTCCACGTCCATCAACATCACACCAGGACCGCGCACTATGACGTATTTCATTGACTAATCACAAGTTGACCTCTCCTCAGCTACTTTGAGATTGGTCAGACAAGAGTGAGGTCAGTGTCAGCTCCTCAACAGTTCATCGCTGGTGCCTGTAGTTTGGTCTCTGCGGCTGCAAAGCACGGAATAAGCCACTGATGACTGACATACAAAGGTGCAACCGGATCGTGTGGATGAGAAAGCACTCAACCTGGTCGACTGAAATGTGGGAAAAGGTGCTATTCAGCGATGAAAGCACCTTCTGCCTGTTTGGTAACCAGACCCACACTTACGTGAGGAGATTTCCTGGAGAGGAATTCAAGCCTGAGTGTCTCAACCTCACTGTGAAGCTCCTTTGAAGGTCATGGTCTGGGGCTGCATGGCTAACAGTGGCATTGGATGTCTTCACATCGTCAATGGAATGGTCAATGAGGCCAAGTACATCACCATACTGCAAAAGTGCATGGTGCCATCAGCACACCAGCTGTTTCCTGGCCAGTTCCTGTTCCAAGATGACAATGCACCCTGCAATTGCTCCAGAGAGGTGATCAGCTGGAAGCAGTGGAACAACATCAAGTCAATGGACTGGCCTGCCCAGTCTCCAGATCTGAATCCAATCGAGAACCTGTGGCACAAGGTGGCCTTGGAAATATCCAAGAGGCATCTGACATCAAAGCGTGAGCTGATTGAATCACTCATTGCAGCTTGGAACCGCATTGTCACCAACGATCACCATGTCAAACTGGTTCATTCAATGCCAACAAGGTGCAGTCAGGTGATCAAGAACAAAGGGTGGCCCATCAAATACTGAGCCATCACTGACACATAAAAATGGCCTTTTTCAAGGCCACATACATTAATTTGAAGGAAACCTGGTGTGCGTCCATAATATTTTAAAGAATACTTACAATAATATATTGTTGGCCAACGATGTACATTACATGATTTTCACAGAAAATCTATCAACAGGACAACTATGGGGAACAAACTCAGAAAATAAAGGCCAAACCAATACTAAAGGTTGGCCCTAATAGCCAAATCTATCACTTATCATGAGATACACAGAAAAAGCCACTGGGAGGAAAAAGAAATTAAGATATAAGGTCACGAAGTTGAAAAAATATCAAATTTACAAGTGATTCCAGACTTTTGCACACCATTGTACCTATACATGACGGCTCCTCCCCAGCACTAAAATCCTATTAAGTGGCTAATAAGATCCATCAATTGCTAATTGATCCTAAAGCTCACCAGCTACCCAGCTATTTACATGACTAACAATTAGGGCTGTGCAGTCAAAGGTTTTGTTTTGTTTATTTTTTTATGTCATTTGCCTTTTTTTTTTTCAATTTAATTTCATTTTTCTTATAGTGCACACTATTTTGCAATGGAGTACAATATCACTAAATAACGTGCACTATTTAGACATAGGGGAATGTTTACTAAACCGACTTAACATCGCAGCGGTGGTATTATCACGCGATACATGACATTATCGCGTGATAATGGCGCTTTACCATGCGAGAACGTCACGTAACATGCGATAATGTCTGCGGCGGTGTTAAAGTGCGCAGAGGGTGGAGGAAGTCTCCCCAGAGGGTGGAGTAAGGCTCCCCAGGGGCGGAGATGAGGGGTCAATGGGCGGAGAGTGGGCTGGGAGAGGCCCCATGCACACTAACGCCGTGAAATGAAGCTCTGAAAATTAGCGCCAGTGAAAACCTCGCGCTAGAAGCACATTTGCAGGAGAGAGAAACCATTTTTGTCAGCAATGTAGAGCAAAGCCAGGGAAACCAGAAAAGTGATAGTAGTGATACATGTGCACGAACCAAAAAGGCAAATGAACATATTAAATGACCAGAACCACATTTCAAATCCCCATAACCAAGCTGGCCAATAGTGCTACTAATGATAAACATAAAGCAACACTACTGACAAAACATAAAAATAAAGATATCATGTTTGGAAGGGGCTATGTTCTGTCCCCCTACAAAGTGAATGATCCCATAGTGAAATGGCAGTGAGCAAGGTTTTCTCCTTTATATTGGGCAGGTTTGTTATGCTGTGGTCCAGCTGGGGCACAGTGCGGACCAGGCAGATGCCTAGGTGGCACATAGGAATGCCGAAACTGTAAAGCAGCAAGACAGCAACTGACGAGGATCCAACATGGGCACGAGTGTGTGTCCCACAGTGTCACAGGGGATATTAAACAGCAGGTACCCCCAAGGGCACATAACATTGGCAGGCAGTGCCGGGGGGAAGCAAACATGTCCATGTAGGCACCCCTACATGAGAACCCTCAACATAGGCAGCTGCCTACTGGCACACTGGATGGCCTGGGACTGCGCACCACCAGCACCACTGGTATAAGGGCATGTCAGACATGGTGGCGGAGGGGTGCTGGTGGTGGAGGGGGCAGTGGAATCTGCCCACAGCAGACCAAGGCCAAGCCCTGTTTAGGTGGATGCCATGTGGTGCAAAAGAAAAGGTCTGTCCAATGAACACTAATGGTAGCCCCAGGGAATACTCTGCCTCTGTGACAACAGTTTGGTGCAGTACACACAGCCAGTGTGTTCAGGGTCAGAAGATCACAGGTTCAAGCCCCAGCTGTGGCTCCTGCAAACCATGTCCCCATATTTTACCCAGTACTAAACCATGGTAATAAAGATGGAACTGTTATTTCAGATTAAATAAACAATCCATAAATACCTATATTTTTCCCTAAAGGGCACAGACACCATAAACATGTGCAATTCCTAGAGCAGAGTTTCCCAAATGCAGTCCTGGAGGGTCAAAAACCATTCAGGTGTCATGCTGTCCGTAATAAATATGCCTGTGCTGCAATTGTATGCCACACCTCCATTGTATGCAGATGTATCTCATGCATATTCATTAGGGACAGCATGAAAACCTGAACAGTGTTTGGCCCACCAGGACCGGAGTAGGGAAACTCAGCCTTAGAGCACAGCCAACAGGGGCATAAACACCCACACCCACAGGCTCCACTATCCAAAGCCTCATGGAGAGTCAGGCTGTTGTGCATACCTTAGCAATGCCACCTTTAACTTGGGAACACATTACACATATATCAAAAGGTTGCTATGATTAATGGCAGATAACAAATCCTAAGTTAAACACAATTTGTTGACAGAGCTGCATCATAGCAACCTTTCTGATATCTGTGGAGTGTGTTTCTGTTTTGGGATTCTGACAGTGTTTACCACCCCGGGGAGTGACCCCAACAGTATTGCGTACCATAGCCATGCCTGCACTTTGCACAGGACTGGTGTGGTGGCCTGGGCTGCCAAAAACCTCTATATTTGCATAATGCTGGCATAGGTGTGGGAGTGTATGTCTGTCTATCCAGTGTGTTGTGGCTGCCTACACCTTTCTGAGCCCACACTGCTTGCAATGTTTCCAGTGTTAGCCTGCCAATGTGCATAATGAGGAGCAAGGTACTGTGGGTATGGGCCAGACAGGGTGGCCTGGGCAGGGTGCATCTGCACAGGGCATAGGGCAATGGCTGGGACATTGTAGTGGCCAACCTCCACCTGCACAGACAGGGTGGCCACAGCATGTCATGCTGGGAGGTCACTCTCACCCTGACTGAGCAGTGACCATGGCATGGCTAAGTCCCCCCATAGTGCTATACACTATTTCTCTCAGGTGATATTTATGGGTTTCTTTTTCTGGGGCCCAATCACTGACATACCTGCTTGGTGTGTGTGCTCACATCCCATTTTTGTGTGCATGCAGTTCCTCCAGGAACATGTACTAGCTAGCAGACTGTCTATAGTTAGTATGTGTATGGCCAGAACACCTTGCAGGATGCAGTGGGTGGAGACTGACTGTGCTCTCTGCTGGTGAATGTCAGATTGTGGTGGATGGTAGCTGAGCTTTTCCAGCATTCTGACTGACTGTCTGCTATTGCCTTACTGATGCATACAGATCTGCACTGACTGCTCTGTAGGGTGCTCATTCCCCAGCAGGACTGGGGTTGATGGTCCCTTCTACTGCCACCATTGCAGAGATGTAGAATGTGGATCTGATGGTCGGAGATCCTGTTCCCCCACACTGAGCCACAGAGGGCTGGTTGGCAGGCACTACATAATCCACTTTTGGGTCCAAACACCCCCCTTCACTTATAACATGTGACCATGGCAACCACACAGGATATTCACTATTCCGGGTGCATCATAGTCCACGAGGGCTAGACGTGACTGGGAAATAGAGATGGACACAGGTGTATCCTAGGTATATTTCCAAGGACTACCTATCACACACTGGCACTGATGGGGACCTGCAGCATAACCTATCTCAGCCAAGCCAGGTGCTGCGGACCTGGTACTGATCGCCCCACCTCACCCTCAGGGTGAGCACAGGACCCGCACAATGTCACGGTCTGTAGCTACTCTGTGCCAGTAACACACATGGTCAGTTCCCCCTACCAGGCCGAGGTGCTGTAGGGGGTGCATACCCCATCTTGTGATCAGTTGTAGACTGCTGATCTGCATATGCAGTGCATCATGGGTACGGGTGGGTTTACCCTATCCTGGTAACCACAGCAGATAGTTTTTGTGGTGAACTGCAGTCTTTCTGTAACCAGCCAGGGAGGAGTTATATAATGTGCCCTATAAAGCGCTCTATAGGGCACATTTTAAGGTGCCTTGGCAAGCAGTGCACTTTATAATGTGCCCTATGGAGTGCCTTATAGTGCGCCTTATGCAGCACCTTAGGTTACGGCACTGTGTGTGTTTTTGCTGGCAGCACTATTTAAATTAAAAAAAGAAATGCCTCAGAAAACACTGATTTAAATTAAAGGGCAATGTCTCAGACAGCCTTATTACATAAGGCCACTGTGGATTCTAACCCATGACCTCTGCCTTCACAGTCATTGCAGTAACCATTGGGCTACATCTTTATTCTTTCAAGCACTGCGCTGGCATGAACTTAGGGTTAACGCACGTTAGCATGCCACCGCACATGCACAGCGTGTGCGCTGTACACGCCTTGAGCAGCATCGCGCATGTGCGGTGTACGTGCATGCACCAGCAACCCAGTCACTTCCGTGAATATGGAGAGGCGCTCACGTCAGCCAGCCTTCACCAGGCGTGATTTAAAAGTGCTCGCAAACCTGATCTGCACAAAGCAGACCAAGTTATTTCCTAGGTTCATCCAGAAGGCAAGACCTCCACCGCGTCAGGAGGGCATAGCGCTGCATCACTAGGCACTCTAATCGGAATGCTGACCACCCACATAAGGTAAGTGCAGGCTGTGCTGAAAGTAGGTGTGGATGCTGCTGTGTGCAAGTATGCCTTATCCCCATGAGGCCATGACCTGCTCACAGAGGTCAGGCTTAAATCCTGTAGGTATGGAAGTTGATGCTGTTCATGTGTTTATATCCTCCCTACCTTCAGGAGGCCTTGATCTGAGTACAGAGGTCAGGCGTAAATCCTGCAGGTATGGAAGTTGCTGCTGTTTCTGTTTTCCAATCCTCCCTACCCCCAGGAGGTCTTGATCTGAGTACAGAGGTCAGTTATACATCCTGTTGGTATGGTAGGTGCTACAGTTCATGTGTTTATATCCACCCTACCCCCAGGAGGCCTTGATCTGATTACAGAGGTCAGTTTATATATCCTGTTGGTACGGTAGGTGCTATTGTTCATGTGTTTATATCCACCCTACCCCCAGGAGGCCATGATCTGAGTACAGAGGTCATTTATACATCCTGTTGGTACGGTACGTGCTACAGTTCATGTGTTTATATCCACCCTACCCCCAGGAGGCCTTGATCTTATTACAGAGGTCAGGCTTAAATCCTGTAGGTATGGAAGTTGCTGCTGTTCATGTGTTTATATCCACCCTACCCCCAGGAGGCCTTGATCTGATTACCGAGCTCAGTTATACATCCTGTTGGTACGGTACTTGCTGATGTTCATGTGTTTGTATCCACCCTACCCCCAGGAGGCCTTGATCTGATTACAGAGGTCAGTTATACATCCTGTTGGTATGGTACTTGCTGCTGTTTCTGTGTTCCAATCCACCCTACCCCCAGGAGGCCTTGATCTGATTACAGAGGTCAGTTATACATCCTGTTGGTATGGTACTTGCTGCTGTTTCTGTGTTCCAATCCACCCTACCCCCCGGAGGCCTTGATCTGATTACAGAGGTCAGTTATACATCCTGTTGGTACGGTACTTGCTGCTGTTTCTGTGTTCCAATCCACCCTACCCCCAGGAGGCCTTGATCTGAGTACAGAGGTCAGTTGCACATCCTGTTGGTACGGTAGGTGCTACAGTTCATGTGTTTATACCCACCCTACCCCCAGGAGAGCCAGACTTGATTGCTGTGGTCTGTTTGACATCCTGGTGTCAGGGTACCTGCATCTGTTGTTGTTGCACTGCTGAGCCCAGACACCAGGAGACCCACACCTGATCACAGAGGTCTGTTAAAGCTGCTGGTGTCAGCCTACCTGCAGCTTTTGGGGTGTCACTGCTCTGCCCAACCCACGGGAGGGCCTAGACCGGATAACATAGGTCTATAGCTCAGCTAGGTGGCTCTGTGCATGCTCCGGTTGCATTCGGCCACAACTGCCCTATTCACAGGAGGCCTAAGTCCTGACCACAGAGGTAGAGTTATAGGTCTGACGTCATGGTAGTGGCCCCTGCTGATGTGCCTGGCCCACCCAAACACCAGGCGAGGTCAGAACACATCACACATGTTCCTTAGAGAGCTCATGATGCCATGGTGGGTGTGTCGGCTGAAGTGTGTGGGTGATCCAAATACACAGGTGTCTGCTTCAGCATACAGGGAGTTTGGAAATCCCACTTTTGGAGACCAACATGACCACCACACACATGGCATGGTGCACCCATGTCATGCAAGGTGGGTGTGGGAACAGGGCAAGGGGGCCGGGGGGTAGCACACAGTACATGTAGCTGGCACCCCACACATGAGCAGACCCACAGCCACACATGCATGCAGCGCTGCCAACAGGTAGTAGAGGACCCACTGGCCAGAGCAGCAGCAACACTCAGCTGCCTGCAGTGATGTGTGATATGCGATGGCCACCCATCAGAGATATCTTCCCCCTGATGTTCCCATCCATTGTATTCCCCCCCAGGTGGAGGACCTTCGGAAGAAGGGAAGGGAGTTGTGGCTGCACTGCCCGGATGTCCTGGAATGCCTACAAAGGAAGGCACAACAGGAATGTGACGGTGAGTGTTGCGGCCACTGCAGGGATGTACAGCATGTCACAGTGGGCCAACAGCCTGTGTGTGGCCACACAATGTTTATGTGGTGTGGGAATAGCATGATGGTGTCCTAATGACTGTCTTCCCCAACAGAGGCCGTTGCGCCGGGGAACAGGCATCCATATCCGGGACACACACAAGAGGGCCTGCATCTCCAGCCCAGCCGATGGAGGAGGATGAGGAGGAGGAGGGGCAGAGCTGGAGGACGACTCTGCAGAAATGGAGTGGGGGGAGGGTGGTGCGGGGCGGGAGGGAGGGGAAGGTAAGGGTTGCTCCGGTGCACCGGTGGGTGGGTGGGAGGATGATGTGCAGGAGGAGGTGGAGGAAGAGGAGGAGGAGGAGGAGAGTGTGGAGGGGGGAGGGCGAGGTTGGGGGGGAGGTGGAGGAGAGAGAGGGTGGCCCTGTGGGTGCAGTGACACCACCACATGCCACAGGCAGGGCCCACACACATGCCACCACACAGACTCTGGGTACCTGGGGCGGATGTGGTGGCAGGTGTGTCCGGGACCTGTCTGTGGCAGTGCTTGGTGTGCTGCAATGGCAGCGGGCACAGAACCACACCATGTGGTGGCTTGCAGGTGCTATTCAGTGGCTGGCTGCCCAGATGCACATGCAGCGTGCAGCTGGTATGGGGGTGCATCTCGGCAGCCATCCCCTGATGAGCGGCCCCAGAGTGACTGAGGGGCAAAGTGGCGGCCACACATGTGCCCTGTGGTGCCATGTCACTCAGGCCACAGCATGGGTATACCTGTAAATATCAGCCATATTTGTAAATACACAGGTTTTGTTATATATCACACTGGTCACGTGTTTTCATTATAGACTGTTGAAGTGAGCATGGGACATGTGTGTTCATCCCTTTGTGTATGTGTATTAGACATCGGTAGCATACATGGACCATCTCCACACTCATGTGTGGGGTCTGACCATGTGCGTAGCCATCAGTTCCCCCTGGTGCCCCTGTGATGTACCACATTGCTGTGTGTACCACCAGCTATGGACACATGCTTTCTGCCTGTCATGTGTAGGCAGCTTATCTGATGCACCATGCTCATAGGGGAATACGGGGGACGGCCAGCAGCAGGTATTTGGAAGGAAGGATAAGATGGACTGCTGTACCCAGGAGCTGCCCAAGGGGATAGCTGGTGAGGCCAAGACAGGTGGAAGATGGTAGGGGGAGCAGCGGGGAAGGATTGTGTCCTTCTGGACACAATCTCCTGGAGATATATTCTTGGTTTGAAAGGATACTGCATTCCCCAGATGACAGATCCTGGCTGTGGGATCTCTTCCTGCCATGCCAGGATAATATTCTCCATCTGGATGAACTTTTTCCTCCAAGGCAGCATAGGTGTTGCCAGACTGGAAGTAGAATGTCTTTACTATGTCCCTGAATTTTGTGTGACTTTGACAAAGAAAGAATAATTGCCTGCCTTTGTGCCTTTGTCCTGTCCTGTTTGGGTTCTTTTTCTTCCTCTCTGTGCTCTTTCTGGCTCTAGACCCACAACTAGAGAACCTGAGATATCTTTTAAAAGAAAGGTAATTTTTCTTTGATACTGAGAAACAATGCTACCATTGTTCCTCTGTCTCTTTCAAAGGCCTGTCATTGCTCTTATGCTTTCTCAGTTTTTTAATCATTTATATAAAAGACACTTCCTGCTCGTCAGAGTTTACAATCTAATCAAGACAGTACAATAGCTGAGAACAAAGGTATGAATAGGGAAAGGTAAGGAGACACAAGGGGGGTCATTCTGAGGCACGAATAGCGGAGATGGACATTCCAATGGGACATCCGTCCCCGCTATTCATGCCGGCTCCTGACCCTGTATAGCTTCCCCGCCGGTTGTGCGGGGAAGTTACACGGAGGCGGGGAAGGGGCGGTACGGGAGCAGAGAGTGTGCAGGCAGTGGGCAGTTTCCAGCCCTGGACATACAGGGCCAATTCTAATGTTGACCGTGTACGTCCAGGGCCGGCAAAATGGCTGGGGAAGTTATTCTGCCCCCAGGTTGAAATAACTTCCTTGGACGTTTCAATTTTGCTGCTCTGGGGGGAGGAAGGGATTGGGGGGACATTGTTAATTCCCCACAGCCTGACCCTAGCCTTAGGAGGCCAGATCAGGGGTCGGGCTGCAGGGAATTAACATTTTGGGCAGGCGGCTGGCATCGCAGCTTTTAAATGGAGACGCGGTGAAATAGCAACATGATGCCATGGCACCGCGGCTTCATTTAAAAGCCCTGGCTAAATTAGCCGGGCAGTGCCTGCATGTACAGGCTTGTTCATGATTCTGATCCTGCGGGGCTAGATGTGCCCCGTGGGATCAAAATCGCGACCTCCTTTGTACGTCCGGGTCAGCCCAGACGTACAAAGCAGATGTACGTCGGGATTGGAATTGGGCTCAAATGAGAACAAGGGATCAGGATGCAAAGGCAGCCTCAAAGAGGTGAGCCTTTAGCATGGATTTGAAAAGGGGGAGAGATGAAACCTGTTTTATAGATTTGGGTAGTTTGTTCCAGACATAAGGAGAAGCAAGGTGAAAGGATCGAAGTCTGGAGTTGGCAGTGAAAGAAAAGGGCAAAGAGAGAAGTAAGCCAGAGGAAGAGCAGAGTTCATGAGGAGAGGTCCAGGGAGAGAGCAGAGAGGAAAGGTAGTAAGGAGCAGTAGAATGAATGCATTTATAGGTCAGAAGGAGAATTGTGAATTGGATATGGAAACAGAAGGTAAGCCAATGAAGTGATTTGAGAAGACGGGTTATATGAGTATATCGGGGAGAGTGGAAGATTACTCTTGCAGCAGAGTTCTGAACAGATTGAAGGGAAGAAAGATGAATCAGAGGGAGACCAGCAAGGAGAAGGTTGCAATAGTTGAGACAGGAGATGACTATGGGGTATGTTTACTAAACCATCTTAATGTCACAGCGGTGGTATTATCGCGCGATTAGTGATGTTATCGTGCGATAATGTAACATTATCGCGTGCTAACGTCACTTATCATATGAAAACGCAGCGGCGGCGTTAAGGAACACTAACGCTGTGAAATCCGGTCCTGATGGGTGGAGTAAGGCTACCCAGAGGGCGGAGAGAAGGGGTAAGTGGGCGGAGAGTGGGCAGGGAGAGGCTCAATGAACAGTAATGCCGTGAAATCAGGGTCTGAAAATTAGTGCCACTGAAAACCTCGCGTTGGAGGCACATTTGCAGGAGAGAGAAATCATTTCAGTCAGCAAGGTGCAGCAAAGGCAGGGAAACCCAAAAACGTGATAGTAGTGATACATGTGCAGGAACTAAAAAGGCAAATAAACATATAAAAATGACCAAAACCACATTTGAAATCCCAATAACCAAGCTGGCCAATAGTGATATTAATGATAAACATAATGCAACACTACTGACAAAGTGTAAAAAGGAAGATATCATATTTGGAAGGGTCTATGCTCTGTCCCCCTACAAAGTGAATGAGCCCACATTAAAATAGCAGTTATGAGGGTTTCTGTCGTTTAGATTGGGCAGGTTTGTTATGGCGTGCACATGTGCAGCAACAGCAGAGTGAGCATGTAGGAAAGGGCAACTGTACTGATGCTGTAAATGGGATTAAGGGGCTGCAGGCAGCACATGCTGTGGTCCAGCTGGGGCACAGTGCAGACTAGGCAGATGCCTAGGTGGCATATAGGAATGCCAAAACTGTAAAGCAGCAAGACAGCAACTGACAAGGGTCCAACATGGGCAAGAGTGTGTGTCCCACAGTGTCACAGGGGATATTACCCAGCAGGTACTCCCAAGGGCACATAACATTGGCAGGCGGTGCCGGGGGAAAGCACGCATGTCCATGTAGGCACCCCTGCAAGAGAACCCACACCATAGGCAGCTGCAAACCGGCACAATGGATGGTCTGCGACTGCGAACCACCAGCACCACCGGCATAATGGCATGTAGGCATGGTAGCGGAGGGGGCAGTGGCACCTGCCCACAGCAGACCATGGCCTAGCCCCGTTTAAGTGGGTTCCGTGCACTGCAACAGACAGGGTCTGTCTGAAGAACAGTCATGGTATCCCCAGGGAATGATCTGTCCATGTGATGCAGTATATGCAGCCAGTGTGTTCAGGAGCAGAAGGTCACAAGTTCAAGTCCCAGCTGTGGCTCCTGCCAACCCTGTTCCCATATTTTACCCAGTACTAAACCGTGGTAATAAAGATGGAACCTTTATTGTACATAAAATAAACATGCCTAAAATGCCTATATTTTACCCTACAGAGCACAGACACGATAAACATGTGCAATCCCTAGAGCAGAGTTTCCCAACTGCAGTCCTGGAGGGCCAAACACCATTCAGGTTTCATGCTGTCCCTAATAACTATGCCTGTGCTTCATTTGTATGTGCCGCCCCCATTGTATGCAAATGTATCTCATGCATATTCATTAGAGACAGCATGAAATCCTGAACAGTGTTTGGCCCACCAGGACCGGAGTTGGGAACCTCTGCCCTAGAGCTGCGGCCAGCAGGGGCATAAACACCCACACCCACAGGCTCCAATATCCAAAGCCTCAGGCTGATGGGCCCTGTGCGGAGCAGAATCTCCCAATACTGGCACCTGCATACCTTAGCAATGCCGACCTAAACGTGGGAACACGTTCCACATATATCAAAAGGTTGCTTTGATTAATGTCAGCTAACAAATCCTAAGTTAAACACAATTTGTTGATAGAGATTCATCATAGCAACATTTCTGATATCTGTGGAGTGTGTTTCAGTTATTGATTCTGACAGTGTTTACCACCCCTGGGAGTGACCCTAACAGCAGTGAGTACCGTAGCAATGCCCGCACTGTGCCCAGGACTGGTGGGGCGGCCAGGGCTGCCACAAACCTCTATAGTTGCACAATGCTGGCATAGGTGTGGGAGTGTGTGTCTGTCTATCCAGTGTGTTGTGGCAGCCTACACCTTACTGAGCCCACATTGCTTGCACTGTTTCCAGTGTTAGCCTGCCAATGTGCATAATGAGGAGCAAGGAACTGTGGGTATGGCCCGGACAGGGTGGCATGGGCAGGATGCATTTGCACAGGGTATAGGGCAATGGCTGGGACATTGTAGTGCCTGACCACCACCTGCACAGACAGGGTGGCCACAGCATGTCATGCTGGGAGGTCGCTCTCACCCTGACTGAGCAATGATCACGGCATGGCTAGGTTCCCCCATCATATTATACATTATTTTTCTCAAGTGATATTTATGGGTTCTTTTTTTTTCTGTGGCTCAGTCAGTGACATACCTGTGTGGTGTGTATGCTCACATCCCAGTTTTGGGTGCACACAGTTCCTCCAGCAACATGCACTATGTACTAGCTAGCAGACTGTGGGCAGTTAGCATCTGTATGGCTGCACCACCTTGCAGGGTGCAGCAGGTGTACACTGACTGCCCTCTGCTGGTGAATGTCAGATTGTAGTGGGGGGCAGCTGAGCTGACTGGGCCCACTACCTATCTGCAAGTGGTCCTGTCCCAAGTGCATATCTTCAGCAGCTGTCTGTTCACCACCAGGACTGGGGTTGCTGGTCCCACAGCCTGTCCTCATGTACCTTCACTGCCCCCTTTGCAAAGTGTGAGAGTACAGTTCTGTTGGGGGAAGATCATGTCCCCCACCCTGACCCAGAGAGGGAAGTTAGCTAAGTACATTGTCACCATGTGAGCCCTGACACACACCTGCTCCCTAAACAGGTGACCATAGCAAGCAAAGTGGATATGCACTATATTGTGTGCATCATGATGCAGAAGGGCCAGACATGACTGGCAATTATAAACAGACACAAAGACCTCCTAAAAGTATCTACAACAAATACCTATCATACACTGGCACTGACAGAGACCTGCAGCACAGCCCACCTCAACCAACCCGGGTACTTCGGACCTGGTGCTGGCTACTCCACCTCACCCTCAGGGTGAGCACAGAACACGCACATTGGCATGGCCTGTGGGTACTCTGTGCCAGTAACACACGATCATTCCCCCCTACCAAGCTGACGTGCTGTAGAGGTGCATACCTCATCTGTTGAGCAGATGTAGACTGCTATTCTGCATGTGAATTGCATGATGGGTACTGTTGGTTCTATCCTATCCTGGTAGCCACAGCAGACAGTTTTATTTATTTATTTATTTATTTATTTATTTACATTCTCTTATATACCGAGCTATTCTGCATCAGTGCATGTTTACATTGAACAAACTGAAATTACATTGAACAGGGCATTATAACTTGGTGATAACTATTTTACAGGGAACATGGTGATGGTGATGTGCACTCTTTCTGTAGCCAGCCAGTGGTATGATAACTCTATAGTGATGTAGCACAATGGTTAATGCAATGACTTCAATAGCAGAGGTCATGGGTATGATTCCTTTCTGTTCCCCTTTTTTTTAATGACTGTCCTACCCAACTACATTTTGTTTGTGTAACAGTCATATCTGTGCTGCTGCCATATTATACCCTCATCATTGTTGCCATCCATCCTTCTGTCCATCTATGTGTGTTTGCCAGCTGTGTGGCGTCCTGCCCTAATGTACAGTTTGCTACCCCATGTCCTGCACTGGCACACATTTCTGCATTGTGGCGCTTCATGCTTGCCTCTCCTGTGTCTGCTCTGCATAGCACTGCTCTCCTCTGTCCTCCTGTCATTGCACTTATCCTGCCACACTGTAACAGAAACATGCATGTTTGGTCCCCCTATCCAGTTGATGTGCTGCAGAGTTACAAACCCTTATCCGGTGAGCAGATGTAGACTGCTGATCTGCATGTGCATTGCATCATGGGTACCCTTGGTGCCGACTTATCCTGGTAGCCACACCAGACAGTGTGTCTGTTGACCTGCACTGGTTGAGTAGCTATCCATAGTTTAATTACAACCAATATTGTTGCAGGACAATGGTGAATATACTGACCACAGTGGGATAGATCATGGGTTCAATACCCCAGTGTGCCTGTATATTGATGTATCAGGATGTATAGGATATAGTGTATTATCATCACATCAGAGCGCATTTCCACATGACAGTATGTCCAAAAGTGTGGCCAGTTGCATGCAGTAGTTATGTTCGAAGAGTAGCCTGGGCTGCAGGTTGCTAGATCAGCTGTTGAGCAGCATACAAAGTGCGTCTGTCAGAGGATACGGCTGTCTATGCATGTAGCAGTCTGACATAGATCTGAAATCTGTGTGCACATCCCAAAACACATGCAGCTCAGTTGGCCAAACCAAGGTGCCCTGTAAAGTGCCCTAGCTGTGTCCGTATACTAGCCTGGTAAGCAGAGTAGACAGTGTATGTAGATGACCTGGTGTAACTGTGTAGCCAGCCATTGCTATGTGAAAAGGCATAGCACACCGTTTAATACAATGCCCTCACAGCCAGTGGTGATAGGTTTGAAACCCCAGTGTGCAACACTGAGATAAATGCATAATAAGCAAATTGTGTTATGAAACGTCAGACACAGCACTGCAATGTGTGTCTGCAGCACAGTTATTTATATGGATGGACAATGCCACTGCCTGCTGTGTACCAGCCGCGGCACAGTCATGGACACGTTGCTAGCGTGCCTAAATGATGCCCAGCGGCGCGCGTTGAGCCGCGCATATGCGATGTGTGTGCGTGCGTGAGCAAGGCATTGCTCAAAATGGCTACTTGGTCAAGAAAGCCTGCTTTTACCCGCCGGGAGCTGCGCCACCTTGCAGGGCTGATCTGCACTAGGCAGAGAAAACTATTCCCTGGCTCCTCCAAGCGGCAGGACCTCGGGCGCATAAGGAGGGCCTGGGACTGCATCACCAGACATTATAATCATCTTGCTGACTACCCACATCAGGTAAGTATAAGGGGACAGGTCAGTATATCCATATACATATCCAGTGTTGATTGTAGCCATGTATGCTGCTGTGTGTAGGCATTCTAGACCATTTATGTTTCTTAGTTAAACCCACATGATATACCGCCTAGTTATCATATCAAAGTGGTTTTCCCTATCCCCAGGAGGCTAAGGACCTGATCACAGAGGTCCAGATGTCAACCTGATGTTATGGCAGCTGCTGCTCTTGATGTGTTAACATACACCCTAACACAAGGAGCCCCTAGATCTGCCTTAAAAAGATCTGGTAAACAGCATGCTGATATGGTAGGTTACACAGTTGCAGGGTCACACATCTACCCTCCCCCTAGGGGTCCTGAGACCTGTTCAAAATGGTCTGTCAATCACCCTGGTGATTTGGTTGTGTGTGCATTTGCAGGTTAAAACATCTGCCCTACCCCCAGGAGTCCTGAGACCCCACCAAAGTGGTCTGTCAGTCACCCTGCTGGTATGGTACTGTTGCTGTTGCTGTGTTATAATCCACCCTACCCCCAGGAGTCCTGAGACCCCATCAAAGTGGTCTGTCAGTCACCCTGGTGGTATGGTTTCTGTTGCTGTTGCTGTGTTATAATCCACTCTACCCCCAGGAGGCCTGAGACCCCATCAAAGTGGTCTGCCAGTCACCCTGGTGGTATGGTTTCTGTTGCTGTTGCTGTGTTATAATCCACCCTACCCCAGGGGTCCTGAGACCCCATAAAAGTGGTCTGTCAGTCACCCTGGTGGTATGGTTGTATGTGCATTTGCAGGTTAAAACATCTGCCCTACCCCCGCAGTCCTGAGACCCCATCAACGTGGTCTGTCAATCACCCTGCTGGTATGGTTTCTGTTGCTGTTGCTGTGTTATAATCCACCCTACCCCCATGAGGCCTGAGACCTGCTCAAAGTGGTCTGTCAGTCACCCTGGTGGTATGGTCTATGCTGCTGTTGATGTGTTATAATCCACCCTACCCCCAGGAGGCCTGAGACCTGCTCAAAGTATTATATCAGTCACCCTGGTGATATGGTGTATGTTGCTGATGAAGTGTGCTAAGACACCCTACCCCCAGGAGTCCTGAGACCTGATTGCAAAGGTGGGTATGGCATCTAGATATTGTGGTAGGTTATGCCGGGTTAGGTCACACACTTGTCCTATTCCCCGGAGGCCCAGACTTCATTACACACGTCTGTTATGGATCCTCATGGTATGATAGATACAGCTGTGGATGTGCTGTAAACCACCCACCCCCAGGAACCCTGAGACCTGATTACGAAGGTCTGTAACAAATCCATATATCATTGAAGTGTACGCAGTTTCTGGTCACACATCTGCCCACTCCCCAAGAGTCCCGTACCTGATTGCAGAGGGACATTATAGATGCTGGTGTAAGGGTAGATGACCCTGTTGGGGTTTCACAGCTCTGCCATAACCCCAGACAGCAGCAGAGATGTTAATAGGTCAGCTAGGTGTGTTGGGCCATGCTCCTGTTGTAGTCAGCCACAACTGCCCTAATCACAGGAGGCCCTATTCATGACCTAGAGGTATAGTAGAAAACCAAGTGTCATGGTATTGGCGCCTGGCAAGGTGCACAGGGCCACCCACCTTCCGCTCTATGTCAGAACACATCACCCATGCGTGGTAGGATATCATGGTGCCATGGTGGGTGTGTCGGATGATGTGTGTAGGTCAGGCAAACACATATGTGTTTGCCAGACCACACAGGGGTTAGGGAGGACCTCCCCTGTACACCAGCATGGCCAAACCACACGTGGCATGATGCTGCCATGTCATGCAAGGAGAGCATATGAACAGGTTATGGTGTGTCCAGGGTGTTACGCACAGTACACATAGGTGTCACTGCACACATGGCCAGACCCACAGCCACACATGCAGGTGGCACTGGTAAAAGTTAGTAGAGGACACACTGACCAGAGGAGCAGGAGCAGCACGATGCTGTGCACAGAGATGTGTGATATGTGTTGGCCACCCACCAGAGATATATGGTCATTAATGCTCCTACCCATTGCTTTCCCCCCCTAGGTAGAGGACCTACGGAAAAAGGGTCGGGAGTGGCGGCTGCACTGCCTGGAGGTCCTTTCCCGTCTCCAGAGGGGGGCAATGTCACGACGTGGAGATGAGTGTTGCATCCTCTGCAACTCAGTAAAGAATGTCACAGTGGCCCATCAGCCTGTGCACGGCCAAATTATGTACATGTGCTATGTGACTCACATGATAGTGTGCTAATGGCTGTCATCCCCCACAGAGGATGCTCCTGCTGGCGAGGGTCCTTCCACATCAGGGCACACAGCAACATGCCCCACTGCCCAACACCAAACAGAGGAGAAGGAGGAGGAGGAGGAGGGGGCAGAGGAAGAAGAGGAGGTGGAGGAGATGGAGGAGGAGGTGGCAGAGCTGGCGGAGGCGGAAGAGGATGATGGGGACATGGAGGGGGTGGAGGGTGGGGTGGGAGGGAGGGGAGGTTGAGAGTTTGTCTGATGTTTTGGGGGGTGAGGAGGAGGATGGGAGCATGGAGGGTGGCAAGGGTGGGTGGGAGGTGCCAGGAGGGTAGGATAGGGAGGAGAGGGGTGTGGAGGAGGGAGGGTAGGAGGGTACACAGGACAGCACAGGACACTGAGGGTCCCTGCCAGCCAGTACATGTGTGTGGCGATGGTGCCCGTCTGGGTATAGCTATACCACCCATTGCCACAGATAGGTCCTACGCACATGCCACCACACAGACACCTGGCCCCTTGTGTGTATGTGGTGTCAGGTGCGTCCAGGACCTGTATGTGTCAATGGAAGGCATGGTGCAATGGCTGCAGGCCCAGGACCACACCATCCGGTGGCTGGCAGGTTCCATTCAGTGGATGGCTGCCGAGATGCAGTGTGTGGTGGGTAGGGGCACTGCATCTTGACAGCCATCCACTGATGGGTGTCCCAGGATCGTGTGAGGGTACCAGTGGTACCCACACATGTGCCTTGTGCTGTCCTGTCTTCCGGGACCCAATATGGGGGATTTTGTATACGCTACATGTTGTAAATATATTTTTTAAAATACAGTTGTGTTACTACATCACAATGGTCATGTGTATCCCTTACAGACAGACTGTTGACATGAGCATGGGACATGTGTGTAGATCCCTATGTGTATGTGTGGTGGACATAGGTAACATACATGGACCGTCTCCACATGCAGTTATAGGGGCTGCCCATATGCGTAGGTGTCTGTGTCCCATGGTGCCCCTATGATGTGCCAATGTGCAGTGTGTCCTGAAAGCTATGGTCACATGCATGCTGCCTGTGATGTTTGGGAACCATATCTGATGCACCATGCTCGTAGGGGAATAGTGGGGATGGCCAGCAGCAGGTATGTGGCAGGAAGGATGAGATGGACCGTTGTACCCAGGAGCTGCCAAAGGGGATAGCTGGTGAGGTCAAGACAGGTAGATGTTGGTCTGGAGGGGGAGCAGAGGCTCACTACAGGTGCAGTGGGAGAGTAAACAACTGACTGTAGCTAGTTACCTATGTCTGCCTGTGTCCTACACAAACATCTACAGCTAAAAAGCCACATAGGCTTTGGTGTGGGTCAGAGGGAATGACACACATGTGGGTGGGGCACTGGAGAGGATATGGGTTGTGAGAGACTGACTGATCCGTAAAACACACATGTACCACCATATACATATTACTGACTAACTGGAGAGGTACGATATACCCCCACGCATAGGTAGAAGGGTGCACACATGACATAGTTCCTGTCACACAGGGCATGGTATAAGGTTTGTGCATTGATTGGTGGTTGTGCATGCACCACATCCCTAAGGGAGCTGGGGAGGCACATGTGACCATGTTGACAATATGGGGGACAGGGTACTCAGGGGAGTACAGTGTCAAACACCCAAAATGGGCACATGGGTGTTATCAGGTTTTATCTCCTTTATTGTCACACAGTGACCCAATCCCCCCAATCAGGACCTGCGTGGGCACCCACGTCCACGGCGACCATGGCCCATGCTACTCCATTCTTGTGGTTCTGCTGCTGCTGCCTCTGGGGCTGTGGCTGGCTGCTGCAAACGCCTAGCCATGGCCTCCTGAGCATCTGCAATCTGCAGTAGCGCCGCTGCCATCACCTCAGCTGTGGCATTCATCCAGTCCATCCTCTCCTGAATGCCCATCAGAACCTGACGAGTGGCTGTGGGTGAGACACAAGGTGATATGTGAGACATGTGTTGCACCCCCCCACCGTGACTCATGCAAATGTATGGCATATCCCAAAAGACCAGTCCGCAGACCACTCATGTATGCGACATCTAGCAATGCAGTACCATGTTTACATCTGTGTGTCCCAGGATCCATCCACAGGCCAGGAAATGATTCTGCTGGGGGCCGTGGTGATCACAGATATGACACATGGTACTTTGTTGCACTTCAGTGTGTCACTGCTGTATCTGGGCACTGGTCGTATGGGATAGGTTGGATAATGTGGGGCTTCATGGCACACAGATAGATATTTGGGGGGGGGGCGCTGTTCACTCTAAACCTGACGCACAGTACTGAGTACCCAGACTATCTTTGCTACGTACCATTACCCAGGGAGAGGGGTCCGATGGGTAAACTGTATAGGTGATCTGGGGTAGGTGTGTACCAATGTATGTCTCCATGGGGTATTTTGTGGTGAATAGTAGGTGGATGTATGAGCTCATTAGCATGATGATACCAGATGGCACATGATACAAGGGAGGGAGTGCACTTGGCACCCACCCCGACTACACATACAGAACTATGTGCTGTGGTGTCCTAATATTAGGGGGCACATGGAATCTCATTGTGGAGCGAGGTTCCCCAGTCCGGGGATAGAGCAGGCGGAAGCCAGCTCCACCGTGCAGCCGCTGACCTCGGGACCTGCTCTGCCCAATCGGGGCAGTCAGCAACCCCGATAAAAGCAGAGCGCCGTTGGGCGCTTCATCAGAGTGAGGTTCCCCAGTCCGGGGATAGAGCAGGTGGAAGCCAGCTCCACCGTGCAGCCGCTGACCTCGGGACCTGCTCTGCCCAATCGGGGCAGTCAGCAACCCCGATAAAAGCAGAGCGCCGTCGGGCGCTTCATCAGAGCGAGGTTACCCAGTCCGGGGATAGAGCAGGCGGAAGCCAGCTCCACCGTGCAGCCGCTGACCTCGGGACCTGCTCTGCCCAATCGGGGCAGTCAGCAACCCCGATAAAAGCAGAGCGCCGTCGGGCACGCCCGCGCCGGCGGGCCCACGCCTGAGGGCCTCGCCAGAGGGCCCTTTGGCATGGCCCTTAGGCGGAGGACCTTAGGTAGAGGCCTTCACAACATAAGAATCAGCGTGAAAGTCAGCCATCGCGGAAGAACTGTAGATCATCTCTACTCAACAACGCACCCACATAGTCGTGTCTGTGCATCCTCGACATAACGAATGAACTCAGCTTGAGCTCCCACAGCTGGTCGAGCTCGCTAACCCGACAATATCCGTCGATAAACAACCATCCAGCAACTAAGAAGGTAACCAAAGGCCTACACAAAGCCCAGTGAACTGACCCCCCGAGAAGGTATCTAACTCTATGGCACTCCTTTAGCAGTTGATGATTTTCTCACTAGTCAAGTAATTATAGATTAGTCCTTTAGCTCAATCTATGCACCTTTGTCTGTGCCTATTAGCCTTGGACCGGGTCTTAGAACCTTGGCCCTGGTCTGTCTCATTAACGTAAACTTGGTATCCTAAAACTTAGACATTGTATTTTATTTTGCATCGTAAATATCTCTGATATTGTATCCCAAATATCTGTAACACCAACAAGCTAGGTGCTATTCTGGCAGCTCCAAACCTACCAGATATCAATACTCAGGGCCTCGGACGAAGCCTCAGAATGTCTCTCTTAAGGTATGGTCTTATGTTGTATTGTTTCCTAACATTTGCATTGTCTTTAACTGATGCTCTCTACAACCAAATCCTTCTCTTCTACTCGCCCTACATATGGTGCCCAGTGTTTTACTATTCCCCACTCACTGTGTCTACTCGCATACCACACAGTTTCACCAACACTGCCCACATAGAAACCTTACATCCTCTCCACCAGAGGCCTCCCAGCACGGCCCTCACCAAGAGCCCCGCAAAACAAGAGAATTCACACAAGGCTAAGAATAAGCTAAGAGAGAATCTGCCTATTCAACATAGCACCCTTCCACAATCCCAACTCTCATGCATACTAATAAATGTGAGATCCATAAGGAACAAGACCCACATTATACACAACATCATTACTGACGAAAAACCTGACCTCCTGTGCATCACTGAAACGTGGCTCTCCAACACCGACGCTGCTACAGTGAACCAGATAAACAAACCGGGATATGTATTATTCAACTGTCCACGCACTCACAAAAAGGGAGGAGGAGTCCTAATCCTTGCAAAGTCAGATCTCAGATTGACAATCACTTCAAAAGTCACTACCCAAGGAATTGATATTCTCAGAGTGGAGAACAGGACCTTGGCGATATGCCTTTTTTATAGACCACCATGAAGATCTCGCTGACGCATTGGAAATCATCTCTTCCACTGCAGCCAAGAAGTACCAAATAACTCTGGGTGACTTTAATCTTAACTCAGTCCCATGCATGCAGGCTACCTCCTTCTTAGAAGCCATGGACCAGCTAGGGTATAAACAAGTGATACAAGTGGAGACCCATAATAAAGGGCACTCTCTGGACTTGATTTTCCTACCTAAAATACCACTGCATACAGAGGGAAAGCAACCCAAAACTTGTGTAACCCAAGTACCATGGTCCGATCATTACCAAATACACCTCTTGAAAGACTAGAAAAGGGGGCTGTTACTTCTGGAGAGAAATCTGAAATTGTGAGTATATACTTCTGGGAATTTTTCTGAAAGGAATTTTTTTTCTTTTAAAGCTAATTAATCTGTGAACCCACTATTTTTTTGTTAAATCAGTCAGGGCCTAGTAGCAACAGTTTAAGATTCAATTTAAAGCACAGAAGAGAACTTTCTGGTTACCTTTCATACCCAGTAGACAGCTGTAGTTTAAATTTCATAGTCACTCAGGGCCTAGCATCAGCAAAGTACTTTTAGTTTCAAATTAAAACACAGAAGAAAGCTTTCTGGTTAAATTTAGAATCCAGCAGAGAGCTTGTAGTTTAAATTTCTTAATAGGTTAGAGCCTAGTAGCAGCAAAGAGCTATAATTTAAATCAAATCAGAATATAGCTTACCTCAGCGGCACAGGACAAGGTACTGTGTAGCAGCCCTTTTTTAATAAGTGTTATATCCCTCCCTCCCTCCCCACACCCACCCTCCCCTGGGATAATCACAGCTTTATAGGTACTTGCACAACTTAAAAGACAGGAGGTGCTCTCAGGTGAAGCTCATTACCCAAATCAGTCATACACTAAGGACCTGAGATTAATTAAGCTTCAGGTGAACAAGGTATATTAAACTTCTTAGGTACAGTTTTAGTGGTATAAATATCCATAGCACCCTTTAGTACATAAAGAACTTAAAGATCTAAACACAAACTTAAAACTAAGATGCAGACAGCAGTCCAGCAGCGGGATGTGGGCTTTCCAGTCTTTTGCATTGAGTGTCACATGTATGATTTTCTCCCAGCTGGTGAGAGGTCTTACGTGTGCACTAGGTGCAAGGAGCTCTCTGCTCTCAGGGAACGAGTCCGTTCTCTAGAGGCTAGAGTAGCAGACTTGGAAAACATAAGACAGACAGAGAGGTACATAGACGAGACCTACAGGGATATAGTCCTGAAGTCCCACCTCCAGTCTGGCAGCATCCCTGTTGCCAGGGAGGAGAGAGGTCACGTGAGAGGAGAGCATCACCCTGGTGTGGCAGGACATGATCCTGTAACTAGGACCTGTCCTCCAGGTGATGTAAACCCCTCTCGCACCGAGGAGGTTTCTCCAGGGCCGAGTGCCCATGAGGGAAGGGTTAGGACAGCAGTTATAGTTGGTGATTCGATCATTAGGCATGTAGATAGCTGGGTGGCTGGTGGACGTGAGGATCGCCTGGTAACATGCCTGCCTGGTGCGAAGGTAGCGGACCTCACACGCCACCTAGATAAGGTCTTAGATAGTGCTGGGGAGGAGTCTGCTGTCTTGGTACATGTCGGTACCAATGACATAGGAAAATGTGGTAGGGAGGTTCTGGAAGCTAAATTTAGGCTTTTAGGTAGGAAGTTGAAATCCAGAACTTCCAGGGTAGCGTTCTCCGAAATGCTTCCCGTTCCACGCGCAGGACCCAAAAGGCAGGCAGAGCTCCGGAGTCTCAATGCGTGGATGAGACAATGGTGCAGAGATGAGGGGTTCGGATTTGTTAGGAACTGGGGAACATTCTGGGGAAAGGAGGGGCTCTTCCGAAGGGATGGGCTTCACCTTAACCTGGATGGAACCAGGCTGCTGGCATTAACCTTTAAAAAGGAGATAGAGCAGCTTTTAAACTAGATAATAGGGGAAAGCCGACAGTCGCCCAAGAGCTCATGGTTCGGAAGAATGTATCCTTGAAGGATACTACAAAAAGCAGAGAGGTTCCAAAAAAGAGTAAAGTAGCCCAAATGCCCTCGAGTATGGAGCAGACAGAACTTAAAGATCCCAAATTACCCATGTCTACCAATAGCCAAATTAATATGAATAAAATACAGTCTCTAAAATGCTTGTATGCAAATGCTAGAAGTCTACAAAACAAGATGGGAGAGTTAGAATATATAGCACTAAACGAGAGGTTAGATATGATTGGAATATCAGAGACATGGTGGAAGGAGGACAACCAGTGGGACACTGTGATACCTGGGTACAAACTATATCGTAATGATAGAGCTGACCAAATTGGTGGAGGGGTTGCACTCTATGTTAGAGAGGGCATTGAGTCAGAAAGGATTAAAGTTTTGCAAGAAACAAAATTTGCTGTAGAATCTCTATGGATTGAAATTCCATGTAAAAAGGGGAAGGCGATGGCAGTGGGGGTGTACTATCGTCCGCCTGGCCAGAATGAACAAATGGATGATGAAATGCTCAAAGAAATCAAGGAAGCTAGCAAAAGTTACAGTGCAGTAATAATAATGGGTGATTTCAATTACCCCGGCATCGACTGGGTCAGTGTCACAACAGGACATGCTAGGGAGATAAAGTTCCTAGATGAAATAAATGACTGCTTCTTGGAGCAGCTGGTTCATGAACCAACCAGAGGGGAAGCAATATTAGACCTAGTCCTTAGTGGAACACCAGATGTAGTGCAAGAGATAAGGGTGTTGGGGCCACTTGGCAATAGTGATCATAGCATGATCACCTTTGATTTAATTAGTGGAGGAGGGATAGTAAGGAAATCCACAGTACTACCCTTTAACTTTCGAAAGGGAGACTATGATAAAATGAGGAAAACAGTTAAGAAAAAACTAAAAGGAGCAGTTGCAAAGGTTAAAGACGTACATCAAGCTTGGGTGTTGTTGAAAAATACTATCTTGGAAGCCCAGACCAGCTGTATTCCACGCTTTAAGAAAAGTGGAAGGAAGTCCAAAAAACTGCCAGCATGGTTTAAAGGTGAGGTCAGAGAGGCTGTTGTTGCCAAAAAAGCATCTTTCAGGAAATGGAAAAAAGAGCCAAACGATGAAACCTGGAAACAGCACAAGCACTGGCAAGTCCAATGCAAGGCATTGATAAGGCAGGCAAAGAGAGAATTTGAGAAGAAGCTTGCTGCGGAAGCAAAAACACGAAATAAAGACCTTTTCAAGTACATTCGTAGCAAAAAACCTGTGAGAGAGTCAGTTGGTCCATTAGATGATAAAGGGGTTAAAGGAGCACTAAGAGGCGACAAGGCGATAGCGGAGAGACTGAATGAATTCTTTGCTTCGGTCTTTACTGAGGAAGATGTAGGGATGTTACCCATGACTGAAGTGGTATTTAAAGGTGTGGAAGAATTGAAGGAAATATCGATACATCGGGAAGATGTCTTACAACTATTAGATAAACTGAAGAGTGGCAAATCACCTGGGCCGGATGGTATACATCCAAGGGTGTTGAAAGAACTGAAATTTGAGATTGCAGACCTGCTATCAGTAATCTGTGAACTATCATTAAAATCATCTCTAATACCTGAGGATTGGAGGATCGCCAATGTAACACCAATTTTTAAAAAGGGTTCGAGGGGTGATCCGGGAAACTACAGACCAGTGAGCCTGACATCTGTACCGGGAAAAATGGTAGAAACCATCATAAAGAATAAAATTACTCAGCATGTAGATAGTCACGACCTAATGGGAGACAGCCAACATGGCTTTAGACAAGGAAGATCTTGTCTTACTAATCTGTTATGTTTTTTTGAAGGAGTGAATAAACAGGTGGACAAAGGTGAGTCGGTTGATATTGTGTATCTGGACTTTCAGAAAGCCTTTGACAAAGTCCCTCATGAGAGACTTTTGGCAAAACTAAAGAGTCATGGGATAGGAGGCAGTGTACTACTGTGGATCAGGAACTGGTTAAAAGATAGAAAGCAGAGGGTAGGGCTAAATGGCCAATTTTCCCAATGGAGAAAGGTGAATAGTGGTGTACCCCATGGATCTGTGCTGGGTCCGCTGCTTTTTGACATATTCATAAATGACCTGGAAAGTGGAATAACAAGTGAGGTTATCAAATTTGCAGATGACACAAAACTATTTAAAGTTGTTAAAACCCAGGAGGATTGTGGAAAATTGCAAGAGGATCTTGATAAATTGGAAGACTGGGCATCAAAATGGCAGATGAAATTTAATGTGGAGAAGTGCAAGGTTATGCACCTAGGGAAGAACAACCCAAACTATGGTTACATGATGCAAGGTTCCACATTAGGAACCACCACCCAGGAAAAAGATTTAGGCGTCATTGTGGATACCTTGTTAAAACCCTCGGCCCAGTGTGCAGCGGTGGCCAAGAGAGCAAATAGAATGCTAGGTATGATAAGGAAAGGAATGGAAAATAAAACAAAAGATATTATAATGCCTCTATATCGTTCCATGGTGAGACCGCACCTTGAATATTGTGTGCAATTCTGGTCGCCGTATCTTAAAAAGGATATAGCGATTTTAGAAAAGGTTCAGAGAAGAGCCACCAAAATGGTAAAGGGATGGAAGGCTACTCCTATGAAGAAAGGCTAAAAGGTTGGGGCTCTTTAGCCTGGAGAAGAGACGGCTGAGGGAGATATGATAGAGGTCTATAAATTAATGAACGGAGTGGAACGGGTAAACGTAGATCGATTGTTTACCTTATCAGAATATGGAAAGACTAGGGGACATGCAATGAAGCTACAGGGTAAACTATTTAAGACTAATAAAAGAAAATATTTTTTCACTCAACGTGTAATCAAACTCTGGAATTTGTTACCGGAGGATGTAGTAAAGGCTGTTAGTGTAGCTGGGTTTAAAAAAGGTTTGGACAAGTTCCTGGAGGAAAGGTCCATAAACCATTATTAAGAAGGGACCCAGGATATCAATGCTTGAACCAGTACAAGCATTGTGGAACCTGTGTCCCTTGGTGAAACTGCTAGGTACGTATGACCTAGATTGGCCACTGTTGGAAACAGAATGCTGGGCTTGATGGACCTTGGTCTGACCCAGTATGGCATATCTTATGTTCTTATGTTCTTATGTTCTCACTCTATATCTATGCTCCACCACAGACAAGATCAAATCTGGCTCAGCTGAACAACATCGAAGAAGGTTCCAGCAATTTAACAAGGAAGCGCTAATAAACTCTCTTGAAGAACACATAACCCACAACAACACAGACATCGAGGACCTAATTCAACAATGGACCTCTTCAATAGAAGCCAACTCGGAGCCAAGATGGAAGGCATTAGCCAGACCGACTAAGACAAAAACTGAACCATGGTACACACCACTGCTGCACAAAATGAAGAAGGAATTAAGAAAATTGGAGAGAAAATGGAGACGGTCTAAAAATGATCCGCACAAGTTGGAATACCTGGCACTCCTAGCCAAATACAAGCATGAGATTAACCTTGCTAAAAAAGTGCACCACACCAACTTACTCAATAAGGCCATCAATCGACCCAGAGAGCTGTTTGAGCTAGTTAGGGGACTCACAAACCCCTTACCCAAACAGGACTGCAATGGCAAAATTACGGCCCAAGACTTGGCTGATCATTATGCTACCAAACTAAATCCCCCTCAACAACCCCTGGGCATTTCCACAAATCAGCCAAACAGCGAGGAAACAAGCAATAAGCTGAAAGAAAGTTGGTCTACATTCCAGACAATTGATGAGAAGCGCATCATCCATACCATCTCAAACTTAAATACAACAACTTCACTCCTGGATCCTTGTCCAGCAGAATGGATCAAAGCTACGAAACAAGAAGTTGCACATATTATAATGCACATAGTAAATCAATCACTGCAGCAAGGTATCATGCCTGCTCATCTGAAAAGATCACTAATCAGACCTATACTAAAAAACAAGGCACTCAACAAAGAAGATCCAACCTCATACCGTCCGATATCAAGTATATCCTTTCTTGCAAAGATTATCGAGAAAGTGACCCAACAGCAACTACAGGACCACCTAGATGACAACAAAATCCTCGATGACCATCAGTACGGGTTCAGACCACACCATGGAGTAGAAACCCTGCTAATAGCACTCTTTGACAACATCATCAAGGGCCTGGAAAACAAAAACAAGATGTTCATACTCATATTCATAGATATCTCAGCAGCGTTTGACACAGTTCATCATCAAATTCTCCTGCACAGACTCGCATCCATAGGTATATCAGGAACCCCATTAAAGTGGTTCGAGTCATACCTAACGAACCGAATGCAGCAGGTACGCTACAACAACGAACAAGCAGAGCCTTTCCCCCAAACACAAGGAATACCTCAAGGCTCAGCCATCTCCTCCCTCCTATTCAACGTTTACATACAACCAGTATGCATGATCTTCCAAAAGTTCAATATCAGCTACCACTTGTATGCGGACGATATTATGATTTACACTCAACTTGATGTAAACAATCCCAATTATAACCAATTAGAAGAATGCCTACTCGAAATGCAAAACTGGCTCCATCTCAACAATATGTCAATTAACCACAAGGAGACTGAAGTAACGTTCATTTCAGGGAAACAAGACTTTGATCCTCCTGCAACCATCACCCTAAACAATAACTCCTATCACTCTAAAAAAGAGATAAAATATCTAGGTGTACTGATTGATGATAACCTAAAAATGGACAAACACCTCCGGTCAATCAACAGAGCAATATTTCACAAGCTGAGGGTTCTTCAACCTATACGCAGCATCATTGACCATTCTGACTTCAGAACAGTAGCTCAGGCACTCATCATTCCCCACCTTGACTACTGTAATGCCATCCTTCAGGGCCTACCGAAAAAAACACTAAACATCTTACAAATGGCACAAAATGTTTCAGCCAAGATCATCATGAACAAGAGCCTAGTAGATCACATTACACCAGTCTTGATTGAGCTACACTGGCTACCCATCCCGGCACGAATAATATACAAAGTGCTAATAACAACATTCAAAATCATCCACATAGTATCCCCCTCATTCCTTTCCAGCCTCATCACCACTCAACCTCTCAACAGAAGCAGATGGACCACGAACCTGAACACCCTCTGCATACCAAGCAGCATAAGAGCAGTCAACGTACGGACAAACAATCGGGCTTTCACTTACTCGGCTCCCATGCTCTGGAACCACCTGCCTCATGAGATACGCCAGATCAACGACCTAAAGGAATTCAGGAAAAAGCTTAAGACCCATCTTTTCCAATCCCATTACGGCATCATCTAGACAGATCATTGATGCTGTTATGTATATATGTGAATATGTATATATGTGAACATGTGAATATCTGACCCCTCCTTGAGACCCCTCCTTGAGACCCCTAACTGTGTGCTGTGCTGTGCTTTCCCTTCCAAATCAATATTATATTTCATCAAATTTTCTGTCATGATTTGTCAATTTCACGCCTGTAATCAAGCCGCTGCTGATCACTGGAAGTAGCGGCATACAAATGTATGCTAAATAAATAAATAAATGTGCCGTCAACCCCCAGGGGGCTTGTTGTGTATTCTGTTACCCACCTTCTGCATCGTTCTTTGCAGAGGCAGTATGAACCCGCAGCTCTGCAAGGATGATATCCATGCTGGTGTAATGGGTGCCTGATGTTCCTGGTGCCTGTATCGTGTGGGGACTCTCCTCCGACTATGCGTACTCCACAGCCTGTGTGCTGCTGTCACTGGCCCCCACTTGTTCATTGTCATCCTCCGCCCAGTCCTCTGCCTCAGGCAGCACAATGTTTCCTGGGGTCTCGGCGCCAGTGCTGTCCGCGTCCCCGGACTCGGCGGCCTCTGGCCCCTCGGCATCCCTGGCGCTGGCACATCCCCCTCCTCATATGCCCCCATGGCCTGGATGTCACCTGGGGGGTAGAAGAAGGTACACAGCAAGGATGAGTTAGTGCAAGTAACATAACTACACCTGTGCAGTGCTGTAAAACATCCAGGGCTGTGGCTGTCGTACAAGCTGCCCCTGGTACCTGTCACACCCACCCTGTACTTACACAGCCATGTTTTTCTCAATATGTGGACCCCAGTTGCCTGTGTTAGGGCACACGTGTTCTCAGGACATAGGCCCCCCCCACCTTCCCATCCATGGCAGGCATATACCGGGCCATGTGGTTTACATGTGTAGCATATCTCTGACCTACCTGCCTGTGGATGGGCGGTGTCCAGCACTTCCGGAAGCCCTCACAAGTAGATGGGGCCCAGATGGTCTGCCAGTTCCTGCCTCAGGGGTGTCAGAGTTGGTGCAAAGGGACCACCCCCTCCGGTGCCCATGGCATGCTGCCTCTCTGCCACCATGCGGGCATGGACACCCCGCTTTATATCATTGAACCTTTCCCTAAGGCAATCAAGGTCCCTGGACGGCCCCCCTGCCTGGGCTATGCCCTGCTGGATCTTCCCCCACACTTATAGCTGTATGCCCAGCGGTGCTTGTGCTCAGGCGGCCATACAGCACATCATACCTCTCCATAACACTGGCCAGCAGGATGTGGTTCTCCTGCTGGCAGAAACTAACAGCCCTCCTCCTTTCTGCAGATGGCACAGGTATGCACCTTTGTTTGGTGCTGGTTGGCCACTGGGTGGGCTGGGACACACCCGATGGGCCTGCAGCCAACACCACAGACCCAACACTCCCTGCCGGCTCTGGGTCCTGCTGAACAGGTGCCCCCCTCCTCCACTCCTCCACTCCTGCCATGTCCTGTCTCTCCATCTCCCTGCCCTCTCCCTCCCTGTCACACATACCTGCTCCTTTGACCCTCAGCTCCACCTCACACCTGCTTCTGGCCCTACCCCTCCTCTCCCTGCTGTCTGCTCCTCAGCGCAGCTCGTGTCCTCTCCCTTCACTCTGTGCCCTCTCCCTCCCTGTCACACATACCTGCTCCTCGCCTCACCCCCTCACTCTCTCCCCTGCTTAGCCACACACCTCTCCACAACAAACCTCCCTCTAACACTCTCCACCACCACTCCCGGACCAATACACTCTCCACAACATACCTGCTTCTGACTCTCTCCTTGCTTCTCTGACAACACACGCCTTATCTCCCTCGCCTACACAAATCCCTCAACGTGATCCAGGTGTGCAGGTGTATTTATAGGGATTTTTTACATTGCGCTTGTTGCACATGTGCAGCAGTGCTAGTGTGGTGCCTGTACGTGTTGCGCTTGCGCAGCAGTGCTAGTGCAGCATCTGCATGTGTTGCGCATGTGCCGCGGAGGCGCAGAAGGTGTGTGCGTGGGACTCTGTTACACACGCGCTGTGCATAACAGGACGCAGCACATGCACATGTCTCATGCTCACACACAGCGCACTCCACGCACACCGCATTTACCGCGTCTCTGCGGTGCATGCACAACACGTGCAGCTGCTGTGCAAGCGCAACGTGCGCAATGTAGGAAAACCCTATAACTACACCTGCACACCTGGATCACATTGAGGGGTTTGTGTAGGCGAGGGAGAGAAAGTGTGTGTTGTTGGAGAAGCAAGGAGAGAGTCAGAAACAGGTGTATCGTGGAGTGTGGCTGGGTTTGTGAGTAGTGGTTGTATTGTGTGGCTGGGTTCGTGTGTGGTGGGAAAGGTGTGTGGCTTGGTTAATGAGGTAAGTGTCTGTGTGTGAGTGAGTTAGAGGTGTTGGTTGGGTGGAGTTAATGGTGGCCTTTGTGTCTGCTGCATTTGTGGTGGGAGGTGAGCAGGGGCTGCGGTTGCCTGACAGGGGAGATGGTGTCCATGGGGCTGAGGCAAAGGGCATGGGTGTAGTCCCACTGCAACACAGACCTTCAGCTGTGGGGGCAGGCCAGGCAGGGGCTGTGCGGGCACAGCACAGGAAACGTGCAGAGGTGCAGGCTCACCAGCCTCGCCTCTACAGGCCCAGGGCCCAGCCCCAGGGCATGCGTGAGGACCAGGTCATGTCCCTCTACCGCCTAAGCACGGGGGCTGTTAGGGAGCTCTATGAGGATCTAAGACCTGACCTTGAGCCCCTGACTGGTTGGTCACATGCCATACTGAGTTTGGTCAAGCTCCTTGGTGCCCTACATTTCTTTGCCTTTGGCTGTTTCCAGTCATCTGTGGATGCAGTGGATTGCATGAGCCACCCCACCTTCTCACGCTGTCTCCACCAAGTACTGCGTGCCGTGATCAGCCGGGTGGGGAATTACATTGCCATTCCCAACACTAGGCAACAGTGGGGGACCCTGAAACAGGCCTTTGAGGCATTAGCCGGGATACCACACGTGATGGGAGCTATTGATTGCACACATGTTGCCCTGGTCCCACCTAGAGACAGGGAGGTAGTGTTCCGCAACCACAAACACTATCATTCCCTGAATGTTCAGGTTGTATGTGATGCAAATATGCATATTCTGAATGTGGTCCCTAGGTTTGCAGGGTCCACCCATGACTCCTATCTCCTGCATCACTTGGCACTATTCACACAATTCGAAGCTGGACAGTATGAGGACTGTATATTGCTGGGTGCGTATTTCTCATCTCTGACATGTATGTGTGTCTCATCTGTCTGTGTGTGATCTGATGTTGGGGGGGGGGGGTTGCCCTCCAACTCTACCTTGCTATGGTGGTGTGTGATGATGGTAGAATGGATGGTAGCATTTGTGTTGTGGTTACAGATTATGTTGATGGCAATCCGTACACCTACCCCTTGTTTTGTGTGTCATAACTTCACACGCTGATGCATAGTTGTGGTGTCTCATCATGTGCTGTTATATGTATATGTCAGGATGTGTCATGCATTTGGTTTGCACGTACATATCTGTGTCCATTTATGTGGACATGGGCTCCTGCTTTAACATTCTACATTTCTTTCTGCAGGTGATGCAGGATATGGGTGTTGCCCCTGGTTGCTGACACCTGTGCGTCAGCCACAGACACGTGCAGAAAGGAGTTACAATGAGGCCCATGCCTCCAACTGCTTTGTCATAGAGCGCACCTTTGGCGTTTTAAAAAGTCACTTCAGGTGTCTGGATAGGACAGGCAGGGCCTTACAATACAGACCACAGACTGTGGTAGAGATCATTATAGCCTTTGCATACTGCACAATATTGCTCTCAGGCACCATATCCCTGTCCAAATTAATGAGGATCGAGCAGCGGTTTCTCCACCTATGGGTCAGCGACCTAGCCCCATGGGGGTCGCCACAGGATTTTAGCGTGGGATGCGCCTTCGTCCGAACCTCACTCTGCCGTTAAAAAAAAAAAAAGCACCCAATTGCTGCTGCTGGCTCGCCGATTTCCGCTTCTCGCAGCGGCAAACTCAACACCGCCCTCCCAGTCCCTTCTAATGCAGCAGCTCGCGCTCCCTGTCTCCTCTCTACTGGGCTGGCTGGGGCTTTCCGACAAAAAAAGTTTTATTCTTGTTCTTTGTTTTGATGGTGATTTTGACCTGGTAGTTTGATTGTTTTTGGATTCATAAGAGTACTGGTTTTGGTATTAGTTGGGTTTATCTTTAGGGAACCGCGGCTATACCTGTGAAACCGTTGGCGGAAGCCTTTACCGTCTCTCGAACGGGCCTCCGTGCAGCATTGTCCCCGCAGCACACCAAGGACGTTGGAAACAACTTCCTTTGGAGGCGGGACAATGCTGCACGGAGCCCATCAAGAGACAGGAAGGAAGTGGAGGAGTGGGCCCTAGTGGTTGGGGCAAGGTACTTCAGGCCAGAGGGTCAGATGGGTTTCAAACACTCCACTAGGAGGAAGCAGCAACCCCTTGGGGCCAAGGAAGGACTGGGGTTTTCTAGTCCCACAGGTGTTCCTTGTGGTCTTGGGCAAGCCACTTCTTAACCCTTCCATAGCCCATGTTCCCTGTAAAATAGTTTATCTCCAAGTTATAATGCCGGTTTCAATGTAAATTTCAGTTTTGTTCTATGTAAACCACCTTGATATCAGGATAAAGGCGGTAGATATAGAAAATGTTAAATAAATAATACATGATTTGTGTGCTGATTGGGATAGGGGGCTGCTGTACAGCCACAGTAGTTAGTTTGAGGCTTTGGTGCAGCAAGGTGATGAAAGGCGTGTAGTATTGGGTCAAACAGTAAGGAGAGCGGCCCATAGATGGGACCAGTTGCCTAGACGTGTTTGTTTCACATTTGTAATATGAGATGATTGATGGTTGGTATGCTCTGATGAGCAGAGACTGTGTGTTAATTGTTTCGGTATAGGGCTACATGTGATACATAGCACTATATACATGCTGAGTAGTAGTTGGATTACTGGTATTTGAGATCAGTAAGGGAAGTTACTGCAACACCACAGTGTGCCTGCATGTATAGGTCAGCACATAGCTTTGACATGGATGCGTAGATGGATAGGGAACCTGTGAGGTGTCCTGACAGGGGGAGTATTATTGCCATTATGTGTGTGGCTGTAGACTAGCCATGCAGTGCAGTGTTGCAGATTTTCAGTCAAACATAGATTATTCACGGCCATAACAGCAATGTTTAGGTTACAGTAGGCAAGCCGGGAGCTGATTAGGGGGGGGGAGGGATTTGGGTTTCAGTTGTGTTTTTAGGGAGGACTGGAGAAATATAGCTGATGACATCTAGAGATAAACCACAAGCCTCAACTATAAGCTGGGTATGTGTGTAGAGGAGGAGAGTGCAGTCCAAGACAACACCTACATTGCGGACCCTAGAGAAAGGAAGTTATGGCCACACTCACAAAGACACTCTGATGGGAGGGGAGGGTTTAGGTGCACATATAGGATATCCATACTTTGCCATTATCAATTTCACACAGTGGGATGACATGCAGCCATCAATGTCAGGTGGCAAGCAGACATCAGGGTGTGGTTTGGCAGACATAACTCAGGCATTGAGAGATATATTTGCAACTCATCAGCACACAGCTGGTAATGTAAGTCAAGGTATGAGATAGACACACCAAGGAAATATATATCGACAGAGGATAAGGAAGGAGCCCCTGGATATTTCCCTGTGTTACAGGTACTGACAGCGGGGTAGCAGAGGACATTGAGACACCAGAACATACACTGAAGGGGCAGTGGGAGCGATATGGGGGACACAGGATAGTACTGCGGCCTTAGAGCCGAGCAGGGACACAGTAGCAAAGAGACAGTTCTGTTCCACATTTTTTACAGCAGCGGAGAGGTGAGGAAGGGGACGGACAGAGTACGGACCCTTGTAATTTGCCACACACACTTCAGTGATAACTTTAACATGAAACGAATATGTACAGTGTGATGGGGAACAGTCAGTCTGTAAAGGATCTTGGGGGTCTGCGAGCTGAGGACATGAAGGTGCAGTGTGTGTTGCACAGCTACAACATGACATATGTATGTTTCTCTTGTGTTTCTCAATCCACAGGACATACTTGGTAACCCTCCTGGTGCTGTGGTGCATTGGCAGGTGATTGTATGTCATCCAACATGCAGTAGTCTGGGGTAGGTGGACCTACAGCTACTTTGTCTGTGACGACAGTCAGGGGGAGCGCATGTCTGCAGTGATCTGTCATATTGTACATATGTTGTTGTTCACCTCTTTGCCCTGCACCCCCATACCCATATGTTGCTGTTGGCACACATATCCACATGTGTTCCTGGCCAGTTCGTCTTCTCCAACACTGTCTCTGGGAAATGTCCAACAGAGCTGCGTGTGTGTGCAGGTCCTAGGTGTTCGGGTGATGGGCTGCACGTACACCCTTCCCTGACATTGTAACATCAGCCAACAGCAGTGTATCATTGCATTTGACAAGCCTTTATCTCCACTATTTTCCAATTGTGCACATACAGGCCGTATGCTACTGCTGGCATGCTCACCTTAGCATACTGTGTGGGTGGGTGTTTTTGGGTTGGCTGTGTGATGATACAGCATGCAGGAATTTTGCATTATCATGTGGTGTGAGGGGTCTGTACACCTGGGGAGCGGTGGTGACTGTGCTATCTTTATCTTACTGCTGTTTACCTTGTGAACATTGTGGACATGTGTTGTGTGTTGTGAGCTAACCTATCTCTTGTGTGCTGACAGACCATTGCGCGACAGCATTTTTGTATCACAGATATCGCCATAATGTGGACATGCATCAACAGTGGCTGGACATGGGGACACGGTGATTTGACACATTTTGATGACATCTTCTCCCTTCACTGTGACATGTTGTGGCCTTTGAGAGCCTCAGGGGATCCCAAACAGACACTTGATGCAAACACACGGTAGGTTGCACCTTTGGTCTTTTGGGAATGACATCAGCCTTTACATGTTAATGATTTACTGTTTGTTTCATGGACATTTCATGTTGGGTCTCTGTACACGAACGCTGATGCACATGGGGTGGAGCTGTGAAACGCCTGTGTAACATGGGCATGGACATGACCATATCCATGTGACACCCTCGTCTGCGGTTCCAATTCCAAATGTCCACAACATGCACTGTATTCTGTGTTGTGATCATGTTGTGTTTGGTTGTGTGACGTTTCATTACATACATATTGATGTTTGAAGCTCTGCAATTTGGGCTGATGTTGCAAGCAGCATACCAATACATTGTTTATCCTCTTCTGACACAGGGCAGAGGACACACAAAGCACATCTACTACAGTGCATCCAGCATCACCATCACCCATCTGTTGGAGGACACAACAACACCATGGAACTATCCCTGGAAAATGGTGCCATAGGATGTTTAACCTCTGTGAGTGGGACACATGTCTAGGATGGACAGATTTATTGTTGGACTACTACTTTGGGCATGACAGGTCTGTCCAACACACCATTGCTACCGTGCTCTGGCTGGGTGTCGTGTTCATCGCAGGAGACACACATGACCTTTCCAGTACTGTGGCATATTGGGATGTCACACTTGACTATGCCTGCCCAGGGTTTCAAGGACAGTCTTAACATGACTTGTTGGATTGCAGACACCCTTTGCACCATGGACACTGTTTACTGGTCCCCACATGTGCAGCAGGGACTGACATTGTCGCTGTGTGTTGTACATCCTTCTGACATTGTGTTGTTGTGTTTTGCCCATGTGTGTGACATGGAACACAGGATATGCTCATCTGTTTGGTTCAACATGAGCATACAGCCATGCGTGTGGCACAGGGGGAGCAATGGAGAGGTCCTCTTGTCCATGTCCACCTACCTTCCACTTGGACATGACACAGTATTTGCCACCACAACACTTTACTGCACACCAACATCTTGAATTGATGTTTGCACTCACCAAGGGTGTTACAGTGCATGTGTGGCATCACTGTATCATGTTTCAACGTACACGGTGCATGTGCATGTGACTGACTATGTTGGTGCAACACAGCATGTGGCAATATGGCTTCTGTGTGGGTTACTGTAACATGTTTGACCTTTCTTTCCATCTCTATATACAGGTTATTGTGTTTGTTTACTGTACAGACGTGACGCTCTGCATTGATTTACAAACCTAGCATTGCATGTCTGCACAGTCCTATTTATCCCCTTAGGTAACGACACTCACATTCCCCCGTCATATTTGGAATGTGGCAGTGTGAGTGTCCATTTTCTTCCTTCATTTGTGCATTCCATGTACCATGATATATGTGTACAGACACTGTATCCACACCAACCAGTACAGGGGGACCTTCTGCATAGTGTTATCTCTGCATGTTTCTGCAGTTTGTTTCATTTGAATTCTCTGTGTTCATGTGCCTCTGCTACCTGTTAGCATATCCTCATTGTGCATTTGACGATTGTTTTGGTTTATATTGTTGCTGCTTTGATTCCTATATCAGGCATTATGTGACAGCTGTAACATATATTTCGATATCTGTGTTTACACTTTCTTACTTTTAACAACATATGCTGTTTCATTTGTGTGCCTCCTGTGTTGGCAGACAGATATGTTTTTATGAACAGATCATAACTGATGTGTGTTGGGCCCTCATCATGCACCGCCTACTGTCTACATGCACACATATGTAACCAACGCATTTGGGGTGTGCAGCAGCATGTGGGGGGTGGGGGGATAATGCATACTGCACACCATGCACCTAATGCACATTATGTCTCCTGCCCATCATCTGTAGATGGGCCAGTGACTTTTCTGTAACATGTGGGTTGCTGCCCTGCAAAATGTGTTTTCAACTTTTCCCCTGTTATCCACTCACCTTGATATTATGATAGGCGGTATCTACACTATCTGTGATGATTAACCAAAATAAAAATATGTGTTGGACGTACATTTGTCTCTGCTGCTGCTTGATCACACTGACACACGTATTTAGTGGTTTCCTGGTCATGTACATGGCCCACCTGTGCTCACATCCTTGTACGGTGCCAGCTGTCTATCTGCCAGCCGTTTGCCATATCACTAGGTGTTACAGGTTCCCATACACACATTCCCTTTGAGGTAATATTTTTCACTGCACTTGCTGTGATTGTTTGGGATAGTGGTTACAGACATGTGTTGCAACACCATAGGTTGCAGGTTTGATCCCCACATGGGGTTTACTTATTTGTTTTCTGTTGTGCTAACCTGACCATGAGCTACCTGCAGGTTCATCACCTATGCACACACCCTTCCATCTCTTCACTGTACACCAAAGTGTGCCTTCTGTGCTGCCTATCCATCACATATTAGCTGTTACATATGTCTCTTTTCTTTTCAGTATTTACAAGGCAGTCTGCTTGGGGGATTGGCATTGCTGTGGTTCAGCTGCTCTGTGGCACGCCTGTTTGCAGGCTCAATTCTCACATGCTCCTGTTCTGTTCCATATTTTGCCCTGCTCCACAGAGCATCCCCTGCCACCCTTTGGGTTTAGATTCTTTCCTCTTTTGCATGCTGTATCCACTACATAACATTTCATTGTGTGTGTGTGCATGTAGTTATATGTGGCTCTGGTCCCAATTACAGACTATGATCTGAGCTGCACACACCAGATCTGCATGTGCATTCCATCATGGTTACTGTTGGAGGTTTGCCTATCCTGGCAGACAGCAGGCTTCTTGTGTGATGCCCTGCAGTATTCTTATATGCAGCCTTTGCTAGTGACCTCATGTTGGTGGTGTGGCCTACCGGTTTGTGCATTGACATTTGTGCTAATGATCATAGGTTTGATTCCTTTCTGTTCTCTTTGATTTGTATGCCTGTCCTGCACAGCTACTTTTCATTCCTGTAACAGTCATATCTGTGCAGATCTGTGCTGTTAGCACATTGTACCCTTATCACAGTTGCCAACCATCCTTCTGTCCATCTATGTGTGTCTGCCAGCTGTGTGCCGTCCTGCCCTGATGTGCAGGCTGCTACCCCATGTCCTGCACTGGTACATGTTTCTGCATTGCAGCTCTTCCTGGTTGCCTCTCCTGTGTGCTCTGTATGGCACTGCTACTCCTCTGTCCTCCTGTCATTGCACCTATCCTGCCACCTCTACCTCCTGCTGGACACGTCTTCCCATCCTCTGCCACACACTGTCATTGTTGCATGGTACATTACCATCAGCCTGTGCATCGCTACAGCTGCCCCCGATATGTTTGTCCATTTTTCCAGCTGCCACATGGGCTGGACACAGATTTGTCTGGTCCATCAGCTCTGATCTACTTCCTTCCATCACTTGTGCATTGTCTTTCCTTGCTGCTCTGTGCAATGTTAGGGTACCTCTGTGTTTGGCCCATACCTTTCTTGATTTTCAACTTGGGGGACCTTACTGCCCTTGGGCACCATTTCGTGAGTCACCTATACATCTTTGGGGCATCTTTAGCCACACCTTAGATTCAGCCAACTTATAGGGCACCTAATATGATGCCTTGGGAGTTGCTAACCTTTCGTCACGCCCTCTGGAGCACATTATGACCCGCCTTGGCTGACATGGTGGTTTATGATGTGCCTTCTGCTGTGCCCTAAAAGGTGCATTAGGTTATGGCACTGGGGTGCGGGTATTTTTAGCTGGCAGCACAGATTGTTGGAATGTTTCTGACTGTTACAAGCAGGAAAAGGAACTGTCTTGGCCACCCTCACTCATTACACCCACTGGGGGATGGAACTCATGACCCCTGTCTCAGCAGTCATTGTATCAACCAGTGTGCTACACCTCTGTTGCTGTGACTGCAGGTCAGCGCGCGAAGTTAAGGTTAACGTGTGGTAACATGCCACGGCTCCCTCTATTGCACGATAATGGACACGGCGCACTTTATTGCGCGATAACCTGCGATTGCTACCTTAAGACCAGAACGCCCACTCCTTATATGGCATTCTTCACATTATCGCTGCAACTAGCACCGGTGACATTAAGACGGTTTAGTAAACATACCCCTTAGACAGGAGCAAGGAATACTCCAGGGCTCTGCATTATCCACCCTATTATTTAACCTATACCTACAACCAATATGTAACATATTCAAGAAATTTAAAGTGAATTACCACATCGATGCGGATGACATTATGTCATATCTCCCCACAGATAGTCTAAAACACTCTGCTCAACACATTGACTATAGAAACAACCAGCAGACCTAGACGAGCTAACGGCAATAACAGACTCCACACACCCACGGGATACCAGAAGACAAAATAGACTACCTCCAACAGAGCTATCTCTTTCTCGGTGCCAGCTCTTTGGAACTCCCTCCCGGATGAACTAAGAGCCCTAAACGACATCAAGGACTTCTGCAAATCCATCAAAACCCTCCTGTTCACAGAACACTTTGCACATGTAACGTAGAGAACCTATGCCCCACCGACATGCATAGAGGAGAACTAAGAACCAATTGACTAAAGTCTGTATGTACATCTTGTCACCCCTCCCCTCTCGTTCAATGTAGACCCGCTGTGTTGTCAACCACTTTGATTGAAGGATAAGGTGGTATACAAAACTGGTTAAATAAATAAATAAACACAACCCAACACATATTCGAATCCTGCATCTTGGAAGCCCAAGCTTGGCTAAACTCAAACAATCTGTCCATCAACTTTAAGAAAACTGAAGTACTCTACATCTCAAGGAACCCAAATTTCACTCGTCCCCAAACATTCAAAATACTTAACACAATCTTCCCTGCTAAAAAGAAGTGAGGTATCTTGGCGTTATACTGGATCAAACTCTCACACTATCTACACACCTAAAACAACTAACCAAATCTATTTACTTCAAATTAAGAACAATACAACACCTCAGACCCCTCCTGGACACACACAATTTCAGATCAGTAGTTCATGCTCTATTCACCCCCCACTTTGATTTTTGTAACAGCCTCCTCTACAGTATTCCCAGAAAGTGCCTCAAGCAACTGCAAACTGCACAAAATGTACCACAAGAATCATATGCAAAGCCTGATTCTCTGACCATATAACACCCCTATTATACATCCTACACTGGTTACCAATAATTAGCAGAATTAAATATAAAACAATAATGACAACATTCAAGATTACTAATAATATTGCTCCATCCTACCTTTCAACTTTAATCACCCAATCCACTAACACTAGATCGAGAAGAGAACACTCTTAGAACACCCTTGCAATCCCTCCCACCTATTGCAAATCAAAACAATTTACAAGTAACCGAGCCTTCTCTCTTGCTGCACCTATGTTATGGAATGACCTCCTGGACTTCCTACGTGCAATCAAAGATATAAAAACTTTAGAAAAGAACTAAAAACCTTCCTATTCACTCAACATGTTGGAGAACTTATTGAAGGTAATAGTTTGTAGCTCGAATCACCACAAACTCAATACATACAATGACAACCACCTCTGCTCCAATTGTAAATAGTCTCACCTGCTACCACTTGTACATACAGTAGTTCTGACTGTTAGAATGCCCGTTAAAGCATTCACCCTGCCTTATACATAGTTCTGCCTGTTACAATTATAGAATGTTAAAATTTGTTCTATGTAATAATGTTGTTCATTGTATACCGCCCCTGATCTCAGGAAGGAGTGGTATAAAAGTAATGATAAATAAATAAATAAGATCCCAGGCCACTGCCAGAAGGGCAAATGGGAGGCCCTGAGAGTGGAGTAGAGGAGTAGCCTTATGGTTAGAGTACTGGCTTGGGAACCCCGAGACCAGGGTTCAATTCCTACTAGCATGCCTTGAGCAAGTCCCTTAACCCTCCATTGCCTCAGAAAAATCCAAGTTATCAACATCCCTGTTTAATGTACATTACCAAGTTTAAATTACAATGTAAACTGCTTTGATTGAAATGATAAAGCTGTATATAAAAAATGAGAGCAAGAGTCCTGCCATGAAGTGGCCAATGAGAGTATGAACAGACAGGGAACACCTGTCCACCACATGATGGTAGGCTGCCATGACACTCAGGTGCACCCTAGCAAAAATGGACTTTAAACCAGTGCAGAAGATACTGGACAGGAGAATAGATTGAAACCTTTATCCACAAACCAGACTGAGAACCTGTGTCATTTCAAGGTGTATGCTTGCCTGGTGGAGTACTTATGGGATACAAGGAGGACAATATTCCTAGCCAAGTAGTGTTGAGCAAGGGCTATCCTTTCAGCATATATGCTATCAGAATCAACAACTTGAGATTGGGATGCTGGAGGGTCCTGTCATTCTGAGATATTAGATCTGAGGCGAAACCTAGAGGAATGGGTGGCATCTAAGAAAGGCAGAGCAGGAGATGCCACAGCTGCCAGGGCCAGGATGGGGTGATAAGGATTACTTTGGCCCTGTCTGTCTCGACCTTAATGAGGGTCTTGGCCACCAAGGGTGTGGGTGGGTAAGCATACAGCAGGCCCTCACCCCAGTGGAAGAGAAACGCATTGGCTGCAAGGCAGTTCCAGCAAGGAATCCTGGAACAGAACCTCAGCATCTGAGCATTGTGTGGGCTGGCAAAGAGGTCCAGCGCTAGGGTGCCCCACTTCTGGAGGATAACCTGTGCCACTGAGGGGCTGAGAGTCCACTTGTGAGGCTACAGCACCCTGCTGAGCCAGTCCTCCAGGACATTTTCCTGCCTAAGGAGGTAGATGGCCTGGAGAACCATGCCCCACCGGTTTACGAAATTCCAGAGTCTGATCACCTCCCAGCAGAGGAGGTAGGACCCCAGGCCACCCTGTTTGTTGATGTTGAACATTGCCACCTGATTGTCTGTTCAAACCAGGACAACTTGATTTGCCAGGTAGTGCTGTAAGACTTGCAGGGCATTCACAACCGCTCGGAGCTTGAGGAAGTTGATTTGGAGCTGGCTCTCCTCTTGCAACCAGAAACCCTGGGACTGAAACCCATTCCATTGGGCTCCCCAGCAATATTTGGAGGCATCCATGGTGAGGACTTGCTGATGCGGGGGATTTTGAAAGGGGAACCTCGCTAAAAGACTGCATGACCGTCAACACCAAGCGAGGGAGTGGGAGAGCAGTAGGGTGATCTGTACCCTGTCTGATAGATGTCCTATCATCTGTTTTCACTGAATGCAGAGAGTTAACTGGGCCCGATGCATGTGGAGATGAGCCAAGGGTGTGACATAGACTGTTGAGGCCATGTGTCCCATGAGGCGGAGCATCCGCCAAGGCGAGACAGTCGGAGAGGATTGGACCTCCTCCACCAAGATGGAGAGGTGCTGAGCCCTGTCCGGTGGAAAAAAGGCCAGGGTCTGAGTGGTATCAAGGAGAGTCCTGATGAACTCGAGGTGCTGGGCAGGCTGTAAGTGGGATTTTGGATAGTTTACCATGAAACCCAAAGTCTCCAGGAGCTGGATGGTGCAACTTATGGCCTGTCAGACCTCATCCGGTGACCATCCCCTTATCAGCTCATTGTCCACATAAGGGAAGACGAACATGCCCTATAGTTGTAGGAAGGCGGCAACCGCCAGGCACTTTATGATACCCTGGGAGCGGACACCAAACTGAACAGGGGGATCCAGTACTGGTAGTGACAGCCTCAGATAACAAAGTGGAGGTACTGCCAGTGCAAGGGATGGATCAGGATGTGAGTATAGGCATCTTTGACATCCAAGGAGCATAGGCAGTCCTGTTGGAAGTAAGGCAGCAACATTCCAAGGGATACCATCTTGAACTTCTCCTTCACTAAGAAATGGTTGAGATCCCGTAGATCCAGAATGGTTTTCAACCCGCCTATCTTCTTGGGAACCAGGAAGTAGTGGGAGCAGAACCCTATTCCCCTTTGAGGCAACAGAACGAGCTCCACTGCCCTGTCAGTGAGAAGAGCCATGAGCTCCCTTTGAAGGAGGTCCAAATGGCTGGGATCCTGAGGAAGTTCCCCTGGGAAAAATGAGGGTGGCGTCTGGTGGAAGTGAAGGAGGTAGCCCTTCTTTACCACCTGAAGTGCCCAAGTGATGGTGGCTATGCTGGGCCACCGTTGGGCAAAGAACATGAGATGTCCCCCTATGTTCTGCAGTTCCTGACCTCCCATGGGAAGAGGGGCTATGCCCCAGGAGTGAGACTTTTTTCCCAAAGCTTTCCATCGGGAAGCATCAACAGTCTTCCAAGAGAGCCAGGTTCTGGTCATCAGCGCCATCTCCAACTCGGCGGGCTTGACCTTCATGGGCTTGCTAAAGAGATTCTCTCCCCAGCAGGGGACATCGGCCAACTTGTCCTGAACCCATTGCTTCAGGTATGAGGACTGTAGCTGTGCCAGGCAATGGTCACTAATGCTCACTGCAGCCACTCTAACCACAGACTCAAAGTCGTCATAGGCCACTCGAGTCACATACTTGGACCGTAAACACCAGGCTCTGGAAGCACTGGAGGTGGTCATCAGACAGCACAGCTGAGAACCCGGCGAGCTCCTTCACGGTCTCTCAGGTACATGCCTATGTAAAGCTGGTAAGCATGGATACGGGCCATGAGCATGGAGCCCTGGAAACACCTCTTGCCAAACCCATTCATGGTGCGGGCCTCCCGACCAGGGATCACTGAGGAGTGCATCTTCTGTCTCTTGATCCGGCGCATGGCTGACTCTGCCACCATGGAGTTTTGTGGTAGTTGGGTTTTTTCAAAGCCGGGGCTCTTGCAAACCCGATCCATAGAATCAAGCTGCGTGCTGACAATGGGAACCATAACCAGGGCTTCCACATCCTAAAAAGGATGTGCTCCAAGATGGGAGGCACTGGCACCGTTATGGCCTCCTTGGGAGAGAAGTCATACTGAAGTATGTCCAGGACCTCCATTCAAAGTTCCTCTTCTGCCTCGATAGTGAAGGCGAGGGCCTTGCCTATTTCCCAGATGAAGTCCAGGAAGGAAAAGTCCTCTGGCGGAGACCACTGACACTCCTGAGGCAGAGAGGGGTCCAACGGAACATCCCGATGGCGAGCAGTATCGGGGGACCTGTCATCCGTCACCCATGCCGAATCATAATTGGAAGGGAGCTCAAAGCACTGGCGGGAATCATGCCAGTGTGCAGTCGGGGGGAGGACAGCAGCTGGGGTTCCCGGTGGTCCAACCACGATGCACTGGGTGGAGAAATCTGGGTTCGGACCGAGACCAGGATCGGTCATCAGAATTGGCTCACAGGGCATGCCATTCTAGGACAGGCTGGTTCTCCTCTGGCAAGGCTCTAGCTGTGGAGGGACCAGTTGCTGGCCCCGAGGAACCAGAAGTAACAGCCATTCTGGCCTCAAGGTCCAAAGGCTCCACAGCCACTGGCCAGGCACTGAGGGTATAGGTCCTGATGCCTTTTCCCTCGGTGGCGTCTCACCAATGGTGATTGCCTCAGTAGCCTGAGGGCGATGCTCCGAGAGGGTGTGAACTGCTTCCCGCCGAGGCAGTTTTGAGGGCCAATCCAGGCCCTCACCCTTTGAATCCCATTGAGGGCTGCAGTGCTGGTGCTCAAGGGTCTTACCCATGGCACCAACATCACCCCCCCCCCCCAACAAGGACTTAGATGAAGTCCGGTCCTACCGGGGATCACGCCCACCGATGGTTGCCGGTCCGATGCTTTGCGAACTCGGGACTCCAAGAGAGCTCAACGGCCACTGGAGTCTGTGTCCTTCACGGCTGCCCCCAAGGGTGCTGATTCTGAAGCCAATAATAGCACTGAGGCCAAGGACTTGAGGCCAAACAGCATCTCCTTCTGCCTTTCATGATTCTTATGCCCCTTACTCGTCATCTGAAGACAGAGTGGGCAAGAGGAGGCATCACGATCGGCCAGAGGCATTGAAGGCAATGACTGTGGCAGTCCATGATAGACATGGCCCTGCCAGAATCAGTGCAATTATTAAAGCCACTAAGCAAGAACATAGTTGGAAAGACTGCCCCTGCGAGTTCCTGAATAGTAGGGCACGAGAGAACTCCAATGTCCTGAATAGTAGGGCGCGAAAAAAAAAACCTGTGCACTGAAAGAGAAAAAGAAAAAAGAAGTACCTGAGAAAAAACACGAAGCCAAGATAGCAACGGTTCTGGGATTGCGAGAAGGTGACAGTATGCGACCGAGAAAAACCAAGAAGAGTTTACTGCAAAACAAGACAACTTTTTCCGAAGGTGCAAATGGTATGTCTGGTGAGCTCCACGGAAAAAAGTAGACTGAGGTGAAATGACTCCCTTGGGCGGGAAGGTGACCACGCATGTGTGGCTGATCTCCCAAAGGCTTTCTTTGAAAGCTGGGAAGAGATTACCAAGCTGGCTCCATCAGTGCCGACATTACCTATACGTGAGGACTGACTTCCTGCTTGTTCCCAGAGAACAATCCAGACACAAAGCACAACACACTTGCAAAAAGTCCAACATACAGTTCCAGAGAGAGGTGAAAATACTAATTTTTACTGGAGAAGGTAAAGTTTCCTGCTCCATATTATCCAAGATTCCATTCCATATACTTAATCCTAGACTTATCCATTCGCACACTGGTTCACTTATGCTGATTTATAGAAGCCTTCACCTCCCTCATATCCAGGACAACATTGAGGGGTATTAATTAGTTTTGCCAGTGCCTTATACATTTTCTTAATTATTGCACACTGACGCCCAGCATCCATTCAGCATACCATGAGTCTGACTCCTTCCTCTTCTTTTGTTCATTTTTTTAATCACTACATAATCCTTCAGTTATCTATTACAAAGTCATGGGTATTGACATTCTTTAACATGAATAATGTTCTGTTTTATAACTCTTAATTATATTTATGTTTTCTCTCTTATTATACACTGTAAAATGTTTTAATGATTTATTCTTCAGTCCTCCTCTTAGGGGTATGTTTACTAAACCATCTTAATGTAGCAGTGGTGACGTTATCACGTGATAACCCCACGTATCGCGCGATAACATCGGCAGCGGCGTTAAGGCACACTAACGCTGTGAAATCCGGGTCTGAAGGGTGGAGTAAGGCCTCCCAGAGGGCGGAGAAGGGGTCAACGGGCGGTGAGTGGGCAGGGAGAGGCTCCAGGCACACTAACACTGTGAAATCTGGGTCTGAACGCTAATGCCAGTGAAACCCTCGCGTTAGAGGCACATTTGCAGGAGAGAGAAACCATTTCAGTCAGCAATGTACAGCAAAGGCAGGGAAACCCAGAAAAGTGATAGTAGTGATACATGTGCAGGAACCAAAAAGGCAAATAAACATAGAAAATGACCAAAACCACATTTGAAATCCCAATAACCAAGCTGGCCAATAGTGATATTAATGATAAACATAAAGCAACACTACTGACAAAGCATAAAAAGGAAGATATCATGTTTGGAAGGGTCTATGCTCTGTCCCCCTACAAAGTGAATGATCCCACATTGAAATAGTGGTGATCAGGGTTTTTGTCGTTTATATTGGGCAGGTTTGTTATTGTGTGCACATGTGCAGCAACAGCAGAGTGGGCATATAGGAAAGGGCAACTGTACTGATGCTGTAAATGGGATACAGGGGGCTGCAGGCGGCACATGCTGTGGTCCAGCTGGGGCACAGTGCGGACTAGGCAGATGCCTAGGTGCCACATAGGAATGCCGAAACTGTAAAGCAGCAAGACAGCAACTGACGAGGGTCCAACATGGGCACGAGTGTGTGTCCCACAGTGTCATAGGGGATATTACCCAGCAGGTACCCCCAAGGGCACATAACTTTGGCAGGCAGTGCCGGGGGGAAGCGCGCATGTCCATGTAGATACCCCTACCCAAGAATCCACACCATAGGCAGCTGTCTACCGGCACACTGGATGGCCTGGGACGACATAATACCAGCACCACTGACATAAGGGCATGTCAGCATGGTGGCGGAGGGGTGCTGGTGGCAGAGGGGGCAGTGGCATCTGCCCACAGCAGACCACGGCCAAGCCCCATTTAGGTGGGTGCCGTGCACTGCAACAGACAAGATCTGTCTGACAAACAGTCATGGTATCCCCAGGGATTGATCTGCCCCTGTACCAACAGTTTGGTGCAGTACACAGAGCCAGTGTGTTCAGGGGCAGAAAGTCACAAGTTCAAGTCCCAGCTGTGGCTCCTGCCAACCTTGTCACCATATTTTACCCAGCACTAAACCGTGGTAATAAAGACGTAACCTTTATTGCAGATAAAATAAACATACCTGAAACGCCTATATTTTACCCTACAGAGCACAGACGCCATAAACATGTGCAATCCCTAGAGCAGAGTTTCCCAACTGCAGTCCTAGAGGGCCAAATACCATTCAGGCTTCATGCTGTCCCTAATAAATATGCCTGTGCTGCATTTGTATGCATCGCCCCCATAGTATGCAAATGTATCTCATGCATATTCATTAGGGACAGCATGAAAACCTCAACAGTGTTTGGCCCACCAGGAATGAAGTTGGGAACCTCTGCCCTAGAGCAGTGGCCAACAGGGGCACAAATACCCAAACCCACAGGCTCCACTATCCAAAGCCTCATGGAGAGTCAGGCTGTTGGGCCCTGCGCGGAGCAGCATCTCCCAATACTGGCACCTGCATACCTTAGCAATGCCGTCCTAAACTTGGGAACACGTTCTGCATATATCAAAAGGTTGCTATGAGTAATGTCAGCTAACAAATCCTAAGTTAAACACGATTTGTTGATAGAGATTCATCATAGCTACCTTTCTGATATCTGTGGAGTGTGTTTCAGTTATTGCTTCTGACAGTGTTTACCACCCTGGGGAGTGATCCCAACAGTATTGCATACCATAGCAATGCCCGCACTGTGCCCAGGACTGCCAGAAACCTCCATATTTGCACAATGCTGTCATAGGTGTGGGAGTGTGTGTATGTCTATCCAGTGTATTGTGGCTGCCTACACCTTACTGAGCCCACACTGCTTGCACTGTTTCCAGTGTTAGCCTGCCAATGTGCATAATGAGGAGCAAGGCACTGTGGGTATGGCCCGGACAGGATGCATCTGCACAGGGTATAGGGCAATGGCTGGGACATTGTAGTGCCTGACCACCACCTGCACAGACAGAGTGGCCACAGCATGTCATGCTGGGAGTTGATTCTCACCCTGACTAAGCAGTGACCACAGCATGGCTAGGTTCCCACATAGTGCTTTACTCTATTTTTCTCAAGTAATATTTATGGGTTCTTTTTTTTGGGGCCCAATCACTGATATATCTGCTTGGTGTGTGTGCTCACATCCCATTTTTGGATGCATACAGTTCCTCCAGGAACATGCACTATGTACTAGCTAGCAGATTGTCTGCAGTTAGCATGTGTATGGCTGGAACACCTTGCAGGGTGCAGCGGGTGGAGACTGAATGTGCCCTCTGCTGGTGACTGTCAGATAGTGGTGGGGGGCAGCTGAGCTTCTCCAGTGTTCTGCCTGTCTGCCATTGCCTTATGTGATGCGTACAGATCTACATTGACTGCCCTGTAGTGTGCCTGTTCCCCAGCAGCACTGGGGTTGATGGTCCTCTCTACTGCCACCATTGCAGAGATGTACAATGAGGATCTGTTAGTGGGAGATCCTGTCCCACAGGGGGAAGGTTGGGTGGTGCTACATAATCCACTTTTGGGTCCAAACACCGCCCCTTCACCTATGACATGTGCTCATGGCACCCACACAGGATATGCACTATTCAGATGCTTCATAGTCCACAAGGGCTAGACGTGACTGGGAAATACAGATGGATACAGGTGTATCCTAGGTGTGTCTGTAAGGACTACCTATCACACAATGGCACTGATGGGGACCTGCAGCATAGTCTATCTCAGCCAAGTCAGGTGCTGCAGACCTGGTGCTGGGTGCCCCACCTCACCCTCAGGGTGAGCACAGGACCCGCACAATGTCATGGTCTGTAGCTACTCTGTGCCAGTAACACACACGGTCAGTTCCCCCTACCAGGCCTAGGTGCTCTGGGGGTGCATACCCCATTATGTGATCAGCTGTAGACTGCTGATCTGCATGTGCAGTGCATCATGGGTATGGGTGGGTTTATCCTATCCTGGTAACCACAGCAGACAGTTTGTGTGGTGACCTGCAGTCTTTCTGTAGCCAGCCAGCAGTGTGGCAGCAGCTATAGAGATGTAGCCTACTGGTTATTTTATTTTTTTTTTTTTAATTCTTTATTTTCGTTTTATAACAACAAAGGAAAGGAAGACATACAGCTAAAAGACAAATACAAAACATGTAATACATACACCAAAGTAAACCCCAACCACCCCCCTCCCCCCCTGCTTCTTCTCTGGAAAACTAAGCATTCCCGAAGCGGGCGTGTACTTACATTATTGGGTTACAACCTAACAGTGATCAAAAACACGATGAGTGCACATTATACAGGCAAGTTGGAACAATGAGCGGATAGTACATAATCATTAAGCATCTGCCATTTAGATAAGCAAGAGTGAGTTTGGACATGGGGAATAGCTCTCCGAGGTATCTGCTCATATTTACTATATAAGCAGACGAGGTTCCACCATTCATGGACAGTGAGTCGAGAGCTATCCTTCCAATTCCTCGTGATTAAGCATATAGCTATACCCAGCATGAAATCAAGGAGAAAGCGACCCTTCTTGGGAAGAGAGGGGACCTCCGCCGCAGAGCGGAGCCCCACGACCTTCCAAGAGAGAGGTTCATGAAAGTGTAAGATAGATTGAATACGACCCCAGACCCGCCCCCAGTAGACCTGCAGTTGAGGACATTCATAAATAACATGAGTGAAGGTTCCCACAGCAGTATGACAAGACCAACACAGGTCCCTAGCATTTGGGTGCCATTTGGCTATTTTTTATGGGGTATAAAAGCATCTGTGTGCAAAGAAGAAGAGAGTTTGGGTAACAGAGGCAGACCGGGAGACCCGCACTACTTTACTCCAAAAAAACGCTCCATTGCACAGGGGTGATAGTAGTTTGCAGTTCGCGCTCCCAGGCTTGTTGAGCTCTAAAAGTGTCCGTATCTGTACCCTGACAAATTATTTTATAAAAGTTAGAGGCTACCCCATGTGTACTACTAATGGAATGAACTGTCTCTAATAGCCCATCCTCAGTAGGGGCAGAGGGCGGCATGATTCGAGCACTTTTGAGGCAGTGTTGAAGCTGCATCAATTGAAAGTAGTGTTTCGCTGGTAACGCAAATTCCTTTTGTAAATCAGAAAAGGTTTTCCAATGAGCTGCAGAGAAAAGCTGTTGGGGTGTCCAGATCCCCCTGGAGTACCAGGGTTTCCAGGCTATTGTTCTATTTAGGACTTGAATTCGGGGGTTATTCCATAGCGGGAGTCCGTCCTGAGGACATACATTCGGGCCCAGTGATAAAATGAGAGTGTTAAAGGCCGCAAGAGTATCGACAATCATTGGTGGATGGCGGGTGTCTACTTGATAGGACATACCGGGGAGATGGGTCAACGGAATTGGGCTACTAAGCTCCTCTTCTATGTCAAGCCAAACTGGTCGGCGGTCTGTTGAGGTATCTAGCCAGCGGGCACCTTGCTTAAGCAGAAAGGCTTGATGATATCTAAGAAAATCAGGAAATCTGGTACCCCCTCGTTCCTTCACAGACTGCAGTTTATGTTTAGCTATCCTTGGTGGTTGGCCCTGCCAGAGATAACGGACGAGAAGGCCCTCAATATCTTTATAAGTATGTAACGGAAGTAAGCATGGCAGCATTTCTAAAATATAGTTCACTTTGGGGACTATCATCATTTTCACAGTTTCTAAGCGGCCCCACCATGTGAGAGATAAGGGAGACCAACGATTTGTGAGTTCACGGACTTTGGAGACTACCTCTTTGGCATTAAAACTGATAGTGTCTTCTAAAGGAGAACAGTAATGGACCCCGAGATACTTCACCATGCGGGATTGCCAAAGGAAGGGAAAGGCCTGCATGTCAGCCTCATGTACCCAGCGGTTCAGTGGAAATGCTACAGATTTGGTCCAGTTAATTTTATAGCCCGATAATTGTGAGTATCCGTCAATCAGATCCAAGACGGCTGGAACCGAATCAAGGGAAACGAAGAGCATGAGGTCATCTGCATATGCAGAGAGTTTAATCTCCCTATGGCTAAAGGGGACACCTCGAATACATGCAGACTGTCTAATAAGGAGGGCTAGGGGTTCGAGAGCGAGATCAAAAAGCATTGGTGATAGGGGGCAACCTTGACGCGTGCCTCTGTGGAGGTTAAATGGCTGAGATTTGATGGCGTTTACACAAATACTGGCAACAGGTTGAGTGTACATGACTTGGAGATATCGGAGGAAGCCCTCTCCAAAGCCATACCATCGGAGAACTGCAAATAAAAAGGGCCATTCTAGACGATCAAAGGCTTTTTCGGCATCCAGGGAAAGACCCACCCATGGATGAGCGAGATTGGCAGCACTAGATAACACATGGCACAAGGTCCGAGCATTGTCAGCAGTTGATCTGCCGGGTATAAAACCACATTGGTCGGGGTGAATTAGGGTGGCCATCCAGTCAGATAGCCGGGTGGCCAAGACCGTTGCGAAGATCTTATAGTCGGCATTAAGTAGGGAGATGGGACGGTAGTTGGCGGTCAGTAACGGGTCTCTGCCTTCTTTCTCAAATACAACCACATTGGCTGCAGAAAAGGATCCCAAAGAGGATGTATCTGCCGCAAGGGCAGTAAAATAGAGTTTTAAATAGGGAGTTAAATCTGCACTAAACGTTCTGTAGAATTCGGTCGGGAGACCATCAGGCCCCGCGGCACGGCCCGAGGCTGTACGTTTTAGGGCAGATTGGATCTCTGAAGTGGAGAAGGGTTCATCCATCGCAGCCCTATCATCTTCAGAGAGGGTCGGCCGCTGAATGCCAGAAAGCAATCTCTCGAATGTCTCTGACGAGAACTCACATTCAGATTGATATAGGCGAGTATAGAAATCCCGAAAGAGCTCTACAATGTCGGAGTCTGTGGTCACTATGCCCCCTCCCTGTGGAGCTCGGAGGGCCGCAACGCGTTTGGCTTCTTTTTGACCTTTCAAGGCATTGGCGAGGAGTCGACCGGCTCGGTTATTTTCACGATAATAGGTCCCTCGCTGAAGCTCAATACTCTTAGAAGCTGCAGTTGAGAGGATTGAATTATATTGAAAACGGAGACGCTGTAATCGAATTAATACACATGGGTCAGTGCGTGAAGTTAAAACTCGTTCGCCTGCTTTTATTTGTTGATCTAGTATGAGCAGCTGCTGTTTACGTTGTTTCCGCAGGCGGATTTGATAGCTAGTGATCGTTGCCCGAATGGCCGCTTTGAAGCCCTCCCACCAAGCCCAATTCGCAGTATCTTGGGGTAGATTAAAATGGAAGTAATCCTGTATGGCTACTCGAATTGCTGACTGGAACTCTGGCTGAGTTAGCAGGGCTCTATCAAAGAACCAGGCTCCCAAGGTTCCCTGGGGTGCAGTAGTGTGTAATTGAAAGGAAATGGCAGCATGATCTGAAATATGTTGGGAGTGAATCTTTGCAGTGTCCACCTGAGGAACTAACAGTTTTGAAACTAGAAAGAAGTCTATGCGAGACTGAGATTTATGAGGGGAGGAGAAGAAAGTGAAGTCAAGCTCATTGGGGTGTAGTAACCTCCATAGATCAACTAAGGCAAGATCCTTGATCAGGGAGGTAAGCGTGGCGTGACTCTTGGGGGGACCGCTCGTCCTAGGCGGCTGCCTATCAATCAGGGGATCAAGGACTAAATTGAAATCCCCCCCAATGATCAATGGAGTATTAGCAGAAGCCTGCGCAACCTGAGCAATGGTAGCAAAAAAGGCAGGGTCATCAACATTAGGAGCATAGAGGCATATACATGTAACTTCTAGACTACCTATCTTAAGGTGAACTCTAGACCATCTACCCTCTGTATCTGAGCTAGTCGCAATAACAGTAGCATGCAAAGATTTCCTAACCAGTATGGCAACCCCACATTTCTTAGAAACGGCTGGGGAATAAGCGGCCACCATGTAAGGTTTAATATTGAGTTTAAGAGATTCCTTCGAATTTAAATGCGTTTCTTGGAGAAAAATCAGATCCGCTGCTTCCTGACTGAGGTAGCTTAGGATTTTCTTCCGTTTTATCGGATTATTGATGCCTTTTACGTTCAATGAAAAAATCTTACATGGTGCCATCAATCGATAATAGACATTTTAGGGAAAGGGCGCTTGGTAACATAGAACATAAGCAGAATCTGTACAACAATGTCATAATCACCGAGTATTCTGGCTAATACACCCCATATTGAAAAGTATGTACCAACGTATCTTAGAGAAGAAGCAAAACCCCCAAAGAATATGGCGACCATGTGTCTGCGGGAGGAGGCCCTAGAGAGGAAATAGAAGACATATAAAAGGAAAAAAAACACCAGAGTCCATAATAACACTGTCTCTGATACTCATCGAGGCTACTGTGGGTAAAGGAGTCGGGTCACAGATACCATCAAGAGTAAGGCAACAAAACTGTCCACGCCAGACTCCTTGCTAGGCTGCGGCAGATCCAACATGGCAGACACAACGGGCATGAGGAGGCCTGCAGGAACATTCTGGAAGTCAGCGCATCAAGTCGGCTTCTTTGGTATCCAGAAACTCCGCTAGTAGATCAGGGTCCTCGAATGTTCTTGTCTGATTATGAAGCGTGACTCGGAGCTTGGCCGGGTACATCAGGCCATAGCGTGCTTGTAGTTGTTGAAGCCTCGGTCGGAATTCCAAAAAGCGCTTTCGGCGGTCGACTGTGGGTTTAAACAAGTCGGGAAAGAAGGAGATCTTGTGGCTCTCAAACTCCATATGGCCCTTTGCCCGAGAAGCACTTAGAATTTGCTCCACGTGTTGATATCTCAATAGTCGAAAAATGATAGGCCGCGGGGTCTTCCTGTTGAGCGTTATGCTTGTGGGTACACGATGAGCGCGATCAATCTCCAATTCTTTGGTAAAGGTGATTTGGAGCAGAGAAGGGAGGATTTTGCTTAAAAACTCTTTCATGTCTCCCGATTCCGCTCCCTCCGGGATGCCCACGAGTCGTATGTTGTTGCGGCGCGCTCTATTATTGCCATCTTCCACCTCCTTCTGTAAGGCCCGCACCTGTCGTTCAACTTTGTCGAGTTGGGACAACCGGACCACATGGGAGTCCAATATGCTCTCCATTTTATCTTGACGCGAAGAAAGCCCTTCTAGCCCGCTTTGCAGCACACCAAAATCGTCCCGCAGCGCTCGGAGTGCTTCACCGTTTGCCTGCACAAGGTTTTTGACCCCTCTAATCTCTGCGAGGATTTCCTGCTGCATTTCGGGGCCCTCGCACGAGGCCGGCCCCTTCTGCGGGGACGGAGGTTCAGTTTTGGAGCGTTTACCGTGAGAAGCCGCTGGAGACCCAAATTCCAGGCGCGTCGGTTTGGTCCCTGCCATCTCACCAATGTGCCCCGGCAAGATCAGAGTAAAGTTCCAGGTGTATGAGGTGTTAATTCAGGATTCTAAGTAGGCCTCTCGGGAGCCTCAGCGTTATGCGACCATCCCGCTGGACATCAGGCTCCGCCCCCCCGCCTACTGGTTATTTTAATGATTGTGGAGGCAGAGGTCATGGGTTTGATCCCACAGTGGTGTTATTTAATAAGGCTCTCTGCTTTTCCTTTTAATTTAAATCAGTGCTGCCAGCAAAATGCACCCTCACAGTGCTGTAACCTTAAGGTGACTCATAAGGCGCCCTATAAGGTGCCCTATAAAGTGTCCTATAGGGCACATTAGAAGGCGCCCTATAAGGTGCCCTATAAAGTGTCCTATAGGGCACATTAGAAGGCGCCTTGGCAGACAGGGCACTTTATAATGTGCCCTATGGAGTGCCTTATAGGGCGCCTTATGCGACACCTTATGTTACGGCACTGTGAGGGTGTTTTTGTTGACAGCACTGATTTAACTTAAAAAAGGAAATGCCTCAGACAGCACTGATTTAAATGAAATACGGGAACTGCCTAGGACAGCACTGATTTAAATTAGAAAAGGGAAATGCCTCAGACAGCCTTCTTACATAACACCACTGCAGGATCAAACCCATGACCTTTGCCTCCACAGTCATTGCAGTAACCAGTGGGCTACATCTTTATAGCTTCTAGCCCTGCGCTGGCATGAACTTAGGGTTAACGCGCATTAACGTGCCACGGTGCCCACTATCGTGCGATACAGATTCTTGCTACCTTGACGCCGGAACGCCCACTCCTTATATGGTATACTTCACATTATCGCTGCAACTAGTGCCGGTAACATTAAGACGGTTTAGTAAACATACCCCTTAGACTTTTTTCTCAAGCTACTGTTATTTTAAGTGCTCATGTTTTATGTTGATATTAGAGTCAGAATTCACCCATTTATATGATTTGAACGTTCTCTGCTTTTACTTTATGTTACGTTACTCTCTTCATGCTTTTATTTCTTTTATTTACTTTTATATTCGTTTTAACAATTTTATTCTCTGGTCTTTATCTGCCGTCATTTACTATGTTACTATGTTACTATTCTATATGATTATTCACGTAATATTGTTTTATTCTGTTTATTTATGTATTTTATTTAGAATTGCTTTACCCCTGACGAAAACTATGCTGAAACACAGCTATGTCGGCTGATTGATGTAAAGTTTAATTTAAAAGTTACTGTGATACCAATAAAAATTAGCATTTTTCACCTCGCTCTGGGCTTGTACATTGGACTTTTTGTGAGTGTGTTGTGCTTTGTGTCTGGACTGTTTTGGTAACCAAGAGACCAGGGTTTAATTCCCACTAGCACCCCCTTCTGGCCTTGTGCAAATCACTTAACCCTCCATTGCTGTAGAAGAAAGGCCTTACAATCCACTTTCAGTTACACTGCCAAGAAAACCCAGGAGCTGTTGGGTTGCCAGGAGTCAGCATTGACTTGAAGGCCCATTTTATTGCTTTATATTGGTTGCCTGTATTGTATAGAATCCAGTTTAAATATATTAATTTGGTTTATAAGGCTGTTCATTCTCTCATTTGTATGGAATCGTCAACTTTATAATGTCATTATGTTCCATCTCGTGTATCACATTCTGTCTCTCAGGGCTTCTTGAGTGTTCCGTCAGCTGCTTCTGTTCATAAGGAAGTGACACATCATTATGTTTTCTCTGTAAAAGAGCCTATGCTTTGGAATTCTCTACCTCAGGCTATACGTGATTTTTCTTGTTACTTATCTTTTCGTAAAGGCCTCAAGGCCTACTGTAGTGTTCCTTTTAATAAAGCTTCTAAAGTCTGATTTGCATATTGGTCTCTCTGTTTTGATTGTTATTATGAGTGTTGCATTGTAACTGCTTAGAAGGTATTGATAGGTAGAATAAATGTATAAATAAAGAAAAATAAATAATATAAAGGTGGGGCCGTTCCAAAAATAAGTAGAAGGAAGTGCATACACGCATGGGAATTTATAACCATGTACAGTTGGAGAAGCCATTTCACAAACATACATGTTGGAAAAATCAATGGAAGAAACTCAGCAAAGGGTGGCTGGCCCGAGGGATTTGGCCACCCTTTGCGGGTCCTCCATGCTGCCCCCTCCAAGCTGTGGCACCACCTGGCCTGCCATGCCACCCCTCTGACATACATTTCCTCACCAGGGATGGGGCAGCACAGCATCCCTTCTTGAGATGAAGCGGCAGTTCAGTCGCAGCTTCAGTTCATCAGTTCATCCACTGTTTCGGCGCATCAAGCATTAAAGTGCCCACATGCGTGTGCACTCACTGCCTGAGCTCCTGCCCCCCTCTGACGCAACTTCCTCTTGGAGGGGACAGGAGCGGCAGGCTGTAACTACGCGCACGCGTGCGGGCATTTTAAAGCCCAGCACAGCTCTGAACTGCTACTTCACTGGAGAGGGGGTAAGCCAGGCCGCCCACCAGGGTCAGCCACCTTCAGTGACCACCTAGTTTCACTAATAGATGGCCCAGCCCTGTGCACATATAAATGTCAGCACTTACAGGTGTATCTGAAACATTTTGAAAACCTAGATGCTGCTAATTAACTATAGAGGACTCTATCTTTACTTCATTTCAATTTGGAGTGGGAAATAAACTATAGATGATTAAAGGGGGTACCCCTCTTAATTCCTCCTCTGAAGGGATGACCAAAAGGGGCACTTGGTAAATACCTATATGTATCAGGAAGCAGGTATAAATCCAGACATGGATAATTTTGGGCTTACACATGTATTCCCTATGGGTCCGATTCTGATCCCGACGTAGATCTCCTTTGTATGTTCAGGCTGACCCGTGGGATCAGAATTGAGAACAGCACTGTATGTGCAGGATAGGACTGCAATTCTGCCCCAGCCTGCACATACAGCAAAGCCCGACTAACTCAGTCAAGGCATTTAAATGGAGCCGTGGTGCCATGGCGCCATGTTGCCATAGTGCCACGGCTCCATTTAAATGCCGCGATACCGGCCACCTGCTTAAAAGTTAATTCCCCACAGCCTGACCCCCGATCCGGCCTCCTAAGGCCAGGATCGGGCTGCGGGGAATTAACCTTTGCGCCCCTCCAGCCCCTTCCGCATCCCAGAGCTGCCGAAAGAACACGTCTAGGAAAGTTATTCCACCCAAGGCGTGGAATAACTTCCCCGGACATTTCACTGGCCCTGGATGTACAGGGTCGACATCAGAATTGGCCCTGTACATTCAATGCCAGTGACCGCCCACTGCTCGCCCACTGTCCGCACCCGTGCCGCCCTTTCCCCGCCCCCATATAACTTTCATGTACAACCGGTGGGGAAGTTATACAGGGGCACAAACCGGCACGAATAGCAGGGATGGACGTCCATCCCAGCTACTCATGCCTCAGAATAACCCACTATATGAAAAGGGGAATACACGTATATTGCAGAATTTTGTCTGCCTAGGCTATGTCTTTATTGAGCATTAAAGCCGGAAGGTCAAAGATGTTATCTACATCTTCCTAGATATCTACCCTATTTCAGATTTTGGTATCATCCGCAAAGAGGCAAACCTTAAATGACAGCCCTTTTGCAATACTACAAAAAAAGTTAAAACAAATTGGACCAAAGACAATTCATGGACGTCTTTGTGGCCATCCATATCCACGTCCAGGTTGGGGACATCTATATTCCTGAAATCAGCCAGAGAGATAGACGCCCCTGATGTTTTTCTGCATGTTCTGCCCTGGATGTCCCTGATTTAACTTGGATGCCCTTTCTAAAATCTCCCTCATGAAGTCTCATTTTGCATAGCATATCGAGGGTGAAATGGGAATGTTGAAATTGAGGTATTCACAATACCTCTGATATTTTATAAAAGTCTCTGCCAATTGTAGAGCCTTGTTTAAAATACATATAATGATGCCAGCAAGTACACTTGTATTTGCCAGCATGGGCAGTGGGACTGAGGATCTCACAAACCTATGCATGGAAAAAAGAGCAGCATCACTTGGTAGCTTCCCTGTATAAGTGCTTCATGTGTGAAGGGAAAGTGGTTGAAAGATTGCCCATATTCCGGAGTCATCTGTATAATTATTATTTATGAAACTGCTGAATGAACTCCTTGAAGCAGCACTGGGCTTACAGCCAAGGTTCGAAACCCAGTGCTGAATCAGAGTTGGATGTGGACACTGTGAGCTGGATGTTGCCAAATAAGTGTTGTAGAAATATTTTACAAAAAATGTACAAATAGTTTCTAAAAATCTCAAACATTTAAATTATTTAAGTGGATTTCTACACTAGTTGAACACATGCCTCAGTAAGTAGGACCATGAGGGTTTCCGTGACTTGTGGAAGTGTTGGCACAGTGTGAAGATGAGTCCTCCTATTTATTATCTGGCAACCTCTGTCTGCCTCTCTATGGAATATCTCTGGCTCATGCCTCAAGCCTTAGCAGCTCAACCTGAAAGGAAAGAGGGCTGTTACAGGTGAACACACACAATCTAAGCCTGGGGTCCCTGCTGTTCCCTGAAGAGCTTGCCCTGGCTATGCAGCAGCTCAGGCAGATGTAAATGTATGCAGCTGAAGTAGGCCTGTAGGTGCATAGTTTGTAACCTCTGTGTATACTTTGTGCCTTTACCCTCACTCTGCGCAAACCATGTCTCATGTCTACCCATGCGTCATGTAAGTATACACCTTCTTGTCACAGTGCATACTTTTAAACACATATACCATGGAATAATTTTATATAATGCCTTTTATGTGTGTAAACAAGATCTTTCCGCAAAAACACCTTTGAAAAATTGCTCCTGTGATACCAGAACAGGTAAATAACCTTTTGTAGTTTGGCCTAACATCATGGCAAGATAATGCGAGCTTGCAATACTTTCACGCTTTGGAAGAAAGCTAAGAGATTTCAATATATTTCAGTTTGGAAATTAGCTTTTGCCAGGTCTAAAGAACTAAGAGTTGATGCTGTAGCCCTCGTTACAAAGGTTAGTCTACATATTTAACCCAGGGGTAAGAGTTGTGCCATAAAGGGTTGTCATACACATCAAAAAAGCAAGAACCTGAAACATGTCATAACAAATATTTCAGTGTGTATGTCCTGCAGCCTTATGCCCTGAGATTTCTGAGGCAAACAGGTTTGGGCATGGCTTGTATCAAATGAGAACTCTAAAATGGATGCAGGAATGGCACTTTCAGCACTGTTTTAACATCCCTGCATTAAGAAGACTATGGGGTATGTTTACTAAACCGTCTTAATGTTACCGGTGCTAGTTGCAGCGATAATGTGAAGAATGCCATCTAAGGAGTGGGCGTTCCGGTCCTAAGGTAGCAAGAATATGTATCGCGCGATAGTGGGTGCTGTGGCACGTTAACGCACTTTAACCCTAAGTACATGCCAGCGCAGTGCTAGAAGCTATAAAGATGTAGCCAACTGGTTACTGCAATGACTGTGGCGGCAGAGATTATGGGTTTGATCCTGCAGTGGTATAATCTAAAAAGGCTGTCTGAGGCATGTTCTTTCAATTTAAATCAGTGCTGCCAGCAAAAACACCCTCACAGTGCCGTAACCTAAGGTGCCTCATAAGGCACCCTATAAGGTGCCCCATAGGTCACATTATAAAGTGCCCTGTCCGCCAAGGCACCCTATAATGTGCCCTATAGGGCACTGTATAGGGCACCTTACAGGGCACATTATAGGGTGCCTTGGCGGACAGGGCGCCTATGAGGCACCTTAGGCTACAGCACTGTGAGGTTGTTTCTGCTGGCAGCACTGATTGAAAAGAAAAGGAAAAGCCTCAGACAGCCTTATTAAATAACACCACTGTGGGATCAAACCCATGACCTCTGCCTCTACAGTCATTGAAGTAACCAGTGGGCTACATCTCTATAGCAGCTAACACACCGCTGGCTGGCTACAGAAAGACTGCAGGTCACCACACAAACTGCTGTAGATACCAGGATAGGGTAAACCCACCCATACCCATGATGCACTGCACATGCAGATCAGCAATCTACAGCTGATCACATAATGGGGTATGCACCCCCAGAGCACCTAGGCCTGGTAGGGGGAACTGACCGTGTGTGTTACTGACACAGAGTAGCTACAGACCGTGACATCGTGCAGTTCCTGTGCTCACCCTGAGGGTGAAGTGGGGGGCCCAGCACCAGGACCGCAGCACATGGCATGGCTGAGATAGGCTGTACTGCAGGTCCCCATCAGTGCTAGTGTGTGATGGGTAGTCCTGCAAACACACCTAGGATACACCTGTGTCCATCTGTATTTTCCAGTCATGTCTAGGCCTTGTGGACTATGATGTACCCAGAATAGTGCATATCCTGTATGGGTGCCATGGTCACATAAGTGAAGGGTGGTGTTTGGACCCCAAAGCAGATTATGTATCACCACCCAACCCGCCCCCCTGTGGCTCAGGATGGGGGACAGGATCGCCCACCAACAGATCCACATTCTACATCTCTGCAATGATGGCAGTACAGGGAAATGGGCACCCTACAGCAAGGTCAATGCAGGTCTGTATGCCTGGAAAAGCTCAGCTGCCACCCCACCCCACCAGCAGAGAGCACAGTCAGTCCCCATCCACTACACTCTGCAAGGTGTTCCAGCCATACACATACTAACTGCAGATAGTCCACTAGCTACTACATAGTGCATGTTGCAGGAGGAACCGTGTGCACCCACAAAGGGGATGTGAGAACTGTCACACCGCCCCCCCCTGGTGGCAATGGCGGGTCACAGCAGAAAGGGGGTGGACATGCAAAGTTTGTTTGTGGAGGAGTTTAGCTCAATTTACAGGGCCCAGGTTTTTATAGGCCTGGTAGCCTTCTGTGTAACTAAAAGCTCCCAAGAATATCACAGTCCGAGGGTAGGGAAAAATTAAGGCTTTTATTTCCCGTGTTGCAAATAGGTTCAAATAGCACAGCTTACATCAACACAAAAGAATGTCCTTGCTCCAGGTTAAAAGAAAACATGAACTGAAGAAAAACCTGTTAACTTCACAGCAATACCAAACGGAATACAGAATCAAGCTTTTACCCCAGACCACAGCTATTCCTCCGCTAAGGGCTCAATTCTTTCGGCCAGGCAATAGCTACAATCCATCGGGAGGTCCGAGGGATCATCCGGGAATTCCACCTGCATTGGCTCGCAGTCTGGAATGTCTAGGGCAGCGATGGCGAACCTATGGCACGTGTGCCAGCTGTGGCACGCGAAGGCCTTGCAGCTGGCACGCGGGAAGGTCCGCAATTAGGTTTTTTTTTTTTTTTTTCAATTTTACTTGTCTGCTGCCGCTGTCGGGGCCGCCGCGGCAAAATCGAGCGTGCCACGGGGCCCCCCTGTACCCGGCAGAGCCTGCCCTCCCCGTAGCAGATCTCTCTTTGGAGCTGCAGTCAGACGCGCCGGCTTGCAGAGCGCGAAGGGAAGAGTTTCCCTTTCGCGACTCTGTTAAGCCCGCGGGGGCTGATGGGAACTTCCCATCAGCCCCCGCGGGTTTAACAGAGCAGCGAGGGAGAAACTCGTCCCTCGCGCTCTGCAAGCCGGCGCGTCTGACTGCAGCTCCAAAGAGAGAGCTGCTACGGGGAGGGCAGGCTCTGCCGGATACAGGGGGGCCCCGCGGCACGCTCGATTCTGCCACGGCGGCCCCGACAGCGGCAACAGACAGGTTTTCTTTTTTTTTAATTTTCCCTGGGCTGGAGGGGGGGTTAGGAGTGGTGATGTGATGGGCTGGGCTGGGCTGGGGGGGTTAGGAGTGGTGATGTGATGGGCTGGGCTGGGCTGGGGGGTTAGGAGTGGTGATGGGCTGGGCTGGGGGGGTTAGGAGTGGTGATGGGCTGGGCTGGGCTGGGCTGGGCTGGGCTGGGGGGGGTTAGGAGTGGTGATGGGCTGGGCTGGGGGGAGTGTGTTAGGAGTAGTGCTGGGCTGGGGGGATTTAGGAGTGGTGATGGGCACTGGGCTGGGGGGGTAGGAGTGGTGATGGACACTGGGCAGGCTGGGGGGGGTTAGGAGTGGTGATGGGCACTGGGCTGGCTGGGGGGGTTAGGAGTGGTGATGGGCGCTGGGCTGGGGGGGTAAGGAGTGGTGATGGGCGCTGGGGGGGCTTAAACTAAAAATTGGGTGATGGGGGATTAGGACTGGAAATGGTCTGTTGGGATTATGACTTGAAGTGGGTTGATGGGGGGTTAGGAGTGGTAATGGGCTATGGGGGGGCTTAAACTGAAAATTGGGTGATGGGGGATTAGGACTGGAAATGGGCTGGTGGGACTAGGACTGGAAGTGGGTTGATGGGGGGTTAGGACTGGTAATCGCCTATGGGGGGGCTTAAACTGAAAATTGGGTGATGGGGGATTAGGACTGGGAGTGGGCTGATGGGGAGGTTAGGACTGGTAATGGGCTATGGGGGGGCTTAAACTGAAAATGGGTGATGGGGGATTAGGACTGGAAATGGGCTGGTGGGATTAGGACTGGGAGTGGGCTATGGGGGGCTAGGACTGGTAATGGGTTGGGGTTGCTAGGACTGGAAATGGGCTGAGTGGAAGGGGCTTGAACTGCAAATAGCTGATGGGGACGGGGCTTGGAATGGAAATGGGCTGAGGGGAAGTGGGGGGCTTGAACTGCAAATAGCTAATGGGGAGGGGGACTTGGAATGGAAATGGGCTGAGTGGAAGGGGGCTTGAACTGCAAATAACTGATGGGAAGGGGGGCTTGGAATGGGCTCTTAGGGGAGGGAGCTAGGACAGGAACTGGGCTGATGGATGGGCTAGGATAGAACTGAGAATTGGGTGTTGGGGGAGCTAAGATTGGAAATGGGCTGTGGTGGGGGCTTGGATTGAAATGGACTCATGGAGGGGCTAGAACTGGAGGTAGGCTCATGGGGGGCTTGGATTAGAAATGGGCTGAGTGGAGGGGAGCTAGGATTTAACATGGGCTGATGGTGGGGCTAGGAAAGGACTAGAAATGGGCTGATGGGAGGCTGGTATTGGAAATGAGCTGATGAAGGGACTCGGATAGGACTGGAAATGGATGGGGGAGCTAGGACTGGAAATGGACTGATGAGGGGACTAGAAGGGAGCGGATACTGGGTGGGGCTGGAACTAAAAGGGAGCTGATGTTGGGGGAGATTAGAAGGGGATGGGGCTGGGAGAATGAAATGGAGAGGGGAAAAATATTTTGTGTGTGAGGGAAGAAAAATGTACAATTGGCCGGGTATTGGGAGAGTAAGTGGGGATTGAGGATGGAGGGGTAAAATTTGAGTGGATGAAATAGGAATGAGGAAAGAGCAAAAGGAGAAAGATTAGTATGTTAAAGCGGATGTAGAGAGAGAGAATGGAAAAAAAAACTAGAAGAGAGAAGAAAGGACAAATGGACAGCAGATGATGGAGAGTTAGCAGAAAACATGAAGAAACCAAAAGAAAGTGGCTGGAGCAATTGCAACTGTGTAACTGAGCTGAGGTATTCTGTTTATGTAATTCCTTTTTGACATTGCCACTTGTTCTCTTTCCCCAGTAGGTCATGTATTGTTGTTCTCTGAAATGTATTGGTTTAATATTTGCAGTGTTGCCTTTTGATAGGTATGGTATGGTGCTTTGTGACTCCTGGTAGTGCTGTTAGGATACGGCGGGTTTGCTATTGGTTCTAAATGGGCAGTGTTTGTAGTAGTTCCTAATGTGCCTGGCGGTTGGCACTGGATTATAGTAATGTAGAAATCTTTTAGTCTGTCTTTATCCATACACTCATTAAGAGACATGTTTACTAAAAGTTAGTGTATGTTAGCATTATGCAAATATTTATGCAAATTGACGTGCTGGCACTTTGAGGAAATTCTTTGGTTTTGTGCGGCAGTTTGGGCACTCGGGCTCAAAAAGGTTAGCCATCACTGGTCTAGGGTCTCGCCTTCAGGCTTTTTATATAATGCTTGTATGATGCCCCAATGTTCAGCATCTAAAGGTAAGCCTTTGCTTTGTACACTTTTAGCATGTGGACAGTCTCTCCTGCACACTGTTCCTTCTCTAGAAAGTCTCCTGTTTGGTACAGGTTTGTATTTTGTAGCATGAATGCATCTAGAAGGACAGCATTCTCCAGTGCCTTGCTCCTTCTGCTTCACAGCATTCGTAAAATCATAGTCAGTAAAATAGTAATTACCTTTTCTCCTAAGGTTATCACAGTGAGGTGAGGGCTGAGGCCTGTTCCTGCTGGGGCTTGGCTTCTCTGGCACCCAGGTAGGCCTCCGGTTCTCAGGTCGGCCTTCAGCTGGGGTTAAGCCGCATGTGCACCGCAGCTTCTTTCTCCCAGGGCTTTGAAAGTTGCCTTTCAAAATTCCTCTTTCACCTCTCTCCTGGTTACTCCCTGTTGCGCCTTTCAACAGTTGCTGGCCCTTGCTATACTCAGGCCTTGGACTCTCTGGTACATTCCTTCTCCTTCCAGGGTTAGCTTCCACACGGTATCTTTCCCTCCTGGAAAGGGTGTCTTCTCCCCTTTTGAGATATCTAAAGCAAGTTTCTTCACCTGGCTCTGCTGAGTCTGCTAGGCCGGTTCCATCTGTTAGGACTCCTATTCCTGGGTCCTCCTCTCCTTCCAGGAAAGCTCTCCTTTCTCCTTCCCAAGTTAGCTTCCTTCCTGGATCTGGATCTCCATGCGAATCTGGAACTGGAACTCCTTGCACAACTCCCTGCCAGTCTGACTTTCTCCAGTCATCTGGGCTTTTAAAAGGAATCCTTCCCTTTCTGGATTGGGTGCAGGCCGGTATTGCATCATTGGCTCTAGGGCGTGGTTCCTCAGTCCTCCAGAGGTCCCTCTTGCTCCCCCTATATGGCTCCTCGTGATGCTGCAGCCGGTGTCTGCCTCTTTTTTCTAAGTTTAAAACATTTTCTTCTGCCTGCAGAGGGTCTGCAGTGCCACAGAACACACACAGCATATCAGTGATTGGGCCCCAGAAAAGGGAACCCAAAAATATCACACAAGAGAAATGCTGCATAGCACTATGGGGGAACCTAGCCATGCCGTGATCACTGCTCAGTCAGGGTGAGAGTGACCTCCCAGTGTGGCAGGTGCAGGCCTGTGACCCACGGTGTCTGACATAGGCAGGCCAGCATGGCTAGCTTGACCTGTAAATGAGGCCTGTGGTGAGGCATATAGGATTGCACATCCCCCAATATGCTGCTATTGTAAGATAGAACTCAGTAGAAGTATTGAATTAGCTTAGGTAAGCAGAACTGCAGAGCTGAGAAATGGAAAAATACAGAAAAGACATGTTTAAAAGTTACTGATAAGAAAAAGTACATCTGCAAAGAAATAATGAGGAGTGCTGACAGATGAGTTACAGAACCTCGCTCTTCTGCATGCACAAATTGGTTCTATAACCTTGAGAGTGTGAAAGTAACAAGTTGATGAACTGACCATTGTAATTGGGACTAGAAGGGGGGCATGCAGGTGGCATGCCCACAGAAGGGACATAATTGGATAAACTTATCAGTACCGGGACCAATAGAAGAGGTACGGGGGGTACGGGAGGTTACCGGAACCAATGAAATGTTTTTCTATACCTAGAATGGAACAGAAGTCTATAAAAGTTGTTGTAATGCTTGAAAACTTTGCTCAGCCATTTTGAAATTGACTTGCTTGAGACTTGTGCACAAATAAATGATTTGGACCTTCTGAACAGACTCCTGGTATCATTGGTTTGTCTGCGCTTTGCTGCTACACCAGCATGACATGCTGTGGCCACCCAGTCTGTGCAGGTGATGGTTGGGCACTAAAATGTCCCAGCCATTGCCCTATGCCCTGTGCAGCTGCTACCTACCCAGGCCGCCCTGTCCGGGCCATACCCACAGTACCTTGCTCCTCATTATGCACCTTGGCAGGCTAACACTGGAAACAGTGCAAGCATTGTGGGCTCAGTAAGGTGTAGGCAGCCACATAACACTGGATAGACATACGCACACTACACCTATTTCAGCATTGTGCAGATATGGAGGTGGTTGGCAGCCCTAGCCGCCACACCAGTCCTGGGCACAGTGCAGGCATTGCTATGGTAATCAATACTGTTAGGGTCACTCCCCGGGGGAGTTAAACACTGTCAGAAACAAAACATGAAACACACTCCACAGATATCAGAAAGGTTGATATGATGAATCCCTGTCAACAAATTGTGTTCAACTTAGGATTTGTTATCTGACATTATTCATAGCAACCTTTTGATATATGTGGAACCTGTTTCCACGTTTAAGACGGCATTACTAAGGTATGCAGGTGCTAGTATTGGTAGATGCTGCTGCGTGCAGGGCCCAACAGCCTGACTCTCCATGAGCCGCTGCATAGTGGGGCCTGTGGGTGTGAGTGTTTGTGCCCCTGTTGGCCGCTGCTCTAGGGCAGAGATTCCCAACTCCAGTCCTGGTGGGCCAAACACGGTTCAGGTTTTCATGCTGTCCCTAATGAATATGCATGAGATACATTTGCATACAATGCATATTTATTAGGGACATCCTGACAACCTGAATGGTGTTTGGCCCTCCAGGACTGGAGTTGGGAAGCTCTGCTCTAGGGATTGCATATGTTTATGGTGTATGTGCTCTGTAGGGTACAATATAGGCATTTATGGCATGTTACTTTTATCGGCAATAAAGATTCCATCTTTATTACCATGGTTTAGTAAGGGTAAAATGAGGGGACATGGTCTGCAGGAGCCACAGCTGGGACTTGAACCTGTGACTTTCTGCACCTGAATATACTGGCTGTTTGTACTGCACCAAACTGTTGTCACAGAGGCAGATCGTTCCCTGGGGATACCATGACTGTTCGTCAGACAGACCTTGCCTGTTGCACTGCACGCCACCCACCTGAACAGGGCTTGGCCTTGGTGTGCTGTGGGCAGATGCCGCTGCCCCCTCCACCACCAGTACTCCTCCGCCACCATGCTGACATGCCCTTATCCCGGTGGTGCTGGTGGTGTGCAGTCCCAGGCCATCCAGTGTGCCAGTAGGCGGCTGCCTATGGTGTTGGGTCTAGGATAGGGGTGCCTACATTGACATACGCACATACCCCCGGCACTGCCTGTCAATGTTATGTGCCCTTTGGGGTAACTGCTGGGTGATGTCCGCTGGGACACTGTGGGTCACACACTCGTGGGCATGTTAGCCCTTGGTCAGTTGCTAGCTTGCTGTTTTTCTGTTTCTGTGTTCCTATGTGCCACCTAGGCATCTTCCTTGTCCACCCTGTGCCTCAGATACAACACTGCATGTTCCGCCTTCGATCCCCTGTGCCCTATTTGCAGCCTCACTGCTGTGCCCTCTCGTACTTGGCCACTATGCTGCTGCTGCTGCACATGTATCACTACTATCACTTTTCTTGGTTTCCCTGTACATTGCACATGTATCACTACTATCACTTTTCTTGGTTTGCTGTACATTGCTGACTGAAATGGTTTCTCTCTCCTGCAAATGTGCCTCTAGCGCGAGGTTTTCACTGGCGCTAATTTTCAGACCTTCATTTCACGGCATTAGTGTGCATGGAGCCTCTCCCCGCCCACTCTCCGCCCAATGACCCCTTCTCTCCACCCCTGGGAGCCTTACTCCGCCCTCTGGGAGCCTTACTCCGCCCTCTGCGCACCTTAACGCCGCCGGCCACATTATCACGCGATACGTGAAGTTCTCACACAGTAATGCGCCATTATCACACGATAACGTCACTTATCGCGTGATAACATCGCAGCTGTGACGTTAGCACCGTTTAGTAAACATACCCCTATGTTGTATAGGGGTGAAATTAAAGATTTCAAAGTATAAGGCTGATGCAGAAAGCTAGAGTGGGTTTTACAAGCCCCTATCGCCACGTTTAAGCACTTTTAACAATCCTGCAAATGCAGGAAACAGCTGTAAATGCCGACGGAAAAACTAGCGCCCAAATAACGCCATGCGTATTTAAATGAACTTGATTATTTAAATTGATTATAATCAGCCAGGCTGGTATGCAAATCATAGCTATGCCCGATGCAGAGACAGGCATAGAGGATTTTGCAACTATCCACAGCACCAAAAATTTTACTTCAGGGTCTGAGTAGAAGTAAACCTCTAACGCGTGCCCCGACAGTATTTTGATGGCACTGGGTGCTTTCCCTGATGCCTACATCATCTCCTACTCAGATGATCAGGCATCTTAAAAGCCCCCGGAACCATGAATATACTGTCGGGGGCTATGCCCCACAATAAAATGATCCGTGGTGGTCCAGAGGACCGATCTCACCCCCGATAGTATTTTGATGGCATTGAGAAAGGCCCCCCAATGCCATCAAAATACTGTCGGGAGCCATGCCCAATAATAAAAGAATCCATGGTGGTCTAGTGACCCCTTTCTCCCCACCCCCCCCCCCACCCCCCATTAAATAAAAAAAGAACCTCGTGCTCTAGTCACCCCTTTCCCCCATTAAATTAGAAAAAAAAAACCTGGTGGTCTAGTGGCCTCTACCTGGTGATCTGGAAGTCCCCAAATTCACCTTAAGCAAGAGCGTTGCCCACACACTCCCGCTCTACGTCAGCCATCTTGCAAAATGGCGGTGTCTGGCCCCATGCAGTGCATCTCGGGATGCACCGGGTGAAGTCAGACTGCCATATAAGGCATAATCTACCCAGGATTCACCACATGGTGCCAGACAATGCCATTTTGCAAGATGGCCAACGCAGAGCGGGAGCACGTTGGCAGCGCTCCCACGTAAACTGAATTTGGAAGGTGGGGGGAAGGGATTACTAGACCACCAGGTTCTTTTTTTATTTATTGGGGGGTGGGGGAAAGGGGCTGCTAGACTACCAGGCTCTTTTTGTTTTTAATTTAATGGGGGGTGGGGGAAAGGGGCCACTAAAAGACAAGGTTCCTTTTTATTTAATGGGGGGGTAGGGAAGAAGGGGCCACTAGACCATGGCCCCCGACAGTATTTTGATGGCATCGAGGGTCTTTCCCGATACCTTCAAAATATTGCTGTGGTGGGATCGGGGCCACTGGACCATCAAGGATCATTTTATTGTCGGGCATGGCCCCTGACAGTATTTTGATGGCATCGGGGACTTTTCCCAATGCCATGATCGTCCCCGATGCCATGAAAATACTGTTGGGCTGCTATGCAAACTAGTCATGCGGTGCCCAGAGAGCAAGCCAAACTAGCACACACTTCTTGTGCACATGTGTTTGGCTTACTCTCCCAGTTTAATGCTGCAAAGGCTCATTTGCATGCAAAAGGTTAACGTTGGGGTCATTTGCATGCCCTATCTTGGCTGTATCTGACGTTAAAAAATATGCATTGTTGGCCCGCATTGAAGTCATCTTTAGTACATGTCTAGCACTGGTTTTCTGCATCAGCCTGTATGATTGCAAGAGCAGACAAGTCCAACCTGTTGTCCTGGCCACAGTTTTGATGCAGACTGCAGTATTCCCATGGCAGAATTTTAATTTACAGATTCCCCCATCAAGTAAGAAAAATATCATTTTTCCATCCACTACTAATACCAGTGAAAACAAGATGAATCTTCTCAGGAGATCCAATTTGTAGAATTACTTCTAATCAAAAAATCTAAACCATTTCTTTCATATGTTTCAGACTTTCAGACTGGGAAAGACTCGTAGATGAAAGGATCCTATAACAGGCCACTCACCCAGTTCACTTTAGCTCTTTAGGTCACAGAGGATTCTCCAAAGCAGTCACATCCACTTGCTTCTGAGGCCATTTTGACCTTGGAGACTTCCATCAGGGTCGGCAGCCAAACCTCTCTCTACAGCTGACCCCCTGGGGCTTCCTAGACTTGCTGTATAACTTTTACATCTGTGACTTCAATTTTCATAAGTGCACATGGAAACATCCTTCAAATTTGGGCACATTTTCTCCATATGTGGAGGTGGCCACCCAACAATGCACCGTAAGCAGACATGGTGAATGATACCCATGAAAAGACAACTTTGTGTGTTAAAAAGCAGAATATCCCACTTTCTCTTTGGGTTATATCACTGTGGCTAATATGTTACACTCCTGATTTCTATTGCCACTTCTCTCTTACTCCTTCCCGTCAAAATGACTGGAGGTGCTTCTCCAGAAGAAAAGCTACTAAACAATGCAAACTGCTGAACACTGTAGAAGGTTAGACCAACTTGGTACCTGGAGCCCACCAACATGCATCAACTATATTTCACAAGGTTAAAGTAAACCGAAATATTTATTTACAGAATATAAGAAACAGGTAAGTATAGTAAAAGCTATTCTGCAGATCATTTTCGTTTTCCACAAGTAATTTTGAATCTTCCCATGAGCTTGCAAGATCGTAGATATCTCATACTCATGAGCTTGCAAGTTTATTTATGTTATATTTACTGTTTCATAGCATTGTTATTGAATATGACTGCTATACTATACTTTGCTATTAGAAAGGTGATATATAAATTACATTACATGAAATATTTATTTTAAAAAGTTGTATTCCACAAATCCCTATGGAATTTCCATTTATAAATTGCCTTGCCAACAGGTGCCAAAGTGAATAATCTATGCTTCGAAACTGGGTCCAACAACCACAAAAGTCCAAAGAAAACCCAGCATACAATAAACCACAAGTAAATTTTTTTGTTGTTTTGTTGGAATGGCCAGCACAGTGTGCAGGATTGTGCCTGCCACCACAGTGGCCAGTCCTTTTTAATCAATTATAGTACAAATTTAAAACAGCTCTCATTGAAAAACGGCTGTACTTAGCTGTGCAGAAAAAATTTCAGGCTGGACGAACGTTGTTTGCAGCGATGAGTCGATGTTTGCCTCAGCAGGTCAGTAAGGTAACGACGTGTCACGTTTCGGGGGTATACACATCAACCCCCTGCTTCAGGGAGACCTCTGAATCAGGCTGATGTTCTTTACCTGATTCAGAGGTCTGACCTGAAGCAGGGGGTTGATGTGTATACCCCCGAAACGTGACACGTCGTTACCTTACTGACCTGCTGAGGCAAACATCGACTCATCGCTGCAAACAACGTTCGTCCAGCCTGAAATTTTTTCTGCACAGCTAAGTACAGCCGTTTTTCAATGAGAGCTGTTTTAAATTTGTACTATAATTGATTAAAAAGGACCGGCCACTGTGGTGGCAGGCACAATCCTGCACACTGTGCTGGCCATTCCAACAAAACAACAAAAAAATTTACTTGTGGTTTATTGTATGCTGGGTTTTCTTTGGACTTTTGCCAACAGGTGCTGCAGGGATCTGGTCTCCCTCTGAATCTTCTGTTTCCCCTTCAATCTGTTCAACACTCTGCTGCGCGGCTAATCTTCCACCAGCCTCGTCGTGCCCATATTACCCCTCTTCTCAAGTCACTTCATTGGCTCCCTATCCGTTTCCACATCCAGTTCAAATTTCTCCTGCTGACCTATTGTTATAGCAAACGCTGTGTATAAGTTCATTCACTCTGCAGCTCCTCACTACTTTTCCTCTCTTATCTCTCCTTACACCCTCCCCCCCTCCCCTCGGGAACTCTGCTCTTCTGGCAAATCGCTTCTATCTATGCCCTTCTCTTCTACTGCTAACTCCAGACTGCTCCTTTCACCTTGCTGCACCTTACGCCCGGAACAAACTATGTCAAGCGCCTTCTCTGGCCCTTTTCAAATCCAGGCTGAAAACTCAACTCTTTGCTTCTGCTTTTTGGATCTTTACTCACCTTATCTCCCTGTTTCTTTACCTTTCCCCCTTGTTTTATCCCTGTCTACACTTTCTGTGTTGTCTGTCTTGACTAGATTGTGAGCTCTGATGAGCAGAGACTGTCTCTTACATGTCTGGGCAACACACCGTATGACTTGTAGTGCTATACAAATGCTCAGTAGTAGTAGTGGTAGTAGTAGCTGCTTGAAGTATTCGTGCTATTGTATGGAGGGCGGTTTGCAGGGGGAGGAGCATGGGCTGAGGAAGGCCCTGGTAGATAGTGTTGCAATAGTCAAGGTGAGGCAGAATTGATGCTTGGAGTGCAGAGTGAAAGTCAGTTGGCTCAAGTAATGGTCGGAGACGCTGAAAGGTCCTTGTTTTGGAATATATTGTTCTTGTAGTTTGTTAATGTGAGCTTTGAAGGTGAGTTGTTGGTCAAGAGTGATTCCCAAGTATGTGACTTCAGATTCTGCCTTGATTGGATTATTGTTCAGGGTTATGTTAGGAGGGGGAGTGAAGGAGTCATCTCTGGATACAAAGAGGGCTTCAGTTTTCCTGTAATTGATTTCAAGGATGTTCTCCTTTAGCCAGTTGGATGTATCTTTGAAACAATTTTGGTGAGTAGTAAATGAGGGTTGCTTTGTGTTGAATGTACTGTAAATCATGATATCACCAGCATAGATGTGGAAATTGAGGTTATGTGTACAGGTTGAATAACATTGCAGAGAAGGTGGACCCCTAGGGAACTCCTTGCATCTGTCTGTAGGGGATGGAGGTGTTGTTGCCGATCTTTATTTGCTGGTGTCTGTCAGACAGATAGGATCTGAACCATTGCAGTACAGTGCCTTGGATTCCATTGGATTGGAAGTGCTGGAGGAGGATGTGGTGGTTTACAGTATTGAAGGCTCAGGAGATGTCTAGGAAGATTAGAAGGAAACCATTGCTGGTGTGCTGTATTCCTTGAATTAGCATGTTGATTAAGGTGTTTAGCAGAGTTTCCACCCCATGGTGAGGACGGAATCCAGATTATTGGAAATAGGTTGATGGGGGCTGGAATAGGATTGGAAATAGGCTGTGATGGGAGGGGGGGGAGCTTGGACTGTAAATGGGCTGTGATGGGGGCTGGGACTGGAAATGGGCTGATGGGGGGGAGCTTAGACTGGAAATGGGCTGATGGGGGCTGGAATAGGACTGGAAATGGGCTGATGGGGGGGGTTGATTGAAAATTGGATGATGGGGGGAACTTGGACTGGAAATGGGCTGATGGGGGCTGGAATAGGACTGTAAATGGGCTGATGGGGGGGCTAGGATTGTAAATTGGATGATGGGGGAACTTGGACTGGAAATGGGTTGATGGGAGCTGGAATAGGGCTGGAAATGTGCTGATGGGGGGCTGGAATGGGACTGGAAAGGAGCACATGGGGGGCTATAACTGGAAATGGGCTGATGTGGCGGCATGGGGGAATGGGAGAATGGGACTAGAAGGGAACAGATGCTGGGTGGATCTAGAACTAGAAGGGAGCTGATTTTGGGGGAGGACTAGAAGGGGATGGGGAATGAGGATGGAGAGGGGAAAAGATAGTTTGTGTGGGAGGGAAGAAAAATCTACGATTAGCTGGGTATTGGGAGAGTAAGTAGGGACTGATAATAAAAGGGTGAAATCTGAGTGGATAATAAAGGAATAAAGAAAGAAATGGAGAAAGAGAAAAAGGGGAAAGATCAATATGTTAAAGTAGATATAGGGGTATGTTTACTAAAGTGTGGTAATGTTACCGTCGTTAAGTCCCCTGGTAATGTTACGAATGCCCATATAAAGGTGTGGGCGGTGCATCGTTACAGCAAGCCATGTCAGGTAACGCGCGTTACAATGCGCCTTATAAGGTGCATGACAGGGCACCTCATAAGGCACCTTATAAGGCACATGACATGCCACCTTACAAGGCACATTACAAGGCACCTTATAAGGCACATGACAGGGCACCTTATAAGGCCCCTTATAAGGCGCCTTACAAGGTGCCGTGTCATGTGCCTTATAAGATGCCTTATAAGGTGCCTTGTAATGTGCCTTATAAGGTGTCTTATAGGGCTTCTTAGGCTTGGCGCGGTATTCGGCACCCCTGGACAAGGCACCTTAGAAGGCACCCTGGGTTATGGAACCATAGGTTAAGGTGCCCTAACAATGTTACGGTGCCCTAGGTTAGTGTGCCCTAAGGGCTGTAAGGTGCTTCAGGTTGACATGCATGACCTGTGAGGCATAGAAACAGATGTAACCCTAACACTGGATAGAGCACCGAGGAAAGGCAATGAACAAGTGATTGAAGGAGGGAGAGCTGGGAGCTGCTGGACCTGCCATATCTGCGGACATCCCATGTGGCTGCCAGTAATGTTGACAAACATGTTGGGGGCAACTGTACACACAGCACAGGGTGTTGGCAATGTAAAGTACTGGAAAGACAGTGAGTGGCAGATGATGGGAATACGTGTCCCCCAGTGGAGGCAGAGGTGGCAGGATAGTTACAATGATGGGTGGACAGAGGAGTGGTGGTGCCATGCAGATCAGGCACAGGCGAGGCAAGCACAAAGAGGCACAATGCAGGAAAAGGTACCAGCACAGGACATGGGGTGGCAGCCTGCACAGGAAGACAGGACTCTACACAGCTGACAGACACAGATAGATGGACTGAAGGATTGTTGGCAACTGTGGTGAGGGTATTATGGGCTGGCAGCACAGATCTGCAAAGATATGACTGTTACAGGCATGCAAAATATTTGAATTGGACAGGCATGGAAGGAGGGAACAACGAGCAATTGAACCCATGACCACTGCTTAGAACGTCATTGTACTAACCAGTAAACTATACCTCTATGGCTTGTTGCACAGCAATGGCTGGGTACAGAAGGATTGCAGGTCACCGCACAAACCGTCTGCTCTGCGTGCCAGGATAGGGTAACCCCACCAGCACCCATGATGCAATGCACATGCAGAACAGCGGTCTACAGCTGATCACCAAATGGGGTCTGCACCTCTCCGGTACTGCAGCGTGGTAAGACGGACTGACAGTGCGTGATACTGGCACAGAGTAGCTACAGACCATGCCATTGTGCAGGTTCTGTATTCACCCTGACGGTTAGGATGGGCTCCCAGCACTAGGTCCGTAGTACATGTGGTGCTAGAGATAGGTCCTGCTGTACATTCTCATCACTACCAGTGTGTGACAGGTGTTCCTAGCAGTGCAACTGAAAGTAATTCTGTGTCCATCTGTGTTCAGCATTTGCAGCTCTTATGAAATCTAGTTGTGGGATGACTGTTTTTATGAAGTATTCAATAATAAACTCTCAAAATCTCCAGGTTGTGAGCGGCATGGAGGTTGGGGATGGGAGGGATAGTGAAAGAATGACTGCATGGTCTGACCAGAGTACTAGAAGTATAATATGGGCTTCCTGATGGGTGTCAGGGAGTAGGTCGGCAAGCATGAGAATAAGGTCAAGGACATTTCCTTTTATGTGGGTTGGTTTGGTGAGAATCTGAGTGTATCCGAATGCAGTCATGCTTCAAGGAAGGCGTTAGATTGAGAGATAAGCGCAGAGGCCAGATTGAGATCTCTGAGTATTACAAGAAGCTGGAGTCTATTTGAGGGGGAGCAGGCAGTTTCTAGGAGGGCAGCAAGCTCTGTAGCATTGCTATGGGGGGCTCTGTAAGTTAGGCAGAGAGAGATGGAGTGATTTGCTATGCCTAGGGTGTTGATTTCAGTGGTAGAGCTGGAGTCAGTAGCATTGAGCTTCAAGTTCTCTTTAGAAATTACACAGACCCCCTCCACCTCTCTTTGAAATGAGTATTTATTTAGACAGTTTTGTATACCACCTTATCCTTCAATCAAAGTGGTCACAACACAATTGGGGGATACATTTAACATGAGGGGATATGAGACACATACACTAATACTTACAGGGAACATGGGCAATGGAGGGTTAAGTGGCTTGCCAAAGACCACAAGGAGCACCTGTGGGACTAGAAACCCCAGTCCTTCTGGCCCAAGGTTGCTGTCCTCTAGTGGGATTTGAACCCCTGACCTTCCAGCCTGAGGTAACCTGCCCCAACCACTAGGCCACTCCTCCCTTGTATTGTGTATGAAGGGGGACATAGCTGGTTTAGTAGCACAGAGTCAGAATCGGAGAACCAGGCCAATTCAAAGATGTGCATCCCCAGCCTTTCCAGATGTCCAGACATATGGAAGGCCCGGGGATGCACCCGATTCTGCTCCCATGGGTGCTAGATGGCCCAATGGGAGCAGAATTATGGCATTTGGCCGGGACATCCAGGACATGCCCTGATTCAGGCATCCCAGATGCCCCAACACTTACCTGGCTAACCCAGCCAGGTTCCTGCATGGATCTGCAGTGGCATGGCATCCTGTTGCCATGCCACCATTTATTTAACATCTTTTATATTTATTTAACATCTTTTATATACCGCGCTATTTGTTATCAGTGCGGTTTACATTTAACAAAGGTTGCTCAATTGCTCCATCCTCCATGCAGGAGCTGTGATCACCGGCGGACCCCGCACGAACTCCTTTCCCCGCCACCCAACCCTCAATCAGGCCTGCCGTGGCCGGGGTCGGGCTGCGGGGAACCCCCTGCACTCCTCACCTCTTCAGTGGGCCCCAGCTCCTCTGTCTTCCGCTGTCTAAGGAGACTTATTCCACCTCCGAGGTAGAATAAGTCCCTCGTTTAGATGACCAACCCCAGACGTACAGGGCCAACCTTGGAACCTTGGAATGGATTCACCAGAGGCAGGTCTTGTCAGACAAATCTGATTGATTTCTTTGACTGGGTGACCAGGGAGTTGGACCGAGGGAGAGCCCTAGATGTGGTGTATTTAGATTTCAGTAAAGCCTTTGACACTGTTCCTCACAGGCAACTTATAAAGAAACAGAGCACCCTAGGGATGGACCCTAAAGTTACTGCTTGGGTTAGAAATTGGTTGGGTGGGAGGCGACAAAGAGTACAAGTAAATGGAGCTCACTCTGAGGAGAAGGATGTTATCAGTGGTGTGCCCCAGGGATCTGTCCTTGGTCCGATTCTTTTTAACATCTTTGTTAGTGATATAGCGGAAGGGCTTTCAGGTAAGGTTTGCCTCTTTGCGGATGATACCAAAATCTGCAATAGAGTAGACACCCAGGAAGGGGTAGATAACATGAGGAGGGATCTAGCTAAGCTTGAAGAATGGTCTAGAATTTGGCAGCTGGGATTTAATGTTAAAAAATGTAAGGTCATGCATTTGGGCTGCAGCAATCCAAGGGAGCAATATAGTATAGGGGGTGAAGTACTTTTGTCCACTAAAGAAGAGCGGGACCTAGGCGTGGTTGTGTCTGATGATCTTAAAGTAGCTAAACAGGTAGAAAAGGCGACGGCAAAAGCTAGAAGGATGCTTGGGTGCATACGGAGAGGAATGGCTAGCAGATAAAAGGAGGTGATAATGCCTCTGTATAAGTCTTTGGTGCGACCTCATTTGGAGTATAGTGTGCAATTCTGGAGACCGCACCTTCAAAGGATGTGAACAGGATGGAGTCGGTGCAGAGGGTGGCTACTAAAATGATTAGTGGTCTTCATTATAAAGCATATGAGGACAGACTGAAGGATCTTAATATGTACACCTTAGAGGAAAGGCGGGATAGAGGTGATATGAATGAGATGGTTAAATACCTCCGTGGCATAAATGTTCAGGGAGAGAGCCACTTTCAATTGAAAGCAAGTTCTGCTACGAGGGGACATGGGATGAGGGTGAAGGGAGATAGATTCAGGAGTGATATGCGGAAATATTTCTTTACGGAAAGAGTAGTGGATCCGTGGAATAGTCTCCCAGTGGAGGTGGTAGAGATGAGGACAGTAACTGAATTCAAAAAAGCATGGGACAAACACAGAGGATCTCTAAAGGTAAAAAGGGGACTGTTGTAGTTGTTATGGAAGGACAGACTAGATAGGCCATGTGGTCTTTTTCTGTCATCATATTTCTATGTTTCTATGACCCTGTATGTCTGGGGTCAGGTTCCCCCCACTGCCCGTCCTCGCTCCACCTCCGACCTGCCTCTTCCCACCCATGAACAGAGCTCCCCGCACATCTTGCCTGTACGTGCAGGTAGCTTTGTTGGGTGCAACAAAACAGAATCTACTCCAGGATGTTTAGGTTATGGTCTTGGATAAAATTAGTTATAGTTTGTATTTTGTTCTGAGCAGAGCATGCATTGATAAGTGGACATTTTGGTGCCACCATGCTTTCATGGTGTGGAGATTTGTCTAATCTAGTTGCATGTGAGATCCTTATTAGTGAGCAGTGTCTTTTCTGATATTGTGTATGCTTTTGAAGTGATAGAGTGCTATCTAGTGAAGTCTGTAAGTGTGGCTAATGTGGATCTTACTGTGTCCTAATCTAGATACTTCTTTGAGGATGGTGGTTATTAGGAGCATAAGAAAGGAGCGCAGGATGAAGGTAGCATACCTCTGCCTTGTCGGATGCATGTTGGTTCCGTGTGATGAGTCCTTGTGGTTATTTCTCGGGCGGTGTGTTCCTTATAGTTGCGTGGAGAGACTGAGGAGTGTGTGCACTGTTCACATGACTTCTGGACGTAGTGGCTTCTGTAGTCTAGGGACCATTCTAAAGACCATGCCTAAGGCCCTTAGACATGGGCCTGTCAGGCATGGGTGCAGGGAGGCTGGTGGTTGGTTGTGCAGGGGGAGCGGGGAGGAGCTCATCTCCCACTTGTCAAATCTCAGACACTAACACACTCACTGTCACTGCAACTGAAGTTCCCTCGCCAGTGCTTCAATGAGAGGGTGTAGTTGTTGAAGAGTTTTAATTTCTTGATAAATTGTTCTATCTGTTTTGTTGATGTGAGATTGTATTGTTAGCCAATGGTCTGGTGTTATTCTGAGATATTTTACCTCTGCTAGGTACTTGTGACCTGGATTGGCCACTGTTGGAAACAGGATACTGGGCTTGATCGACCTTGGTCTGACACAGTATAGCATATCTTATGTTCTTATGTCTTCACTTCTAAATCTGCTAGTGTTGATTTTTAAGATCCTGGGAGGCATAAATCTCTGAATCCTGGTACATACAGGACTTCTGTTTTCTTGAAATTTATTCTTAGATGGTGCTTCAGTAACCAGTGAGAGATTGCATTAAAACAATCTATTACTGCGGCATAGCAGGCTTTTGTTGTGGAGAATGGTGTGTAAATCATGTCATCATTACATGTAGTATAAAATCGTATGAGCCTGTATGATGCTGCAAATTAACTGTACTTAGATGATGAAAAGCAGGGAGAATAGAGCTGAGCCCTGGGGGACTCCTTGCATCTGTGTGTATGAGGTAGAATTACTGGAACCTATTTTCACTTGCTGGTGACCTTCTGTCAGATATGAGCGGAACCATTCTAAGGCAGTGTTCTGGATTCCTATGACTTGTAAACATTCTAGTAGTAACTTGTGGGACACAGAGTCAAATGCAGCCTTTATATCCAGGAAAATTAGGATAAATCCTATTTCAGGGTTTTGTATGCCCTTGATGATCCTATCAATAAGTGAGGTAATCAGTGTTTCTACACCATGATATTGTCTGAATCCATGTTGCTGTCTGTCTAATGAAGTATGTGTGTTAAAATAGTCCTATAGTTGTATCTCCACTATTTTTTCAATGATTTTTTATAGGAATGGTAGACTGATGATGGGTCTGTAAGAACTCGGATCACTTGTTATTAATCTGAGACTTTTTAGGATTGATCAGATGGAGCCTTGCTTCAGGCAGGAGGGTAGGTAACCTGGTGTGAAGGAACACTGTATTATCTTGTTTATGAATAGGGCCAGTTCAGAGCAAGTGATCTTAATCCATCTGACTGGGCAGGGGTCAAGGGGAGATATAGTAGTATTCAGATCCAGTATTATATGTTCCAAGTTGTCCAGAGAAATAGGATTGAGATTCTGCAGTGAATTATTGGTTGCTCTGCCATATTGTGGTATCGTAGAGATTGGGGGAGGGAAGATATCAATTTTAGATTGGAAGAAGTTCACCAACTCTTGTGGTGTTGGGGTATTGTACATTTTGGTGTTGTCATTTTGTTTTAATAATGCTCTTACTCTGTCAAAGAACTCTCTTGGCTTATTTATAGAACTCATGATGAGTTTGGTATGATATTCCCTCTTATGATCACTGACTTTGTTCCGAAATGCCTGACGTTTGTTCAGGTAGGTATTTCTATCCTGGTTATTTTGTGTGTGATGTCACTTTTGCTCGTTTTCTGAGCTCATTCTTCTGGCGTTTTAAGACTGAATTGTACCAGATAGTGTTATAGTTAATCTTGTCCTGTTTAGTTTCTCGCTTATGACTCTGTTCCAGTTTAAGATGAGTTCATCAAGACATGTTGCTATAGTGTTCAGAGCAGGAGTGACTTTGTCTAAGAAGGCTTGTTTCTCAAAGTGTCTGAACCGGTGTTTGATATTCATATTGGAGTTGTGATGGGTATTTGTAAGGTAGCTGGAATGATATGGTATGGTGGGCAGACGATTGTACTTGTCTGATTTGAGACACTAGATTTATGTCAGGGTTGTGTAATTTATTTATTTATTTACATTTTTATTTATTTTATTTACATTCTCTTTTATATACCGTGCTATTCTGCATCAGTGCGGTTTACATTGAACAAACTGAAATTACATTGAACAGGGCATTATAACTTGGAGATAACTATTTTACAGGGAACATGGGCTATGGAGGGTTAAGTGGCTTGCCGAAGACCACAAGGAGCACCTGTGTTGGTATGAAATTGTGTTGGTATGAAAATTAGGTCTGGAGTAGTGGTTCTCAACCCAGTCATCTGGTACCTCCAGGCCAGTCAGGTTTTTAGGATATCCACAATGAATATGCATGAGATAGATCTGCATACAATGTAAGCAGTGCATGCAGATCTATCTCATGCATATTCGTTGTGGATATCCTGGAAACCTGACTGGCCTGGGGGAACCAGAAGACTGGGTTGAGAACCACAGGTCTAGAGTGTTTCCTCCTCTGTGCATAGACTACAGAAAAATCATCAACTTCCATTGCTTGTGTGTAGCGATTTCTGATCTTGAACGCTGACAGCGTTCTTTTTGGAATGTGATTCAGTTTAACCTACATCGCGAGTGTGAAGCAGGTGGTTCCCACGGTCCTGCCAATCAAAGAGAGTTGTGTTTTATATTGGCTGTTCACAGTGTGAGCCCTGAACCCCTGAGGAAGTGGTGTACGAAACACGGCCTGTGTCGGGTTTGGCACTCTTTATCCGTGGAGCAATAAAGGCAATTTTAGAACTCCCTGCCACGATGCTGATGTATGCTGACAGCACCCTAACGCCATGAAATCCGGCCCTAAAGGGCGGAGGAAGGCTTCCCAGAGGGCGGAGAGAGGGGGTCAATGGGTGGAGAGTGGGAGGGGAGAGGCTCCAGGCACACTAACGCTGTGGAATCCGGGTCTGAACACTAACGCCAGTGAAACCCTCGCATTAAGGCACATTTGCAGGAAAGAGAAACCATTTACGTCAGCAGTACAGCAAAGCCAGGGAAACCTAGAAAAAGTGAGAGTTGTGATACATGTGCACGGAACAAAAAGGCAAATAAACATAGAAAATGACCGGAACCAAATTTAAAATCCCCATAACCAAGCTGGCCAATAGTGATTTTAATGAGAAACATAATGAAACACTACTGAGAAAGCTAAAAAAAAAGGATATCATGTTTGGAAGGGTCTATGCTCTGTCCCCCAACAAGGTGAATGATCCCACATTGAAATAGCGCTGATCAGGGTTTTCCCTTTATATTGGGCAGGTTTCTTATGGCATGCACATGTGCCGCAACAGCAGGGTGGGCACGTAGGAAAGGGCAACTGTACAGATGCTGGAAATGGGATACAGAGGGCTGCAGGTGGCACATGCTGTGGTCCAGCTGGGGCACAGTGCGTGTTAGGCAGATGCCTAGGTGGCACATAGGAATGCCGAAACTGTAAAGCAGCAAGACATCAACTGATGAGGGTCCAACATGGGCACGAGTGTGTGTCCCACAGTGTCACAGGGGAGATTACCCAGCAGGTACCCCCAAGGGCACATAACATTGGCAGGCGGTGTGGGGGGGGGGGGGGAAGCGCGCATTTCCATGTAGGCACCCCTACCTGAGAACCCACACCATAGGCAGCTGCCTACCGGCATACTGGATGGCCTGGGACTGCGCACTACCAGCACCACCGGCATAATGGCATGGCAGCATGGTGGCGGAGGGGTGCTGGTGGTGGAGGGGACAGTGGCATCTGCCTACAGCAGACCATGGCCTAGCCCCGTTTAGGTGGGTGCCATGCACTGCAACAGACAGGGTCTGTCTGACGAACAGTCATGGTATCCCCAGGGAATGGACCATCCCTGTGGCAACAGTGTGGTGCAGTACACACAGCCAGTGTGTTCATGAGCAGAAGGTCACAAGGTCAAGTCCCAGCTGTTGCTCCTTTCAACCCAGTCCCCATATTTTACCCAGTACTAAACTGTGGTAATAACGACGGAACCTTTATTACAGATAACATAAACATGCCTGAAATGCCTATATTTTACCCTACAGAGCACAGACACCATAAACATGTGCAATACCTAGAGCAGAGTTTCCCATCTCCAGTCCTGGAGGGTCAAACACCATTCAGGTGTCATGCTTTCTCTAATAAATATGCCTGTGCTGCATTTGCATGCACCGCCCCCATGGTATGCAAATGTATCTCATGCATATTCATTAGGGACAGCATGAAAACCCGAACAGTGTTTGGCCCACCAGGACCAGAGTTGGGAACCTCTGCCCTAGAGCAGAGGCCAACAGGAGTACAAACACCCACACCCACAGGCTCCACTATCTAATGCCTCATGGAGAGGCAGGCTGTTGGGCCCTGTGTGCAGCAGCATCTCCTAATACTAGCACTTGCAAAGCTTAGCAATGCCGCCCTAAACCTGGGAATACCATACACAAATATCAAAAGTTTGCTATGATCAATGGCAGATAGCAATTCCTAAGTTAAGCCCAATTTGCTGATTGAGCTGCATCATAGCAACCTTTCTGATATCTGTGGAGTGCGTTTCAGTTCTGGTTTCTGACAGTGTTTACCACCCCGGGGAGTGACCCCAACAGTATTGCGTACCATAGCCATGCCTGCACTGTACTCAGGACTGGTGTGGTAGCCAGGGCTGCCAAAAGCCTCTATATTTGCACAATGCTGGAATAGGTGTGGGAGTGTGTGTCTATCCATCCAGTGTGTGGTGGCTGCCAACACCTTACTCAGCCCACATTGCTTGCACTGTTTCCAGTGTTAGCCTGTCAATGTGCATAATGAGGAGCAAGGTACTGTGGGTATAGCCCGGACAGGATGCATCTGCACAGGGCATAGGGCAATGGCTGGGACATTATAGTGCCCGGCCACCACCTGCACAGACAGGGTGGCCATGGCATGTCCTGCTGGGGGTCACTCTCACCCTGACTGAGCAGTGACCACGGCATGGCTAGGTTCCCCCATAGTGCGATGTAGTACTTTTCTCAAGTGATATTTATGGGTTCTCTTTTCTGGGGCCCAATCACTGACTTATCTGCTTGGTGGGTGTGCTCACATCCCAGTTTTGGGTGCACACATCTCCTCCAGGAACATGCACTATGGACTAGCTAGCAGACTGTCTGCAGTTAGTATGTGTATGGCTGGAATACCTTGCAGGGTGCAGTGGCTGGAGACTCACTGTGCTTGTTGCTGGAGAATGTCAGATGGTGGTGGGGGGCAGCTGAGCATTTCCAGGCCTACTGTCTGTCTGCCATTGCTTTATGGATGTGTACAGATCTGCATGGACCGCCCTGTAGGGTGTCTGTTCCCCAGCAGGACTGAGGTGGATGGTCCCCTCTACTGCCACCATTGCAGGGATGTAGAATGTGGATCTGTTGGTGGGAGATCCTGTTTCCCACCCTGAGCCCCAGAGTGGGGTTGGGTGGTGGTACATGATCTGCCTATGGGTCCAAACACCCCCCTTCACTTACATCATGTGACCATGGCACCCACACAGGATATGCACTATTCTGGGTACATCATAGTCCAGAAGGGCTAGATGTGACTGAGAAATACAGATGGACATAGGTGTCTCCTAGGTGTGTCTGCAGGAACTACCTATCACACACTGGCAGGGACCTGCAGTATAGCCTATCTCAGCCATGCCAGATGCTGCAGACCTGGTGCTGGGCGCCCCACCTCACCCTCAGGGTGAGCACAGTACCCCCACAATGTGACGGCCTGTAGCTACTCTGTGCCAGTAACACACACGGTCAGTTCCCCCTACCAGGCCTAGGTGTTGTGGGGGTGCATACCCCATCCTGTAATCATCTGTAGACTGCCGATCTGCATGTGCAGTGCATCATGGGTACGGGTGGGTTAACCCTATCCTGGTAACCACAGCAGACAGTTTGTGTGGTGACCTGCAGTCCTTCTGTAGCCAGCCAGGGGTTTGTTAGCAGCTGTAGAGATGTAGCCCACTGGTTACTTCACTTCCTGTGGAGGCAGAGGTCATGGGTTTGATCTCACAGTGGTGTTGTTTGATAGGGCTGTCTGAGGCATTTCCTTTTTTAATTTAAATTAGTGCTGCCAGCAAAAAAACACTCACAGTGCTGTAACCTTAAGGTGCCTCATAAGGCGCCCCATAAAGTGCCCTATAAGGAACATTATAGGGTGCCTTGGCGGACAGTGCACTTTATAATGTGCCCTCTGGAGTGCCTTATAGGGCGCGTTATGCGGCACCTTAGGTTACGGCACCGTGAGGGTGTGTTTGCTGGCAGCACTAATTTAAATTTTTAAAAAAACCTCAGACAGCACTGATTTAAAGTAAAGGGCAATGTCTCAGACAGCCTTATTCATTAAGCCCACTGGGGGATCAAACTCATGACCCCTGTACCATCAGGCAGTATATTAACCACTGTGCTACACCTCTGCTGCTGTGTTTATAGGTCAGCGCACCTACTTAAGACTAACACGCGTTAACGTGGCACGGCTCCCTCTATCGTGCAATAATGTGCGTGGTGCACATTGTCGCGCGATAATGCGCGATTGCTACGTTTAGACCGGAACGCCCACTCCTTTTATGGCATCCTGCACATTATCGCTGGGCGCACATTAAGACGGTTTAGTAAACATACCCTTAAGTTTCAGTTCTTTATTCAGTTGATTCCCTCCACTGCTATTACTCTATTTTGGTCTCATCCAAGGATACATAAACCTTTTCTTTAAGTCATCTTTGTCTCTCTTTTTTTTTAATATGCAATTTTTAAAATTACATCCAAGAATCATCAAGAATAATAAGAAATAAGCTTACAAAAAATTCAAAAAGCAATAACCATATCATCTATAGACCATCATACATAGGAAATGAAGAGCCAAAATAAAAAAGCAAAATAAAAATAAGGAAAAATGAACTGTTTATCAAGTGGTTGCCAAGTTCACCTCTATGTAGTTGGCATAAACAGCACTTATTCTTCCGGGACCACTGTCGACACAACGGTGGGGTCCTCTCTAGTCAAAAGAAATTACCTGCTTAGGCTGAAAGGAAATAGACTGCTTGCCAGCCGAGGAAACAAAGCACTTGCAAGGAAACTTCAACTAAATGGTAACTGCTAGTGCCTGTGCCCTCGTCTTAAGGGCTAGAAGCTCTTGGTGCCTCCTTTGTGTGTCCCTGGAAATGTCAGTAAATATTTGGATCTCGATATTCAGCGGCAGCGGCTAGCTGATCTAACATGGCTAGCCATTACCTCTGAACTTTAAACCCAGATATTCAATGCAGGGGCCATATTCGGCTACTGGCATTGAATATCTGGATTGCCCGGATTGCCGCAAACCTAACCAGCAGTGGTGATATTCAGCTGCTGCCCACTTGGCTTCTGAAGCGAAAGTGAGGCCAGTGTTTACTGTGCCTGACTTTCACCGTGTGTCACTAACCGAGTAGTGACTCAATAATGGGTGCCGTCCTGGAACTCTGCCGGCATACCTCAATGCTAACCTGTTAGAGTCAGGGTGTGCAGTGTCGGCATCCGTGGATATTGTGCCTCTGAATATCCCGCTGAGCAGGTCTGCAAACAGTGTAAATGCTTTTGAATATAGGGCCTTTGAATTTTAGAGCCCAGTAGTAGGCTGTTGCTGTAGGGATGGTTTTAGGTTGGGATGTCTGTGGGTTTTGATTGTTGCATTGCATTGTTATGATTTTATTGTTAACCGCAGCAGGCGGATTTCCAATGGTGCAGTCAATAAATGTAAATAAATAAATAAAACAAACGTTCTGCACTGTTCTGCAAAAAAGCCAAAGCACCACATTCCTGTCAGATTCAAATGGAGTGGAGGAGTGGCCTAGTGGTTGGGGCAAGGTACTTCAGGCTGGAAGGTCAGGGGTTCAAATCCCACTAAAGGACAGCAACCTTGGGCTGGAAGGACTGGGGTTTCTAGTCCCACAGGTGCTCCTTGTGGTCTTGGGCAAGCCACTTAACCCTCTATAGCCCATGTTCCCTGTAAAATAGTTACCTCCAAGTTACAATGCCCTGTTCAATGTAATTTCAGTTTGTTCAATGTAAACCACACTGATGCAGAATAGCACAGTATATAAGAGAATATAAATAAATAAAAATGCAAAGGCTGCCACAGGGTAGTTCTCTTGATGATAACGTCCAAAGAGGTTTCCATAGATTCTTTCAAATTCAGGCCAGGAGAAGCATCATCCTGGATACCAGCCAATGGAGACTTTTGATCAAACATATACTGTGCCCAAACTATAGGAGGTATAGAATTCTGAGGCATTTTCAAAGCATCTGAAGGAGAACAACAACGGGCACTTAAGAAAGTTAAAAAAACCCGAAAATTATTTTTCCTGAGGTAGTTTTCCAAGACATCTGCACCTTGTGAAAAGAAATTCTCTATCTTTAATATGTGAAATGCTCACAAGCTTCGTCTGCCACAGTTGCACCCAGAGAATCCATCCTAGTAGCATGCCTTTGAGTCTGCTGCTCCATCTGATCAAACTTCTTCAATAGGGAATTAACTTGGGGCTGTGTTTTCCCCAACAAGACTTGAATGGAAGTCTCCATCCTCTGGATTGCATCCCAGAGTGCATCACATGTTACCACAGCAGGCTTACTCACCGAGGAAACTGTTGGTGAGGAGGTGGACACTCCCTATTGCTCACCAAGGAAGAGATGCCTCAGGACAGCCCTCCATGCCAGCCATTGGGACATATCTCGCCTCCCCGGACCTGATCTGGCTCTCACCGAGATCACCTCCACTTTCTGGCCTCGACAGTGGTGTGTGATCCTTGGAGCTTAAAGAAACCCCTTTGGTGCTGCTCCCAGATGCTCCTAAGACTACTAAAACAGCGAAGGAATCCCAAACCGGCACAACTATAAAAGGATCCAGAGTTGACTGACCCAACAATAGGGGTGGCTACTACTATTTATCATTTGTATAGCACTACAAGGCATATGCAGAGCTGTACAGACACATGTAAAAGACAATCCCTGCTCATCAGAGCTTACAATCTAGTCAAGACAGACAACACAACCACTGAGAACAAGGATATATCTAGGGAAATGGTAAGGAAATACATAGGAGACTAAGCAGATCAGGATCCAAAAGTGGCCTCGAAGAGGTAAGTTTTCAGCCTGGATCTGAAAAGGGCCAGAGATGAAGCCTGACGCACAGACTCAAGCTTCATCTCTGACTGCGGAGTGGAGGTAAGTACTGTTTCTTTAGCCTTCCTTTTGCCGCATGCCCAGCAGCCGGTTGATGTGGAAAGACCCACCTTAATGGAGGTACAGAGTGCTGAAACAAACCGCTGCTCCCGATGCCATCTTGGCCCACCATTGTCTCTCATAAAGTTTTTAAATTTCATCTTTTTCAAATCTTTCCTGAGTTACTTCATTTTGCTATTAGAATCTCCAATTAAAGTTTCATAACTCACTTGCTTTTCAAGGGATATAATCAGCTTCTTTATTTCTCCCTCTTTAGTCTGCTTAACTTTTAATTTTAATTTGTCAGTTAGCAAAATCATTAAATCATGGGAACATTTATTAGGAATTTTGTTCCAGTCTTTGAGAAAGTCCTCATCATCAGTAAGCATCTTTGGTTCTTTCTGGTCTACCCCTTGCCCAGCGCACCAAAGTGCAAATCTGCGCCACTTAAAGGCATACACCTGTCTAGTAGATGTTCTGCGCGAAGCCAACAAGACCTCCTCTACGTCCTTTGGAAGGAGGAGCGGGGTGAGAGTCACTCTCTCAGCAGCCACACCATCAGCGAAAGGGAGCTGAGATTGTGATGCAAAAGAGAACCCCCCCTCCTGGGAAATGAGCCGTGGAGACGATCCCAAAGGAATGGGGGTCTCCACCGCTAGCTGCAGGAGAAGCAGGAACCACGGTTACCTGGGCCACTGTAGGGCTATCAGGATGACTGAGGCTTTGTCGTGAAGGATTTTGAACAGAGTCTTGGTGATCAGAGGCGTTGGGGGAAAAGTATACAGAAGACCCCCGACCATGAGAGTAGAAAAGCATCAGCTGCCACCCTGGCTGAGTGTGACTGCCTTGAGCAGAAACAGGGTAACTGGTGATTGTCCAGGCTTGCAAACAGGCCCATCACTGGTTCCCCCCAGGTCTGGAAAAGTCTGCTGGCTACTCCCCAGTCCAGCTGCCACTCGTGCGGCTGGAGCATTCTGCTGAACCTGTCGGCCAGCCAGTTGTCCTGCCCCGGCAGGTATATCGCCCTGAGGAGAATTCCCTGCCAGACTGCTTAACAGCACAGATCTAGGGCTTCCTGACAAAGGGTATGGGTCCCTGTGCCCCCCTGTTTGTTCACATAGAACATGGCAACTTGGTTGTCCGTTTGCACTAGAACAGTCCTGTGGCCCAGCCACTGTCTGAAAGCCTTCAGGGCGAGACGGATTGCACGCAACTCCAGCAGGTTGATCTGTTCAGCACTCCCATCTGGGGACCAAATTCCGTGTGAGGTACCCCTGGCAATGGGCTCCCCAGCCCAACAGGGAGGCATCTGTGTTGAGGGCTCTGAAAGGGCATCCCCGCCTCTAGGTGATGGGGCGAGAGCCACCAGGTCAGGGACTGTACCAGGCGCCCGGTCACTCTGACCCTGTCCTGGAGATGTCCCATGGCCTGGGACCACTGGTCCCTGAGGCACCACTGCGCAGTTCACATGTGGAGGTGGGCATCTGGAGTGACATGGACCGTGGAGGACATGTGCCCGAGGAGGCGCAGCAGATGCCTTGCTGGCACTGAGGAGCGGTGCTTTATGTCCTCGGCCTGTCAGAGTCCCTGCTTTCCCACATCCTTTGTCTCTAATACCTACCCTTCTGTTTCCTATTCCTCTTCCTCTTCCCCTTCCCCAGCAAACACCCATTTACTTTCTTCTCCAGTAGTCTTTAACCTTGCCTTTTTTCCTTCTGACTCCATGTGTTCTGATACCCTCCCTCTCAGCCTTCCCTTGGTTGACTTTGCTTCTTCCCCACTTCCCACAATATTGTCCTCTTCTCAATTCTCACTCCCCCAGCATCTCCCTCTTTTTCCTACTCCAACCCTAGCATTTGCCAGAATTAGTCCCCTTTCAGTCCTAGGACCCCAACCCTAGAATTAGCTCCCTTTCAGTCCCAGCCCTTTTCCAGTCACATCTCCCCAGAGCTAGTATTAATCCATTTCCAGTCCCTACCCCCATTCCCAGTATCAGCCCATTGCCAATATCAGTCAGCTCCCCGCAGCCCCTGTATCAACCCATTTCCAGTCCTCCAGCCTCAATATTAACCCATTTCCAGTACCAGTCCTCAGCCCCAGTATCAGCCAGCCCCTGGCCCCAGTATCAGTCCATTTCCAGTCCCAGACCACTATTCCCAGCATCAGCTCCCCGGTCCCTGTATCAGTCCAGTCCCTCCAGCTCCAATATCAGCCCATTATCATTCCCAGCCCCCCTCCCCCCCCCCCCAGTCTCAGTATCAGCCCATTTCTAGCCCCACAGCCCAGGTCCTGACCCCCATAACCCCAGTATCATCCATTCTCCCCTTCCCCTCCCTGTAGGAATACAGCCATGGGAGAATTTGGTTTTGTTCCTGCAGCTGTATTAAACATTAATACAGCTGTGAAAGCAAACATCAGTGCTCCCCCAGCTGTACTGAACATTAATACAGCCACGGGAGCATTTGCTCCCGCAGCTGTATTAATGCTCAGCACGGTCATGGGAGCATTTACAATACTTTTGCTCCCGCGGCTGTACTATACTCATGCTGCAGTGCCGACAGCATGAGTATAGCACAGCCATGGGAGGAAAAGCAAATGCACTGCAGCTGTGCTGAGCATTAATACAACTGCAGGAGCAAAAGCAAATGTTCCTGCGGCTGTGTTAATGTTTAACACTGCTGCAACTGGGGAGGCAGAGGGCAGGCTGGAAACAAGCCAATGAAGCAGGCTTCCTGCACGCCTACTGTGTTGCACCCTGAGCTCATTTCTTAAGCCAGCCCTGCCTGCAATATTCAACCAGTGTCCTGACATGAAGCTCTGTTCCCATCTTACTTTTAGCTAAACACACCTGTTCAACCCATTCATCACGCTGCTTCTGCAATATCATCTGAAAAAAGGGGTGGATCCTTCAATATCTCATTAAGGTGAACTTCTCCAAGACTGGACATTATCCCAAAGAACAAAAGCCATGATGTCAATGTCCTTGATAGTCTTGGGCTGTTACTTATCACGAGATCAATGTGGGACTTCTTGCAGCATGTGGCTCAAGTTCACTAAAAGGATGACTGTTTCTTTATTCAGCTGCAGCATGAAAGTCTGGGGCAGCAGGGGGACATTCTAGTCACCATTGCAACCTAGCACCCAGGAACTGTGGAGCCTTCTTCTAAGGCATGCGCAGACATGCGGCTGACCATTAGTAGCTGTAAACTCTGCAAACCTGTCTGCACACATTGCTGAGTCATCACCATTTAGGAACTAGCATGAGGAGTAGTGGAAGCCTGTTCTGTGGCTGCTGTTTAACGTGCAGTTTGTGCCAGAAGTGGCAAGCATTTTCAAAACTCATGGGCAATCACTTCCTTGCTGCAGACTGTAGTGCTCTTGAAAGTCATATTCTAAGCAGGATTCATTTGTGCTTCCAGCTAGTTCAGCTCTGCTTATGTTCCAGGTCAGGTTTTGGGGGCAGGATTATCAACCTGCCAAGAGTCAATGACTCCACATACAGGCAACAAAGCTACTAGGGCACAATGCTGAAGGTATGAGATCTGCAGCCAAGAAGTGCCCGTCCATGAATTTTGAAAATGTTTGCCATGGTGGTCAGTATCCAAAAAATGGGCTCCTGCCACTCAGCCCATCTGAAAGAGAGGCAGGTGGAGTTGAGGGGGGATGAGACACTGGGGAAAGGAAGGAAAGAGATCAGACAGATACTAGGGAAGAGAAAAATCTCCTCCCCCATTTACATCTCTTCCCCTGATTGAATTTCAAAAATGGAAGTCTCCTGGTTCAGCACTGAATCCCAGAGGCAGAAGGACTCTGTCCTGGGGTCTTGGATCCCCAATCACTCCTACACCTGCCTAACCTGACTCACACATTAACCTGGCGATCGTGGACCTACAGTTCCCAAGTGCAAGATTCCCAAACTTGGTAGGTTGGGGGGGGGGGTTTAAGACTTCTATTTACTTCCTGTAGGACAGGAGCACAGAAATTCAGTCCTCAAACACAAATTGACCAGATTTTCAGGATATCTTAATGAATATGCATGAGATTTACATACAGTGGAGTAGTATGTATGCAAATCTATCTCTTGCATATTCATTAGGGATATCCTGAAAACGTGGCCTGTTTGCAGCTCTTGAGTGCTATAGAAGTAAAGGAGGATAGAACTTATCTCACTTCTGAAGGCTGTAATAAAGGATGAAGCACTATGAGGCTGATGCAGAAAGCCAGCGATAGTCACACACTATTAGCTATGTATGCCTTTATGCAATGTACTGATAGCACACGACTTCAGTGCTGGCATGCATAAAAGGGTGCATATGCAAATTAGTCACATGATAAACAATGGCACACATATCAGCATAAAACTGTGAGAGCAAACCAAACAATGCGCACAGAAGTCGGCGTAAGTTTGGCATGCTTTCCCTGAGAAACAGGGTCATCTGAGGGAAAGTTTGCCAGTGGCCCCGACATCGACCCCCCAACAGAAACCAAATCCCTGGTGGCCCAGTGGCCCCAATCCCCCCACCCACCCAATAAAAAAACCCTGGTGGTCCAGCGGCCCCAATCCCCCTGTAGGAGATATTGTCAGTAGCAGATAAATACACATGTATAAATACTCGGTATGTCTAGGAAAACTGTTACTCTCCATTTTACCAGGATTCCATAGGACTATTTGGCAAACAAACCATGTGATAAAACAAGAACCAACCATGGTTTGTATATAAATTAGACTTTTATTACTGATAGCAAAAATAGTGTAAAATTAGCATAAATTAGTTTTCTGAGGTAGTATGTTATGCAGCCCTGTGTTACAATTACCAAGAGACCTAATCTCTATTTTAGGAACCAACGTCACTGATTCGCTCTGCACTCAGACGTACAGTACATTATCTGTCTATCTAAGCTAGCCCCAACCTTGGGGGGGGGGGATTAAAGACCAGAACCTTAGCTCTTGCCAGAATGCTTGAGGCTGGGTCCGAGAAATTGTCTCAGGAATGGCACGAAGGTAAAGTATGGCAGAGGTCCAACTTTGGCTATAGGTCTGTGGGAGAGATTCACTCCATCCTGAGGTTTTGCCCTTGGATACTATCTGACTTTCCAGCCAGAGAGACAGGCAAGTAAGCACAAAGTGCAGAGAATTGCAGAGGAAATCAGCAAACCAGTCTGTGTCAGAAGTTAAAGTTCCCAGATATTCTGCAAGTCTCTGTGCATGTTCCCAGAGTGCTGCAGTTATGTGTCCTGGGCTGCATTGAGTCCTGTCTCCCTCTCTGTCCAGCATATAATTCTTTGTCCTGACCCCCTCATCATGGCTGGTGATTGGCTGATCTCAAATTCTATATGTCAACTTCAGCAAATCCTGTAACAGCTAATAGGTGGTCCTTCTGCAAACAAAGGTTCATGGTGTGAAAGTTGCTGGTATACAAGTCCATTCATTGCTGCAAATGCTAATACCAGTAGCACAGTAAAGGTCTCAGCAATGAGTTCTTCTGCACGTAGTCAGCTGAAAAATAATACTTCTGCAGTGAAGTACATAAATCTGCAGAATTGCTTGATCTGCAAGTTTTAATGCTGAGTTATAACAAAACAGGAATCCATCTTGTTTAATTCAGGCTTTGGTTCAGAGCAGGTCCCATGGTTCAGGCTTTTGTTTAGAGCAGGTCACATTTGGTAACAAGAAGCCTAGAATTCTGCTCTTCTGGCAAACTGCTTCTATCTGTGTACTTCTCTTCTAGTGCTAACTCCAGATTTCGCTCCTTTCATTTTGCTGCACCTTACACCTGGAACAAACTACCTTGTGTCTGTACACCAGGCACCTACTCTGACCCTTTTCAAATCCAGGATGAAAACTCACCTCTTTACTGCTACTTTTGGATCTTGACTCACCTGATCTCCTTGTTTTTTTACCTTTCCCCCTTGTTTTATCCCTGTCTACACCTTCTGTGTTATCTGTCTTGACTAGATTATAAGCTCTGATGAGCAGGGACTGTCTCTTACATGTCTGTGCAGCACTGCATATGACTTGTAGTGCTATACAAATGCTCAGTAGTAGTAGTAATAGTAGTAGTTCAGACATTAGTTTCTGAGCAGGTACCAGCCCTACACCCGCACCCACCCAATTAAAAAAAACATTTGTGGCCCAGGGGCCCTAAATTCCCCACCCCCTCCCAGTATCTTTAAGATGGAGCAGGAGTGTTGCCCACGTGCTCTCATCCCTGCACCACCATCTTGAAAAACGGTGGCACTTGGCCCTGTGTAGTGCATCCTGGGATGCACCAGGTAGGATCCTTGGCAGTGCAGGGGTGGGAGCACATGGGCAATGCTCCCGCTCCATTGTAAAGGTACCGGGAGGGGGGTGCAGAGTTTGGGTCTGCTGGGCCACCAGGGTTGTTTTAATTGAATGGGTGGAGAGGGGATCAGGACCACTGCACCACCAGGGTGTTTTTTTAATTAGGTGGGTGGGGGGGGGGTTGTGGCTGGTGCGCCAACAGGAGGTTTTTTTTATTGGATGGGAGGGAATCGGGGACGCTGGATCACCAGGAATTTGGTTTCTGTCACTAGGATCGGTTTCAGGGGCACCGACCCCCCAACAGTATTTTGATGGCTACTCCTCCACTATACTAAGGGTACAGCAGCAGAAATTGCAGCTAGATTAAAGCCATGGTCATTTTCCCCAGTCTGGGACCTGATGTAAATGTATATGCATACAAACCTGCAACCATGCATATTTTATATAAAAAAGCCAGTATCAGAACACGCTTACCTTGCATCATGTAGAAGTATGCACCTTTTTGCCACTGTGCATACTTTTATACAAGTAACCGCAAGAGTAATTTGTAAAAGCCCTTTTCCACATGGGAAAAACTGAAAAAAAGACCCCTGAAAAGTTCAAATAAATGCCCGTTGTTGATGCACTAAACCTCCTCTTGCATCACATGTAATTTTAGGATACCAAAAATGTGTGGTAAAATGTGGCTAAGAATATATGCTAACCTTAGCAATCCTTTATACCAGTGACTATCAACCTTTTGTCCATTGTGACACACCTGATAGACAGTATTTATGTGTTTGGCACATTACATATGAATATCAAAACAATAATACTCAAAATCAGCCAAGTAAAAAGCAAGCTCACTTATATTATCACCCAGTTTAATTAAAAAAAATACCTTGAAATATAGGGACCTCATAAAACTCATAACACTCATAGCACTTATCTTAACAGAGCAAAGGTTGATAGCAGAACAGCACCCGACACAATATCGTGTTTTGAAAATTGCTTCTTCTTTAGTGTATATCTATTAGTCCCAAGAGTCTTCATCTTATCAACACTACTCCTTTAATGTCAGTTTCCATTCTTAACTGTCAACATGGCGTCAGCATCTAAAAAGTTCATCACATGATCGACACAGCCAATCACAGAAGAGACTTCTTCTTCACTTCCAGATTCAAACCTCTCAGGGAGATCATATCTAATTTAAAAATCCAGGCCTGCTCACAAAAATTTAAACAGTGAATTCTATCATCTCTCCATTTGGACAGCTCAACCTGGTCAAGAAATCTACAACGAAGATCATTTGCATAATGGTTCATCGCAATCCAATGAGCCACAAGAGGTGCTCCCAATGTTTTCGTCATAATGCAGTTGCAATTCTTAAGTCACAGCTGAATCTTGCGCTTAGTATGACCAACATATAGCAGCAAACATGCGCATACAAGACAGTAAACAATAAAATTGGAATCACAGTTAGTAGACATATTTAATAAAACTGATGATTACAGGATGCTCCCATGTGGATCCTTTAATTGTAAAAGTACACCATCTACAATGGTCACTCTCATTATGTTCTGAAATTATAGTGGATTCCTTCTGATTAAGCTTAACTTAGGTAAAAACTTCTCCAATATTCTTTTCGCAATGCAAGGGAGGGGGCCCAAGATAGACAGGGGGCCCACTCGGTCCAGTGGTTCCTAACCTGCAATGCTTGTGGAAGAGCGCATGAAATATCACACATAATAACAATGTTTGCTGCACCGCCTCCCGCTGCCCCTCTATTTGCAAAGTACTTTTCCACAGCAGCCCGAGACACGGAACTGTATGCCCCACTGTGTGGCCAAAGTCCGGCGATATCCAAGACTTCAGCTTCATGTGGGGTGATGCTGTTCTGGGCCTCGGATTGCTGTGGTAAATTACTTAGCAAACAGAGAGGCAGCAGAAGATAGTGTGACAAACATCTTTATTGTAAATACAATATGTTCTCTTCCCCCCTTTTCCTGGCCACCGCTATCGCCGCCATCATAGTAACATAGTAAATGACGGCAGATAAAGACCAGTATGGTCCATCTAGTCTGCCCAGTAAGATGGCCGGAGTAAGATGGCAGGAGTAGGTGCCACTCTGTGCAGGCCAAATATGCCCATGTCTTTGTTTAGGGGTGAACCCACCACTCCATGCAGGACACCCCTATTTGTTGAGAAGTTAGATGGTTCAGTTTATTTTGATTTTATTCTGTTGCTATATCAAAATAAACGGAACCATCTAACTCCTCAACAATAGTCCTCAGCAACATGGGGGCCCTTCATTTGAACTTACACCACTGGGGGAGGGTGTAAGGTGGAGGGTCCTCCAGTGATACAACAGGTCATTTCTCCCTCATAAACACTGCCAGCCATCCTCAGGCTCAGTCTCTTTCTCTCTTTCCAATTCCTTAGGCTTATTCTCTCTCACTCTTTTCAAATATCCCCTGCTTGTCCCTTTTTAAAATGCTTCTTGCTCTGTAGCCCCCAGTGACAGTGATTGTAGCCATGGGGGAGGGAACAGAATTCAAGTCCAAGCTCAAATGGGTAAGGAAACAGTGATGAGAAGCAGCAAATATTTCAAGGATCTAGTTTTCAGCCAGCCGATGCATATGGCTATTTTGGAAACCAGAGGATTGTTGTGCATGTCAAATTTTTGGTGACCCACCTCCCAGTTCTTGGTGACATAACAGTGTTTCTTGACATCCTGGTTGAGAACCATGACTTAATGCAATGGCTTCCAAGAGACATAAGAAAATGAAGAGGGCAGAGGCAAGAATATAAGCACGAGATTAGCACAGAAGATTTTTAGTTGCGAGGAAGTAAAAGTAAAGGTGGAATCAAGTCTGTTCTCCAGTACTGCAACAGGAAGATCATTGGGCAGATGAGATTGGCCTTATGCTCCTCATTGCCATTGTAGCCCGGGGAGGAAGTGGCCTACAGGTTAAAGCAGTAGGCTGAAAACCGGGGCTCAAATCCTGTTTCTGTCACTAAGATGCCTTGTGACCTCATGCAGGACACTTTATTTCCCACTGCCTCAGGTACCCACTTAGATTGTAAGCTCTCAGGGAAAGGGACATACTTGTACCCTGAATTCTTACCGCCACCATACAGTACTGTTAATCTCCAGTAGCATTATGAAAATGGTAAGAATTATTATTATCTGCCTCTTAAAAATGCTCAGTCTGGACTTCCAGTGACATCATTGGGCTGCATGGCGGCGTGAAGTGGGAGCTCCGCCACTAAGCCTGAAGCAAAGGGGAAATTCCCCAGTAATCCCCAAATAAATGAGCTGGAAGTGAGAGGGCAGTGGAGGAGGAGGCAGTGAAGTGAAAGCGGCAGAGAAGAAAGGAGCGCGGCGGCCACGATCGGAGTGGGCCAACGAGGAAACAGCGCAGCCGGGCATGGGAGCATGAGGCAGAGGAAGTGAAGGCCTGAAGAAAAGAGCACGAGAGGCCTGCTGTGGGAACGGAGAGGGAGTAGTGCCTGAAAGGAGGCAGGCAGCGTGAGCAGTCCGGTGGTTGGAGGTGACGTCCAACAGACTGCGTGGAGGCAGAGAGAGCTGAAAAAGCGGCAAAAGCAGCGGGGAGACAGTGTGAGGCAATGGGCGGCAAGTGAGAGCCACGGAGTAGAGCTTCCGGTCCCAATTTAAAAGCCAGGGAGGAAGCAGAGGGAGCTGAGGAGACTACCTGATCGGAGCAAGCAGCAGAGAGAGGCAGAGTGCGGCGAGTCAGCGGGGAAGCAGCAGGACACGAAGGAGGCAGTAGAGGCTGCGTCCAGAGGGTGAGTGGAAACACAAAAGGAGCGCGTGGAGGAGGCCTAGTCGGGCAGCAGATGGGAAGAGCTGAGCAGAGGCGGCGCTGAGAAAATAGAGTCAAAGAGAGCTGGGGAGGATCGAGGAGTTCAGCAGGTGAGAGAGGAGCCTGGGACATAGAATAAAGAACCTGGACATCGTTGGTGAGGCTGGGCCCAGTCACCCACTGTGTGGGAGAGATATAAATAAAGAATAAAAAAGTATCAATGGTAAAAGATCTGCCAGAAAAAGGAGGCAGTGAAAGTTAAACAGTAGGACTGGAAGCACGGTTGGATCACTATTGACACCACAATACGTGACCAAGAGGGTGGAAAGTATTCCTTGAAGGAGCCCTACAAGGTAAGAGAGCAAGGCACAAGAGAGAGGATAAGCCCAGTCAGTACTGGGAAACCCCAGGAGTACAGCTCGGGGAATACAAGAGCGATCATGGAGAAAAATAAAGGCGGACAGTCAGTGAGGAGGAAACTGGCTAAGTTCCGGTCCCCATATGTGGCACCCAAAGGGGGAAAAGGAGGGCAGAATTCAGCCTGCAAGCCCGAATGAGCCAGAGCAAGAGTCGGAGTGAGGGTGCAGTCCAGAGGTGGCTGGCATGTTGAAGGAATGGCTAACAGAGCTGAAAGACGAGATCAAGATGGAATTTAGTGGAGTAAAGAAGGAGTTAAAGGAGTGTCATGCAGCAGGAGCTGATGGAAGCAAAGATGCAAGAAAAGAAGCTGTTTTTCACAATATAAAAGATGTGCACGGGATGCAATTCCCGCACAAAGCAGCTAGAGGGAGCAGGCGTGCACTCACAGAGGCTGAGTGGACACACCTAGCTAATCGACACCACCTGACAAGCAGCCCAGAAAACTCAAACACAGGAGAGCTTTATAAGCAAGAGGCTGGAAAGGGGGTGGAGATAGAGGTGGACCGGAGAGAAGCACCAGGAGCAAAGCCGTGTGAGAGAAATGCACCACGAGCAAGGGCCAAGAAGAAGGAAGCACCAGGAGCATTGAGCTAAGCCCTAGGAGTGAATGGGAAAGCAATGCTGAGCAAAGGAACAGTCACTTTGGGAAGCAGAGCAGTGCTGAAGGAAGACGCCAGAAGTTAGGCTTGGACAGAGGCCTGCACTTACCGGAGGAACCAGTGACCAGACTGAAAGGTAACAAGAGCTTTCAGGGAAGAGACTGGCACATGGATTGTATCCCAGGAGAACTACTGGAAGGAGAAAGTTCCTGTTCTACATGCTGTTGGAAGCCAAGGTATGCTGACTCTGTTTTTAAGAGAAAAAGCTCACTTCATAAGTGCCCCTTTAAAAGCAATGCTCGTTTTACAAGAAAGGAAAGTAAACCTACTTTGTATAACCCAGATTGTAAAAGCACAAAGGTAGGCCACGCTCACTGGCGAACCTTAGAAGAACTCTACAAACACCCAGGGAATAAGAATAGCGACTGGCCAGTTCCAATAGCCAGAGAAACCCCAGATACAGAAAGGGATAACTCTGACTCAGAGCCGATGCAAGTGGAATTTGTGGAGCCTAGTCTTTTGTCTCAAGAGGAGATGGACTGTTCTCTATGCGTTACAAGCAGTACAGAATCACTGCTAGACTTGTAAATAATATATGCTGTCTCCAGAGTGTTACTTGTATGCTAAAAGGAAGAAGAGTATTGAAACAGTTGAGTTACTCTAGGAAGCCTTAAGTAATCCTTATTACAACTGTGAAGCATAACAGTTTTTCTTTACCATGAGTTTGTTTCATTCCTGAAGTAAAGGACATTTTCCTCTATGTTGTGACCCACCTGAATCCTTTGCGTAAAGGGAAATAAAAGCCTATGTTATCCCTCTACTCTGCATTCACAATTTCCTTCTTAATAGGAGCTGAACTACTAAAACCAGGCTGCACCTGGCTCTTAAAGGAACCTCCTCTCATATAAAAATATCTTTGTGTCCAACCTACCCCTATGGCCACTAGGGGCGGTACGCGACAGGATTCAATCCAGGCCTTGAGACAAGATATAGTGGACATGGGCAACAGTGTGGAAGAAACAGAGATTCAGATGGAGCAACAAGGGGCAGCCCTAGAGAAGCTACAAAAAAAATGGGACAATGTTACATGTGTGCAAGGCGAGTTGCAGATGAAACTGGAGGACCTGGAGGATAGATCTCGGAGATGCAATATAAGGATACGAGGTCTACCGGAAGAGCCGAAATATAAAAACTCTGAAGAGGTGGTTGCTAAAATATTCTGATCTCTAGTAGCAACAGTAGACTTGGAGGAAGAGGAGGCAGGAGAGACCATGCTTATAGAGAGAGCCCACAGAGGCCTGGGGCCTGTGAGGGACAATAAACCTCGAGGTATTGTAGTATGTCTCAGCTTGTTCAAGACTAAAGAGAGACTGTTGGGGGCGGCAAGGCAAGCGAAACAATTTATCTGGGAAGGACACAAGCTGGAATTCTTCCAAGATCTCTCATTCGGAACGTTACAACGTAGAAGGAGCCTCAAGGAGGTGACAGTGTACCTGTGTCGGGAAGACCTGAGATATAAATGGCTGTTCCCTTTTGGACTGCTAATCACAGTGAAGGGAAGGTCGAGACGGGTGCAGTCATGTAAGGAAGCATGGAAAGCCTTAAAAGAGCTGGGCTCATCCAATTTGCCAGAGAGGGTGCAGGCGTCTAACGAAACGGCTAAGGATACAGAGACATCCACTGCTAGAAGGATCGCTCCATGATGGCAGAGGGCGCCAGCTGGAGAGAGAAGATTGGTGCGGCTGAATCGAGGAGGCGCAGGAGTGCAGATAGAGAAGAACGGAGCAAGCTGAAAAAGAGAACTTTAAACGTTGACAATAATGTAGTAATTATGCAAGGATAAGGGGGGAGTAGTAACAAATGGGTAGGAGTAGATAAAGGTGGAGGATAGGGCGGGAAAGGGGGGAATAGATGTAGAGTTACTGGGGGGAGGCGGGAGGAGAGGGCAAGGGTCAGGCAGCGGCTTGATTGATAGTCATGATTAGGGAAGTCGATTCTCCCTTTAGGGTAGGGTGGAAGGGGGTGGGTGGTCGGGTGGACGGGGGGAGAGGAGAAGAGGGGGTAGGGGGGGATGGGTGGAGGGGGTGGCTGAGGGAGAGGAAGGGGTGGAGGGGGAGGAGGGGGAAAGGGGAAGGGGGGCTGGTCGGAGTAGAAGGGGAGGAGAAGGGGGGGGGAGCAGTATAGGTGATCTGAAAATTGTTACCTTAAATGTGAAAGGATTAAATTCACCCTTTAAGAGGCAGAAATTATATAGGGAACTAACTAGGCAGAAAGCCTCACTTGTTTTACTGCAAGAGACGCATCTGTTACGGCGGCATGAATATGTTGTCAAGCCTAAGGGTTACAATGAGGTAGTGTTTGCCTCTAATATGTGGGAGCAGAAGAAAGGAGGGGTGGCGCTGCTAGTAAGTGAGGCACTCAAAGTTGAGTTGCACACAATAATCAGAGATAGAGGGGGTAGATACTTAATGGTGCGAATGAAGATAAAAGATGAATGGTTTTGTGTGATTAATGTGTACGCTCCCAAAGGAACGCAAAAGGATTTTTGGGAAGACGTGGATAAGAAAGTGAATACATTGGGGGAGGGAGCAAGAATCTGTGGAGGGACTTTAATATGACTTGGGAGGTAGGAAGAGACTCTACAGGGAGGGGAGGGGTGCAGATGGGAGGCGATATCAGAGATTTGTGAAAGATAATGACTTGATTGATGCGTGGCGGTTGCTTAATCCGAGCAGGCGTCAGTACTCCTTCTTTTCAGCAGTGCATGGCACATATTCAAGGACTGATACCATCTGGGTAGGGAAGGAGATAGCGGGTAGGATTAAAGAAGGAGAGATAGAGCCAATTACATGGTCGGATCATGCACCGGTGATTGTGAGTCTGAGGTGTCGGGGAGAGAATAAGGGGATGCGCTACTGGAAATTGAATGAGGCATTATTAGGAGATGGTAGGGTAGTGCATGAGCTAGAAGAGGTGATACCAGAATATTTTGTACATAACGATAATGGAGAAGTGCAGAAGGGAGTGGTTTGGGATGCATTCAAGGCAGTGGTGAGAGGCATTTTGATCAAATGGGGGGCGAGAATAAAGAGGGAAAGGGAGGAGAAGGAACTCCAACTGCGGCAGCAGCTGATTAGGTTAGAAGAGGCAGATGCCCAAGATACAAGCGGGAAATTTAGGGGGGAGGTTCTAGAGACCAGGGCCAAACTGAATGCGTTGGAAGCAGAGGGGATTCAATATCGGTTACAATTACTGCGCCAAGAGTTCTTCGAGGGAGGGAACAGAGCGGGAAAGTATCTGGCGCAAAGATTAAAGCAGAAGCGGAATAGGGCACTGGTAACACAGATCAGGGGTAGGGGAGGGGTAGAAAGAGACAAGCAGAAGATTAGAGAAGAATTTGTGGATTATTATAAGAGGTTGTATGAAGCAAAATCCGAGAGGCCGGAGGGTGAGATGAGGGATTACTTGGAGGCAGCAGGGCTCACGCAATTGGAGGAAGAGGAAAGGGAGGCGATGGATAGAGAAATACAGGCCAAGGAAGTGGAGGTGGCGATCAAGGGCCTGAAACCAGGGAAGGCCCCTGGGCTGGATGGGCTAACGGCCAGCTTTGATAAAAAATTCAAGAGAGTGTTGGTGAAGCCCCTGACGAGTTTGTTTAATTTACCAAGGGAGGGAGAGAGGTTGGCAGAGACAATGGGGTGGGCGGGGATCACGCTGATTCATAAAGAGGGTAAGGATTCCCAAGAATGCGCGTCGTACCGGCCCATCTCTCTGATTAGCATAGATGCGGTTGATGGACAAAGTACTAGCGGGGAGACTCAACAGAATACTGGGGAAGCTAGTGCATGAAGACCAAGCGGGGTTTATACCAGGGAGGCAGGTGGTGGATAACATTCGGAAAATTTAAAATGTAATTTGGTCTGCGAAACATGTGCCAGAACCGGTACTGCTCCTTTCGCTTGACGCAGAGAAAGCGTTCGACCAAGTGTCGTGGAAATTCTTGTTTTCAGTATTGGATCATATGGGATTCGGAAAAGGCTTTGTAGACTGGATAAAGGCGTTGTATGCGGGACCCAAAGTGTGTGTGAGAGTTAACGGGGGATATTCAGAATTTTTCCCATTAGGGAGGGGAACAAGGCAGGGGTGCCCCCTTTCACCGCTGTTGTTCGCTCTTTCCATGGAACCGTTAGCGGGGAAGATAAGAAGGGGATTAGACATTAAGGGGGTGACTGTGGGGCAAAGAGAATATAAATTGGCCATGTTTGCAGATGATATCCTACTGATGATCACGTGGCCAATGGAGACGCTGCCCGCGATTATGAGGGAGTTACAGGTATATGGGGAATTGGTAGGATTTAGGATTAATTGGGGTAAATCGGAAATCCTGAACCTGTCAGTAGGGGAAGAGATGCAAAGGAACCTACAGCATACTTTCCAATTTAGGTGGGCAAAAAGATCTATTAGATATTTGGGAGTTCATTTGGGGAGGGATCTTGAGGATCTATACGAGCTGAACTATAAGAAGGCTTTTGGGCAAGTAGAGGCACAACTGAGGACATGGAATAGGGGGTATATATCATGGATGGGAAGAATGGCAGTGATAAAAATGATGCTGCTTCCCCAGTTCCTTTTCTATTTTCAAGTGCTACCAGTTGAGATCCCCATAAAGGTGCTAAAGAGACTGCAAAAGCAAGTAGAGGGGTTTACTTGGGGGAACAAGCGACCTAGGATGGCTGCCAGGACTTTGCAGGTGGCGAGGATGGAGGGTGGTATGGGAGTTCCCAATTTCAGAAAGTATTAGTAATTGTCGCATTGAAAATTACAGTGATATACAATTCAACATACTGGACCCAGAAAAGATGAATAGACAAATATAAATTTGTAAATATTGTAAACTTGTATATATGTTTAGAATGTAACCCTCTAATCAGCCTATACTCAACAATGTAATTCATAACCCTATAATCTATCATGTAAATCATTAATAACACCCTACTATTCCTTTGTACACTGTGAAGTTAACTGTTTTAATAAGTTACAATGTAATGTTCTAGTTTTGTTCAATGTAAACCACTTTGATTTTTCTGAAAGGCGGTATATAAAACTGTTAAATAAATAAATAAAATAAATATTATTTTGCGGCACAGTTGAGGGCAGTGTATTCATGGTTGAGAGAACAGCATAATCATTGGGTGGTGATGGAAGAAGCGGGACTAAGACCAGGAGAGTTGGAGAGAATGGTTTGGGGAGGGAAGGGAAGTAAAGGGGGAAAATCCGCTGGTTGGTCATACTCTGGGGCTGTGGCAGTTGCATAGGAAGGGGCTGATAGGGGAGAAGAGGTTGTCGCGTGTGATGTCACAATGGCCTGTTGTGAAGAGGGGAAAGGCCCAGAAGCGGTGGTTCTGCAAAGGTGGGCGCAACAGGGGTTAAGACAAGTGTCCCAGATAATCTCAGGGGAAGGGGTAAGAGATTTTGAGGGCATACGAGACTTGTATCAGTTGCGAGAAAGTGATAGTTTCTATTATCTTCAGATAGGATCATATGTCAGGCAGAGAAGGCATTGGCAGGATATTGTAAAGGAAGCCGGTTGGTTTGAAGGCAGTTGTCTGGGGTCATTGGGTAGGAAGGGGGCCATCTCCCGAATCTATAAAGGGTTGACAGAGAGAGGAGAGGAGAAATTAAGCTATATGAAGGCTTGGTAGAAAGTGCTGGGGGGTTTCATGGGATTTAGAAGAATGGGAGCGGATAGCTCAAGGAATAGCAAGGGCATCTATAGCCACGTCCCTACGAGAGAATGGGTGGAAAGTGCTGTCTCGATGGTACTTGACACCGGAGCGACTGTAAAAAGCGGGGGTTTGTGGGTCGGATGAATGTTGGAGGAAGTGTGGAGAGAAAGGAACCTGGTTGCATATGTGGTGGACATGCCCAGTAGTTCATCAGTACTGGGAGAAAATAGGAGATATTATAAGGGACATTTCAGGTTCAAGGGTTAGTCTAACGCCGGAACTATGTCTCTTATTGAAGAAGAGTGATGAGGGAGAAGGAAACTGGAACATAGCGTGGCAATGTATAATAGCGGCAAGATGTGAAATTGCATTGCTTTGGAAGAATAGGGTAATGCCACCCATAAGAAATTATGCTCGGCGAATGTCAGAATTGTATCAAATGCATAGGTTAACAGGGTTGAAGAAGGGTAAAGTGGAGAAAGTGGAGAGGCAGTGGGTGGGGGTGGGGGGTTGGTTGGGCAGGGAGACATGGAAGACAGGGGTAGAGAAGGGTGAGGGTGGAGGGCTGCAGAAGGGGAGAGTAAGAGTGCTGACATAGGTGTTCATGTGAAATAGTTCAAGGATTTAGTGTATAAGGGGGTATTGGGAGGGGGAGGGGAGGGGGGAGGAGGGGAGTAAAAGGGAAGGTAATATGGTAAGAGTGGTTTAGGAAGAGTTGCTGGTGGAGAGATAGGTGTAGTTTTGGAACGTACTATTAGCGAATTGTACAGATCTGGTGCAAGAAATAAGGGTGTTGGGACCACTTGGCAATAGTGATCATAGTATGATCATGTTTGATTTAATTAGTGGAGGACAGATAGTAAAGGAATCCACAGTACTACCTTTTAACTTTCAAAAGGGAGACTATGATAGAATGAGGAATATAGTTAGGAAAAAACTAAAAGGAGCGGTTCCAAAGGTTAAAGACTTACAGCAAGCTTGGGTGTTATTTAAAAATACTATCCTCGAAGCCCAGACCAGCTGTATTCCACACATTAAGAAAAGTGGAAGAAAGTCCAAAAAACTGCCAGCATGGTTTAAAGGTGAGGTCAGAGAGGCTGTTGCTTCCAAAAAAGCAACCTTCAGGAAATGGAAAAAAGAGCCAAATGATGAAAACTGGAAACAGCACAAGCACTGGCAAGTTAAATGCAAAGCATTGATAAGGCAGGCAAAGCGGGAATTTGAGAAGAAACTTGCTACGGAAGCAAAAACACGAAATAAAGACTTTTTCAAGTACATTCATAGCAAAAGGCCTGTGAGAGAGTCAATTGGACCATTAGATGATAGAGGGGTAAAAGGGGCAGTAAGAGGAGACAAGGCTATAGCAGAGAGACTGAATGAATTCTTTGCTTCGGTCTTTACTGAGGAAGATGTAGGGATGTTACCCAAGACTGAAGTGGTATTTAAAGGTGATACTGCAGAGGAATTGAGAGAAATATCGTTACACCGGGAAGATATATTACAACTATTTGATAAACTGAATAGTAGCAAATCACCTGGACCGGATGGTATACATTCCAGAGTGTTGAAAGAACTGAAATATGAGATTGCAGACCTGCTATTGGTAATCTGCGAACTTTCATTAAAATCATCTGTAATACCTGAAGATTGGAGGGTCGCCAACGTAACACCAATTTTTAAAAAGGGTTCCAGGGGTGACCCGGGAAATTACAGACCGGTGAGCCTGACGTCAGTACCGGGGAAAATGGTAGAAACCATCATAAAGAACAAAATTGCACAGCATGTAGATAGTCATGGCCTAATGGGAGACAGCCAACATGGCTTTAGACAAGGAAGATCTTGTCTTACTAATCTGATATGTTTTTTTGAAGGTGTGCATAAACAGGTAGACAAAGGTGAGTCGGTTGATATAGTGTATCTGGACTTTCAGAAAGCTTTTGACAAGGTCCCCCATCAGAGACTTTTGGCGAAGCTAAAAAGTCATGGGATAGGAGGCAGTGTACTATTGTGGATCGGGAACTGGTTAAAAGATAGAAAGCAGAGGGTAGGGCTAAATGGCCAATATTCCCAATGGAAAAAGGTGAATAGTGGAGTACCCCAGGGATCTGTACTGGGTCCGCTACTTTTTGACATATTCATAAATGACCTGGAAAAAGGAATAACTAGTGAGGTTATCAAATTTGCAGATGACACAAAACTGTTTAAAGTTGTTAAAACCCAAGAGGATTGTGGAAAACTGCAGGAGGATCTGGATAAATTGGAAGACTGGGCATCCAAATGGCAGATGAAATTTAATGTGGACAAGTGCAAAGTTATGCACCTAGGAAAGAACAACCCACACTATAGTTACACGATGCAAGGCTCCACATTAGAAACCACCACCCAGGAAAAAGATTTAGGAGTCATCGTGGATAACATGTTAAAACCCTCCGCCCAGTGTGCAGCGGCGGCCGAGAAAGGAAATAGAATGCTAGGTATCATAAGGAAAGGGATGGAGAATAAAACAAAGGATATTATAATGCCTCTGTATCACTCCATGGTACGACCGCACCTTGAATATTGTGTGCAATTCTGGTCACTGTATCTTAAAAAGGACATAGCGTTATTAGAAAAAGTACAGAGAAGAGCCACCAAATTGGTGAAGGGGATGGAAGGCCACTCCTATGAAGAGAGGCTAAAAAGGTTAGGGCTCTTTAACCTGGAAAAGAGACGACTGAGGGGAGATATGATAGAGGTCTATAAATTAATGAATGGAGTGGAACGGATAAATGTGGATCAATTGTTTACGCTATCAGAATATAGAAAGACTAGGGGACATGTAATGAAGCTACAGGGTAAACTATTTAAGACAAATAAGAGAAAATATTTTTTCACTCAACGTGTAATCAAACTCTGGAATCTGTTACCGGAGGATGTAGTAAGGGCTGTTAGTATAGCTGGGTTTAAAAAAGGTTTGGACAAGTTCCTGGAGGAAAGGTCCATAAACCACTATTAAAAAGGGACCCAGGATATCAATGCTTGACCCAGTACAAGCATTGTGGAACCTGTGTCTTTTGGGGATATTGCTAGGTACGTATGACCTAGATTGGCCACTGTTGGAAACAGGATACTGGGCTTGATGGACCTCGGTCTGACCCAGTATGGCATGTCTTATGTTCTTAAGATAGATAAGTCTGTATTATACCAGTGAAAACAACGTGATGTATAGAGGATATTATGTAGTGATGTTTGTGCAAGTGCCAAATAAAAATTCAAGATAAAAAAATAATGTTCAGTCTGAAGAAGAAAGTGAGAAAGGATTGACAGCCATGAAGTGGAAATTTATGTTGATTTATCAGTGTTCATGCTGACTGAATGAAAGCAAACAAAAGCAGTGACTGAAATCTTACAGAAGGAATTTAGGATACTGTTGGAGGATCCCTTTTTATATTTATTCCCATTTGGGACTTACACAAAGGTGCTATACTTGTTAAAGCTATATTTACTGAGGAAACTGGGCTGCCAAAAGCTGTTAAGCGCCAGCAAGGTGCAAAAGGATGGAAATGTCTAAAAAAAAAAGCACCAGAGTGGATCTGGTCCTACGCTTCAGATTGATTGTAGCATGTACACCTTTTTCAGACTTGGGCATAGGTAGGGTAGAGGAGGCATTTATAATGCTGAAGGGTGGTTCCTTAAGAGTTTTTGATTAGAATTTGCTGAGTCAAAAACTTGTTCATATTTAAAATGTGTAAAAGTAAGTAAATGGTGACATCTAGTGGTAGCTGATAATTCCTCTCTTTAGTCCACACAGGGTTCTGTGAAATCCTTGTTTGAATGGATTTCTGTTTTATGTAAATCATTTTTATTGTGGAAAGTAACCAAATACACTTATGGCTCCCGACCAGCGATGACTCCTATTTAGTCTGAGGGTCAGCATACAAATATATGGTACAAAACTTCCCATTTTCTTTCGTTATACATACTAATCCCTTTTCCCACCCATCCCCCCCCCCCCCATTCCACCCCCCTTGTTCTCTTATACCAACAATAGTAGCTTCAGGAATACAATTAACTCATAAGACTGCTTTGGCTTTTGTGCACGTGGAAAGACCCAAAGGCAACATGTGGCCATATATAAATACGCAGTTGAGTGCCATGCTGCGCCCCCTGGGGGAGAGCGATTGGATGTATGGTTCCCATGTAATTATGAATTTCGTGTCTCGTAGGGCAGAGCCCTGAGCAGCAATGTTTTCCATCTGCATTATTTTATGTAGGTTATTCCGCCAAGCCCAATACACAGGGGGTTCTGGGTCCAGCCATGACTTCATCATACCCTGGAGTCCCAAAACCAGGGTCTTCCTCATAAAGAGCTTAGTTTTATTTTATTTATTTGAACAGTTTTTCTATATTGCCCCTTCCAAAGATAAAGGCAGTTTACATTGAACTAACCATGTACAGAGAACAATATGGCAAGGTACATTAACTATTTATATAGTAACATAATAACTATTTACATAGTAACTTATCTAACATGGACATTGTTGGAGGTGGTTAAAACATTCAACTATTTACAAGATCATGGTTAGTTCTCTTCCCCTTCGCTGCTAGGCAAGTTGGGTCTCCTAGTATGAGCCCTTCTACATTCACTTTGACTCTCTGATTAGCACTTTCGAAAGGTATGTTTGCAACTTGGTCCAGTAGCCACGTATTGCAGGGCATAGCTAGAGTTGATGACCTAACGTGCTTCTAGACTCTGAGCATTTAAGACACTTACCAGTGTCCGTCAGCCCAGATGCCTGAGCCTTTGCCCATAGAATTATCTTGTATAAAAGTTCCCGGAGAGTCACCACTGTGGTAACTTGTGGCACCCATTGAAGGGCTCGCATCAGAATGTCTCCATTCCACTCCGTCCCTATTTCTATATTCCACCGGTGCGCCAGTTCCTGATGGCATTGTTTCCCTACCAGTGTCACCCACACCTTCCATTTATAGGATAGCAATAACCGTCCCCTATCTGTAATTTCAAAGAAAGCATCTACCTTCTCAAAAAAGGCCAAGTCTAGCTCTTCTCGCTTCATTGCCTCTATGTAGTGGCATACCTGTATTAATGCAAATGTATCACTGGGGGCTATATGAAATTCTCTCACCAAGTCTACTTGGGTTTTAAATTGATTTTCCTAATTGATGAACTGGGACAGTCTTGTAAGGCCATGTTGCTCCCAACGCTGGAAGACTCGTGTTGTATTTCCTACTGGAAAATCTGGATTTCTTTCAGGGGTAAAAACGCCATACTCTGAGGGTGATGTTTTAGTTGTTGGCATAGCACTTTCCAAGCTTCCCGCACAGATTATATCTCTGGGCTTGCTTGTAGATACTTATCTAGCCACTCCTGTGGGGCGTGCAGCACGAACAGTGGGTATACTGTCCCCAGGAGCTGTCTTTCTAATTTTGGGGTGCAGGTAGTAGTCTGGATTAGCCAATCTCTGACATGGTGAAGCATACAGCTTAAGTTATATTGAGCTAAATCCACAGTCTCATGCTCCCCTCTCCCAGGTCCCCCAACAGATGTTCAAATGAGATTCTTGGCCGTCGGCCTCTCCATAGGAACCGAACTATCTGCCACTGCCAAATTTTCAGAACTTTTTTCTGCATTCGCAAGGGTAAGACCTAAAACAGGTATAGCCAACTAGGAAGAAGTGTCATCTTATATAGCGCTATTCACCCCAGCATGACAAAAGCAGGGTCTCCCACCTGAGCAGCTGTTCCCGTACTCTCTTTAACATGAGGTGGACGTTCATTTTATAAAGCTGCTTTAAGTCCACCATCACCTGTACTCCCAGGTACTTGAAAGAGCCGGTCATCCACCTCAGCGGGAAGGAACCTATCCACCGCTCTTTTAACTGTTGGTCAAGCAGCATGGCTTCTGATTTCTCCATGTCATCTTTAGCCCTGAGTGGGCTCCAAATTCATGGAAAACCTCCAAGAATGGTGGAAGCAACTGCTGTGGGTTTTGTAAATGTACTCGTATATTGTCCACTTAGGCCGCTAGTTTGAAAGTATTGGGCCCTACTTGAACACCTTCAGTCTGTGGATCTGCCTGGATGACTCGAGGGATAGGTTCTAGAAATAGGATGAAGAGTAACGGAGATAGAGGGCATCCCTGCCTGGTGCCCCGGCATGGTTTAAAGTTCTCTGAGATTGGTCCATTGACAACTACTGCCACGCTTGGGTCTTGGTAACGAAGTCTGATAGACTGCATAAATAAGCCTGAAAAAAACATTTACTCCACTACCCCAAACAAGAACTGCCAGTTGACTAGATCAACAGCTTTTTTAGCGTTAAAGCTTATCAGTAGTGTGTCCAACTTCCATTTCTGATTCGCCATAATTTAAGTTATCACTCTATGGAGGTTTAGAACCGGGTGCCGTTCTTTCACGAATCCAATCTGACCTTCTTGGATTAGGAATGGCATGATTCGATCTAGCTGAGTGGCCAGAATCTTCACGAGAAGTTTGTTGTCAGAATTCAATAAGGAAATAGGGTGGTATGATGATGTAAGAAGGGGATCTCGGCCCGGTTTAGGGAGCACCATTATGTGTGCCAGATTTGACTCATAGGGGAAGGCCTGTCTCTGAATAAGGTGCACATAAAGTTTTTGCAGGGGGTCACAAACCTTATCCTACATCATTTTATAACACTCGTTTCCAACCCCATCTGGGCCTGGGGCTTTATAAAATTTAGATTGCTTAATAGCACCTTCCACTTTCTCTTCTGTAATAGGTTGATTTAAGATTTCGTATTGCTCAGCTGTGAGTGTTGGGAGCTCAACTCTATCTAAGTATGCCATATCTCTCAGCGACAGGCCACTGCCCTCTGAATATAGCTGTTGGTAGAAGTTGAAAATAGTGCCAATATACGCTGTTCATTGGCTGTCACCCCACATCCATCTCGCATGGCTGTTACTCCCCTCCATCCCTGCCATCGCTTCACCAAAGAGGACATAAACTTCTCCACCCGGTTCCCATATCGATGCATTTGACACTGGTAGTATAATTGGGACTTATAAGCATGCCTATGGATGAGAGTATTCGGCTCCACCTGTTTGGCCACCAACTCCCCTCAACGTAGCGGCATGTTCTGTTGCCTCAGGGCTCGTTGCACTTGCCGAATCCATTTAGTAAGGCGGAGTATTTGTGTATCAATATGTTTCCTTCTGCTGTACTCATAACCAATAATCTCGACCCAGATAATTGCTTTTACTGTCTCCCAGTATAATGCGGGGTCATTTCGATGGATGGCATTTGTGACTTCAAAGCTTTCCCATTTCTCTTGCAGAAAGCGCAAAAACTGTGGATCTCAGTACAGATGTACTGGAAAGCGGCACCACCGAGCCCCTCTAGTGCTGCCCCTCCCCCCTAGAGTCATCCAAAGAGGCGCATGATATGATATTACCATGGCTGCGATAGTCACTTCACGTACCCTGGATACAGAGATAGTCGGTAGTAGCCAATAGTCTAGACGTAGTAAAGTGCCATGCGCCCACGACATATGGGTAAAATCCCATTCCTGTGGGTGTAGGATACACCACACTTCAGCTAAATCCAACACTTCACATAATTGCTCAACCCCATGTCTGGAGCTTGTCTGATTTGCGCCAGCCGGAGGTGTCTTGTCTATGGCCACATCCAACATGCAGTTGAAGTCCCTTCCCCACCACCAAGGAGTGTCAGGGATACTTGCTCAGGGTTGTAATTAGTTGGACAAAAAAGGCCCAGTCAGCTGGGTTGGGCCCACAGGCGTTACAAAATGTATATGGTGTGTTGCCAATTTTCACCCCCACAATTACATACCAGCCCTAGTGGGTCAATTGTTTGTCATTCTAACACGAAGTCTATGCCTTTTTGGATTAAAATCGCTACTCCAGCTTTCTGAGACCATGCCGATGTCCCAAACACTTGATCCACTCACCACCGTCTCAGTTTGGCACACTCATGCCCATCCAGGTGTATTTCTTGCAACATGGCTACGTCTGCCTTCAGGTCTCTCAAATGCTTCAACACTTTGTATCTTTTAATAGGGGTGCCAAACCCACAGATGTTCCAGGTCACACACTGAATACACGGCTCACCCTGGGTCACTGGTCAGCGATATAGTGTAGTTACTCACCTGTAACAGGTGTTCTCCAGGAGCAGCAGGAATCAGTCCTCACATATGGGTGACGTCGGCGCCGACGGAGCCCTCGCGGAGCAATTTTCCCCAGCTTTCAAAGAAAGCCTTTGGGAATTGCAGCGCGCATGCGCGGTCCCCTTCCCGCCCAAGGGTGCCATCTTAGCCAGTGTGATGACATAGCTAAAAGACAGCTTAAAAATTCTTTAAAAAACTAAATGATATGATTGCAACTCGAAGGGGAGGAGGGAGGGTTGTGAGGACTGATTCCTGCTGCTCCTGGAGAACACCTGTTACAGGTGAGTAACTACGCTTTCTCCAGGACCAAGCAGGAAGTCAGTCCTCACATATGGGACTCCCAAGCTTAAGGCTACCGGAGACCCTAAGCACAAAAATGAGCTCCCTCTAGCTCAGCAGCACAGAAGGAAGGAATCTTCACTGAATTATTACCCACCGGTAGCCCAACATCCGGGATGGAGGGTAGGAGTTGCTCAAACCTCGAAGAGATTTCGGAGGACTGCCTGTCCGAAAGCACTGTCCCTGCGGGACTCCCTCTCCAGGCAGTAATGGGCCGCAAAAGTCTGGCTTGAAGACCAAGTAGCGACCCGGCAGATGTCTGCCAATGGAACAGAGCGGAGGTAAGCCACTGACGTAGCCTTCGCCCGAACACAATGAGCCGTGGCCCGACTTTCTAACGAGAGTCCGGCTGCTCCATAAGCCCAAGCGATACAGTCAGCAACCCAGATGGACAGAGTACGCTTGGAGACAGGGAGCCCCAATTTATTGGGGTCAAAAGACACGAAGAGCTGAGCAGCTTTGCGGTGCTCCTGCGTACGGTCAAGGTAGAAGTTCAACGCCCTTCTACAGTCCAGGGTATGCAGGACCATTTCAGCTCGGTTGGAGTGTGGCCTGGGAAAGAAGGTCGGAAGTACCACCTCCTGATTGATGTGAAAAGGGGAGACCACTTTTGGAAGAAATTTAGGGTGAGTCCGTAGGACTACCCTATTTTTGTAGAACCGAGTGTAAGGGGGATCAGACACGAGGGCCTGTAGTTCACTTACGCGTCTAGCGGAAGTGAGGGCTATCAAGAATAAGGTTTTCCAAGAAAGAAAACGGAGAGGACAGGTAGCCATAGGTTCAAAAGGCGGACAGGTGATCCGCTGCAAAACCACATTCAGATCCCAGTCAGGCGCTGGCGGGCGCAGAGGTGGTTTAAGGAGAAGGAGACCTCGGAGAAACCTTGCCACGAGAGGGTCGTTGGAAAGAGGTCTGCCGTCCACCGGCACATGATGTGCTGAAAGAGCACTGAGGTGAACCTTGACGGAGTTGGACTTAAGTCCAAGATTAGAGAGGTAGAGCAAGTACTGCAAGACCACCGACACTGAGCAGGAGAAGGGATCCAGAGACTGCTGGGTACACCAAACGGAAAAACGACGCCATTTAAGGGCGTAGCATTTGCGGGTAGAAGGTCGCCGGGAAGCTAGGACGACCTCTTCCACCTCTGCCGGCAGTAGAAGGGGAGCAAGGACTACCCTTTCAGCAGCCAGGCCATCAGATGTAGAGATCTGAGGTTGGGGTGTAGCAGGGACCCCTGATCCTGTGTTAGGAGATCTGGTTGAAACCCCAGAGGGAACGGAGCCTCCACCGCCAGTTGCAGCAGGAGTGGAAACCACGGCTGTCTGGGCCACCGAGGAGCTATCAGGATCATGGAAGCTTTGTCTCGGAGAACCTTGAAAAGAGTTCGAGAGATTAGCGGTATGGGAGGAAAGGCATACAGAAGGCTTTTCGACAATGAGAGCAGAAAAGCATCCGCCGCTACTCGGAGGGGATGCGGCTGCCGAGAGCAGAAACGAGGAAGTTGCCGGTTGAGAGGACTGGCAAAAAGATCCAGCGTGGGGAGGCCCCACTTCAGAAAAAGTTTCTGAACTACCAAGGGATCCAGGCGCCACTCGTGCGGCTGGAGGATTCTGCTGAGTTTGTCCGCCAGGCAATTTTTTGGGCCTGGGAGATAAACTGCCTTGAGAAGAATGCCGCGGCTGACGGCCCAAGAGCAGAGCCTCTGCGCTTCCCGACAGAGAAGGAAGGAGCCCGTGCCCCCCTGTTTGTTCACGTAGAACATGGCAACTTGATTGTCCGTCTGGACAAGGACGGACCGGCGAGAAGTCAGGTGGGAGAAAGCCTTGAGAGCCAGACAGATTGCTCTGAGCTCCAGGAAGTTGATCTGCTGCGCAGACTCCCACGAGGTCCAGAGACCTTGAGTACATGCCCCTTGGCAATGCGCTCCCCATCCCAGGAGAGAAGCATCGGTCGTCAGTACTTGAGCAGGCGGAGGAGATTGAAAAGGCATTCCGAGTACCAGGTTCGGCTGATGAAGCCACCACTGCAGAGAAGAGGCCAGAGGGCCGGAGATCTGCACTAAGTCGGCGAGGCCGCCCGTGGCCTGTTGCCACTGCTTGCGAAGGCACCACTGAGCAGGCCACATATTCAGGCGGGCGTTGGGGGTCACGTGGACGGTGGAAGCCATATGGCCGAGTAGTCTCAGAAAGCGCCTGGCCGAGACCAGAGACTGGCTGCGAAAACGGCTGGCTAGGTCCATGAGCCGCTGAGCTCTGTCGAGAGGCAGGAAAGCTCGCGCCTGAAGAGTGTGCAATCTTGCGCCGATGAACTCGAGATCTTGCGAGGGGAGCAAAGTGGACTTTGCGAAGTTTACGACAAAGCCCAAGTACTGGAGAAGAGTCACAGTGCGGTGCGTGGCTTGTGTGACCTCTTGAGAGAACGATGCTCTGATGAGCCAGTCGTCTAGGTAAGGAAAGACATAGAGGCCCTGAAGCCGGAGATAAGCCGCCACCACCGCGAGACATTTTGTGAAGACTCGTGGTGCGGAGGATAGGCCAAAGGGCAGTACTCTGTACTGGTAATGATTTCCTGCCACCACAAACCTTAGGTATTGGCGGTGGCTTGGGTGGATGAGGATATGCGTGTAGGCATCCTTTAGATCCAAGGAGCATAGCCAATCTCCCTGCTGGAGGTAGGGCAGAAGGATTCCAAGGGTAAGCATCTTGAACTTCTCCCTCACGAGGAACTTGTTGAGGTTGTGCAAGTCCAGGATGGGTCTGAGGCCTCCTGTTCTTTTTGGTATTAGGAAATACCTGGAATAAAAGCCTTGACCTCTCAGGTGGTGTGGCACCGGTTCCACAGCCTGTTCCTGAAGAAGACTTGCTAATTCCTGAAGGAGTAAGTCCCTGTGCAGAGGGAGTCGTGGAGGCTCTCCCGGAAAATAGGAGGGAGGGACCTGGTGGAAGTGGAGAAGATAGCCTTCTCGCACAACATGAAGCACCAAGGCATCTGATGTGATGTTGGACCACCTGTGGGCAAAGTGGACCAGCCGGCCTCCTGTGCTGGGAGAAACCAGCTGAGGGGGAGAGGCTATGTCGATGAAGTCAAAAACCCCCACCCTGCTGAGCAGGGGCCGGTGGTGCAGGCTTGGGGGCTTGCTGCCTACGGGACCCGTTACCCCGTCCCTTGGCCTGCTGACCCTGTTGGGGAGCTGAGGAGGCCTGATACTGAGGGCAGTGTTTATAGGCAGTCGCCTTCCTCGGGTAAAAGGACTTTTTTCCCGAGCCCTTCTTCTTTTGGGAAGGGGCAGAGGTCTTTCTAGAGAGCCTTGTTCTGGTGAGAGTTTCCGTCTCGATTTGCGCAGCCTTCTCAGCCATGGGCTTGCCAAATAGGTTCTCACCTCGGCAGGGGACATCGACCAACTTGTCCTGCACCCATGGTTCAAGGTCAGACGACTGAAGCCAAGCCTGTCGGCGGGCACCGATGCCGGCTGTGGCCACTCGAGCCGATGCTTCAAAGCCATCATAGGCTGCTCGAGAAATGAACTTGGAGCATTCTCGAATTCCAGTGGACAAGGCTAGGAACCTCCGCAAAGGTTCCTCGGAAAGTCCAGCAGAGAATCCGGCTATCTCCTTAGCCAGGTCTCTAAGGTACATGCCCATGTAGAGCTGGTAGGTCTGGACCCGACAAGCAAGCATAGAGCCTTGGAAACACTTCTTACCGAGGCCATCCAGGTTGCGGGCCTCCCTGCCGGGAGGCACCGAGGAGTGCATCTTCTGGCTCTTGAGCCTATGCATGGCCGATTCCACCACCATGGAATGGTGCGGCAGTTGTGCCTTCTGGAAGCCAGGGCTCTTGCGGACTCGATAGATGGAATCGACCCGCTTGCTTAAAACCGGCGACGACGCCGGACTCTCCCACATGCGGAAGAGCAGTCGTTCCAGCATGGGAGGAACCGGTACAGTAAAGTGCTCCTTTGCAGGAGAGTCGTACTGGAGGGCGTCGAGCTCTTCGGCTCGAGGTTTCTCCTCGGGATCCGCAGGGAAGGCCAAGGCCTTGGCCATATCCCTTACGAAGTCCGAGAACCGGGCATCCTCCGGAGGGGACTGCTTCCGAGGTTCGGACTCAGGGGAGTCCGATGGGACACACCGAGTCCGAAAGGAATCAGGTGACTCTTCCTCCTCGGATTCCCAGGCCGACTCCGAGGAGGAGTCGATGGGGTCAGGTCGGGCAGGCGTAGATGCCGGCCGCCCTGACGCCGAGGGAGTCGGCGTCGGTGACCTCGGTCCCGAACGGGAGGCCGAGGGTGACCTCGACCGAGGATCGACTCGAGCCCGCATGGACTTGAGGATCGGCTCGGTCTCCGGGGTCGACTTAGACGTCGACGTCCCGGCGGTCAGGGCAGAGATGCCAGTGAGGCTAGCGATCAGTGCCTGCTGCTGGTCCATGAAGGCAGTCAGACTGCTCTCCAGGGCCGTCAACCTGAGTCCGAACTCAGGAGACCCAGCAGCCCCCGACTCGGGCCCCGACGGCGTCGGGCCCGACGTCGGACCCCTCGGAGGCGAGTCCACGAGGACAACAGGACTTACCGGATCAGACGAGTCCTTCTCCAGACGAGGCCGTTTTGCGAGACGCTCCATCTCCAAAGACCCGGGACGGCTATCGGGGCTATGCGACCTGGCCCTCGCGGAACCAGGAGCGTCCACCGACGCCGCCCTCGCGGGTTTCGACTTCCGATGATCCCCTGAGGGAGACCCTCTGTCCGAGGAACTTCGACGGTGCTCAGAGCTAGAGCCTCTGGACGCCGAAGCCTCCGACGAGGTCCAGGTACGGGTGGGATCAGTAAAGATTCTTTCCCGCTGATGCCGCCGACTCCGTAAAGCTTTGGAGGACATCTTGCTGCAGGCCCCACAGATCAGTTCTTCGTGATCTGGGCCTAGGCAGCGTAGATGTAGCAGCAGATAAGCATGCAATAAATAAAACCAGGAGTCGTTTCAAGGATCCAAGCCAGTTTAATATGCACATGGCTCAAGCAATAAGCAATTTCAAAATGGCTGAGCAATGGCTTCTAGTAAAACAACAACTTTTATAGCTTTCTTGTCCATTCTAAGCATAGGCAAACTTTTCATTGGTCCCAGTACCCCTCTCACCCATCTATTGGTCCTGGTACTGATATGGCTACCCAATCGGGACCCTGGTCTGGGCTCAGCACCTGGTTGCCCCCCTTCTAGTCCCAATTACAATGGTCAGTTCACCAACTTGTTACTTTCAAGCTCCCAAGGCCATTGAGCCAATTTGTACGTGCAGGGGAGCAGGGCTCTGCAGCTTCTCTATCATCAGTTTTAATTAAATCCCTTACAGCTGCATTTTCTTATCAGTGAGCATAACATATTTCTCTATTTTCTCAGACTCAAATTCTACTTGTCTAGGTCACTACAATCATACTTATTAAATCCATGGTTTATAGCAGCATATTGGGGGATGTGCAATCCTATAGCCTCTTCACAGGCTGCATTTACAGGTCAAGCTGGTTAGGCCTGTCTGCTTAGTTCAATTAGCATGGATCATAGGCCGTCGCCTACCACATTCCCCCCTTTGATTATTCTCACCCGCATGTTAATAAGGTGTGAGAATAAAATCACATAATACTAGGTAAAGGTATCACTCTGTGGTATAGGGTAGTAAGTTCACATAGCTAGTATCTTTGTAGCTGCCTTATGCTCTACAGTGTTATTAATAACTGAAGTTATCATTTGCAAGCAAAGTGGCAAGAAACAAGGGAATAACAAGCAGATAGTCAGAGTCCATAATTTGGCAAGAGTGGGAAAAAAGAACTAAAGGATTAGAAGGTTCAGTTGCATCTTTGTTGTGCTGTCGTAAAGCTTCTGATTTAGACAGACCAGCTGTCCATCCTTCGTAGTAGATTGTGGTCCAGTCCAAACAAAACACAAACTGTCAACAATGGGGTGGGCCAATACCCACTCACTAGTAGTATTATGTAAATCAGTCTGATTGTATAGGATAGAATAGTTCAGTTCTTGCGTCTCCCAGGGCCACTGATCTCCCATCTTAGTTCCTCCACAATAGAAACAGTCAGAAGTGTGGAGACTAGATGCTATTGCTCCAGCAAGTTCAAGAAACAAGTTCTGGTGGTGGTATGAGGAATTGCAACGGTGGCTTGCATAGCCTTGTAGAAAGTCAAGATCTAGAACAACTTTTGGATTGGAGAGTATACCAATGCAAGTATAGGAAGAATGATAAAACAAGGTCTGAGTGACCTTCGGTCCAGTTCATGTTGTACTTATACAGGCTGCCCAGGGAGATAAGGCAAAAGTCATTTCAAAGCACTCCAAAACTGTTGCCAGAATAAAGCAATAATAATAATTCATAATGGGCATAGTCTCTGGAAAATTGGTGGAACTGTCGACTTCCACAACAGATAACAGATGTAGGGTTGATTGTAGATCCTCAAGCTTCTGCCGTACGTAGGCCTACCAGCTTTTTGGCAGGAGTAGGGCTGTAGATTCCAAAGTATCACTGTCCTCTGGGATGTCTCAATTTCTTAAAATATCATAGCATAGTCTCTTAGGCTATTATTGCTTCTTTAGAGCAGTTCACTCTTTAGAAGATCAAAATAGTCTTTTCAGAGTATTTAAACACAGTCTCTTAGAGGATTCAATTTCTTAACACAACACAGTCTCTTTCTGATGATTGCAGTTTTCTCCAGATGCGAGGCTTACCTTCAGATAAACAAACAGTCTCGAAACAGTGCAGTTTCTGAGGGACCAATAAGTCTTAGGTCCGTGGTTGTTGTCGTAGGGTGAGGTGCAATGGAGTCTCAGGATGCTGTACAGTAGTCCAGTGATCAGGTTCAAGAGCAGCTGCTGGCTTCACTTGATTATGATGGATCCAAGGTTCAAATTCTGCGACTTTTACTGCAGTTGGAGTTGACAGGATGACGACATAGGGTCCCCTCCAATGCAGGGCTAACAGTATCTTTCTCCACTCTTTGATCCACACCGAGACTCCAGGCTTGAAAGGATGCAGGGGTGCAGGCAAATTGATGGGTAATCGATTTTGTACTCAGGTATGAAGACTCCTGCAAAACAGAACTTAAAACCAATAGTTCATGTCTAATAATTTCAGATCCTATCTGTCTCATATCTCCTTTTATTTCCTATACAATAGGCAGGGGTTGCCCATACAGAATCTCAAAAAAAGGGAAACTCCTAAAGACTTAGCAGGGGCTAAGTATATCCTAAGAAGGGCTATGGGAAGAACCTGGGGCCACTTCAGGTAAACCTCTTGGCAAAGTTTGGACAACTGAGATTTCAGGGTTCTATTCATACATTCTACTTTTCCTAAATTCTGAGATCTATAGGCAGTATGTATCTGTTAATATCAATATCTTGGGGCTATACTTAATGGACTTGCTTCCTAAGGTTATCCACCCTCATTATGTGTACAGGGTCCCATGTGCATGCAAGGTTGTAAGGGCATACTTGAAATCTGGGTACACATTTAGACAGGGCTCTTTTCCTATTGTTAGTGCTCTAGTGAGGGCTATCAGTTCAGCTTTCTGTGGTGAAGTTTCTAGGGCCAGGGCTGAGGACTCAACTACCAAATCAGGGGTCACCACTGCATATCTAGCACAACAATGTCCATTGATGATGAAACTGCTTTCAGCCACAAAGAAAGTCTGTTCAGGGTTCTCCAGAGGGACATCAGTCAAATCCAGGCGGCTTGAGAATACAGTGTCCATAATTTCTAAACAGTCATGATCAGGGGATCAAGACTAACTGATAACAACATAGCAGGATTGAAAGCTTGACTGACCTTTCAGTTGTATCTGGGGTTTTCACACAACATACTCTAATACTTCAACATTCATAGATTTGTTAGCTAGTAATTTCCTTTGTATTTCATATTGGTTAGAACAGAGTGTGGTACAGTAACTTGAAGATTCTGTCTCAAAGGGATTTTTCTTTTAGTTTTTGCTTACTAGGAAGGCTGTAGCTGTAACAGCTTCTCAAATAAGGTCCAAGAGATTGAGTCAACACTCCTAGAACATTTCCTTGTGACTCATGAACATAGAGACTGTAAGGTTTTCTGGACATCTGGTAGACCCAGAGCTGGTGATAACATCAGCGTGGTTTTCAAAGATCAAAAGACTGCATTCCTATTCAAGTCCCCATTCCAATGGAGACTTTTTCATTCCTTTAGTAGCTTGATACAATGTGATACAATGGTTTTGCTAGCAGCGCGAAATTGGGGATCCATATACAACAGTACCCTGTGGCACCCAAGAAGGCTCTCACTTGCCTCCTGGTGGTTGGAGTAGGAATACTGCATACAGCTGCTTTGCGTTCTGGTAAGGGTTCCAGGCGTCGAATTCCGCTGGACAACTGGAATCCTAGGTATTTAACTTGTTTGGTATAATTGCACCTTAGCTCTTGAGACTTTGTATCCAGCCTCATTAAGAGGGTGCAAAGGTTCACTGGTGGCTTGTAGACATTCACTTTCTGAGTTGGTGGTTATGAGCAAGTTGTCCACATATTGAAGTAGAATTTTTACTTTTTTTTTCTCTGGAGTTTCTGGATAACTTGTCAAATCTTTTGCTGAGTGAGGCGAGTTCTTGAATCCTTGAGGTAATCTTGTCCAGATGAGTTGGCCCCGCCTCCTTGTAGTGGGGTCTTGGGCTAAGCGTATGCAGAAAAAACATCTTTTTAAGTCCAGAATGATGAAATGTATAGCTTCAGCAGAGATCAGTTCCAAGAGAATATAAGGATTTTGGTACCACTGGTTGTATAGTTTCAGCTGCATCATTCATTCTTCTTAGATCCTGCACTGGGCGGTAGTCACCTGTCCCAGGCTTCTTGACTGGCTTGAGGGTGACAATGACAGGGGCTATGTTCTTCGCTAGGCCAGGTGGATTATCTTCTGCCCATAATCCAAGTGGGGCTATGCACTATAGAACTGCTACTCTTCTTCTCGGGGAACAGTCAGCACCATCAATCCAGCAGGCTCTGGGTTCACAGTCATTTACATTTCTCTCTCTTCAGCAAAGGATATCTGTGCTTGAAGCTTTGCAAGCAGGTCTCGGCCCAAAAGTGGAATAGGGCATTCAGGCATATACAGGAACTGGTACATTAGTATTATTTTATTTTTTTTTAGTTCACACATGCGGTTCTGCAAAAAAGGCTTTGTGGCCTTAGCCCCAGTAGCTCTGATAATGGTGGTGAATCTAGAAAAACACAGGGGCTACTGGCTTTAGTATTCTGCTCCTGTATCCCCCATAAAAGTCCATATATTGGTCCCCTATTTTTCAGACTGACTCCTGGGGACCCAGGGAAACTGGAGAGTCCGGTCTGGCCTAGTCTTCATCCATGCTGTAGCCCTCTTCGGCTGCCACTCACGCTATAGCTGCTTCACTCTCATGCTGAAACACTGTGCTTGGTTTATTGTTTTATGACTTTGCAATCAAGTACTCCCTCCTCCCCTCCTGGGGAGGAGTCAAGATACGGGCATTCACTTCTCTAATGTCCTTCTTTTTCTATAATGGGTGCACTGATTTGCACCCAGTGGAGGCCTGCTACTTCTGCGGCCTCTTACACGTTCTCTGGTCCTTTGATTAGGAGAATCTCCTCCACGTCGTTCAATGAAAGCAGCACCAAGCTGATCTGCTTTCTCTTTATTTTACATTCACTTTCTCTGCCACATTCAGTCTTACATTTCACATACTTTCAAATCAACTCTTCCAGTAACTATAATGTCCGCAAATCCATCCAGTTTCATTTCTGTTTTATATCTCTCTGGGACTGACTGACAAAAACACAACTTCTCCTGGGCTACTGGTCTGCATTATACTGTTCATTAGTTCAATCAAATCCTAAGGCTTCTCAGTGTATAATGCAGTTTTTTCAGTTCTAAACAAGTCTGGTCAGCTGACTTTCACGTCTGGTCCACTGTGGGCACATTAGTTCACGCCCACCGGGGGGTGACATCATCGGTGGACTGGGCTCCATCCCCCCCTTAAGCACTCTGAACAGAGCTACTTACAGAGAGAGAGAGAGAGAGAGACGAGACAGGATATCTAGAGATTCTGGGGCAAAATATAGTGAACTAAGGAAATATAACTAGCAGAAGTCACTCCCTTTCACATAGCATTCCTGATTGGGACAGAGACATTTCATAGTCTTCAGTAAATCCCTTACTGAAATTCTTGATCATACTTGAAAAGACACCTTATTACCGTAAACATAGGGCAGGCAGGAAACACTTAGATTGAGCACATACATCCATTATGCTTATTGCAACTTATTCCAAACAGGAATAATTTAGATACAGTTCTTAAAATATCTTATAGAGAGAACTATAGCTATCTGTTACGTATGACTAGAATAAAAATACTTAGCAACCAGCCATAATCAGCATGTCTCTGCAAAAGAAATTATTACTTTTTTTAGTTCAGGAAGCAAATATTCAAAAGACATTCCGGATATTTTTCATAAAGTGCACCTTTCCCTTTTTTCAAATACAGAAAAACAGCTTACAGTTTGGGGAAGCATGCATTCAAATGACTTATACTTGTTCATAAAAAGGTTAGTGCAAACACTCCGCAAGATAAACTTTTTTTTTTTAAACTTTGATTGAATGAATCCTTTATTCTAAACAAGCAAGAGAGACTGCTCAATCGGGAACGGCTGTCTCATTCCCTAGTAAGCTGTGTGAGCCACACCCCTTCGCTCACTGGAAACGAAATGACCACAGTTTCACAGAGACATGCTAGCAAGAATCATTTAAATCAGTGTCAAGTCGTGATCTAATAATTACTTTGTAGGTTTATAAGTCAAAGGAAATAAACCCAAAAACAGTTTGCTTAGTTTATCATTTCTGAAAGGTAACAAAATATACAGACAAAGCAGAGAATATAACTAAAAACAGTTTACGGAGCTCCGATGAGGTTAATTCGACCTTCAAAACTAAAATCCTGACTAAATATTCCTATCGAATGGTATATAATACCTAACCATAGCAGAAGGAACATTACTATTAAAAAACATATTGAATAAAACAGGTACAATTTGCCTGAAATAAGCACAAACTAACAGCATTGAGATTTAAGCCTGCACAGGATTAGAAAGACGACACTGTACATTCTTTCCTTCAGACACGCCCCCTGTCAGTTTTTCACACTGCAGTAGAAAAACGAACTGAGTCAGACCAGCTTTTGGATTTTTAAAATGATTCTAGGTGTTTTGGGTCTTCGTTCTGCTCTATTAATACAATTTCTTAATCAGTGAACTGTCACAAATTACCCAACAGAATAATCTCACATTTATAACAGAAGGGAAACTCGCAGTTTCAACAGATAACAAAAAACAGATACACAGTAGGGCAGACAATACACCAAACGCTTCCTCCGTTTCGCGACCTAGACGCAGTCACCCGGCTAGGAACTGCGCTAGTCCAGAGTCCACTCTCACTTGGTCCGTGCTGCCAGACCTCTCATTCACACTTCATTCACACAGTCATGCTAGCAACGTATCTCAGAATGCATTCCTTTCTATCTATTCTGACTAGTCTTATCCAATTTCCCAATTACAAAAAGGATGGGGTTTCACCCGGCGAATACCCATGCGGGGTTACTCGGCCCTTCCTTGAGAGGTGATCATGCTCTCTTACCAATTCCCAATATCTCGAGATTACAAATTCCAAGTTCCTGTCTGTTCTGACTAGGCTAAATCATGATTTATTATTTTTTTTAACAGCTGTACCTCGCGAATACTCATGCAAGGATTTTCAAACAAAGACTTAAGTCTTACCAAACAAAAAGGACGATGGCTTCGCCTTGCGCATACTCATGCAAGGGTAATAGGACCGTCCTTGAGAGGGGATCAGTGCTCTCATTACCAAATTCCAAGTTTCAAGTTCCAAGTTCTCGAGATTACAAGTTACAAGTTTCAAATTCTTACCAAAGTTTCAAACTGCAGTTCTAACTCATCTGTCTAGACAGGTTTTCAAAACTATACTTACCAGATCTGGTTCCCAAGCTTCTGAGTTGGATCCTGGACTCCCCCGGGTCGGAAGTGTTGGCCAGCTGGATTCAGTGCCTGCCGAGGCCAGGCAGAACTCCCTCCGATACAAGGGGATCGGTGGGCCCAGGGAAATTCCCCTGCGTCGGATTGGCATGGCTCCAACTGGACCAAACCTCAAGGCGAATTACGTGGATTTATTCACTTGAACACCATCCACCACTCGCACTTCCCGGCCAACGCACCAAGAAATGTAGCAGCAGATAAGCATGCAATAAATAAAACCAGGAGTCGTTTCAAGGATCCAAGCCAGTTTAATGTGCACATGGCTCAAGCAATAAGCAATTTCAAAATGGCTGAGCAATGGCTTCTAGTAAAACAACAACTTTTATAGCTTTCTTGTCCATTCTAAGCATAGGCAAACTTTTCATTGGTCCCAGTACCCCTCTCACCCATCTATTGGTCCTGGTACTGATATGGCTACCCAATCGGGACCCTGGTCTGGGCTCAGCACCTGGTTGCCCCCCTTCTAGTCCCAATTACAATGGTCAGTTCACCAACTTGTTACTTTCAAGCTCCCAAGGCCATTGAGCCAATTTGTACGTGCAGGGGAGCAGGGCTCTGCAGCTTCTCTATCATCAGTTTTAATTAAATCCCTTACAGCTGCATTTTCTTATCAGTGAGCATAACATATTTCTCTATTTTCTCAGACTCAAATTCTACTTGTCTAGGTCACTACAATCATACTTATTAAATCCATGGTTTATAGCAGCATATTGGGGGATGTGCAATCCTATAGCCTCTTCACAGGCTGCATTTACAGGTCAAGCTGGTTAGGCCTGTCTGCTTAGTTCAATTAGCATGGATCATAGGCCGTCGCCTACCACATAGACAATGATCATGTGTGTCAGTTAGAGACATATTTTTGTCACACTGAACACACCGTTTGAAGCCACTGGCAGCCTTCGGGGGAAAAAGGGCCCCTGCGAGGTCAAAGGACCGGGCTGCCAGCGAAAAATCGAAGAAAAAACGAAACTGACAGAAAAGTCAGAAAAACCGAAAAACAAGGAAAAAGGACTCGCAACCGGCGTCGCGAGTCCGGGCAGGAAAGAGACCGGCGTCGAACCGAAGAAAAACGTAAAATAATTGAAGAAAATCAACTTTTCTGCGGGGACTGTGAGACAACGTCTGTAGGGCTCCGCGGAAAAAAGAAGACTGGCTAAGATGGCACCCTTGGGCGGGAAGGGGACCGCACATGCGCGCTGCAATTCCCAAAGGCTTTCTTTGAAAGCTGGGGAAAATTGCTCCGCGAGGGCTCCGTCGGCGCCGACATCACCCATATGTGAGGACTGACTTCCTGCTTGGTCCTGGAGAATAACAGATTCACATTTAATATCCATATTTCTCATGGAGTGCCCCCCAGGCTGGGCCCTCCACTCCACCTCCTAGATATTTCTTTTCCATCTTGTTTCAAAATCCTCCCATCCACTGTTCCTTGAACCTTGTTCCTTCCCTCCCAAAAGCACCCACCTTCTCCCCACTCATCCCCCTCCCTCCCTGCCCTTCCCCTTTCACCCAGACCAACCAGTCTGTCTGTCTTCCCCACCTCACTGTGAGACACTTGATGTCGGGATGTTCTCCCTTTTTACACACCCCCCCCCCCCTTCCTCTCAGGTCAAACCTTATACCCAGGCCTCTCTTTCTTCTGAGTGGTTAACTAACATCACGCCCCAGTTCCCCCCCTATTTACCTTTCCTCTAGATCCCTTCTATGCCTCCTATTTACCATTCCTCTAGTTCCGCATCCCACAGCAACATGGGATGTGTTGTTTTGCTTCCGTTGGGGCTAGTTATCCCCTCTACTTCTGTCCTCCATCTCCCCCCACAATACACCGTTCCTCCTGACCCCGCCCCCCCCCCCCCCCACTCAGCTCTCCACTAATCTTAATCCTAATCCTGCCCCATATATGATTCTTATACCTTATTTACATCCTTTCAGCATGATAAGTGTCCAGACTTCAAAAATGGGCACCTATGCAACGGGATCAGTTCACATACGCTTATTTGAGTTTTGTCCCATTACACTGTTCATTTCACTACGGGCTGCATGTAGAGTTGGCCGTGTCTACCAGCAAGGGTCTGTTACCGTGCTGAGCATAGGGTGTTGTCCATTACAGCCATTGAAGCCAAATACTGATATATGTGTATTCCAGTTATTAAACTAAAAAGAAACATGTTACCTTTTTCATCTAGCTACTTTATTTTTGTAATTGCCTTGGTCCTAGTATCTGGTTTCTGCAAAGTCTGCAATCATCTGCCACTTCTCTCCACTCCTGTCTTCTTCACTTATTCCCCTACATCCATCTCTGACATTGATCTTTTTCCTTTCAGCTTTTCTCCATTTATTTTTTCTCTTTATCAACCCAGATTTCATTTCTCTTTCTTATATCCAGTTCTCAATCTCCCTCTGTTTACAACCCTCTCACTCCATCTTTCTATCCTTCCCCAGCCACTTATTCCCCAGTCTTTAACTATCTCTTTCCTTTCTCTTTCACTCTTCCACCCTCCCTGTGCTCAGCATCTATCCCCTTCTCTCCTGCTCTGTCTTGTCTCTCCCTCTCTCCCCATTCTCAAGCTTCTCCACTTTTTCTCATCCTATCCCCTCATATCCAGCATTCCCTCTCTCATCCTCACTCTGTGTCCAGCATTTCCCCATTTCACCCCGCCAGGGCCGTATCGAGGGAAGATCACGCCCTGTGCAACTTGTACATCGGGTGCACCCCCCCCACGGCAGGAGAGAAGAGGCACGCCCGATGTGCAAGTCGCTGGCATGCTAAGCAGATCTTTCCCTCCCTGCTCTTGCTCTTGCAGGGAGGGAAAGATCTGCTTAGCATGCCGGCGAGAAGGTTTAAGGGACCCATTTTAGCTGTCCTGCCATTGCCTGCCACCACTGAGAGAAGAAAAAGTGGAGGCGGCAGGTAACGGAAGACAACTAAAATGCGCCCCTTAAACCTTTGCGCCCTGTGTGTATGCACCGCTTGCAAAGGCTAGGTACAGGCCTGCACCCTGCCACATGTCCAGTATCCCCCTCTGTCCCCACCCTATGTCCAGCATCTACCATATATCCCACTATGACCCCTACCCTGTGTTCAGCATCTGCCCTCCATCCCTTATGGACTCTTCCCCATGTCCAGCATCTGCTCTCTATCCCTCTAAACTCTCTACCATATGTCCAGCATATACCCCCACTCTATATCCACCATCTGCTCTCTATCCCCTTATATCCCCCAACTTATGTCTGTCTCTACCCCTCCAGCCTATGCCCAGCATTTGTCCACCACCCCTACCTATGTCCTGCATCTGCCTTCCACCCCCCACACTGTATCAAATATTTGGCTTCACCTCCCCCCCACACATTTGTGTCCAGCATCTGTCCTATGTCATCCCCTCCACACTTCCTATTTAATATGTTTATGTTTATATTTATTGAATTTGATAAAACCGCCTTTCTGCAGGAATCAAGGCGGTGTACAATTTTCCAAAAAACAAAGAAAAGTCAAGGCCGGGGGCCAGTGAAAATAAGAAAGGAAGTTACAATGCTTTGACAGGAAAGAAGAAGAGGGAGGAGAGATAAGACGAGATGGGAGAGAATACATATTCCAAGATAGAAACAAAAGGAGAAGGAAAGCAAGAAGGTCACACAAAAGGGGAGGAAAGGTCAAAGGCCAGGGAGAAAAGATGGGTCTTCAGATTTTGTTTGAAGGTGGTATGATGGGTCTCTAAACGTAAGGAGGAGGGGAGAGCATTCCAAAGAGCCGGTCCGGTGAAGAAGAAGGTAGAAGAGCGGGTGGATTGCAGGTGAGCAGATGAAGGGGAAGGGAGGGTGAGGCGGTTGAGGTGGAAGGAACGAGGAGTGTGCCTGGGAGAGTGAAAGTTGATGAGGTCTGCCAAATATTGGGGGGTGCTAGTGTAGAGAACTTTGTGGATCAGAGTAAGCAATTTGAATTGGAAGCGAGCAGGGATAGGCAACCAGTGGAGGTGGAAGAGCAATGGAGTTACATGGTCACGGAGGGTGGCATGGGTAATAAGACGAGCTGCAGTATTTTGAATCCTTTGGAGCCGAGACAGTTGAGACTTAGGAAGACCAAGAAATAAAGAATTTGAGAAATCCATGCGTGTCATGACTAAAGATAGCAGTAGGGTATTAAGAGCTGTAGAGGTGAGAAATGGACGAATGGCTCGAATTTGCCTAAGAAACAAAAAGGACGTTTTGGAGACGTGCGAGATGTGGGATTGAAATGAAAGCTCAGGGTCAAAATGAACCCCAAGATAGCAAAAGGTAGTGACTAAAGGGATGGAAGTGCCAGAAAAGGAAGGGGCAATAGAAGGAGGTGGACTACCATATGAAAACCAGATTGCGATGGTCTTATTGAGGTTGAGATGGAGGCAGTTTTGAGTCAACCAGTTAGCCACGGAAGAAAGACAGGAGTTTAACACAGAAAGGTCGGGACAGGAAGAGGAGGTATGGTGTAGTAGAACAATGTCGTCTGCATAGTTGAACGCGGTGATGCCGGATTGCTGTATTAGGAGGGCAAGAGGGGCCAGGAAAAGATTGAAGAGGAGAGGGGCCAGCACCGAACCCTGAGGAACCCCACAAGGAAGAGGAAATGGGTCTGAAGGAGGGATAGAGGGAGAAGAGGAGAGAACTGTGCAAGACCAAGAAGAGAGAAAAGAGTGGATCCAACGATGGACAACACTACAGAGCCCCGCATCCCGTAGGTGACAAAGAAGGAGGGAGTGGTCTACCAAGTCAAATGCCACCGAGAGATCAAGTGCTACCGCCACCGAGATGTCACCACGATCACGAGCTACATGTAATGCGTTTGTGAAAGCAAGCAGAACTGTCTCAACACTATGGCCCTGGCGGAATCCGGACTGACGAGGGTGGAGGTAGTTAGTGGAGTCAAGGTGGTGTGAAAGCTGAGCAAAGACTATTTTTTCTAGACGTTTGGAGAGAAAGGGGAGATTAGAAACAGGGCGATAATGGGCAGGAACCAGAGGATCAAGCGAGGGGTTTTTAAGAATAGGGCGTATCAGTGCATGTTTCCAGGGGCGGGGAAAGATACCTGTGGAGAGACTCGAGTTAAACATGGTAAGGATAGGGGGGAGAAGTGCTAGATGAGGAGCAAGTAGCCATGCGGAGGGGATGGGGTCAAGGGTACATGAGGTCTTTTTGGAGGAGGAAATGAGCTGATGGAGCTCAGGGGCAGTGATCAGGGAGAAAGAAGCCCAAGTGTGGGAGAGTTGAGAGACAGGGGGAGGGGAAACGGTGGGGGGAGGGGAGAGAATGGGTGTAGGGCAGGAGGGTAAGGATGCTCTTAGAGAAGTAATCTTGCCGCTAAAGAATGACGCGAGAAGGGGAGGAGCAGGAGAGGGGAGATTCAGAGGAGCAGAGGCTGAGGAATGAAGAGAAGTAAGAGTCCTAAGAGTAGAGTAGAGATGTCGGGTTTGGTTATGGGCATTGGAGATGGCGTTGGAAAAATAGGAGCGTTTGGCTAAGTGAACCTGCCCTTTGCCCCCTCATGTGCAAAATTTGCCCAGCATTTCCCTTCCAGCCATTCCACACCTTCCCCCTTGTGTCCATTTGCCCAGCACTTCCTTTCCAGTCATCCCACCCCCATCTGCTTAGCATTTCCCTTCTGGCCATTCCACCTCTCCCCCCCCCCCCTTTGTGTCCACGTACCCAGCATTTTCCTTCCAGTCTTCCACACACCCTCCTTCCCTGCGTCGCCACCCACGCCACCTCCAGTACTGCCACCTTTTCTGTGCCTGCCGTGGCAGCAGTAACAGCAGTGGTGGATTGGCTTCTAATTTGTAAAAAAAAAAGAAAACCTGCAGGGGTAAGAACATCCTTGCTGGAAAGGCTGGTCTGGTCTCGCCCCTCCCTGATGCATGCTTCATGTCAGAGGGGGTAGGACAAGACCAGCCTTCCTAGCAAGGATCTGCTTACCCACCGGGTTGTTGTTTTTTTTCAAATCAGAGGCCAGTCGCTACAGGCACAGAAAAGGCAGCAGTAGTGGAAGTGGCGCAGGTGAGGGGGCTGACTGTCACTGAATCAGCGGAGAACCAGCTCATTTGGGGAGGGCAATGCCCCCCTCGCTCCGCCAAACTACACCCATGAAGCCCAGAAGACTATCTGAGTTGGTGTGATTGCCCCCTCCTAATGACAGCTGCCATCTATGCCAGTACCATGCCAGTCTGTTCTATCTGCCTCAGCATCTAGATGGATTCTCTGTTCTCTCTCCAAACTTTCTTATTTACAGTTCGATATTGCTTCTCTACTGTTCCCAGGGCTGGCCCAAGGATTTCTGCCCATCCCAGCTGCCACCACTGCCCCCCTCCCCTAGTGGCCATCGCCAATTCTGTCTTGGGAGGGAGAGGCAGACAGCAGCAGTATTTCTAAAAGTGACAGCAAAAAGCAGCCACTTTTGGAAATACTGCCGCTGCCCGCCTCACCCTCCAAAGACAGAATCAGCGGCAGATGGGGGGAGCGGCGGTGGCAGGTGGTGGGCAGCACGGCCGGTCATGTGTGCCGCTGACACACCCACCCGGGCCGGCCCCCCTAGATGGCCGCCTAGCCCGCCTAGTGGACAGGCCGGCCCTGACTCTTCCCCATGGCTGACAATACTAAAACTAAAACTAAGAAACTAGGTTTTAAGAAACACACTCAGTGCTCCAAAAATATGTCCATCTTGGACAATCACAATCTAAGCATCCAATGTCTGGGGCCTGGTTATAATGTCTTTACCTGCAGTAAGTATGCCAAGATGTCCCTCAGACCTTACTATAGCAGAAGCCATCTAAAAGAGGAGCTCGAACTCTACCTGAATACAACCACTCAACTGCTTACTTTTAATCATGCGCCGCAGAACACGAGAGCAAAAGAAGAGCAGCTCCAAGTCAGCAGACCCAGGCATTCTGCCTCCTTCTGCCACAGGTATCCTCACAGTCCACTCTTCCTCCTCTCTGCCATAGGGAAGATGTGACTAATGGGACCTGCACATCCAAAGAGGTCAGCCGCACAGGGGAAAATGCCACAAGCATGTCCCCGCACGGAGGGAACCTCCCACAAGAGCATGTGTCAATCACTGTGTCACCCATCACTCTTCCATTCAAAAAGATGGCAATGCCCCCCCACACACACACACAACAGCAGCTTGAGGACCATCCACAGATTGCCCACTGCAATGCCCATCAGGAGAGTGGCTTCATCTATCACCCCAATATTGGTTCTGCTGACAGCAAATACTGGTACAGTGCAAGTTGCTGCTGCAAATCCAAAGATGCAGCCTGGTGCAGATGGAGCCGGTGCCACAGAGAAAGAATGTGCAACTTGCCCTCCAGAGCCGACTGACACAAGAACAGCTGGCGCAGCAGAACACGTTCCAGCGATCTGTCCTGACTTAGTCACACCCCTGTACTCCATCAGCACGAGCACAGCCAACACCACAGAGGCAGTGCTTCTTAATCTTCATCTTCCAGGAGCACTTTTCCATACCTGCACCACAGCCCTAATCACCGTTCTTCTAGAAAGTGCAGATATGCAGGCTCATCCTGCACTTCTACCAGGATTCATTCTCCAGCCTTAACTCCCCAAACCTCCAGGGAGTAACCCAAGTTGGCTCAGTTGTTCAGAAAGCTCTTTGACAATTACCTGTGACCCCGGCAGTCCACATCTTTAGCAGCATCACAAACTGAAGGAGCACACAAGCCTCCTCCAAGTAACAATCTTACGTCATTGTCCTGGGATAGCAGTAAAATGCACTACCACAGCATTCCTCATTCCACAGCTGATTGCGATCCTCTGCTCTTTCTCCCTGGCATCTTTTCACCCCTGACACAGTGGAGTCCATCTCAGATAATGACTCTGAGTATTCTTCTCCCCAGAGCATTTCATGGGACAATTACCGAGGTCTCACTGCATTACTCCTGAAGCTTGCTTTCTGAGCATACCATCGGAACCATCATTGACATACCCAAGCCAGACTCCCTTCTGGAGAATGCTTCATACCCCAAAATGCTCTCTTTATCTCACTCCGCATCAGAAGCAAGACACTAGAAGCAGGGTTCATGACCTCCTCAATACATGGATGCACCTAATGACATTGTGTCTTTCCCAGTGTACAAGGTCCTTCTTCAACTTCAATCAAAGATCTAGCAGACCCCTCTTAGTGGTATGTCCATCTCTAAGCAATTCAAACTCAAATAAAAGGTCCAGTCAGTGCTGAAGCCCTGCCCCCACTGAACTTCCTGTTTCAGAGGGGGCAGATCTAGAGCATACAGATGTGCTCAGAGGCTTTGTGCCTGCTTTAGTGCTGCTGAAGGCAGTGGCAGAAATTCAAATTGAGTGCTGCCAAGCAAAATATCAGCAAGGGTCCTCAGAGCAGGGGGGAATTCACGTCAGAAAATATCTGAGTAGCTATAAATTGGTCCTCTCTTTCTATGGGCCTCCCTGCACTGCAGGGGCAGCTTGGGTAGAATTTACACCACTGGCTGAGAGGGGTGGCAACAGTTTCAGCAATAGCAGTGACATCTGGGAGAGGTTGACAGTGCTATCTGGATTGTTGTTGTTATTGGGGTTTTTTTTGTTATACTGCTGATGACTTCTACTGTATTGGACCAATACCACCCCTGAAATTGTGTCACCCTAGGAGGATATCTAGTCTACCTTGTGATAGGGCCAGCCCTGCATATGTATACCATAGAAGAGAAGAGGGAAAGGGGAGATATTATCCAAATAATTGCCATGGTTCATTGGTCTAGGGATATGATTCTTGCTTTGGGTATGAGAAGTGTTGGGTTCAAGTCCCAGACAAACTTGATGCTTTCTGAGGCCAGGCTTAGAGTGGTTGAGACACCAAGGCAGTACTAGTCAAGCTTTTCTTATGCCAGATGTTGATTTACACATCCCTGCTGTGGTGTCATCTAGAAGTAAGGAGATCCTAGATTCTCTACAAAGAGAACTATTCTGGCAGCTGGTAATAGAACCCACACGTGAAGGGGCCATACTGGATTTGGTGCTTTCCAATGGGGAAAGTGTTTTCGATGTTATAGTGGGAGATCATCTTGCATCCAATGATCACCAGATAGTGTGGTTCAGTGTTAGGACTAGGGCTGATAAAATCCATTCAAAAGTGAGGGTCTTAGACTTTAGGAAAATTAACTTTTCCAAGATGGGGCAATACTTCAAGGAATCATTAGCAGGATGGGAACAGCTGGGGGATATAGAAAAGCAATGGGCAAACCTGAAAGGAGATATTTTAAGGGCAACAAACCTTTTGGTTAGAAAGGTAAATAAATGTAAAAGGAAAAGGAGGCTAAATCCCTCCTCATGTTATCTACTCCTTCCTGGCAGTCTAGTCTATTGCAGATGTTGGCATCATTCGCAAAGAGGCAAACTTTACCCATAGAAATATAGAAACATGATAGCAGAAAAAGACCACATGGCCTATCTATTCTGCCCTTCCATATTGACTACTACAATAGTCCCCTCTTCTCCTTTAGAGATCCTCTATGTTTGTCCCATACTTTTTTGAATTCAGATACTGTCCTCATCTCTATCACCTTTACTGGGAGACTATTCCACACATCTACCATTGACTCGAAGGCACACATTGCATTGCATTTTTTACCATTCTGTCCATAAAGAAACATTTCTGCATATTCTCCAGGACCAAGCAGGAAGTCAGTCCTCACATATGGGTGACGTCGGCGCCGACGGAGCCCTCGCGGAGCAATTTTCCCCAGCTTTCAAAGAAAGCCTTTGGGAATTGCAGCGCGCATGCGCGGTCCTCTTCCCGCCCAAGGGTGCCATCTTGCTCAGTCTTCTTTTTTCCACGGAGCCCTACAGACGTTGTTTGTAATTCCCCGCTAGAAAAGTTGATTTTATTTCTCTTTTTCTCGAATTCGACGCCGGTTCTTTTCCCGCCCGGGCCGCGACGCCGGTTGCAAGTCCGTTCTTTATTTTTCGTTTTTTTGTCCTTCGTGACAGATTTCGCGCCTTTTTTTCTTTTTCACTGGCAGCCCTGTCTTTTGACCTCGCAGGGGCCCTTTTTCCCCCGATGGCTGCCAGCGGGTTTAAGAAGTGTGATCGGTGTAAGAAGCTCATGTCTCTTACCGACACACACGACTACTGCCTCCGCTGCCGCGGACCCGATCATGACCCGATGATCTGTGGTCTGTGTGGCAAAATGTCCTCAAAAGCGTTGAGGAGTCGGCAGCATCAGCGGGAACGTATCTTCTCTGACTCCGGTCGGACCCAAACCTCGTCAGAGGCTTCGACGTCTCGGGACTCTGGTCATGAGCATCGTCGAAGTTCCTCTGAACGGGGGTCTCCTACCCGGGAACATCATCGGAAGAAGAAACCCGCGAGGGCGGGGTTGGTGGACGCTCCTGGTTCCTCGAGGGTCAGGTCGCATAGCCCCGATTCCCGTCCTCGGAGTTGGAGAGGCCTTCCAAACATCCTCGTCTCGAGATGGACTCGCCCGCTCACGTGAGTACTGTTGTCCTCGTGGACTCGCCTCCGAAGGAGCCGACGTCGGGCCCGACGCCGTCGGGGCCCGAGTCGGGGGCTGCTGGGTCTCCTGAGCTCGGACTCAGGTTGACGGCCTTGGAGAGCAGTTTCGCTGCCTTCATGGAACAGCAGCGGGCATTGATCGCTGGCCTCGCCGGTGCTTCTGCCCTGACCACCGGGACGTCGACGTCCAAGTCGACCCCGGAGACCGAGCCGATCCTCGAGTCCATGAGGGCTCGAGTCGATCCTCAGTCGCGGTCTCCTTCGGCCTCCCGTTCGGGACCGAGGTCGTCGACGCCGACTCCCTCGGCATCGGGGCGGACGGCATCGATGCCCGCCCGACCGGAGCCGCTCGACTCCTCCTCCGAGGAGTCAGCCTGGGAATCCGAGGACGAAGAGTCACCTGGTTCTTTTTGGACTCGGTGTGTCCCATCGGACTCCCCCGAGTCCGAACCTCGGAGACGGTCCCCCCCGAAGGATACCCGGTTCTCGGACTTCGTGCGGGATATGGCCAAGGCCTTGGCCTTCCCCGCGGATCCCGAGGAGGAGCCTCGAGTCGAAGAGCTCGATGCCCTCCAATATGACTCTCCCCCAAAGGAGGCCTTTATTGTACCGGTTCCTCCGATGCTGGAACGACTTCTCTTCCGCATGTGGGAGAGCCCGGCGTCGTCGCCGGTGTTAAGCAAGCGGGTCGATTCCATTTATCGAGTCCGCAAGAGCCCCGGGTTCCAAAAGGCACAACTACCGCACCATTCCATGGTGGTGGAATCGGCCATGCATAGACTTAAGAGTCAGAAAATGCACTCCTCGGTGCCTCCCGGTCGGGAGGCTCGAAGCCTGGATGCCCTCGGTAGGAAGTGTTTCCAGGGCTCTATGCTTGCTTGTCGAGTCCAGACCTACCAGCTCTACATGGGCATGTATCTCCGAGACCTGGCTAAAGAAATAGCCGGGTTCTCTGCTGGTCTCTCCGACGAACCTTTGCAGAGGTTCCAAGCCTTGTCAACTGGTATTCGGGAGTGCTCAAAGTTTATCCCTCGAGCAGCCTACGATGGCTTTGAAGCATCGGCTCGAGTAGCCGCAGCCGGCATCGGTGGCTGCCGACAGGCTTGGCTTCAGTCATCCGACCTCGAGCCATGGGTGCAGGACAAGTTGGTCGATGTCCCCTGCAGAGGTGAAAACCTCTTTGGCAAGCCCATGGATGAGAAGGCTGCACAGATCGAGACCGAGACTCTCACCAGGACTCGTCTCTCAAGGAAGACCTCTGCCCCTTCTCAGAAGAAGAAGGGCTCGGGAAAAAAGCCCTTTTACCCGAGGAAGGTGGCTGCCTATCACCACTACCCTCATTATCAGGCCTCAGCAGCTCCCCAACAGGGTAAGCAAGCCAAGGGACGGGGTAATGGGTCCCGTAGGCAGCAAGCCCCCAAGCCTGCACCACCGGCCCCTGCTCAGCAGGGTGGGGGTTTTTGACTTCATCAGCATAGCCTCTCCCCCTCAGCTGGTTTCTCCCAGCACAGGAGGCCGGCTGGTCCACTTTGCCCACAGGTGGTCCCACATCACTACAGATACCTGGGTGCTTCACATAGTCCAAGAGGGCTATCTTCTGCACTTCCACCAGGTACCTCCCTCCTACTTTCCAGGGGAGCCTCTCAGACTCCCTCTGCACAGGGACTTACTCCTTCAGGAGTTAGCAAGTCTTCTTCAGGAACAGGCTGTGGAACCGGTGCCCCACCACCTGAGAGGTCAAGGTTTTTACTCCAGGTACTTTCTGATACCAAAAAGAACAGGAGGCCTCAGACCCATCCTGGACTTGCGGAACCTCAACAAGTTCCTCGCAAAGGAAAAGTTCAAGATGCTTACCCTTGGAATCCTGCTGCCCTACCTCCAGCAGGGAGACTGGCTATGCTCCTTAGATCTAAAGGATGCCTACACTCACATCCTCATCCACCCCAGCCACAGACAATATCTCAGGTTTGTTGTGGGGGGCAATCATTACCAGTACAGAGTACTACCCTTTGGCCTATCCTCCGCACCAAGGGTGTTCACCAAATGTCTAGCAGTGGTGGCGGCTTATTTAAGACTTCAAGGCCTCTTTGTATTTCCATACCTGGACGACTGGCTCATCAGAGCACAGTCTTCCCAAGAGGCCATTCACGCCACGCACCGCACTGTGGCTCTGCTCCAGTACTTGGGCTTTGTCATAAACTTCGCAAAGTCCACTTTGCTCCCCTCTCAGGATCTCGAGTTCATCGGCGCAAGATTGAACACGCTTCAGGCGCAAGCTTTTCTGCCTCTCGACAGGGCAAACAGGCTCATGGATCTTGCCAGCCACTTTCGCAGCAATTCCCTGGTCTCTGCCAGGCAATTTCTGCGACTGCTCGGCCATATGGCTTCCACAGTCCATGTGACCCCCAATGCCCGCCTGAACATGCGGCCTGTTCAATGGTGCCTTCGCACACAATGGCATCAGGCCACTGGGAGCCTAGCGGACTCCGTACAGATCTCCGACCCGTTGGTCTCTTCTCTGCAATGGTGGCTTCATCTGCCGAACCTAGTGCTAGGAATGGCTTTTCAGCCTCCTCCGCCTTCTCAGGTCCTGACGACCGATGCTTCTCTCCTGGGTTGGGGAGCACATTGCCAAGGAAAATGTACTCAAGGCCTCTGGACTTCTTGGGAGTCTGCTCAGCAGATAAACTTCCTGGAGCTCAGAGCCATCCGCCTAGCTCTCAGAGCCTTCTCCCACCTCACTTCTCACCAGTCTGTGCTGGTCCAGACGGACAATCAAGTTGCAATGTTCTACATGAACAAACAAGGCGGAACAGGCTCCTTCCTTCTCTGTCAGGAGGCACAAAAACTGTGCTCTTGGGCCGTCCACCACGGCATCCTCCTCAAAGCTGTCTATCTCCCAGGTCAGGAAAATTACCTGGCAGACAAGCTAAGCAGGATCCTCCAACCACACGAGTGGAGATTGGATCCATTGGTGGTTCAGCGGATCTTTCTCAAGTGGGGCCTCCCCACCATGGATCTGTTTTCCAGTCCTCTGAACCGGCAACTTCCCAGATTCTGCTCTCGACAACCGCATCCTCTCAGAGTAGCGGCGGATGCTTTTCTGATTCCATGGTCCACAGGCCTCTTGTATGCCTTTCCTCCCATGCCGCTGGTGTCTCGGACACTCTTCAAAGTTCTCAGAGACAAAGCCTCGATGATCCTAGTGGCTCCCCGGTGGCCGAGACAACCTTGGTTCCCGCTTCTGATGCAGCTGGCGGTGGACACTCCTCTTCCTCTGGGGTGTCAGCCCGACCTCCTGTCACAGGATCAGGGGACTCTCCTGCACCCCAACCTCCGGTCCCTTCATCTGATGGCCTGGCTGCTGAGAGGGTAGTCCTTGCTCCCCTCCTGCTGCCTCCAGATGTAGAGGAAATCGTCTTGGCCTCCAGGCGACCCTCCACCCGGAAGTCCTACGCTCTTAAGTGGTGACGGTTCTCCGTCTGGTGTGCTCAGCAGTCTCAAGATCCCTTCTCCTGTTCGGTATCAGTGGTCTTGCAGTACTTGCTTTGCCTCTCCGATCTTGGACTTAAGTCCAACTCGGTCAGGGTCCACCTCAGTGCTCTTTCTGCGCATCACATGCCGGTGGATGGCAGACCTCTTTCCAGCCACCCTCTTGTGGCTCGTTTTCTCAGAGGCCTCCTTCTCCTTAAACCACCTTTGCGCCCACCAGCCCCTGACTGGGATCTGAATGTGGTTTTGCAGCGGATTACCTGTCCGCCTTTTGAACCTATGGCTACCTGTCATCTTCGTTTTCTTTCTTGGAAAACCTTATTCTTGGTAGCCCTCACTTCTGCTAGACTCGTTAGTGAGCTACAGGCCCTAGTATCTGATCCTCCTTACACTAGGTTCTACAAGAATAGGGTAATCCTACGGACTCACCCTAAGTTTCTTCCTAAAGTGGTTTCCCCTTTTCACATCAACCAGGAGGTGGTACTTCTGACCTTCTTTCCCAGGCCACACTCCAGCCGAGCTGAAATGGTCCTGCATACCCTGGACTGTAGGAGGGCGTTAACCTTCTACCTGGACCGTATGCGGGAGCACCAAAGGGCTGTTCAGCTCTTCGTGTCTTATAACCCCAATAAGTTGGGGCTCCCTGTCTCCAAGCGTACTCTGTCCATCTAGATTGCTGACTGTATCGCTTGGGCTTATGGGGCAGCCGGCCTCTCGTTGGAAAGTCGAGTCACAGCTCATCGTGTTAGGGCGAAGGCTGCGTCAGTGGCTTACCTCCGCTCTGTTCCATTGGCAGACATCTGCCGGGCCGATACTTGGTCTTCAAGTCAGACTTTTGCAGCCCATTGCTGCCTGGAGAGGGAGTCCCGCAGGGACAGTGCTTTCGGACAGGCAGTCCTCCGTAATCTCTTTGAGGTATAGGCAACTCCTGCCCACCGTCCCGGATGTTGGGCTACCGGTTGGGGGCGTACTCAGAGAAGATTCCTTCCTTCTGTGCTACTGAGCTTGAGGGAGCTCCTTTTTTGTGCTTGGGGTCTCCGGTAGCCTTAAGCTTGGGAGTCCCATATGTGAGGACTGACTTCCTGCTTGGTCCTGGAGAAAGAGTAGTTACTCACCTGTAACAGGTGTTCTCCAGGAGCAGCAGGAATCAGTCCTCACAACCCTCCCTCCTCCCCTTGGAGTTGCAGTTCTATGCTTTCATTTTTTGCTAATTTTTTTGCTGTCTTTTAGCTATGTCATCAGACTGAGCAAGATGGCACCCTTGGGCGGGAAGAGGACCGCGCATGCGCGCTGCAATTCCCAAAGGCTTTCTTTGAAAGCTGGGGAAAATTGCTCCGCTAGGGCTCCGTCGGCGCCGACGTCACCCATATGTGAGGACTGATTCCTGTGGCTCCTGGAGAACACCTGTTACAGGTGAGTAACTACTCTTTACTCCTGAGTCTATCCCCTTTCACCCTCACCCCATGCCCCCTCTTAGCAGAGCTTGTTTTCAATCGAAAGAGGCTCTCCTCCTGTGCATTTATGCCATGGAGATATCTAAATATCTCTATCGCATCTCCTCTATCCCGCCTTTCCTCTAAAGTATACATATTAAGATCTTTAAGTCTGTCCTCATATACTTTATAATGAAGACCACTATGGTTCTCAAAAGAAGTAGCTGAAAAAGTGAAGAAAAAGAGGGGAGGCCTTCATAAATTCAAGACATCACAGAGAGAGAAAGACAGGCATCTACATTTGGAAAAACTCAGAGAAGCTTACAGGGTAGTCAGTGAAGCAAAGATATGAAAAGAAAAGGAAATAGCCAGTGCAATAAAATGGGGGATAAGACATTTTTCAGATATGCTAGCGAGAGGAGGAAGGACAAAAGTGGTACTGTCAGACTCAAGGGTGAAGAGGTGGAATATGTAGAAGTTGATGAGAATAAAGCAGAATTGCTTAACAAATATTTTTCTTCTGTGTTCACAGAAGCAGCAGAATCTCAGAAAACACTCACAAAAAGGAACAGAAGTGGCGATCTTGAATGATTTTCAGAAGACTGTTCGTGAGGAACTAACTAAACTAACAGTAGACGAAGCAATGGGATTGGATGGACTTCATTCAAGAATATTGAAGGAACGTGGGGAAGTTCTAGCAGCTCCACTGACTGACCTTTTCAATGCTTCTTTGGAGTTGGGAGTGGTTCCAGAGGACTGGAGAAAGGCACATGTGGTCCCTTTACACAAAAGCAGACATAAGGATGACATTGAGAACACAGGCTGGTTAGTCTAACCTCTGTGGTTAGTAAATTATTGGAAAGGCTACTAAAAGAGAGACTAGTGAGATTTCTGAAGTCCATGGATTGCAGGATCCAAAGCAGCATGGATTCACCAGAGGCAGGTCTTGTCAGACAAATCTGATTGATTTCTTTAAATGGGTGACTAGGGAGTTGGACCAAGGGAGCGCCCTAGATGTAGTGTATTTAGATTTCAGTAAACTTTGACACTGTTCCACACATGTGACTTATTAATAAACTGAGCATCCTAAGGATTAACCACCAAAGTGACTGAGTGGGTTAGAAACTGGTTGAGTGAAAGGTGAAAAAGGGTACAGGTAAATGGAGCTCACTCTGAGGAGAAGGAAGCTACCAGTGGTGTGCCACAGAGATCTGTTCTTGAGCCGATTCTTTTTAACATCTTTGTTAGTGATATTGCGGAAGGTCAGTCGGGTAAGGTTGGCCTATTTGCAGATGATACCAATATCTGCAATAGAGTAGACACCCAAGAAGGAGTACATAACATGAGAAGGGATCTAGCTAAGCTTGTGAAATGGTCAAGAATTTGACAGCTGAAATTTAATGCTAAAAAATGCAGGGTCATGCACTTAGGATGCAAAAATCCAAGGGAGTGGTACACAGGGGCGGCTCAAGGCAATCTGCTGCCTCAGGCGAAGGATGAGATGGCACCCCCCTGTAGAAGTGGGCGGGGCTTTTTCAAAACTCCAATCAGGGACTGAACCAAACCAAAAAGCTGATTAGATTATATGGAGGAAATGCAAGATGTCTGCACACCAAGGAACTAAAAGAGAGCGAGAACCACAGCACAGTTTATAAAACTAAATTATAACTCATTTTTATTTTGTTGTTATAAACTGCATTATGGTTATTACCTTTTCTTTTTCAACATATATTTTACATCCACAGAACCCCCTTCAACAGTGGTTGCAGAGCAGAACCAGGACATTCACCCACAGAACTCAATATCTTAAAACAAAAAACAAAAAAATATGATTCTGATCATCTCACTAACAACAACAAACATTCTCCAGTACCAGGTATATTGTGAACTAATACAAAATCTTACAACAAAGTCACTGAGTATCTATAGAGCAAATCTACCATACCATATCAGCACCAACTTCCAAAACTCACATAAGGAGCCCACCAAAATAAAGCGTCACTGTAAATACTACAGTGGACCCTGGAACATCCATACACCTATTTGAAAAGCTGAACATGTCAAATTACTACAGTACAGTATAAATCTTTATGTACAAACTCTATGTTAACAGAACACCTGGGCTCGGTCACACACTCAGAACACAGACCACCAAGTACAGAATAAGTGACTTACAATCTAAAGTAAAAACAAAAATATGTAGACAAAATTTAAACTGAAACCCCAAGAAGCCAGACACTTCAAGCAGTGCAATATCAGATAAATATGCCGTTCCTCCATGCAGTATAAAATATAAAGATAACGCAAAGTTCAATCACTAAAATGAAATAAAATTATTTTTTCTACCTTTATTGTCTGACCATTTTATTCTTTGATCATGCTGGTCCCAATCTGAGGTTTCTGCTTTCCTGTCTTCTCTTAGCTCTCTTTCTGTGGTCTATGGTCCATCTGCCATTTCTTATCTCTTCTTTTGTTTTCTTCACTTCTTTCCATCAGCCTATTTCCAGTCCCTGTAACCCTTCCCAGTATCAGCCCCTTTCCTATCCTCCCTCCCGGTACCTTCCAATGTCACCTTGCATTCCCATGACTGCCACTGGTGTCCATTCCCTTCCAGTCCCCCTCCTTCCCCACTGTCCAACTCCTTCTAGTCCAAGTACCATGGCAGCCCCTCTCAGCATCCACTCCCTTCCAGTTCCATTCTCCCATCCCCTCGCATGAGCCCATTTGTAGCCCTAGCCCCCAGTTTTCTTCCAAGGCCAGCATCTCTATCCTCCCCTCCCCACCAATCGCCCATTCCCAGTTCAAGCCCCCCCAATCAGCTCACTTCCAGTGCTAGTCCCCCTTCAACCCCATTACCAGTGCTAGCCTCCTCTAATCAGCCCATTACCGGTCCTACCCCCCCTTTCCCCCATCAGCCCATTACCAGTCCTAGCCTCCACTAATCATCCCATTTTCAGTCTAGCCTCCCTGATCAGCTCATTTCCAATGCTACCCCCCCATCAGCCCATTACCAGTCCTAGCCTCCCATAATCAGCTCATTTCCACTGCTACCCCCCCATCAGCCCATTACCAGTGCTAGCCTCCCCTAATCAGCCCATTACTAATCCTATCCCCCATCAGCCCATTACTAGTCCTATCCCCCATCAGCCCATTTCCAGTCCTAGCCTCCCCAATCAGCTCATTTCCAATGCTAGCCCCCATCAGTCCATTACCAGTCCTACCCCCCCATCAGCCCATTACCAGTCCTAGCCTTCCCTAATCATCCCATTACCAGTCCCAGCCCCCCTAGATCAGTCCATTCCCAGTCCTAGCCTTCCTTAATCAACCCATTACCAGTCCTAGCCCCCCCTGATCTGCCCATTACCAGTGCTAGCTCCCCCATCAGCCCATTATAATCCTAACCCGCACTGTCTCTCCCCTCTGTCCAGCATTTATCCTCCATCTGTCCAGTATGTCCCCGTCTCTCCCCTTTGTCCAGCATTTGCCCCCTGTCTCTCCCCTTTGTCTAATACTTGTCCTCTCCTTTGTCCAGTATGTCTCCGTCTTCCCCTCTGTCCAGAATTTTCCCCCTGTCTCCCCCTTTGTCCAGTATGTGTCCCCTGTCTCCCCCTTTGTCCCCCATCTCTCACTTCTGTCTCTCCTTCTCCTCCTTCTGTCCCCACTCCCTCCACCTGCACCTCTCATCCGGCGGCGGCGGGGGCACTCTGGCTGTTTTAATTTTAGATTTTGCCGCCTCTGCCCTGCCTCTGCCTTCCCGCTGCGTTTTTTCCTCAAGAATGCTTGCAGCAAAAAAAAAAAAAAAGCGGCAGGAAGGCTGAGGCCGGGTAGAGGCGGCAAAATCTAAAATTTAAAAAATCAGAGTGCCGCCACTGCACAAATCAGCCTGATCGCTGCTGATTTGTTTGATGCCGGCAGCACTCCAGTTGTTCCTGCTGGATGAGAGGGAACCCTTGTCAGTTCTCTTCCAGCCTCCTCCTTCCCCAGTGTGAGCCCCCTCCTCCCCCAATGTCAACCCAGTTGCAGGCCCCACCTTCCCATCATTTCAATTCCCTTCCAGCCCCCTCCTCCCCTGTGTCATCCACATTGCAGACCCCACCTTCCCTTCATTTCAATTCCCTTCCAGCCCCCCTGTCAGCCCAGTTGCAGACCCCACCTTTCCTTTGTCAATTCCCTTCCATCCCCCCTCCCCCATCCCCCTCCCTCCCTCCCTCCATCCCAGCCCCCCTCCCTCAATCCATCCCTCCCTCCATGTCAGGCCCGTTGCAGATCTCACCTTTCCCTTATCCTCTGCCCCCTCCTTCCCCCCCCACCCCGTAGTTCCTGTGTCTCCTTCTTCTGCAGCCGCGGCTCCCTGCCTCTTAGGGAATCGCGGCTGTGCTGCTAAAGCCGGTGCAGAGAATTCCAATCTCTCATAGGGCTCCGTGTAGCATTGTCCCGCCCCCAAAGGAAGTTGTAACAACTTCCTTTGGGGGCGGGACAATGCTGCACGGAGCCCTCCGAGAGACGGGAAGGCTCCGCACCGGCTTTAGCAGCACAGCCGCGGTTCCCTAAAAGGCAGGGAGCCGCGGCTGCAGAAGAAGAAGTTAGGTGGTGTGTTTTGCTGCTGCCGAGAAGTGGACTCGGCAGCAACAACTTGTGCGCTTTTTTTTTTTTTCACTTTGAAGGCGAAGTGAGGCAGCTGTTTTGGGGGCATTTTCCGCCCTTAAAACTTTGCTGCCAGAGGCAGCCGCCTCACTTCGCCTCATTATAGAGCCGCCCCTAGTGGTACAGTATAGGCGGCAAAGTACTTTTGTCCACGAAAGATGAGCGGGACCTGGGCATGATTGTTTCTGATGATCTTAAAGTGACTAAACAGGGAGAAAAGGCAACAGCGAAAGCCAGAAGGATGCTTGAGTGCATAGGGAGAGGAACTGTCAGCAGAAAAAAGAGGTTATAGTGCCTCTATATAGGTCTCTGGTGCGACCTCATTTTGAGTATTGTGTGTAATTCTGGAGACCATGCTTTCAAAAGGATATAAACAGGATGGAGTCAGTACAGAGGGTGGCTACTAAATGGTTAGTGGTCTTCGTTATAAAGCATATGGGGACAGACTTAAAGATCTTAATATGTATATGTTAGAGGAAAGGTGGAATAGAGGAGATATGATAGAGACATTTAAATACCTCCACGGCATAAATGCACAAGAGGAGAGCCTCTTTTGATTGAAATCAAGCTCTGCTACGAGGAGACATAGGATGAGAATGAAAGGGGGATAGACTCAAGAATAATATGTGTAAATATTTCTTTACAGAAAAAGTGGTAGATGCGTGGAGTTGGAGGAAAAAACCTGATGGAATTTTAAAAAGCATGGAATAAATACACAGGGTTCCTAAATGGCAAGAGGATGGAATCCGAGTAGAGTGCATTTGCATTCAAAGCAAAAGTTAAATTACTCTTGTACTTCAAAAAGGCATGAGGGAAGGGGTAAATTGCACAAAGCCATGGTTATATCCCTAACCATTTTACTGGGAAGAGTGGATCGATCGCATTGGTCTTTGTCTGCCAACATTTACTATGTTACCATGCCAGAGCAGTCAAGTGAGAAAACCAGATTTGGATAGCTTTGCTGTTTGCTACAAATGGTTATGGAAGCTACTTATTCCTGAAGAGAATACCAGATAGCAAACCTACTTATCTGAGTTTCACTAACCAGAGGTTTGGAGGGAGGAGTGGCCTAGTGGTTAAGATACAGTACAGGCTGGAGGGACTGGGGTTTCTAGTCCTATAGCCACGCCTTGGGCAAGCTACTTAATCCTTTGTTGCCTCAGGTACATATAGATTGTGAGTCCTTTGGGAACAATGGAATGTAATCCAGTACCTGTTTGTAGTGATTACATAATGTAAACCACTTTGACTGAAGGATAAGGCAGTATAGAAAACTGGTTAAATAAATAAACCTTTTTGATTGTGTGGACCCCTTATGCAATGCAGGGACCCTAGTTCATTCTCACCCCTCCCCAATAGTCCTCTTTATCTCCCTTCCCTTTCCTGTCTCCACCAGTCTCTTTCTCCCTCCAGTCTATCCCCACCAGTCTGTCTCTCTTCCTCCCCCCAGCCGGTTCCCTCCACTTTCTCTGTTCCCCACCACAGCCAATCTCCATCAACCTCTCCCTCTTTTTTTTCTTTTTTCTATGTTCTGTGGACCCATCATACCATCTGATCAACCAAACTAACAATAAACTCATGTACCTATGGAAGGATTCTCAAAAAGTATCTAACACTAGAGGTTGCAACACTCCATTTAAAAGGAAAATGTTGACACCATGAAACTTGATTTTGACATGTTAATTTATTCATGAGATGCACTTAAATAAGCAAAACAAGAGCTTTCTTAAAGTAAAAGGGTCCCATTAGCTTTTATTGTGTTCTCCAAAAGAAATTTCTAAATATAGTAGACAATCTGCATACAAGCAAAATTTTTCACTTTTTTCTGTATTGTATTTTAAATATCACTCAAAAACAATATGCTTTCTTATTTTGACAAAGAATGCAGAATTTTGCATAATTCAGACCTCTTAAGACAGAATTTTGAATTTTCTGTGAAGAATTCCAGCAAGAGCAATAACTATAGGTCCGATATTCAATTTGGACGGCTATGTGCTGCTACGGCACATAGCCGTCCCACCAATCTCTAACCCCAGATACTCAATGCTGGGGTCATATGTGGCCCCAGCATTGAATATCCGAGGTCACTGCACAGCCTTCAGTGCCATAAAAGCTAACCAGGTAGCTGTTCCTGCGCCTAGTTTAACCCGCAAGTCGCTAACTGGGTAGCAGTGCGATATCACTGTTACCCAATTAGCGACTGTCACCACTCCTGGAATGCCCACGACGTTAATTGGGGATTGTCAGCATTAAATATCCCATTTAGCGGCATTTACATGGTTTACAGGTCTGTAAACCATGTAAATACCTTTCAGTATCAGGCCCTACAATTTTTCCCTAGAAGACAGTCTATTTGAATGGGAAAATCTGTATTTTTAAAAGGAACCTTAGAGATAGGAAAAGTTATCTAAACTCACTTTTTACATATGAAGGACAAAAAAACTTCTGAAACATCTTTGTTAGCTTATTTTGCTGCAGGTTATAGATGGGAATGTTAGTCTTACCTATAACTTGATAACTCTAAGCCAACGGAATGGAGGAGTAGGCTAGTGATTAGAGCAATACCCTAGTACCCAGCAGATCAAGAGTTTGATTCTCACTGGCATGCCTTGTAACCTTGGGCAAGTCACTTTACCCTCCATTGCCTTTGAAGAAAAGGCCTGGCAATCTATTTCTTGAGATATATTGCCAAGAAAACCCAGAGGTTGCTAGGAGTCAGCACTGACTTGATGGTGAGAAAAAGCCAGTGATTCTCAATTGATGCCTGCTGGCCTGGGCATGTCAGGGGAAGTACAAAAAGCAAGATTGCTTACCTGTAACAGGGGTTTTCAATGGACAGCAAGATAAATCAGCCACTCCTGATAAGGTCATCTAATGGTACCATGGACCGAAGTGCTCTCCAGAGCTCAGAAAGGTAAGTCTTTCTGAGCATGTGCTAGATAGCCCTGCCCAGTATGTCCCAAGCTGTGACCTTGCAGCTAGGTAGGTGGGTGCAGGTTGCAGGGCCAACCTCATCCAGGGGGAGGTGGGCAGGTTTGTGTGGAGGTGGATGAGGTTCGTGTTCATATTCTGTTCACTCCATAATACAAGTGAACAGAACATGAACATGCCTCTGTACCTTGCTAGCATAACTAGGGGTAGGGGCCACAACAGATACTCAAACATCAGTAACAAAGCTAAACACAATGATAAAAATATGCAGTTGAATGATAAACACATAGCCTGGTGGTGGTCTTCGTGTAACTGTCTGTTCAAACAGTGCTGGCCTGCCTCATGGTGTTTGAGGGTATCTTAATGGTGGGGTGCCTGTAAATGAGTCCCCTGTGGTCCCAGTCTGTGGGGAGGAAGTTGCTCAGACTGCCTGGCTAAAAGAGCTGTCTGCCTGTGTCTCTAGGTCAAGGCAGTAATGTCTCTGGAAAGTGTGTACTGAAGACCAGATGGCTGTTTTACAGATGTTGGTCACCAGTGCTTAGAAATGGTGGGCTCTGACCTTCGCTGTAGTCTGGATGCCTGCCCTGTCATGACAAAAGGCGATGCAGTCCGAAATATACTGCGACAGGGTCATTTTCATGACTGGATGCCCCAGTCTGTTGGGAATGAAGGAAATAAAGAGTTGCATACCCTAGTGTAGCAGTCCCATTCTGTGATGGTAGGTGTGCAAAGCCCAGATGCAGTCAAAGATGTGAAGTCTTTGCTCCTCCAAGGAGGTATGCAGCTCTGGGTAGGTCGACAGCTCTATTGTCTCGTTGATGTGGAAGGTTGAGGTCACCTTTGGAATAAACTTCGGGTGGGTACGAAGGGTAGCCCTGTCATGGTAGAGCTGTGTGTACTCCACGAGGGCCTGTAGTTCACTGACCGGTCTGGTAGATGGCAGAAGGTTTTCCAGGAGGCGAATTTCAGTGCTGTCAATTACAGTGGTTTGAACGGCTCCTGTGTCTGCTGGTGGAAAACAAGGCTGGTGGAGAACAATATTGAGGTCCCAAGATGGACCTGGGGTCTGGACCATGGGCCTCAGATTTGCTAGGCCCTTCATGAAGAAGGTGACCAATGGCAGTGTGGCAATGGAGCTATCACTGGTGCAGTTGTGGAAGGCTGTGATGGCTGACAGGTGGACTAGAATGGATTGTATCTTGAGGCTCTGCTCAAAGAGAGATGTAAGGTATCGGAGGACTTGTGGAATCGAGTAGGACACTGGGTTCAATCCTTGTAAAGTGCACCAGATGCTGAAGCGTTTCCACTTGAGGCTGGTTGGGGTATAATGTGTTCCCGTTGTCCTTGGTGAGAAGATCCAGCACAAGGGGAAGGCATACTGGGGACTTCTGGGCAAGGTGGCAGAGATAGGGGAACCAAATCTCTCGTGACCAGTGGGGGGGGGGGGGGGAGGGCGGCGATGAGGATGGCCTGTGCTTTGTCCTGGACAATCCTCTGTAGGGTCTTGGATATCAGTGGGGTGGGGGGAAAGCCGTACATTAGTGACCACTACCCCATGACACAATGAAGGCATCCATTGCAAGGCTCTTGGAGGATAGGTGTTTTGAGCAGAAAAGAGGGCACCATGTTCTCCTTGGTGGTGAACAGGTTGACAGGCAGTCGGTCCCAGCACTAGAAGAGAAATTCTGTCACCTGGGAGTTGAGGATCCATTTGTGTGGGTCCAGTTGGCGGTTCGACCTGTCCGTCAGATCATTCTGTGTGCCCGGAAGGTAGGAGGCTTGCAGCAGGCAGCGTTTGGAGAGGGCAAAGGACCAGAGCTTGAGTGCTTCCCTGCACAGGGCACATGAACCTGTTCCTCCTTGCTTGTTGATGTAGAACATGGCAGCCTGGTTGTCTGTTTGTATTAAGACAGCTTTGTCGGTGATGTGGAGGTGGAAGGCTTGCAGTGCATATCGAATCACCTGGATCTCGAGCAAGTTGACGTGGTATGTCTTTTCTTTTGCCAACCAGACTCTGTAGGTGTGAAGCTGTGGCAGGTGGGCCTCCCAGCCTGCTGTTGAGGCGTAGGTGGTGACAACAATCTGATGGGGCGGTTGTTGGAGGGTTCTGCCCTCTGTGAGATTCTGCGGTATGGTCCACAAGCGGAGGACTCATGACCCCTACATCAAGAGAAACACACTTGGACAGGGGTTGTTAGTGCTGATTCCAGTGGGTGCGTAGGTGCCACTGCAGGTGGTGCATGTGCAGTTTTGCAAGGGGCAGAACTTGTGTCGACACTGCTATGTGACCCAGAAGGTGGAGCAGGATCCAGGCAGTGGTCTGGCTGGTCAAAGAGATGCTCAGCACCAGGAACATGATGGTGGCCTTGCATGTGCAGGTATGAATGCTTTGGAGGCTATGTTGTCGATGTCTGCCCCAATGAATTCTAGATATTGAGAGTGACGTAAATTGGACTTCCGATGGTTCACTATGGATCCGAGGGAGGCCAGTGGGTTGGTGGTCTGCTCGACACCACTTGGATCTCTTGTGGTGAGGGTGCTGAGAGAAGACAATTCTCAAGGTATGGGAAGACACAGATGCCTTGTTTGAGAAAGTGAGCTGCTGCTACAGTGACACACTTGGTGAATGCCCTCGGAGCTGGAGAGGCCAAAGGTGAGGACTCAGTACTGGTAATGATTGCCCATCACCTGTAAGCACAATTATTTCTTGTGTGTTCCATGCATGGGAATGTATATGTATGCGTCTTGCAAGCCCAAAGAAGCCTGGAGTCTGCCACAGCTTTATCAGGTGGTCCTGGAATAACAGTGGACTAGCAGCCATTGACATCTTTGGCAAATCCAGCCTTGTCCCTTGGGTTTGGGGTGTCCATGGGATTGAGGGTCAGGGCGGCCGCCACCCTCCTTAGGAATGGGGTAGGTAAGGTCTTAGGGTGAGGGGGACTAAGGCGGGGGAGGTGAGGGGTCTGGTGCCATGCCTTGTGCTGTGAGCACGTCCCCTGTGCTAGACGAGCCCAGAGTTGTAGCCTCCTCTTCCCCGTTGTCCTCTTTCTGAGGGTCCGGGGTTCAGTCAGGCAATGGGGCTAATGAGGATCCCCCTGGTGTGATCTTGGACTATGGTTCCCAGTCAGGTGGTCCCATTAGGGCTGGCAATGGTCCCTCAAATATGGCAGGGCTTCTGGTTGTGGACTGGTGCCTCTGGTCCGCCATGCCTGCTACCATGGTCCCTGCTGTGGTGGCAGGGGTGCATTGCTGCTGAAGCGGGTGAGGATCTGTAGGAGTGCGGTGGGGTTTTCTAATCCAGTGCCCTGGGTGGCTTGGTTTTCGCTGGTATGTGCCTTATGGAGCTTGGTGGGCGGAGGTCTGGAGGAGGAGGAGAAGTCGCTGGAGCTGTAGGCCCAGTGCCAGTGTCTCTGGCATTTATTGTGCTTCCTGCATTGATTTCCCAGGCTGCTACTACTGGCCTTTCTGTTGTGTCTTCTCCCCTTGCTGTGAGAAGCCCAGTGTGATCCCGGAGACCGCCTCTGCCCATGTGTTGAAGGGGATCCCTGGCTGGCGACGCCACATGATCAGGGAATGCCTACGTTGGCATGGTGATGCTGATTGGGGCTTCCACCATTGCAGTGGTGCAGGCCCATGGGGTCGCATGGAGCAGAGTCACACAGTGCAGCATTGCTCTTGGCGCCATCACGCTGCAATGGAAGGCCAGGTTTCAGCGGGCCATTTTGTGTGATGGCAGCAGGCTGGAGGGTTGAATCTGGAGTTTGTGGAGTGCCAGAGGATACAGCATTGGAGGCAGCATGACCGGGGACAGAGGCCTTGGGGGTGCATCCCCTGCCAGGGGGAAATCCCTGTGTGCCTTGCGGTCGGCAGCCTGGATCTGGTGAGGAGCAACCAAGGATCTAATTGAGGTAGCAGCCAGGAAATTTTGCAGGGCATGGCTTTTTGATCTTCAGGCACGGGGGCTCATTCTAGAGCAGTGCGGGCAGTCTTCCACTCTATGGCCAGCTCCCAAGCACTGAACCAGCACCGTACCTAGCCCTGTGCGAGCGGTGCAGCCACATAGGGCGCAAAGGCTTAGGGGGTGCATTTTGGCTGCCTGCTGTTGTCCTGCTGCTGCCACTTTTTGTTCTCTCAGCGGCGGTGGCACCGGCAGCTGCTGAGCAGACCTACAATTAAAATCCCCAAACCATGCAGGTCTTTCCTCAGGTCTGATCCCTTCCTTCTCTGATGTAATGTCAGAGCAGGGTGGGATCAGATCTGTTTAAAGCACGGAGTGTTTTTTTGGTGGGTGGGGGGGTTCTTTTCATTTTAAAATTAGGTCTGCTCTGCTGCTGCTAGCACAGAGAAAACAGGGTGGCAGCAGCAGGGCAAGAGCAGGCAATGGCTGGATGGAGCCACGGAGGTATGGGTGAGGGGGGCGTGCCTGATGTGCAAGCTGCACAGGGCTCAATTTTGGCTTGGTACAGCCCTGCATCAAACGCACCGGTTATGTGCGTCGGTGGTGTTCATCTTCCTCCCACCTTTTTGTTTCAGCATTTCATAACTCTGCAGGTTTATATCCTTTGCTTTCTCTGTTTGCTGGGCTTCTATTCTTTTTAGGAGAATTCATTTTCTTTTTTTCTTTTTTTGAAGAGCTGTTGTGGGTCCGTCTTGCTGGCAAGGTGGAAGAATGGAAACTGCAGGGAAAGTGCAAACAGCTAGTACATTCCTGGCACCAGTGTTGCAGAATGTAGCTGCCAGCTGCCCCCTTCCTATTTGTCCAATAGGGAAGGAAGTTGAGGATGAGCAGATTGTCCGCATCACTCCTGTCTGCCAAAAGATAATAGGAGCAGGGAATGAGGGAGGCTGCATAGAAGAGAAGCCAAAGAGACAAACCATCTGCTCATTAGAAAAAAAAAGATAGGAGAAACAAAACATGGATAGCCACTTACCCCACTACTGCTGGAGAGCAGAACTTTAACGAGGAGCCAGAGACCTTTTACACATTTATATATGTCGTATTCCTTTCGGTGGCTAAGATTAGCAAATTTAAGTGGTTGAAATTTTATGTTTTGTAAAGTAACGTGTAGGTGGGCTTCTCAGAGCCCATATAAAGGTACTGAGGAAGTTCCATATGATAAAGGAAAGCCAAAGAGTAATTTAGACATAATGGGACAATGTATCTTTTTATTTATTTACTTATGAAATTTTGCATATATAATCCAAACAAAATATAAGGAAAACCATCTAAACACCAGCAAGTAATAATACTAAATAATAACCATTACGATCAATTACAAAATTATGGCAAAGCCCACATCTATGGAGTATACACCTGATACTATAACAAAGTATAAAATTCAAAAAGAAAGGAAAACAAGCACAACTATGTACTACAATTGGAGAGATTTACTTCTTTACCTTATATCCATCTCAACTACCTAACCTTGTGTCTCCCTATCCATAACACATTTCTGTAAATGAGATAAATCAGTAAATACAAACATGTATCCTGCAATGCATTTACAAGGGACTTTCAGAAAATAAGTAGCTCCCAGGCCTAAAATCCGTGGCTTCGGCTCTAAAAACTGTCACCACTGGGCCTGGGTAGCACAGGTAACGTCAGGAAAGATGTTTATCTGCTGACCACAAAACAAGTAAAAAACGGTCTTCTCGGAGTAAAGTGAAAATTGCACTATGATTAAAGAATACTCCACTAAAACAATAATCAATGTTTCAAAAGCATCAGAGGCTGTGGAAACTGATCCGCTATTATATTAAAGAAAAACACTCTGTTATAAATTTTACTTTTTCACTCCCAACTTAAAGTCTCAGACCGAACAGCGCTCCAAGTCAATGATGTATTTGAATGAACATCAGCGCTTCTTAGCATCAACGACCTAGTTGGGAGTGTTTTTTTAGTGTAGATATATCTGGATCACCAACTCTCCACCACCTAGTGTTTAGCACTATTTCAATGTAAAGCTCTTATCTTAATCGTTGTCCTCTACGCCTCCCTCGGCACCTCTCAAGCGTTTCACTCCATATAGGAGTTTCTTCAGGAGGGTCTGGAAATGAAATACATCAACAGTGCTAAAGAGTTTTTTGTGTGTATCACAACCCTTTTACATTGATTACTCTACATATTCAAAAACTCTTCTCATAAAAAACATATATATTCCACGTCTATCTTGATAATAAATAAAAAATAATGGTAAACAGCCTTTGATTCTTACTTGAGTAGTGCTGCCCGCGTTCATCAATGTCTCTTACTGGGTTCAAAAAAACGCCGCGCATGCGGGCTAGGTGACCTAGCTGAAAATTTATAGAGTATAGCTAGCCGTGATTTGAGGACACCGGAACCCCAACTGGCAATTTGTGTTACATTGAAACTGGTGAGAGATAATAGTTTAAATACACACGTGCCAATCTATGGAAGAATTTAAACCGTAGGGTTGCACTGTGTTAACATTAAAAATCCACCGTTGTTCATGATATAGTAGAGTCTCATCTAAAGTTTTCCCTCTCATTGCTATTAGAATCCGGTCTATACAAAAGCAGCGTAAATGGTCGAATTCATGCTTCAGTTCTAGGCAATGTTGAACAATTGGTGCAGTCAATACTTTACAATGTAAGCGACTCTTGTGTTCAGACATCCGTACCTTGAAAGGCCGACTAGTTTTACCTATGTAAAGCTGGTTACACGGGCATCTGATCGCACAGATCACCGAAGATGTGTTGCATGATGTTGTTTGCTTCAAAACTGGGAGGAGTGGTCTAGTGGTTAGGACAAGGTACTTCAGGCCAGAGGGCCGGGGGTTCAAGTCCCACCTGGGGACAGCAATCTCAGGCCAGAGGGACTGGGATTTCTAGTCCTACAGGCACTCCTTGTGGTCTTGGGCAAGCCACTTAACCCTCCATTGCCCATGTTCCCTGTAAGTATTAGCATATGTGTGTCATATCCCCTCGTGTTAAATGTATCCCCCAATTGACCGCTTTGACCCAGTGAAAAGCAGGATATAAATACAGCTAAATAAATAAATAAAAACATACTGTTTGCCAAGATATTCAAAACCGGTTGTGTTCTCTGTAACATGACAAATCATGCAATCACCACACCTCCGGTGTCCTTTTTCATCACCTTTGTCCTCTTGTACCCTGACTGAACGTAAAATTGTGGGGCTCAGTTGTTCTTTCAAGTTGGTGTTTCTCTGCCATACACATCTGATATTCTTCTCGTGTAGACCAGTGGCGAATCTCTCTATGGGAGATTTTGAGAAAAAATGGCTAAAGACATCCCCATTTGCACAGCACATTAAGATGTGGACCCGGTTTATAGATGACGTTTTCCTTTTATGGAAAGGATCTGAAGCCGAAGCCTTACAGTTTATTCATTGGCTCAACAGTTGTGATAGGGCCATACAATTTACACCCACGATTAATCCTAAGGAGATTATTTTTTTAGATCTGTTGGTAATAAGAGGAGATAGCAGTTGGAAGTCCACGGTATATAAAAAAACTATAGCCCGGAACACCTTTTTGCATTATACTAGTGGACATCCACCCCGATTAAAAAAGAGCTTACCTTTTTCCCAATTCTTAAGGTTCCACCGCAATTGCTCGGAATTAACAGATTTTAAGTTACATTCTCGAAAGCTGATGGAAGATTTTTCGAACCGGGTTATCCCCGTCATATTTCAAAACAGGCGTACAAAAGGGTGCTTTATAATGATCGCACTTGGTTGCTCGGTACAGAGAAGGTGCGCACAGAAATGAGTGATGACTGTGTAAATTTGATCACCAGATTTTCACCGCTCAGTCATAAGATTCAAAGAATAATTTCGAAACACACTGATATAGTGAAAACCGTTCCTGGTCTACACGAGAATATCAGATGTGTATGGCAGAGAAACACCAACTTGAAAGAACAACTGAGCCCCACAATTTTACGTTCAGTCAAGGTACGAGAGGACAAAGGTGATGAAAAAGGACACCGGAGGTGTGGTGATTGCATGATTTGTCATGTTACAGAGAACACAACCGGTTTTGAATATCTTGGCAAACAGTATGTTTTGAAGGAAACAACATCATGCAACACATCTTCGGTGATCTATGCGATCAGATGCCCGTGTAACCAGCTTTACATAGGTAAAACTAGTCGGCCTTTCAAGGTACGGATGTCTGAACACAAGAGTCGCTTACATTGTAAAGTATTGACTGCACCAATTGTTCAACATTGCCTAGAACTGAAGCATGAATTCGACCATTTACACTGCTTTTGTATAGACCGGATTCTAATAGCAATGAGAGGGAAAACTTTAGATGAGACTCCACTATATCATGAACAACGGTGGATTTTTAATGTTAACACAGTGCAACCCTACGGTTTAAATTCTTCCATAGATTGGCACGTGTGTATTTAAACTATTATCTCTCACCAGTTTCAATGTAACACAAATTGCCAGTTGGGGTTCTGGTGTCCTCAAATCACGGCTAGCTATACTCTATAAATTTTCAGCTAGGTCACCTAGCCCGCATGCGCGGCGTTTTTTTTAACCCAGTAAGAGACATTGATGAACGCGGGCAGCACTACTCAAGTAAGAATCAAAGGCTGTTTACCACTATTTTTTATTTATTATCAAGATAGACGTGGAATATATATGTTTTTTATGAGAAGAGTTTTTGAATATGTAGAGTAATCAATGTAAAAGGGTTGTGATACACACAAAAAACTCTTTAGCACTGTTGATGTATTTCATTTCCAGACCCTCCTGAAGAAACTCCTATATGGAGTGAAACGCTTGAGAGGTGCCGAGGGAGGCGTAGAGGACAACGATAAAGAGCTTTACATTGAAATAGTGCTAAACACTAGGTGGTGAAGAGTTGGTGATCCAGATATATCTACACTAAAAAAACACTCCCAACTAGGTCGTTGATACTAAGAAGCGCTGATGTTCATACAAATACATCATTGACTTGGAGCGCTGTTCGGTCTGAGACTTTAAGTTGGGAGTGAAAAAGTAAAATTTATAACAGAGTGTTTTTCTTTAATATAATAGCGGATCAGTTTCCACAGCCTCTGATGCTTTTGAAACATTGATTATTGTTTTAGTGGAGTATTCTTTAATCAGACTACAAAACAAGGCTTTCTTGTGTTTGGAAAACAACCTTAGAATCTTAAGCTTAACGGACTCAGAACCAAACGTCACCAATAATGTGTTATGCTCGGTAATGATATCTGCAGAATCCTCCAGGAAAACCGTTAGATCCTGGCTAGCTGTAGGACGAAGAGAATTAAAGTCCGCTTCCCCCGAAACCACAGCCCAGACCTGATGAGGTAGATAATAAACTTGAACCACATCAATTTCTTCCACAAGTATCAAAACTTCCACAAAATACTTTTTAAGAAGAATTTGAAGAGATAGCAAATTAGTTACAGGAAAATTAAGAAACCGAAGATTTATTGCTTAAGTACGATTCTCAAGGGCTTCAAGTCTTCCATGAATAAGCAAAGAATCATTAATACAGGATATATCTGAGGCAACAAATGATTTAACCCAAGAGTCCACTTGAGCAATCACCTCATCTAATATTGTCACTTTTTTAATCCAAATCAAAGTAATATCCCCCTCAGGAGGAGAGGAAACATTCAAACCAGATTCTACTGGAACAACTGGCACAGGGAATGGTACTAAAGCTTTGGAGGGCATGAACATTTCTTCTGTTCTCATCGAGGACAAGGCAGGCACAGATAAAGGGGAGGGGGGGTGGTGGAGTCCGAGAGCCAGAGCTTAATGAAGCTCCATCCGGAGACAGAGGACAAGATATCATGGGTGCCAAATGTTTATCCATAGGGACCACTACTTTACCTGGCTGCACTGCAGAATCCATCTTAGTGCTTTCTTTATTCTTCCTTTTCCCCATCGCAGTGATCACTCCAGATGCCAAAAATTGCTATAATACTCCAGTACGCTCAAGGGGCATGCCCAGTCACTTGAGTTGCGCCACTTAGATTGCTACCTATGGGGCGCCACACTTGGCCGTGTATAGCACATGCTGGCTCTTATCAGAGAGAACGGAGGGGTCCTACCCGGCAGCTGGTTTTCCCCCTCAAAGCCTCCTCACAGCAGCACAGTATCCAGAAGGGTAGGTGTTAATCCTGCAGCCAATTCTTTCCCACACTCTTAGGAGCCTCCGGTAAAACACTGCACACACTGGTTCTTATCAGAGAGAAGGGGGAGGGGGTCCTACCGGCAGCTTGGTTTCCCCTTCAAAGCCTGCCCCAATGAAAGGCAGAACTAGCTCCTCACAGTAACACAGTATCCAGCAGGGTAGATGTTAATCCTGCAGCCAATTCTCTTCCCTCTCTCAGGAGCCTTCCAAGGGGACAATGTATTAAAGACATATGGGTCAATATTCAACCACAGTAATCAAACAGCCTACCTGGATAGCATTAGGACTGTTTTTTTGCTGCCCTAAGTTGTTTCGATAGTTATCATGGGAGAAGTGGCCTAGTGGTTAGGACAAGGTACTTCAGGCCGGAGGGCCGGGGGTTCAAGTCCCACCTGGGGACAGCAATCTCAGGCCAGAGGGACTGGGATTTCTAGTCCTATAGGTACTCCTTGTGGTCTTGGGCAAGCCACTTAACCCTCCATTGCCCATGTTCCCTGTAAGTATTAGCGTACGTGTGTCATATCCCCTCGTGTTAAATGTATCTCCCAATTGACTGCTTTGACCTGGTGAAAAGTGGGATATAAATACAGCTAAATAAATACATCTGTTCAGCGACGCTGAGTATCGCTGCTGTAGGGATTAGCAGCTCCACCTTGGGTCACAGACCACCCCCCACACTATCTGGATAGTGCCAACTTGATCTGTAAGGATAATCAGCAGCGCCATCCATATGTTCTTGTTGTTAAGTGCCGTCGAGTCAGAGTCGAATCATGGCGACCCTCTGGATAGCTATCCTAAATTGTGTTCGGTCTTCAGTCAGGCGGCTCATTGTTGACAGACTGGTACCCATAGCTGCTGTTATTATATCGATCCATCTCATTGCTGGCCTTCCTCTTTTGCATTGACCTTCTATCTTGCCAAGCATGATGTCTTTCTCTAATGATCTCTCTCTTCGCATGATGCGTCCAAAGTATGAAAGTCGAAGTCTTGTCATCTGAGCTTCTACAGAAAGCTTAGGTTTGATCTCCTCTAGTACTGACTGGTTTGTTCTTCAGGCAGTCCATGGTATACACAGTATTCGCCGCCAGCACCATAATTCAAAGGCATCAATTTTCTTCCTGTCTATCTTTTTCACTGTCCAGCTTTCACATCCATATGATGTTATTGAAAATACCATGGCTTGAACAAGTTGAATCTTTGTATGGAGAGAGACATCTCTGCTCTTGAGAATCTTATCTAGGTCTTTCATAGCCATTCTGCCAAGAGCAATGCGTCGTTTGATTTCTTGACTGCTTGTTGCTTCTTTATTGATAGTTGATCCAAGTAGGTTAAAGTTGTTCACGATCTAAATTTCTTCTCCTTCAACGATGAACCTGTTGATTATGCCAGTTGTCATGATCTTTGTCTTCTTTACATTAAGGTGCAGGCCCATTTTCAGACTATGTTCTTTGATTGTGAGAAGCAAATGTTTCAGATCATCTTCACGTTCAGCCAGTAATGTGGTATCATCAGCATAGCAAAGGTTGTTGATGAGTCTTCCACCAATCTTCACACCTCTGTTGTCTTAATACAATCCTGCTTCTCTGATGATTTGTTCTGCATATAAATTAAACAGGTAAGGGGAAAGTATGCAGCCTTGTCTTACACCTTTGCTTATTTTAAACCATTCTGTTTCTCCTTGTTCCGTTCGAACTGTTGCTTCTTGATCTATGTACAGATTGTGCAAGAGAACGATCAGGTGTTCTGGTATACCCATGCTTCTTAATGTGGCCCAGAGTTTCTCATGGTTTACACAGTCAAAAGCCTTGCTATAGTCGATAAAGCACAAATATTGGTATTCTTTAGTCTTTTCAAGGATCCATCTCACATCCGCAATGATGTCTCTCGTTCCTCACCCTTTCCTGAACCCTGCTTGTACTTCAGGTAGTTCTTGTTCCAGGTATGGTTGCAGTCTCTTTTGAATAATCTTCAGTAGAATCTTGCTGGCATGTGCGATCAGAGCGATTGTGCGATAATTTCCACAGTCAGTTGGATCACCTTTCTTTAGTATTGGTATAAACACAGATCTTTTTCAGTCATTTGGCCATGATGTTGTCTTCCATATTTCTTGGCAGAGCCTTGTAATTACGGTAACAGCTGCATCAGATTGCTGTAATACTTCTATGGGAATGCTATCAATGCCTGGTGCTTTGTTCTTTGATAAGGCTTTCAATGCTGCTTCAACTTCTTCTTTCATCACCAATGGTTCCCGATCATAAGGTTAACCAGATAAGTACCACTGCCCAGGATATTCAATGATACTATATATATATATATATATATGGGTTATTTTTAAAGTAAGGCCCGATTGGCTATAGCTTTGTAAATTGTTTCCCCCTGTAGAAACAAGCATGCGTGCCGGCTCCCGGCATGCCTTATGCAAAAGCAGATGCCATTTGCAGTCGTAGAATCACTTTGTACGGTTTATACTGAGACGTTAAAATGTTTAAGACAATTGAGCGGCCCTCCGACTGTCAAATATGGTCTGTGATTCGGTTTTTGAAAGCAAGGACCGTGTCATCAACTGACATTCATCGCCAGATATGTGAGATATATGGCCCCAATGCGATGAGTGACAGCAAAGTGCGTAAATGGGTGAAATTGTTCAAGGACGGGCAGGACAATGTCCATGATGAACCACGATCGGGTCGACCTTCAGTAATCACAAAAGATTTGGTGCGCACAGTTGACGCAAAAATTCACGAAGAACGGCAATTCACGATTTCCACTTTGTCACTGAAATCTCCACAAGTTTCAAGATCAGTGCTATGCAAAATCGTTTCTGAAAAATTACAGTTCAGAAAACTTTGCTCACGATGGGTTCCCAGGCTGCTTTCCAAGGAACACAGTTGCCATAATCTTGCATGTTGAGATTGTCTGTTTGGCTTTCACTTTGACTGGAGATGACGTGTGTCTCCATTCCATCGACTGCCACTTTGATTCTGGAGTCATGTGAGAAACCCATGTCTCATCCCTTGTGACAATGTAGTCCAAAAGTTCATCTCCTTCCTCATTGTATTGGATCAAAGATGTCAAAGCACTAGCCATTCTCCTTTTTTGGTGTTCTTCGGAAAGAAGCCTGGGAACCCATCGTGAGCACAGTTTGTCCCGCCCGTCCTTGAACAATCTCATCTTGCTGTCACTCATCGCATTGGGGCCATACCCCTCACATATCTGGTGATGAATGTCTGCTGATGACACGGTCCTTGCTGTCAAAAACTGAATCACAGACCATATTTCACAGTTGGAGGGCCACTCAATTGTCTTAAACATTTTAACGTCTCAGTGTAAACTGTACAAAGTGACGCTACGACTGCAAATGGCATCTGCTTTTGCACAAGGCATGCCGGGAGCCGGCATCAATGCATGTTTCTACACGGGGAAAAAATTTACAAAGCTAATCGGACCTTACTTTAAAAATAACCCTTGTGTATATATATATACCATCCATATAGTATCATTGAATATCCTGGGCAGTGGTACTTATCTGGTTAACAATTGCTGCAAACAGTACCACTGAATATCAACCTGATATTGTCATATTTCCATTCAAATAAGCTTCTTTGATATGGTGAAAATTAAAGGCAACACAAGGATTTTGCCCTCTCTGTCTACTCAGCTAGTTTCTATTGATCATTTTGTGGTCCAGTTCTATCTCCTTAGCAGGGCCGGATTTACGTATACGCCATGTACGCCATGGCGTAGGGCCCACAACCGGCAGGGGCCCACAAAAAATAGAACCAGGTTTTTTTTTTTTTCAACTCGATTAAAAAAAAAACCTGGTGGCTGCCGCCGCGGGGCCCCCTCTGCTGCCGCGGGGGCCCCGTCTACAAGCTGGTCGGGTCCGGTCGGGTCGGGTCCGGTCGGGTCTCTCTCCCTCGCTGCAGGCTGCGAGAGACGCATCTTCGCGTCTCTCGCAGCCTGCAGCGAGGGAGGGAGGGAGAGAGACCCGACCGAACCCGACCCGACCCGACCGGACCCGACCAGCTTGTAGACGGGGCCCCCGCGGCCGCCGCGGGGGCCCCGGGGCGGCACCCACCCGGTTTTTTTTTTAAATTAAATTTGCCTTTAGGCCGGGGGGGGTAGGACACCTACCCCCCCCCCGGCCTAAAGTAAAATTTAATTTAAAAAAAAAACCTGGTGGCTGCCGCCGCGGGGCCCCCTCTGCTGCCGCGGGGGCCCCGTCTACAAGCTGGTCGGGTCCGGTCGGGTCGGGTCGGGTTCGGTCGGGTCTCTCTCCCTCCCTCCCTCGCTGCAGGCTGCGAGAGACGCGAAGATGCGTCTCTCGCAGCCTGCAGCGAGGGAGAGAGACCCGACCGGACCCGACCCGACCGGACCCGACCAGCTTGTAGACGGGGCCCCCGCGGCAGCAGAGGGGGCCCCGCGGCGGCAGCCACCAGGTTTTTTTTTTTAAATTAAATTTTACTTTAGGCCGGGGGGGGTAGGACTGGTAATGGGCTATGGGGGGGGGTAGGACTGGTAATGGGCTATGGGGGGGGGGTAGGACTGGTAATGGGCTATTGGGGGGGTAGGACTGGTAATGGGCTATTGGGGGGGCTGGGGCTGGAAATGGACTGGGGGGGTAGGGCTGGTAATGGGCTATTGGGGGGCTGGGGCTGGAAATGGGCTGGGCTGGGGGGGGTTAAGGCTAGAGGTGGGCTGATGGGGTTAGGACTGGTAATGGACTGTGGGCTGTTGGGGGGGGGGCTTAGAACTGGCAATGGGCTTTGGGGGGGTTGAGACTGGTAATGGGCTGTGGGCTGATGGGTGGTGTCTGGTAATGGTCTATGGGGGGGGCTAACACTGGAAATGGGCTGGGGGGTTAAGACTGGAGGTGGGCTGATGGGGTTAGGACTGGTAATGGGCTCTTGGGGGGGGTTAGAACTGGTAATGGGCTTTGGGGGGGTTAAGACGGGTAATGGGCTGTGGGCTGATGGGGGTTGTCTGGTAATGGGCTATGGGGGGCTAGGACTGGAAATGGGCTGGGGGGTTAATACTGGTGGTGGGATGATGGGGTTAGGACTGGTAATGGGCTTTGGGCTGAGGGGGTGGGTAGGACTGGCAGTGGGCGATGGGGGGCTGACTGGAAATGGGTTGATGGGGTTAGGACTGGAAGTGGGCTGATGGGGGGTTAGGACTGGTAATGGGTTATAGGGGGGGCTTAAACTGAAAATGGGGTGATGGGGGGTTAAGGACTGAAAATGGGGTGATGGGGGGTTAAGGACTGTAAGTGGGGTGATGGGGGGCTAGGACTGGAAATGGGCTGATGGATGGCTAGGACTGGAAATGGGCTGATGCAGGGACTAGAAGGGAATGGATGCTGGGTGAGGCTGGAACTAGAAGGGAGCTGATGTTGGGGGAGGATTAGAATGGGATGGGGCTGGAAGAGTAAAATGGAGAAGGGAAAAATATTTTGTGTGGGAGGGATAAAAAATCTACAATTGGCCGGGTATTGGGAGAGTAAGTGGGGATTGAGGATGGAGGGGTAATATTTGAGTGGATGAAATAGGAATGAGGAAAGAGCAAAAGGAGAAAGATTAGTATGTTAAAGCAGATGTAGAGAGAGAATGGAAAAAAATCTAGAAGAGAGAAGAAAGGACAAATGGACAGCAGACGATGGAGAGTTAGCAGAAGACACGAAGAAACCAGAAGAAAGTGGCTGGAGCAATTGCAGCTGAAAAAAATGCACAAAAGGTAGAAAAATATCTCTTTATTTTGAATTTATTAATTGGAATATGTCAGCTCTGGTAAATGTGCATCATTAACGTCTGTGCTTTGTTTAGTACAAGAGCAAATTAATGTATTGTTTTATTTCTACAGTGTTGTACATTCCAAGTTTGGCTTTTGGGATTCCCAGTTTAATTATTGTCTTCCTATTTCTAAATTGTGATTACTTGTTTGGTGATGGTCTATGTTCTGCATGTGTAACTGAGCTGAGGTGTTCTGTTTATATAATTCCTATTTGACATTGCCACTTGTTCTCTTTCCCCAGTAGGTCATGTATTGTTGTTCTCTGAAATGTATTGGTTTAATATTTGCAGTGTTGCCTTTTGATTGGTAGAGTATGGTGCTTTGTGAGTCCTGGTAGTGCTGTTAGGATACGGCGGGTTTACTATGGGCAGTGTTTGTAGTAGTTCCTAATGTGTCTGGCAGTTGGCACTGGATTATAGTAATGTAGAAATCTTTTAGTCTTTCTTTATCCATACACTCATTAAGAGGCACGTTTACTAAAAGTTAGTATATGGTAACATTATGCAAATATTTATGCAAATGAGGCCCCTTATGCAAATGAGGTCCGCACCCCCCTTGGGCCGCCCCTGCTGGGGGCCCACAATTTTTGTTGGCGTAGGGCCTCACTCAAGGTAAATCCGGCCCTGCTCCTTAGGTTTTCCTGATGTTGATGCAGGGCTTGGGATGGGCTTCTAATTGGAACTTGATGTGATACTGAGCTTTGAAGATCACTTGCCTTCTCTTGAACTAGGACTGCCAGCAACTGTTGAGTACCCAAGTAGATTGACTGTTTGTTTATGCTGACCAGTGGTGCTTAATGGAAATGCAGCACCTGGAGTACCTACTCATAAGGACTACTGTGGGTGGTATATTCTGGATCCAGGTGCATCCCTGGTGACTTTGCACTGGATTGATCTGGCAGAGACCTGGAGATGAGAGAGAGTCTGAGTCCCATACCTGGAGATAAAGGCACTCCTGCCCCCACCCTCCACCACCACAGGCAAGTTGTGCTTCTTTCAAGTACATGAGTACAATCCAGAAATTATCAGTAAGGATTCCTAAAGCAATTTGAGTTGTGAATGCCATGCTGAAGAACTCCATTTCTAATCATGAACAACTTCGGTAATACTTCATAGATCTTAAAATGAAGGTCCTGTCTTAGGATATGACTACTGGTGAGTATTCTTGAGAAATTATTATTTTGGACCAGGTTGATGCTCTGAAAATTACCAGCTCTTTTAGAGCTAAAGATGGGGCTATATATAACAATTAGGAGAGATTTGAAAAACAGATTAGGAGACTCACTCTAAATTTTATTAATTTCCTAAGATCTCCAAAGATATCTCCATGGCATAGGGTTTCTTTAGACTGTCTACTGGAAGTCCTAAACTAAAAGGGACTACTTTGTACTCTCTAAGAAGTATTTTAGAAGCTCTATTCATGATTTAGACATCTGAAAATGGACATTCAGATGTACAAATCACAGAGACGTCCCCAGACCCATTTTAGAAGCTGGGTATATAAACGTTCATGGCGCGAGGATGTACATGTAGCATGGGAGCAGGAGGAGGCATGGCCTGGGTGGAGCAATGGAGATGCATGTCACGGTGCAGTTTCAGAACAGCACAAGCACATCTGGCCTTGGTTGGTGAGGCTTCCGTGCCTATACCTGCTCCTGACTACAAATAACATGCAAAACTGTGCTTGTTTCATGGCTGCAATACTTCCAAGGGAAGAACATAATGAGGCCAATTCAGATCTGGGCAACTCTGGTCCGCCCAGATGTCCATAATCTGGATGGGCTGGAACTGCACCCGATTCTGATCCCGCGGGGGTTACACATCCCCACAGGATCAGAATCGGGTGCATCCAGCCTGGAAAGGCCAGCCGTGCCCTGATTCTGGGCCTCCAGATATCCTGTCACTTGCCTGGCTATCCCAGCCAGGCTCCTGCATGGAGCCACTGTGTCATGGCGTCCTGTTGCCATGGCACTGCAGCTCCATGCAGGAGCCATGATCCCTGGCAGACACCAACATGATCCTTTCCCTGCCGCCTGACCCCAGATCGGGCCTGCCGTGGCCAGGTTCGGGCTGCGGGGATTCTCCTGCACACCCTTACCTCCTTTTCCCTGCCCAGACCAAGTGTTGTCTGCCATCTAGGGGGAATTATTCTACCTCTGAGGTGGAATAAATCTCCCGTCCAAATGGCCAAAACCGGATGTACAGGGCCAACCCTGGAATCGGCCCTGTTGTCTGGGGTAGGGGTCACACCTCTGACTGACCCTCACTCCTCCCTCGACCTGCCCCCTCCTGACCTGTACATCGTATGTGCAGGGACCTCTGTGGGTGGAACTGGCACCCTGGTGTTTAGTGGGGATATACGTCCAACCTGGATGTATACTCCTGATAAACGCAGGTCAGAATCTACCCCAATGTGCTTTCATTGCCACAGTTAATGTTGACTTGCCAAAGAAACCTGCACGTAAATACAAACTCCAAATATATTACAGATCCCTCGCCATGTTTGCATATCTGAAATGACTGGCCAAGACGTGCAAGTCTCATAACATAGTTGCCCCACTTCTGAAATTCCCTCACTAGTATGTCCATATACCCAGTTCTGAGGCAATGCAATACAGAGACATCTACATTTGTAAAAGGGCCCAAGCATGTGTATGGGACCCGTCTCCATAATTGGTTACTGGACTGTCATTGTTTGGGATAAAGACAGAGCAATTTCAAAAGCACTTATACGTGCCTCCCTTCTCTGCTGCCACTCCCCCAGATTTTTGGACATTCTGCTCTGGACATCCAAGATTGTTTCTGGACATTCCTTCTAAAATCCTACTTTCTATCTACAAAAATTTATTTGTTGAATATATGGCAAGTGGTTTCCCAAACTGAGTCTATCTTACAGAATACTGGGCTTGATGAACCTTTGGTATGACCCAGTATGGCATATCTGATATTCTTATGTTTCTAGGCTTTGGGCTCTCAGGTAGCTGTTTTCTCTAAAAAAAACTGTGGAAGTGGGGAGTGTCCAAACTTGACACACAAGTTTTGGCTTTACAATCAACTGGCAGAGGCAATATTAATGATAATTTACATCTTTATCCGCAGCTGGAGGCTGTAGAAAAGAGTTAACAATTTAAGATTTTTGGAGAAAGAGGGTGCTTACCGGAACCTGAGGGGAACCCTTGGTGTCATAGGAGTTGGACTAGAAGTACCAGTGTAAGTCCCATCCACTCTCATGAGATGATTGGTGCAAACCTGCTTGCAACTACAAATTACAGCCTAGTGCTGATAGTGTTAGAGAAGGAGACTGCCTACCTGAACCCCTGACTGCTGGAAAGACAGAGAGTGGAACCTCTAGTGCTGGAGGAGTTTGAGAACAGCTGTAAGTCCCATCCCTTCTTATGAGGTCATTGGTGTAAACCTACCTGTGACTTCAAGTTATAGCCCCGTGCCGTGCAGCCACAGCCAAATGACCAAAGAGGAACATGACCAAATGGGCATGCCCCTTAGGTGCCAGTTTGGTGCTCGTTTGCAGTCCTCAGCTGGATGTGTTTCTTTCACTGTTTGAATCTTTGGAAGAATTCAAAAAGGAGGAGGAAAAATGAACAAAGGAAAAGGTTTGTAATCCTCCCCCATAGCAGCAGCAAAAATATTAGGGCTGATAGACATTCACATTTTCCTCACCCATCTCCATGATCTTGCTCTATCACAGCACATTCTCTCTCCCACCCATGTCATTGGTCATACCCTTGATTTCGTTATAACCCCATCCAACTCCCCTTTTTCTCCATCCTCTGTCTCTACTGCCCCCCCCTACCCTCGACCGATCATTTTCTCATTACATTCTCCCTGCAGATATAACTCCATATTTCCACCACTACTACTCCTGTCTCAGCCCGCATCCGTCTCTCACGGTGCAATATCCCCTCCACCATGGAAAGCTTCCCCTCAGCTGATCAACTCTTCCCTGTTGACTTCTTCACTCTCCTCCGACAGTCAGGTCACCACTTGGAACAGCTGTCTTACACTCTTGATCTCTTGGCCCCCCTCTATCTGCATCCTTCCCGTGGTTCTCCCCATCACCCCTGGTATCATTCCGGTCTTTACCTATAACAATCTTTCGCGTTCTGAATGTCTCTGGCAAAAACATTGTACCTCTGCTGCTCTGGATCACTTTCACTACTGTCACAATCATTATTGTGCCCTCGTCAATGATGCTAAATGATCTTACTCTTTTGATCTAATTTCTTCATCTTCCAATTCCTCTTGCCAGCTCTACTCGGTCCTGAGATCCCTGTCCAGTACCCATTCCTCTCGCTCCTCTGCTCCCTCTTCAGCAGGCCCTTCACAGCTAGCCTCCTTCTTTATCAACAAAATTCAGTTACTTTGCTCCTCTTTCCCTGTCTGTCCTTCTCCCCTGTCCTCCCCTCCTCCTCTCCCCCCTACTTCTTCTCCCTCTCTCTCTCACACGTGGTCCACTTTTCAGCCCATCTCCGTAGCTGACCTAACGAAATTCCTCTCTACCTCCAACAAAACTACCTGTCGGTCTGACCCAAATCCCCTCCATCTGGTTACTAGAACATTCTCTCACTCTCCTACATAAGAACATAAGATATGCCATACTGGGTCAGACCAAGGTCCATCAAGCCCAGTATCCTGTTTCCAACAGTGGCCAATCTAGGTCATACCAGTTTCCCCAAAAGACACAGGTTCCACAATGCTTGTATTGGGTCAAGCATTGATATCCTGGGTCCCTTTTTAATAATGGTTTATGGACCTTTCCTCCAGGAACTTGTCCAAACCTTTTTTAAACCCAGCTACACTAACATTCCCCTCCAATCTCACAATATTGAACACCAGCCTATCCTCGGGTACTTTCCCCGCCCTGTGGAAGCACACCTTAGTTCTTCCCCTTTTTAAGAAAGCCTCTCTTGACCCTGCTGACCCTGCTGATTACCGCCCTGTATCCAATCTACCCTTCCTCTCGAAGATCCTTAAACTGGCTGTTTTCTTTCAACTTTCTGCTTACCTCAAATCTCTCCACTTTCTTCACCCCTGTCAATCCATCTTTAGACATACCCAGAGTACTGAGGCCATTTTCCTGTCTTTCCTCAATCACACCTCACATGACCATGGTGACATTTCTATAGCTGTGTCTCTGGATCTGTCTTCCACTTTTGATTTGGTCGATCATTCCACTATTCTCGCATGTCTTCGGAAAGCTGGGATCCGTGGTCTGGTCTTTTGATGGTTTCATTCTTTTCTCGCCTCTCACTCTTTTTCTGTTCTTTCAGATAATGTCTCTTCAGCATGCATTCCCCTTCCCTGTGATGTCCCTCAGGGTTCAGTCCTGGCCCCACTCCTCTTTGCTTTTCTGGCTCCTCTCATTTTGGTAATTCAGCAATGTTGTCTGTCATCAAACTACTATGCCTACAATATCATTCTCCTCCATTATACTAGCTCTGTTGCCCTTGACCTTACCCCACTAGATACTTGTCTCTCCCAGGTTTCCCACTGGCTTTCCTCCAACTTTCTCCAACAACTTGTCCAATCCTCAGCTATTTCGTTCACCTTCGGTGGTTCCTGTCCTCTTTTGGCCCCCTTCCCTATCTGGGTCCCCTATTCCCCTGGTCTTCTCTCTATGATACCTTGGTGCGAACCTTGACTCTGCTTTAACCCTCCAGGCACATCTCTCCATGCTTATCCATTGCTTGTTCCTCTCCCTTCGACAAATCTGGGCTGTCTGTCCTTTCCTGACCACTCACTTCCTAACTACCCTTCTTCTGTCACTTGTTATATCATGCATTGATTATTGCAATGTTGTCCTTGTCGGCCTCCCCCAATTCCAGCTCCACTGCCTCCAACGTCTTCAAAGCACTGCTGCCAGGATTGTATTATATGTTACTCAGTTTGACCACATTAACCCCCTGCTTATTTATTTTATTTATTTTTATTTATTTATTTAGACAGTTTTTGTATACCGCCTTATCCTTCAATCAAAGTGGTCACAACACAATTGGGGGATACATTTAACACGTGGGGATATGAGACACATACACTAATACTTACAGGGAACATGGGCTATGGAGGGTTAAGTGGCTTGCCCAAGACCACAAGGAGCATCTGTGGGACTAGAAACCCCAGTCCTTCCGGCCCAAGGTTGCTGTCCTCTAGTGGGATTTGAACCCCCGACCTTCCGGCCTGAAGTACCTTGCCCCAACCACTAGGCTACTCCTTCACTATTCACTTCCTTGGCTCCCCATCCAATATCGCATACAATATAAAGTCCTTACTCTGGTTCACAAAGCCATTCATATGCACACTCCACAGTACATCTCCGACTTCCTTCACTTTCACACTTCATCCCACAGCTTGCGCTTTGTCCACCTGAACCACCTATATCTTTCTTCCTCCTCCCATGCACACCTTGAATCCACCCGGCACTCTGCATTTTTCTTTTTGGGTCCCTCACTATGGAACTCCTTACCTTCTGACATACACTTAGAACCATCCTTTCAAAAATTAAAGTCCCTTATCCATACCTATCTCTTTCAATCTGCCTTCGAACTCTCCCTACCCGATCCCTGACTCTGTCTGTCTCCTCTCTTTTTCCTGCTTTCGTCCTCTCCCTTTTTCCTCCTTAGTATGAATGTCTTGGTCTGTCCTGTCCTTATATTGTAATTCCTTTCCTTTTCTTGGTGCCAGCCACTCTTTGTCTTTGTTTTGTAAACCGCCCTGTCGCTAGCCAAAGGTGCGGATCTCTAAAGGAAAAAAGGGGACAGTTGTAGTGGTTTATACGGAAGGGCAGAATAGATAGGCCATGTGGTCTTTTTCTGCCATCATTTTTCTATGCATATTCAGTGATATAATAAAGATAAAGACAGACATCAGGTGCCAGGGAATGCTACATCATAGGTAACAGCTGATGGTTGTTGGGAGACATCTTCTGTTCCATACTGGAGGCAACTTAACCCTTTCCATTTGAATACATTTTCTATGTCGCTCATACCAGATCAGAATAAATTTTAACAATAAACTGTCCAAATTACAACTAATATGACATACATATTCTACAGTACCAGTCATTTTAGATTTTGGGTCATAAATTAGCATGTTATTTGTATGTCCCACAGGATAGAACGAATAGTAGGAATGGGAAAATATAAATGTCCCATGTGGCAAGGGTTAAAGCCCTATTTCTAGGATGCTCCCCACCTCCAGGTGAGAGCCATGAACTGTCTTTGGGTTTGGAGTTACCAGCCTCAGATGAGATAGGGAATAGCGTTCCAGACCTCTTGGGTGAACCACCTGCTGTTCAGAACCTCCCCTTTATGGCTAGGAATATTAATTTTACATCTTTAGAATCTCCTCAAGTGTTGCAAGTCCCTGAGAATGTTTCCTAGGCTGATATATGAAAAATGGTTTCTCAAACAAATTTATTATTGAGTGGCTCTATTGTGAAGATCTCTCTTTTTTCACGGTAAATTGTTTCTAAGTTTAAATTCCATGATGGAAGATGTGTTTGTTTGAAACAAAAGATGAACAAAGTTAATGTTCAATTATTTATTTATTTATTTAGACATACTTGTATACCACTTTATCCTACAATCAAAGTGGTTGCATCACATCACAATTGGGTTACATTTAACATGTGGGTGCTTTAGAACATTTAACATGAGGGTATTTAACAACATTAAGACAACACAATTTGAGAGTTACATTTATCATGAAGGTGTCGTGAGTCTAGCTGGGTTGGTTAAGTATTGAGTTTGCAGTGGAGTTTATGTTGCAATCCCCCTCGGGTGGGGGGCTGTTGTGTATCTGGTGAGGACTGTTGTCTATCTGCTTGTAGGTTTCTGTGAAGAGCAGGGTTTTAAGGGCCTTGCGGAAGTCTGTGATATCCTCTAATTCCCTTAGGCTCGTTGGGAGGGAGTTCCATAGTGTGGATGCCATTAGTGATGGAGCTCTTCTTGACGTATTTTGTTTAGTCTTGTGATATCCTGAAGGTGTGCTGATCATGTTGTCGTAATTGTTCCTTCTTGGTCTATTACTGATGTTCCTTGTTACAATTTCTTGTAGTACTTCTGCTGAAAGATGGTGGATGATCTTGAAGATAATCAAGATTATTTTAAATTTTGCTCTGGCTACCATTGGGAGCCAGTGTAGTTGCTGTAAGATAGGGGTTATGTGTTCTGATCCTGGGGTGTCAGTGATGATGCGTGCTGTAGTGTTTTGCACCATTTGGAGTGGGTGTAAGGTCTGCTGGGGGAGGCCTTGATATAAAGAATTTCTGTAATCAAGCAGAGGTGTGATGAGTGCTTGGCATACTGTGCGGAAGTGGTCCTGGCGGAGTAGTGATTTTATCTTTCTTATGGTCCTCAAACGTTGATAGGCCTTGTTTGCGGTTTTGGCGATATGAGATTTCATGTTCAGAGTTCTGTCCATTGTAATGCCCAAGTACCTAACTTCATCTTTGACTATTATAAGTTTGTTTTGAATGCTGATATTCTGTGGTGGAATGAAGCTAGGGTTCCTGGTGACGAACACTGCCTCAGTTTTATCGTAGTTGATCGTCAAGTTATTGTCTGCAAGCCAGACATTCATGTCCTCAAAGCATTCAGTTATTGTTGTGGTGTTAAGTGCTAGTAGATTGATTGGAGCATACACCATGATGTCGTCAGCATATATGTGATAGTGGAGTTTGTGTCGTTTGATGACGTCGCATATGGGTTGGATGTAAATATTGAAGAGCATTGATGACAGGGCAGATCCCTGAAGTATTCCTTGCATTGTGGGGAACTGCAATGATTTCTTTTGGGTGCATTTGACTTGTTGTGTTCGATCTTCCAGGTACGATGTGAACCATTTCAGAGTGTTCTTGCGCAATCCTATCTGTTGCAGGCGCTGTAGTAGTCTAGTGTGGGACACTGTGTCAAAGGCTGCCGAAATGTCTATGAATACTAGCAGGAATCCATTCTTTATATTATCTATACCTCTTATGAGGTTGTCAAAGAGTGATGTGAGTAGCGTTTCTACACCGTGACGGGGTTTAAATCCATGCTGATGAATGTCCAGCAGGGCATTCATGTCAATGTGGTCCTCAAGTTGTTTTTGCACTGTCTTTTCAACTATTTTCGCAAGGAACGGTAAACTGGAGATGGGACGGTATGGTTTTGGTTCAGATGGGCTTAGGTTATTGCCTTTAAGTATTGGTCGTATCATGGCATGCTTGAGGGACTGCGGCATGTATCCTTGTTGGAGTGAATCTTTAACAATTTTATGAATGTGCCATGATAGCTGGCTTCTTGTGACTTTTATCCAAGCCACTGGGCAAGGGTCTGATGGTGAGATTGTTGTGTTGAGCCCATGTATTATGTCCTCTACTTCATGTTCTGATGGTATGCTGAAATCCTCCCAGGTATGATGTTGCTCTTTCATTTCATAGTCATCTATTTGTCTTGTGCTGGAGCATGTCTGGGTATGGTTTTTTGCTCTCATGAAGTCAGCAAATTCCTGTGGGTCAAGATGATGGGTACATTGCTGTGCGGTATCCCTAGTGAGCTTTTGGACAATGCTGAACAGTTCTCTTGGTTTGTTGACAGACTTCATGATTAGATTGGTATGGTGCTGTTGTTTACGCTCATTTATCAGATTATTATATTTCAGTAGTTTAGCTCTATATAGAGTCAGGGAGTTATGCGATTTGTCCCGCCTCCATTTTCTCTCCAGTCTTTGGAGAGTGTGCTTTACATCTCTGATATCATTTAAGTACCATGGGGTGTTGAGTCTTCTATGTGCTTGTAGCTTTATGCTCGTAGGAGCTGATGCTGCATTAGATATTATGGAGTTCCATTTCTCTATGCTTAGGTCCCGGGTGTCGCATTCTTGCTGGAGTTGTTGGATGATTTCATCTATGAATGAATCTTTATTGAAGGCTCTATATCGTCTGGTGATACTCTCATCTTCTATGTGTTGGGTGGAATTGTTTAGGGCCAGTGTGAATTCTATCACGTAATGATCTGACCAAGGGACTGGTGTGATTGTTGGTGTTGTGGTTTTACCCTGTTCCACCAAGTGCATTGGAATGAAGACCATATCCTGTACTGTACCATGCTGGTTCGTTGGGGCGTTGATTGTTTGGCTATATTTTAATGACTCCATGGCTTTTAAGAATGTTGCAGCTTCTTTGGTGGGCGCAGAGGTCAGGTTGTAGTCTCCTAGTACAATGAGAGGTTTATGTTTTGTGTTATGTGCACATATTGCTTCAAGTACCATGGAGAGATGTTCAGTTGTGGCTCCAGGAGGCCTGTAGGTGAGGGAGAACTTAAGTACTTGTTAGCTATGGTGATTGTGTTGGATTCAATTGTATTAGTGCTAGAGATTGTTTTAAATCTGTATTCCTTTCTGGCCAGTATTAGCACCCCTCCTCCTCTCTTATGTTCTCTGACGCAATTAAAGGCAGAGTAGTCTGTAGGGGTTACTTGGTTTAATATTACCTGGTCAGAGTCATCCAACCAAGTCTCGGTGATGCAGATTATAACCAGTTTTTCTTATCGCAGATGAGGTCTAGGATAGTGTTTGGTTTATTCCTAATTGATCTGCCATTTATTAAGGCACACTTAATTTTATCTGTTAAGATTGGGTTGGTATGTACCTAGTTTGTGGGGTTATTGGGTGTAGTATGTGCGGCAATATTCAGTCTGTGAGCTGTAGGCTTAATATGCTTGTACTCTTTATGGCTGGAGGAGCCTGGTGCCCATGCAGTTTGGTTGGTATATAGGTGGGGCAAGGGGAATTGCTGGTTGGGTCTGATGCCCTGTGAGCAGGTTGCAAATGCGTGGAGGAATGTAAGATAGGCAATAAGGTAGTAAGAAGTGGAGTGCATTTTTGTGAATTACTGATGTGGGATCTGCTTGAATTGTGTCAAGGTAGGGGTAGGTGTTTGATCCTTATCTTGTATCTTTAACTTGCCTATTTTCTTTGGTCGGTATCTCCTCCCTCCATGAGACTCAAGTCTGATGATAAGTCCTATCTGCTGTGCAATATGTCATTATACAAGTAGTGAGGTAGTAAACATGCATACAATCAACAGATTAGGGTAGTAGTAGAGTTAAAAGACTAAGTAGCACATGTTATCTACGGTGGCTAAGCAGTATTTGTTAACTACAGCATGTGTTATTTACAGCATATGTAGTCTACAGTAGGTTAAACATATTAAAGTAGGTTAAACAGAAAATGTTATTTACAATACATGTACATACATTTATAGCAGGTTATACAGCATATTTTTGTAGCAATAAGTTATTAGGTATTAGTAAGACTACAGTTTATAATCTGTGCATCGGCAAGCAGTGAGCAATCAAGCAGTGATGTGGCAGACGGATGGCAGAGCAGTTGGAGCGGGATTCACCTGGGTATGCCATGCAGGTAGTGCTACACCTACCTGCCTGCATTGTATAGGTGCAGGGGCTTTCGACTCCCCAAAGTTGAGTTCCTTTCCGTTGCTGCATTGAGCGTATAGCCCGCGAGTCCCCTCTGCCATTGGTTTATTTCCCGCTCCAGGGCTCCCGCCGAAGGGCCACGCCAAAGGGCCCTCTGGCGAGGCCGTCCTGCGCAGGCACACCTGGCAGTGGCTGCCCTTTAAGGCCTTCTCCTCTTCTCCCACAGCCTCGATTTGGCTGGAGCCTCTGAGCGGGAGGGTTTCAAGCTCCCGCCCAGGCGCTCGACCCCGATCGGGGAGCTCTGATCCAGGCCACGTGTGTAGGGCTCCTCGCGCCTGGCGGTGGCTGCCCTTTAAGGCCTTCTCCTCTT